>JAIXMP010000003.1:0-1200000 GCA_025677815.1 Phascolomyces articulosus | reverse complement strand
AAGTAGAAAAGATCCAATGGGTGAGAAACACTATCTTATTTTTGTTAATTCTTTGCGTGCTTCCCTTATCCAATAAAAAAACTTCTTTTTTTTTTGTATATAAAATAAAATAAAATTTATTATATAAGCCATATATATATATATATATATATATATATATATATATAAAAGTAATAGTAGGATGAATAATATAATACAAAAATAAATGACGAAAATGATGAAAATGAGGACGATGATGATGATGAAAGTAATAATATAAGAAATGAATGAATAGAAATGAATAGAAATGAAATGATGAAGGATATATAGTTCTTGGAAAAGAAAAAAAAATGCGATTATTTACAAATGAATAAGGAGTCAGAAGTGAGCACGTGATAATTCTGTAGGTTTAATTAGGTTGCAGTAGCTCGACTTGGAAGAACAAGTGTATCATAAGCGGGTAATGAACCTGAAAAACTATAAAGTCTTCGACTAGCACAAGCTGTACTATAAGAAGGAACACGACTCAAATCCACTCCTTGCCACCAAGGTAAAGGATCTTCTGGACCTCGAATAACATCTTCATCAATGCTACTAGCACTACTACTCGTTGCACTTGTATTATTACTTTCAATATTGGAAGCCGCTTCATTGGGTATAGCACGGGCAATAGATGCAGGTAAATCACCTGAAGCAATCAAACTAGCGATCAAGACTGGATCATAAGGCATGGATTTCCATGCATCTTCATAAGCAGGTAATTCATTGGCTTCTTCTTCGGGTGCAACGGAAGCAATAATAATAGGAATAGCTGCTCGTAATTCTATAATTAGGATTATAACAATAAAAGGTAAGTACAGAAAAGACAAAAAAAGAAGGGTCCTATTTTCTAGAAATAGAAGGTCAAAGAAGCTCTTACCCGAAATATGGCCATCCGCATTCATTAAAGAAACAGTAAACTTGAGTTTATG
Source organism: Phascolomyces articulosus (assembly GCA_025677815.1). NCBI lineage: Eukaryota > Fungi > Mucoromycota > Mucoromycetes > Mucorales > Lichtheimiaceae > Phascolomyces > Phascolomyces articulosus. The sequence continues at coordinate 1,199,050 of JAIXMP010000003.1, read as the reverse complement.
TTTAATTTTAATCAGATCTGAATGTAAATCTGATTGAATGGCTTGTTCAGAAGGTACTGTCAAGACTTCTGTGGTAGTCCAACGATCTGAAGCATTAGAAAAATGATGATCATGGGTATGGTGGACTACCCGTCCTTCACTCTTGCTATGTTCTTGAGTAGATAAAGTAATATATTCTTTCAAGGAACAAGAAATGGAACGGACGGTCAGTTCGTTTGCAATCGGAATAAGATCAAAAAAGATAGGGATGGGACTGCCGCAGCTAAAGACTTTGCGTGGTACACTAATATTGTACGACAATTTATCGGTCCATTCATTGGAAATCACCACGGATTGATTCAATTCAAGAGAAGAAGGTAACATGAGTCGACTTAATAAAACATTACGTTTGGCAGTATAATTCATGGAAAAGGCAGGTCGTTCTGCCACTGCTTTTAATCTATAATAGACTTGTCCTAAATCATGTCGAATGGTACTTGGAAGATCGCCTGGTAATGGAAGTTCAAAATCCCTATTGTTAAAAATTTTGTGTTAGTTCCACGTTTTTTTTTTCAGTGTTTCCGATTCTTTCCATATATAAAAATTAAACCCTTTTTGTTAACGCCATTTAGTATTGGCGGTAACAAAATTGGGGGAGGGGGGGATACATGATCCGACAAAAATAAAGGGAATCGGAATTATAAGGCGGAAGAAGTATAGGATGAGGTGATCATAATAAAAAAAAATCTTTTATATATATATATATATATATATACAAAAGAAAACATACCATTTATAAATGCCTTCAGAAAGATGATAAGCTTTACGTTTATGTGGCATAAAACTCCATTCATGTTCAATAATTGTGCGTTCTTCTTTATAATGTCGTTGATGGGATCCATGACCTATATGCAATTCATTATCATTATTAGCTTATCTTGTTAAAAATGATATTCATAAAGAGATAACCATCAGATCAATACATACCTTCTGTCCAACTGACTTTGGATCTTCCCTGAAACTTTAATACAATAGATTTGACTTTGGTATGTTCATGACAATCCAATACCACTGAACCTCGTAATATGACACCAGCTGATTCGTCTTCTGTTCCATGAAGAATGACATGGTCTGTTTCTAAATTGATTGCAAATGTGGATCCGTACATTGGTATAGTTGTTATTATTGTTATTGTTGTTTGGTTTGTTACAAGTTAATTTAAATTTGAAAATAGTAGGTGCTTATATAATTTTTATTTTTTAAAAAAAAATAAAGTTGTAAAAAGATAAAGAAGAAGATAGAATGTCAATGGCGTTATTCGAAGTAAAAAGAAGTAAAAGAAAAAGAGAAGAAGAAGGAGAAAAAAAAAACAACTTCTTTTTATTTATTTATTTTATAATGGAAAATCCTTTTTTGGATGATTTTTTTGAAAGGGCTTTTTTACGGGATTGTCTTTATCCGATTAAACGGAGTTCCTCTCTCCTCCACACCCCCCCCCAAAATTTAAAGGGAGAAAGATGGTACCTTTTTTTATGATAACAACAACAAAAAACCATACAACAATCATGATTTTTTCACATCAACTCCAAATTTATAAAAAAAACGATTTGGTTTTGTTTCAATAAGATTTGGGAATAATAGAATGATAGGAACTTTTAAAAAAAACCCTGCTTTTATTTTGTTATGCTTGGTCAGCCGCGCATGATCATTAAACGGCATTTCAAATACCCGCCAATTTGAATTTCTATGAAAAATCATAAATAACAATTTTTCCATGTGTTATTTGTATGACAAACCGACAAAATCAATCTATCAAAAAAAATACGATAAACTTTTTTCATTGATTCGAATGATTATGCAATATGCATAAAAATGAACAGAATATACCGGAGTTGGATCCCACTTTTTTTTAAAAAAAAAAATGAAAACCAAATGGAGCATTGACCCATTTGTTCAATATATAAAACGGGATTTTCCGGTCCATGATTTACATTATATCTTTTTGGAATATTACGGAATCCAATTCATATAAAAACATCTTCTTTATTGATTTAATAAATGATGTCCGGGAAATCATGGGTAAAACTCGAAATTTGGCTGGTTATTTTTTTTTTCTCTTCCAAGAAAAGGATTTTGTTTGCCCCCCCTTGTTGTGTTACCATTAATGTCTTTTTTTCTTTTATTCTTCTTCTTAAAAAAAAAGTCATTTATTATTTATCATAAATAATAAATAAACTCGCTTAATCATTTAGGATATAAGCCTATTAACAACATATCTTGTTTTGTTTGTTTGTTTTTGATATGAATGGTGAGGGAAATAGAATAAAGCACTTTTGCATTGTCCACTTCTTTAACTATAATATATAGAATCCGCGGCATGATCTTCTATATATATATATATAAGTAGTATATATTTTTTTTAAAGTTCTATTCTCAACCTGACGTGATTTTTTTTTCAACATGTTGTTTTATGTTACTATCAGAGAAATGGGGATCTATTTCACATAAGCTGATGATAGAATCTGCTGGATTTTGTTTTTTTAGTCAGATCATATGACTTTTTTTCAACAACAAGATCGTGGCCTGCAACCCCAACTGGTTGAAGTGGTTTATACCTTTTTATTTATTTGTTATTCTGGCATAAGACTATAAAAAAAACAAACGGATTAGCCATGAATTAAACTTTTAAGGGTGGATCGTCCTTTTTTTTTTCTTCAATTGAGTTGCCACTGAAAAAAAAAAGTCATGTGAACTTTTTATTTCTTGATAATGGTATACCCTGGCTTATCATATTTCCATCCTCTTTGGAAATTTAAAAACGTGGCTCTAAATTCTCCCCCCAAAAGTGAAGAATATTATCATTTCATAATACCTACCACTAGGGAATATACATGGGAAAAGAACAATATAAATATTCATCTCAGAATTCCTTTTTGCAAGGTTGCGTGTTGATCATCAATAGGTTTCTATTTTAATAACGAATGATAGGATGATGATGAGAAAGAATGATGGGTAATCCCATTATATATATATAAAGATGATCTCTACTATGTACCGTTTCTGTCGATCGTGAGAAAGATGAATAAAAAAGTCTTTTTCCGTCCATGGATCAATTATACTTTTCGGCATAATCTTCGGCAACTCTAATCATTCATATTCTGTATTTGTTTGACTCATCTCCGGGGGGGGATTGATTTTCCCTTCACTTTTATAAAAATGATTTAAGCAATAAAGGTGAATTACAAGAAGTATATCCCTTTCTTTACGGGTAAAAGTTGAGATCGGAGAAGAAACCAAAGGGTGCTTTCTTTTCCATTTGTGTCACTGGAAAGATCATTGTCGATGGTAACTTCAATCTTTTGGTGTAACAAATCCTTTTTTTTTAACTGATTTTCAACATACCATTTTTCATCTAAAAAAAAAAAAAAGAATTGCTGAATAATCTTCTCCTCCTTTTCCCCTCCCCGCATCATTATTATAAATCAACAAACAAACAAACAAGATGAATCTATTTAATTTTGGATTTTTTCATTATTGCAAAGAATGGGGGAAGAAAAAATAATCAACAATGGCATGTCTGGATTGATGAACCATGTTTTGAAAGTACATGTTGTGCATAGTCTATAGATTTTTCAGAAAGATCCGAACAATCAATTACTTGAATAACAGGACAAGGATGATGATTCGTAGTCGCAGTATCAGCTAATAATTCTACCATCGTTTCTAATCCTTGATCTGTAATCTCTTCTAATCTTTGTAATAAGATCCGTTTCAATGATGAAATGCCAGCTATAGCTATTAAGTCCTGATCTTGAATGAAAGATGTCCCATCCAATTCAAACACTTGTAATGTTTTTCTTTCTTGAAGTTTCATAAAAAAAGAATCCCAATGCACTTGTTTTAATTGTTCTCTTTGTTGTTCTCTCTCCATCTTCAAAGAATTAGGTAATCGGTCAGGTCGTTTCAATCGACAACTTAATCGGATATTTTTCAACGTAGGAATATCCGATAAAGAATCCAAATAAAGGTCTTCCACTGGTAAAAAGTAAGCTCTAAAGGTATGTAATCCTAATTGGGACGGTTCATGACATAAAAAGGCTGCCAGTGCCCCTGGTTCAGCTGTAAACACTTGTAATATGATGGATTTTAAATGAGATCCACTGGTTTCTCGTAACGCATGAAAATAACTCTTGTACAACATGTCTCCATATATCGTAAAGTTTTCCAGAACAGGACATTGTCGGATCAGATGGGTGATAGCATCAGCCGATGATACACTTTCACTACTAGGATGGCGTTGATTACCAGACATTTGAAAGACCATAAAATTTTTCATGGCAGGTAAATAAGGTATATTATCCTGTTGTGCATGTTCTAGAGAAACAAAAGAATCTTCTTGACGTGTTGTAAAAGGCGCCGCATCGAGTAAAAGAGATAACGAGCGGAGTGTTTGACAATGTTGATGGAGATAGGGTTCAATGGATCGCACGTGAACAGCTTCACTCATAATAGATAACGTTCGTAACCCTTTACTACCGGGATATTGAGTGTCATCTTGTTGATGAAAAATAGCAAGTTCGTCATAATCGTCAGGTATATCTGACTCATGGTTGATAAAAAATACATGCTGAAGCTGAGGACAATATCGACCGAGAACATCCAGAAAAGCAGGTTTAAAGTTACGTAGGGTGATCAGGTGTAAATTATGACATCGTTTCGTAATTTGGTGTAATTGATTCACTGTTATAATATCTTCATCGTCCATGATTAAATGTTGAAATAGATCCAGTCGTATGATGGCACATGGGATCTCTTCCTCTTGTTGAGTCATCATCGTTGTTGAGTCTCCCCTCCGTCTATCCGTGGAAGTAGTTGTCCTTCTTGTTAATCCCAAAGGTCCATTAGTAACATATTTCAGTTCTTGTAAATAAGGACAAATATCCATAATCTCTGGTAACGGTAAAATGGCATTTTCTTCCGCAGCTTCTTCTCTTAACAGCATGTCGTACACAATTTCCAGTTTGGTCAATGTATTTTTAACTTTATAAAGTGCCATAGATAATAAATTGGCATCCACGCGAACTAATCATAATATAAAGTTATTATCTTTTTCTCAATCTCTTATCTAATATTTTACTACTATTCATGGTAATTTTTCAAATTTATAATAATAACATATTTTTTTTTGAGGGAAATCTCTTATTTTTTCACTTTTTTTTCCCGTTCTCCCCACCCCCACAATTTTTTTTCTTACCATCCACATATAAGGATTTCAAGTGACAAAAGACGCCGTCGCTCATATTACTCAAATAAGTAATATGAGGTGTATAATAATACCGTCGTAAATGGAGTAAGGAAAGATGATGAACATAAGCACCAACTTTTGGCATCAGAGAAACAATAGCAGTATCCATCTCTTCAGAACAAGTACTAATAGATTTCCAAACAGAAGGAGATTGTAATATCATGTTTCGCCATGATTTAGATACCAACATGGCTTCTACCAAACTTTCACTTACACCGACATATGTCCATATCATGGAGAGGATTTCAACAGGTAAAAGTGATCCTATAACAAAATCAATACGTCGTTCCGATCGTTGTTTTGAACGTGACCATCCATCTTTTAATTGTTGTCGTTGTTCCTGAGTAGCTGCTGTCGCGTGTGCTAGTCCTAGTTGCCATATTTCCATGGCTTCTTGTTCTTTGCCTTGGTTGGAATATAAAGTAGCTGTTAATAAATAGCCTTCGGCTAGTGTATGTGCATGGGTCATAATCCATTCCGCATCGTCCAAAGCATTGGTAAAATGAGAGAGTTTTTCATAAGCTGTGGCGCGTCGGATAAATAATTGGATCATGGTGTCTGTTGTCTCTTGAACAATATGATTATAATCCTCATGAGTAGGTGTTGTTGTATTGTCTTCATTATGAATACATTGTTGTTTAGCGGATCTTTCTATCGTAGATTCATCTTTTTCAAGTGATCGTTTCATTATTCTATTATAAATACTCCTATGTGAAAAAAAAAATAGTGATATGGAGGGGGAAAAAAAAAGTTAGCTTGATTTAAAAAAATTGCATTATTTTTTTTTAACAAGACGGCAAAGAGTCCGTGCCTTTTCTTATTGGAAATACATGTTATTAAAGCCATGGACGCGTTTGGGAGTAAAAAATCATTTACTTTAGAATCGTTTTATCAACTATTACATGGAAGAATATTTTATGGCAATGTAGACTATGCTCAATGGTTTATGCATTGTATTGATAATGCCACCCTTCCTATTCCTACTGTATTTGCATTGGCGATCAAAGAATTCGTTTCTAGGTTTTTTGATACTCTTTCTCGTTCTTTTTATGAAAAAGGGTGTACGATCAATTTATTTATACGCATGACCTATTTTACTTTATTTTTTTATAGTGTCTTTCTAGTCGATCGAATACAAAAAATTCCTGAAGACATTTTATTACCTTATTTTGAAAATACAAGTGACATATCAACACCTCAAGTACTTTTGACATTGTATATATTAGCATTTCATGAGGCCATCATTTCATTTAAAACAGATCAAAAACTTTCTCTCACTCATCATCAAGATCAACAAGGTAGAGTAATATGAACTCAATGTATTCTCTCTGTCATCGAAAGGAAAGAAAAAAAACGATAAACTATAACAAAAAGTTTTTGATGGAATTATATTTATAGAATATTCTACTGAATTTGTGAATCGGTTACCTATACGACTTATTCTTAATCATATCCAACATTTCAAAGGTGGATCGGCTTATGAAGGAATTTATCGTGATTTTGTAGCATCAGCAGCCAATTTATATCCAGAATTATTTGACGTGACAAGTTTATTACTGCAGGAAGGAAAACATGATTCAATCGTACCACATAGGTAATAGAGATAAAAAAAATGACAAAAGGGAGAGAGAATATATGTGTATATCTATTACATTGAGCGAATCTTTAATAAGAAATTATATATGCGTGTAGACGTTATTTTCCATCTCAACTCTCATTAAATAAAGTAGAATCCATTCTTTCACAACGTCGAGAGAATCCAAGTAAAGTGATTTCCGGTAAGAGTCCATTGGATAGAATTTTACAACTTTCAAAAAAGAAAGGCTATATATACATCATATAAAAGATTTTTAATTGACCATTTATAGTTTAGTACTTTCCTATGTGGAGAATATGGAAAATGTCAATGTATCTCCTTATGCAAAACTTTGTATCTCCCATCTATTAAAACCATGTCTGGGCACGTAAGTGATTCGTTTTTTGAAATAAAAAGGAGAGAAATAAGATTATTTTGGAGTAGAGTCAGAGAAATTGATTTTTTTTTTTAATTAGAGATATGGATCAAGATATAACTGAAGCTCTTGTATCTACATGGGAGTCTTTAAATCTTATTATACCACATGAAGTATGGGTCATGACAGCTAATGCATTACGAGATGAATCAATTAAAATGTAAGTGTATTTATCCACCTTTTTTTGCATCATTATGACAGAAACTCATTCAACTAACAAATTGATTGTTTCTAGGGAATATTCATTTGATACAATTATCAGCGATCCATTATCTCTCTTTAAATGTGATCGTCGTGTATTTCGATCAGAAACGATTCTTCCAGTATGGTTACATGTAAGAGGAATTGATTATATATATAAATAATGAAAAATGTCATTTTGTTCAAATGATACTTTATATAGTTATGGATGAATCCGACTAATTTGATAATGTTGATAAAGTATTTAGGCTGTGTACGAATATGCTCAAAACATCGAATTTGGAAACGATTTCATACTCATAGAAATGTACGTTTATATATGATTTCTAGCTTATATATTGACTTGAGAAAGAAGAAGATAGGATTATAACTATAGAATGAGATGACAATCAATAGACTAAAAAGAGAGAGAAAAAAAAACATCTAGGCACAGATCAATACTCGAAATGTCAATGCATTGGTCAATGGACAAGATAGTGCTATGGTCCAACTTTTATTGGAAGCTTGTATACCCACTGAAGCTGACAAAGAATCTCCAGGTAAAGAGAATGAAAGAAAGGATATATTAAAATGAAATTATTACAATCATCATTAATTCGGGCATATCTCTCTTCACAAAAAAAAAAGATACATTAAAAATAGTTCAACGTCTTATTTGTCAATTTGTTCATGGATTATTTATCGATGGTGATCGAGATATGCTACTTGCTAAAATCCTTCATTTCCAAACATATTCTATTGAACTTTTACCGGTGGTTGTCGAGTTTATTCCTTCATTATGTAAGTAATAATGATAATAATATATATCCAAATGATATATAGATAGATTTACTCATCCCAAAATAAATATAATAGTTGCTGTGTTTAATTTCATACCAGAATTATTACGACAACCACAACCTGATAAACAAGTGTTTGGTATTTTACTTGCATGTCATTTATGTGAAAAATATCCTTTAGAAAACTAGTAAGTCAAAAAAAAAAGCAGATAGGAATTGGAATGTGTTGATTATTACATGTAAAAGCCAAAAAAAAGGTTTAATATAAATTGGATTATTATTTTTTTCAACTAGCTTACGAACAGCTGAAAATCACATATTACCAAGGCTATTAAAAATTGCATTTCCATCGGTACCACCTTCTTCTGTATGTGCTCCATCTGAATATTTAGTTCAAGTCATTCCAGGTTTTGTTCATTTAGCAAAAGCCTATCCACATTTTGGGTCCAAAATATTACAAGTATTTGATGGTAAGGCTTTTTTTTTCTTTTTTTTTATATGGATTTTTTCTTTCTTTTTTCTAAACATTGATGAATGATAGAAATTGCACGAGGTCTTCCACCACCACAAGAATTTGTAGGTCAAGAAGGAAATAGTAAAATTATTCTTGTATTAAGATTACATCAAGTTCTTAATTCTTCACGAGAAAGCGTACAATATGAAGTAGATCATAGTATAAAGGTGGAAGAGGAGGATGATTAAATAAAGGTCTTTTTTTTCCTGATGTCTCTTTTTATTACTTCTTTTTGATTGAATTATAAACGGTTGTTGTTTTATATCCTAAATCACGTAATATGTTTGACGCCATAACAAGTAAATGCTATGTGCCCACCATAATACAGTGCTCTTTTAAAAATAATACGAGTTCTGCTGATGTTATACGTATATATCTATAAAGATGAAAAAATAAATAACATGGTATAAAAATCATATAAATGTAATGTTTCAATACCCTTCTTTTGAATTTCCAAGATACACTGAATATTTTCTAGCCATTTTTACTTATTACTACTACTACTACTACTGCGTGATCCAGCATAATTAACAATATGTGAGAGAGGATGGTGCAATACTGTGTTACACAAATAATCTTCCAAATAAAGAATTACCGCACAAGTGAGATATAGAGTGAATGACATAAATAATAATAATAATAGTGAAGGATTATTGTCTATTGTGAAGCCATTGTATGTTGGATACAACAATGAGATATCTTGGGCTTAACCATAGTACTCTCTTTATTATTTGGCAGAGGTTAGGGTCGCTTTATGGAATTAAGTGATTTCCTTTTTAATATTGGATTCTATCCATTCAGAATTTTGGGCTTTGACTTTCATGTAACGCTGAATAAAAGGGACTATGATATCATAATACAACATAAACATTTAGCATTTGTTAAAACCACGATGATGTATTTTCTCTACAACCCATTATCAAATCCATAAACAAAGTATTCTTTAATCCAATGTAACTCTCTCTCTAAGAAACAGCAACACAAAAAAATGTATATGATCACGTTCATCATGATCCTTTATTACACATGTATAACATAGGGTGTAAGATAAAAAAAAAAAGTAAAAGGACTATTAATGTGTTTGGCTTTTCATATGATAATACGCTCGTTTCATGGACAATGCCTTTGTATAGTTGATAAAAAGACCTTGATCCTTCCCTTGTGTATAAATTACATTCCAATTAACTGCCTCTTCATCTTTCATACAATCCAAGTAATCTTGAACGAATTTCCAATTGCTTTCAGCGAGTAAGCGCCTATTGGTACTGGAGGACACTCGGGTACTGACAATGGCGGGTGAAGTATCAGTATTATTAGCACTGGCGGATGGAGTATCAGTATTGGTATCAGCGAGTGAAGTATTGGAGTCATCATCAGTACCAGAAGTAGCTTCTTGTTCATATTTTTTTTTATAAAAGTCCATTAAAAGCATAATGCTGCCCATGATTGACATTGCTTCTGGATGATTACCACCACTTTCTTCAAGAAGCTGTTGTAATCGTTCAAAACGGTTTCTTGTTTTCTTGACAAAGATGCAAAATATCCTGGATGGCGCGGTCGTTGGTCGTAATGGCAGCCCCTATATGATAATAGGCTCGGTGGTATAAGAGCTTGATGGTGGGATCCGCATGGTAAGGAGAGTTACTACAACATACATCTTGTCGAGATAAGAATATAGATAGGGCTGCAAATGGAATCAATGGTATCTCCAAATTTGTCTCCAAAACTTCAGTTCAATATTTTCGGGTCTCGTTGACTTATTTCGTCTCCTGTTATTTCTTTTATTTTGTAATGTCTCTCTCTGATACAACAGCTATCAAGGTGTTATGTTTCTCGCTGGCAGATGAGTTTGATGACGATGGAACGTTATTACTATTGACAGTGTTAAACGATAATTTTTTTGTTTATGATCAACTTTTTTAGGTCTCCCAGCATTGTGTCCTTGAGCCTTCTTTTGGCCAGAAGGTCGACCCCTTTTTTATAGTTGAGATTCCCTTCCATCGTAAAAAAAAATTCAAGAGTATTCTGTATATTTGAATGTAGTCGAATGTAGGTGAATGGAGTTGAATGGGACTGAGTAAAATAGTGGTGGGAAAGATGAAACACTTGATCTTATTTCTCACAATAGGCAAGAAATATATTTTATAATGCATTATGCAGGCGCATACAACCTTTCGCTCTCTGAAACATATATTACATAATACATAGACTCCAGACATAGCAACAGATTTTATTAAATCGAGATTTTATTGGCCAAAACCATTAAATTTATTAACTTTTTTTCTGATTGGCTCAAGTAGGCACATCCATGTTATCCCCACCCAAAATACCAAAATACAGTGACGGAGTTAAAATTTCAAAATTACCATCACTTTGTTGGTGTCACCGGTGTCAAGGAGTATATTCCTGTCACCGGTGACAAAGTTGAAAATTAAAAATTACAGTCACTTTGTCACTGGTGACAAGGTGACAGTAATTTTGAAATGTTGTGCTTGGCAGATCGATTAAGATAAACTAAAAGAAATAAAGAAATATAAATGTTTTTATTCAATGATGGTATTTATATGCCTCATAATAATAATAATATAGATGGAATGATTATGAATTGAATACGTGTTCGAATGGATGATATGATGATGTGACGATGGTATGGGCATGGAAATCAAAATATGCTGGAAATAAAAGTAGTGGCCATTTCTATTATTTTTATAAGCTTCTGTGTGCACAAAGTATTGGGAAGCAACGCAAAAATAGGAACGCAAAACTAGGGCACAGAAACCAACCCCTTCACCTGCTAACAAAAAACTCCCTCAATGACGGAAAACTCTCCCTTTCGAAAATGAAAATTAATACATCCACCAAGTGATCAATAAAATATTCTTCTTTCTTTTTTGCAGTTGGTGATATAAGTAACACTTTGATAAAAATAGAGTATGAGATAATATATTAAAATGCTAATATGAGAGTATGAAAAGACAACAAGAGTAAGGGTATAAAAATAATAACTATCCTAATGAGTTTTTACAATAACGACGAAGAACATCTGACAATAGTTTTTGATTTAACGGTTTTGTGAGATATCTATTATATTAGAATAAAATGCAATTGTTAGACATACTTTTTTTTTTCAAATGAAAATATATTATGTATTATAGTATCTATTATATTAATATTTACCCATCCATGCCAGCCTTTATTGCGTAATCACGAGCACTTTCTTGAACATCAGCAGTCAATGCGACAATTGGAAAGCGCGTAGTCCTTTGGTCATTTGCTTCAATTTTTCGTATCTTTTTGGTTGCTTCCACGCCATCACACTATTGTTATATATATTATTAACATTTTGTCACCCACTATTTAATTCATGGGTATTGGCCCAAAAAAATCTATATTACTAACCTTTGGCATATGGTGATCAAAGAATCCTATTTTATAATAACCGGGTGGATGAGAAGCCCATGCTTCAATAGCTTCCAGGCCATTATTTGCACAGTCCACTTGGAATCCAAGTCGTGTAAGTTGCTTATAAAGCAGTTTCTGAGCCACAGGATTATCTATTATTTACAACATAAAGCATTTTAATGATCATAAATCAAGGAGCAAGAACCAAATACGCATAACTCAAGTATTTATTTCAATAATTTTTATACCAACCTTCAGCCGCCAAAACATGCATTGTACTGAAGAGAGCGTATTCTTCAGAAGTGATTTTTTCACTACCTACGGTATTAATTTTTTGCTTGTTGGTGGGAAGAGTAGCTTTTACTGGCTGTGGTGAATCCGTTACTTGTTGAAGCATATCCACCATAGTCCTTAACAAACGTTGTCGTCGTACTGGAATAGCTATACGCACCATAGCATGTTGATCGAGACGACGTACCGGAATTCCTATACTGCTTCCATCTTCCATGATTTCTCCCAACATTTCCCCAACAACACCACTTGGATAATGCATGATTACAACGTATCGCACTCGATCGACAATTCTTTGTAAATGATCCCACCATTCCTTGAATTGTATATCGCTTGTCAAAAACATACCAACAATTAAAATGTCATAATCACGCTTTGCACGAGAGACGAGGTCCTGAGCAGTGCAAGCACCATCGACAGATAGACCTGGTAATAATTGTTTGATCATAGTAATTGTTGATACATGCGCTCCTGCGACCAGCACTTTACTGTTGCGCAAGTTATCTAATAATCCAGCGATTATATTATTTCGTTTCATACTTTTTTCACGCATCCGAGATACTTCGATAGAAAAGTTGAAATTAGAACCCTTTCCAGGAGAACTTGATACACCAATTTGTCCTGACATAAGCGTCACTAATTGGAGACAAATGCTTAGACCTAGTCCTGTACCACCATATTTACGTCTAATAAATATTTTTTCATATTATTACCATATTATTTTGATTGATATGCCTGATACAATATTGATGTTTCATTTTTTTTTAAAAAAAAAGACGGAAAGTATATATATACTTACGTTGTACTTCCATCTACTTGAGAGAATGGAACAAATAGTACTTTACGTTGATCTTCACTAATACCAATACCAGTATCAATAATCTCGAACAATAGAGAAACTTGTTCTTCAGATATCTTTTGCTTCCGACCATTCTTAGCGATTGAACAACGGATAGTGATTTCTCCCTCATGTGTAAACTATCAAAAAAAAAAAAAGAAAAATATGAGTATATAAAAAAAAAACTACTTTCATTAGTCCCTCTCCTAATTACCTTGATGGCATTTCCAAGAAGATTAATGATAACCCTATAGTTTATTTTGACGAATAGTTTGATATATATATTAATATAACGGTAGTATAGGAATGGAATATTTAATTTCTTTACTTACTGTCTCAGACGATTTGCATCAGCCTTTACCACTGAGGGGACATCACTGGCAACAACATAGGTTACATTGATACGTTTTTGTATTGCCATAGCAATAAGCATTTCAACCACATCAGCCAATAACTCTTCAACAATCACAGGGGATAAATCCAGTGAAACCTTTCCAGCTTGAAGTTTGGAAAAGTTTAATAAGTCATCAATAATTTGTAGAAGCATTTCGCATGATTCTTTAGCAGTCCTGACAAGATCTTGTTGTTCTGCATCCAATCTAAAATTTATAATTGAAAGAATTTAGTAACCATGAATGATTATAATTTTTAAATAAGTTCTTTTATATCAATCATTAGCAACCTACTTTGTGTCTGCTAATAATGATATCATGCCGTAAAACCCAGAAAAGGGTGTACGGATTTCATGACTCATATTGGCTAAGAAGATTTCACGTAACCGAGTAGCTTTATCTGCTGCCTCTTTACTTTTACGAGCTTCTTCCAAAGCTTCCTTTTGCATTTCGATCATCCTATATAGTGGTATTGCATGTAAGATGATAGGTATTCATAAATGATGATGATATATATAACTTACTTCATATTTGCCATAGTAACACGCTGTATTGATTTGAACAAGAATGCATTTGTAATGGAAATTCCCATTTGCTGACATAGCAAACTCAAGACAGTGATGTGTCTCTGAGTGAAAATACCAGAAGGTCCTTCAATGAAAAGACACCCTTCCATTGTACTCTTGTGAACAATGGGGATACAAATAACTGACTTTTGCCCCGTTCGCTCAAACCATGGACCGACTGCAAATCGAGAATCTTGTGTAACGTCTTCAATGAAAATGCTTTCACCAGTATTGATTGTATGGTGTACGATACGATCTGATATAAGATTATCCTTGTCCGGAAGTGTAAGTGGTGGATCATAAGTAGTGGTCGAGCCTTCATTTCCATAGGCTGCTATGCCGTATTTTTCGTCCTTGACAATAATAGCTACGCAATTTGCACCACTGTTTTCAAAAATAATATTCATCATGGAGTCTAATAATTTTTCAAACTTGACTTCGGAACTAATCACTTGACTACTCTTCAAAATGGATGCCATATCGAGCTATGTTTTTTTTAATAAATTATTTGTTTAAATTTTTTTCCTTGACAGTATTTATCATGTCATAACTAGATAATATATATGTGATATATCGCTTACAATATCAAGTTTCATCAAACTGTCTTCAATGGACATGGATGGCAAGGCTCCAGATCCAAGTAATGGTTCACTTAGTACATGGTTATTATTGATATTTTCTGTTGATGTATTATTGTTCCATTCTGCTTGAGAGTTTAAGAATGGGAATGCATCTGTTTGAACACCAACATCATGTTGTTCTCGTTGATCATCACTGTATTCTCCCAATAGTTCAGCATACTGTGTGCTGAGATGTCGTGCCTTTCCGTATGATCCATGTGCCATATATAAGTTGATAGCCTACAATAATATTACAGTTATCAGTTAAGATTTAAAATAAAGATATGCTTTTTTTTTCTCTTCGAAAATCCACGTAATCCATACCTTTGAAATGAGGGTATATGCAACATTATGGATCTCATTCCTATAATAAAATGCTCCTGCTCGTTCATGTGCCACACATATTTCCAAATACCAGCCACCTTCACGCGCCTGATTAATCGCATCTTCATAGAAACGACAGGTCTTGACAAAGCCTCTCATTGTTGCATTCTTAAGACTTGAAAGTTCAGCTTCGATTAGTGTCCAAAACATGATATAATTGACACGACTATGTTCTGCCCACTCCAGTACTTTTTCCTGGTTCTCTTTTACTTGTTTGAGATATTTTTTACGTTCCTTTATATCCAAATTTTCACTCGGACTCAACAGCTTATCCATTAATGCCAACGAGAAATAATGGATAAAAATCCGGGTATGTCTGTGGCACGGATGGTCATCAATGACATTGACAGTCTTATATCCTGTAGCAATAGCAGCATCATAGTGACCATACAACGCTTGTGGGATGATAAAGAATGTATCATACCAATTTAAAAGTAGTTCCGGATTTGAGCTTTGTTTGCAACTTTCTCGGACATAATGCTCGTTATTGAACCCGTCGTCACCATCAAATACATCTGATGTATTAATATAAGTATGCCCTTGTAATGCTTTGCAAGCTCGTATGACGCACATGGCAAACATGTTTGTGTCAACAGATGCTGACCATGAATGAATATCTTCATAGTTGCTTTCGGCTTCACGAAGTGTATCGGCTATATTGTTATTTAGACCCCAGAGGATAACCAGGCGATGTGTTTGATGAAAAGCGACATAGATACGATCGCCTGTAGAAAATGAGAGATTCATTCCTGCAGCGAAATACTTGAGACCTTCTCGGTGATGGTATTTCCAACGGATAATAAAAACTGGATATTGTAAATAAGCGCGTCCTTTTTCATAAGCTCCACTATGTTTATCCGCAATTTGTAGACCGATGGCACCGATTTCCTATGTTTATAAATATGTATTAGCATTAGTGTTTTACTCATTGATTTCTACTAAGTCAATTTACCTCTGCAAATACATATTTCTTGTACATTGTCGAGTAGCCCATCCCAGAAAAATTACAACCAATTGTAAAAACTGGTGTCATACCATGTATCAGTGACATTTTAACAATACGGATGGCACAGTAATACATCTCTGGTTTGTTACCACCCCAATATGCAAGAGTACATCTTTTTTTTTGGTAATTGTAGTTGAAAAAATATGAAGCAGTAAAAAAAGTTAAAGAGAGCATCTTTCATATATCATAATCAACATACTCTAAATATATAAAGGATCTACAACTTACAGTTCTTCCAAGACACTCACAACTCCTCGAAGTAAAGGATCCTCACATGGTTTCATATTTATAACATTTTCTCTTCCAATCTTGTTTATCATATCTTCTGCCTCATCATACTCGTGTTCAAGGCTTTTAGCAGTCATACCAAGATGATATCGTTCTTCACCAAGATCTTCCAAGCATTGATGAAGTGCTTCTCGTCCTTTATCATGTTGTTGAATACCAAAGTAATATTTCGCTTGAATACGATAGGCAATCAATCGATCAATGGATGACCGTGCGTTTTTGAACACAACTTCAAGTAGTTCTTCTGTCTTTTCATTCTGACCAACAACCCAACTGAGAGAGACAGTGTTTGTATAGAGATGTAACGTGGTTGTATAATTGTTGCCCTCCCAATCACGAACAGGATCCCCCAATACAATTGCAGCACTGTAGTATGAGTAAGCCATAACATGAGCACCAGAATTACGACCTTTGTTCCCTGCCTATTTTTTTATTATTTAAAACAAGTCTCAACAATCATAATTACGGATTTCTTTGATTTTTTTTTAAAAAAATACTAGGTGATATATCAAAACTTACTTCAATGAGAATTCGACGATATGCTTGTTTATTTTCAACAATTTTAACAAGTTCAAAGCACTTGAGAAGGTGGTCGGCAACCAAAAAAGTATCAACGATATGCTCTGTATATTTTTGAAAAAGTTATTTTCCTATCGTAATAAATAACATCTATCTATACGAATATTGACACTGTTTTGTTACCTTTCATTAAATGTTGAGCAATTGCTAGATGGATTCTGCTACGGGCCTTGGGTCCGGCAAGCTCACCAGAAGCTTGGGCAATTCTGTCATGTGCGAATTTATACTCATCTGGTCCAATCGACATGATATATCCTTCCTGGATAACAGCTTGTAAACCCAGCATTGGATCACTGATAAATGATGAAGATTTTTGGCCACCACCAAACATGGGAATAGCTGTATTTGTCCGTAATAGTGGAGGTCGACGAGACCTTTTTATTCTTCGTTGTTGGCCATAATTATCGTTGGATGATGTATCAATCACTGTGGAGCTACCTACACTCAGTGTTTCTCGAGCTGTATCTTCCGATGCCGTATCATCTATAAACGAGCATTCACTTTCTTCATCATCGTCATCGCTTTGTTCATCCAATGCATCCGAACTAAGCATCAATTCTTTCACTGTAGGCCAGGGGAAAACATCGCCCACAAATGATGCCCATTTGAGTAAATTTTGACTTTCAGGTGGTAATTCGCGTAACCGTGCCACCATAAATGAAACGTCTAGTTGAGTGTCTGATTGTCCACTAAACGTTGTGCCGTCTTTGATTTGGTCCAAATTATAATCCCATTCATTTTTTTGCCAATTGAAAAATATCAACTTTTTACGGTCCAGTGCTTGTAAAAGTTGAAGGGTATAAAATGAATTTCCATTTGTACGCTTTAGAATAACTTCTGCTAGAGGAACAAGATATTCTCGATTAGAATCCCGAGGTCGATGAAATGTGTCGCACAAAAAGTCGATTGTCGAATCCATGTCCAGTGGCTCGACTTCGATAAACTTGATGTAGGAAGCACCATTTTCTAGTACTTCACCAAGCATAGGTGTAATTTCTTGGTCACGATACGATATAAAGACTAAGATTCTAATTTTTGATCGCATTAAAGAATCCAAAAGTTCGAGCGAATGATCATCTAATAACATAATTTATGATATCAATGATATTAGTTAATAGTTTATCCTTCAAATTATTGTTTTACAATCCCATGGATTTATTTTTCTTATAGTTACCTGCTTGATGAAGATCATCCAAAAACTATATAATAGAAATTGTCAAATACAAATGCACTATATATTTTATCGTAAAATCAGTTTCCTACTTACTAGTGTAATCATGCACCAATTACTAATAGCCCGAAATACACCAATAAAGAGACTTTGGAATCGAGCTTGGGTTTCTACGTTATCCATATGTATTTCATCGTCTTCTGATTCTTCATCTTTTCCTGTTGTTGAGCTTGATGTAGGATCCAGTAATGCTCGAAGTTCAGGGACAAAATCGTTTAATAATGATACATTGCAGAACTGTGCTCCAAGATGGACTTTGAGATGTTCATGGAAAAGTTCTACTCGATCTTCGGATTCGGAAAGAATTTGTTGCAATATCTGGGATAAGGATTTAAGGACACAACTGTAAGGAACCTTGTTTCGAGAATCAAATTTGCTAACAGCGATATATCTAAATAGATATATAGTAAAAAATATGTGTATCCATTTGTTGGACATTTAGAATTAATATACTCTCATTATTAGGCAGTGGCAATAGTTTTTAAGAATTATAATTACCCATGCTGTCTGGCAGTGGCCTGCACTGCGCTAAACATTGTGGATTTTCCTATAATAATATTTGTCAATTATCGAGGATTTTTATAACAGAGGAGAATATAGAAATCTTTATTATTTACCTATACCGCCTGGACCATAAAGGCTCACAACGACTGTTGAACTTTTTTGTCTTTTACCATTCCTATCTGTATAGGCTTCTCTTCCCGGATGAAAAGCACTTGAAGTTTCACTTTCTTCCACACCAGCACTAAAATAGCTGGGAGATGAAGTTGAGCGTGCGCTGTTTCCATCATCGTTTGGTAAAGAAATTTCACTGAGAGAATCAGCTATACTGCCAACATTGCTCAGTTGTTGTGGTCCTCCTGTTGAAATTGAACTAGCCACCTGTGTGACACGGTCAATTGGACGTATTCGATTTGGTTTATAATTGGTTACAAAATCATCAATTACAGAATTCATTCTTGATATGACAGATTGTCGGCCGTAGATAGTTTTTGGTAATGTGAAAACGGATGCAATATCATGTTGCCCAAGTTGGAAATTTTCGATCATATTCTCCTAAAAAAAGTAACATTGATTATCCAGAATTTTTTATAAGTTTATATCTATTTAATGAGCTTTGATTATTTTTTTCTTCTGCTTCATACTTTAAAATATTCTTTCTCGTGCTGTTCATTTTCAAGTAACTGTTTAAGACATTCACCCAAATCACATCGAATACCATGGATACTACTATATCGATCGCCGGGAGCCTAATATATTTTGAGATTTTGGGTAGTACAAAAGCACCAGCATGATGTGTGATCTACATTGAAATTTACCTTGTTTGTCATTTTCTCAACAATTTGTGATAAGATCTCTGGTACATCTTTTTGTGCCTCATGGGCCAATGGGACTTTTTTACTCAATACACCATTGAGAATTTCGAGTGGTCCACCATCAAATGGAGTTTGTCCTGTCAGCAGGACGAAGAATGTAATTCCAAGTGAATAGATATCAGAACGGTGATCTGGTGAATATGTGGTTCGTCCAGTTTGTTCAGGGCTCATATAAACAAGAGCGCTTTGAAGCATTTGAGTAAGTTCTTTATTTGCTGTTGTTTTACGCCATCCTTCCGTACTGAGATCAAAGGATCTGGATGCAGATCCAAAGTTCCATAATTTTACAAAACCGTTGTCAGAGCCATTCCATTGAAATGATTGTAAACGGATCTCTCCATGATATTGCACTCCATGTCGATGAATAAATTCGATACCGTCACAACATTTAATAGCAAAGCGTAAAAAAGTAATTAAATCGTATATGGGTGCGAATTTCCGCATGACAAGTGTTTCTGGTGGAAGTTCAATCGCGGTAACTACATCATCCGTTGTTGTTGTATTGTACCGTGATTGTAACCATGCTCGAACATTGGCATCTGAACTACTAGTTTCACTTCTAGTATTTGATTTACTACTTCCTGCTGTTGGTGTTTTTGCCGTGTAACCATGTTGTTGGTCATCTGCTGATCGATGTTGGTCAAGATAGTTGTACCCTTCGTCTGCATAAATTGCCACAGAAACCCCGGTTGTCAAATTAAGATATTCCATAGGACATACTGTTTTATTAAACAAATATAAATATTTTATTATTAGGTAAACAGCAACAACCATTTGGATCACAATCATCATTTTCATTAGGCTTTTTCTGTATATCCATTAAGATTATACCCGTATATGAAGGACCATCAGTAAGTTGATAAACTCTTTTCATCAAATAAAATTCACGTTCGAGTTGTGTTGTGTTGGATGATACTTTTGCAATAACAGGCTTTTTGCTTGATATTCTAAGTTATCGATAAAATAAACATTCATATTAGAAATGTAAAAAAAAAAAAAAAAATCATAAAATCATAAAATCAAATCGCCGCGTTTTGAAACTGTCACCGTACTTGTAACCATGAATCAAATTCACTTTGTCACCATGTGTTAAAACTAATGTTGTAGATGCAATGAAATGGTATCCTTGAATCGACAATGTTCCAGAAAAGTTACTGCCGCTGTTATTACTTCCAGTAGTACTTCCATTCATTTCTGGAATTGAGATTCCGGAACCTGAATATGACATTATTTCGTGTTCTCGAGTTCAACTTTCGATAATGTATATATATATATATATATATATATGAAGAGCTGTTATTAATGATAATATGAAAATCAAGAAAATATTACTACTATTATACCTTCTAACACAATAAAGTAATAATTAATAGGAATAAAAAGTATATTTAGAAAGAAAAAGTAATGAAAATAAAAGAAAGAGGTATATTTAGTTGTCTTACCAACGGCAACAAGATTAAGGGGTTCATGCATTTTTTCCAGACTAACTCCTTCCTCATTAGATGATGCACGGACAGGATTTTCTCTTAAAAGCGCCGTTGTCGTTATATTTTCATTAAAATGAAAATAATAATATTATGTTTATGAGTAACTGAATGATCTTCAAGTAATTTTTCTTGAAAGGGATATAGTCTCATTTATTTACTTATTACTGACTTAAATTGGCTGAAATGGTCTCCCAGGACCATATATATAGTATCCTTTAATACTTACACGCCACACACTTTATGTTGTCTGTCTTTTTTTCTGTGCAGAAGATTTCTGTAATATTCTCATTCATTAACTGATTTCGAGATATTCTTATTGCTATCATTATCCACGTTATTTAAACAAATCTGTCTTTAATATGTATTCTTTTTACATAAAGAATTTTCCTTATTATGAATCACCCATTATTAATTATAAGGTGTATAAAGATTAACAGTGTAACAGCTTTAAAGGTTTTTGTGTTCATTGATAAAAATGATCTGCATGTTCATTCAGACTCAGCAAAAGTAAATCGGTAGGTTAGTCTTCGATGTGTGGTGGTGTGCGTATGTGTTTATATATTTATCGATCTCCGCCCTGTCCGCTGTACTCCAAGGATATAACCTTTCACATACGAAAACCGTGGTAGATACTATGCATATGGGTTTAGAGTTTCTTTTTAAAATGCATAAATACATCATGCAATCATGTAGAAGATGTATCTGCTGCAACACATGGTTTATATAGTAATTATTGGTAATGCGTGCTTGTCAATAGATCATTTACAGCGAGGAGGATGCGGCGAAAAAACTCCATAATGGAAATTCTTGGACTTATAATATAATTTCAAGAGTGGCTCAAAAATGACGCTGCATTATACTTGCATTACTTCCTTTTCCCATAAAAAAGTCCATTCTGATATCTATTTTTACTGGTTGTACTAATCTGTATTCTAGAAGGATGAGTAATATTTTTTCAAATAAAAAGAGTGTATGCCATAAATTTCCGTCTTCTCAAAAAAAAAAGGAGCCTTTCTATACTACTATAGTAAGTAAGAAAAGCCTATTATTATGAATTATTGATTGATGAACCTAATAATTATATATTTATATGATGATCTCACTTTTCCTCTTATTTGCTGTGGGTAGAAGGCTTATTAAGATGTTCAGCCCATAATTTCAGTTCTGTTTTGACCATATGTATGCAGGTCTCCTTTTTGGGGCGTTTGTTGCTGTGTGACATAAAAAGTAAACACAAGAATAAAAAAGAATCGGTAGGGAATATACTACTACTTATATGCAGCACCTTCTCCTTATTATTCAAGTTATGCTTCTGACCAGAAAAAAACCTGTTTTCTTATCTTTAATTGAAAGTTCTGAAGCACCAGATCTCCTCGAGTTAAATTTTATCTGTGTAGGCTACATAATAGTGATCTCGTCCAGTATTAAGAGAAATTATAATGATTAATATTGCACACATATAATTTGCTTTTATTGAGTAGATTATCCAGAACTGGACTTCTTCTCGAGACATTCGAATCAGTCGTAGTATTAGTGTGTGTTACCATGCTGTTTTCGTTGGGATACCCCAATTACTTTAACCTTTCACAAAAACTGCATGGATAACACAACATGACACGTTTCATTAACCAATTATTATTATTAATAATTATGGTTAATCTCGATAATGAGGGACAAACGACCTAGAACATATATATTTAACTGATAGCCTTCAATACTATTTAATTAAATGACCATACGAAATCAGTAGAATACATTCTTGAAATAAATAATAATATGTTCACGAAATGCTGATCTTCTAGTTATTTTGAGTAACAGTGATAGTTTAATTATTTGTTTGTATGTATGTGAACCAAGACAATGGATTCTGACCAAACACATCAATACTCTATTCGTTATGATTTACACCTCCTCTCCTAATTCAACAAAAATACAGGCAAAGCAAGTTTGTTGGCTTCTTTACTTTCTTATTTTACAATAGATGCAATAAGGCGATCTGCAATAGGATGACAAATATTTCAAACTATAAATAAGTATAAACATTTTGTAGAATTGATTACAAATTAAATGTAATACAGTAATAATAAATTTGATATAAATACGGATGATAATAGTTATTTTAATACTCTCATAGTTATTACATTCTTCATATTACATTAGTTTTGTTTTCACTGAGGCATTTCCCTTCATTGTATCTCTAATATCGGTATCATCATACACTATGAAGGCACTTTTTATTGAGCAGGTAGTTGTACTATTTGCAGTTAATTCATATATATTTTCAATTGTGTAAGCCTTTAATATTGAACGTAAGTTCAAGTTGAATTTCTCTTCTGTTAGTGTATGTGAATTGGCTCTGAATAATTTTATCGTTCAATTTTTTTTGGACTGTTTATCAAGGTTTTGGAAAATCTCGTTAGTTCCTGATGATACAATACAATGTTGTATATTATAATTGTACATTTGACATGATAATAAGTAATACTCTCCCTCAGGCGTGTAGGAAACAAAAAAAAAAGTTCACCACGTAGTTCAACAATATAAATATACTACTTCCATTTTTCGAGTTCCGCATGTGTTGTTAGTATAACGATGTATTTTTTGGGTTTTTTAGCAGCAAGTAGCAAAGATATCTTGATGTCGATAGCCACTATATAAATAGCACAAAGCCCTGGAAAACAAATATTTTATTAAAAATATACATAAATAAAAAGCGTCATTTTTTATTAATTATGAATTACACCGCCTATTATTAACCACCTTATTATATTGTCATACCTATTAATTCATTACCAGAGAATTTTCATCACGAATTTTTGATATGATGTTTTTGTGTATTATTCAAACATGTGATCTAGATCCGCATCCACCTTTGTATTTGTTTGATGAGAGTTCGATTCGATTTTCTTCTCTATCCTTGCCATGAATAACAATTAATATTTCGATTTGAATCCAAATCCATCTTTATCTTCCATCTCAACTCCCATAGATTGAGACAAGATCTCACCACAAAAGTTACACAGCAATTCAAATCCTCTTATAAAAGTATAATGCCATTACCTTGTTTGTTGGGTTACTTACATTCGTACATGGGTGGTTATGTACTAAATAAGAAAGTCACTACTACCACTGTGAAGACCTTTCATTTTCAAGCAGCGTATAAATATATATGTTTTGGAAATCAAACTTACCCATGTCGAATATAAATAATAAAAATAATAATGTAATATTGTAAAAATCCCTTACAAATATAAATTGCTTTCGCCATGTTTCACCATTTCGAGTTTTTTCTCAAATATACGGATCCAAGTACCTTTGGTCCCATCCTCTTAAAACTCCTAAAAAACAAAGATTCAGTACAGCTAACTCAAAGAACAATAAGTTTGAGGTTTCTACTATTGCATGTTTTACAATTAATATCTATTTAACAATATTACTTGCTTGTTCTGTATTGTACACACATTCTTTATCATAATTGTAGTTCTTGATCATATTTGACAGATGATTGAAATCGTTTTACCAATATAATTTTTCATGATTCCCGATAATCCGAGTCAATATATTAATATTTATTATACTGATAAGTATTCAGTTTATTGTTTAGTGGTCTAATATCAGAGGAAAATATCAAAGAAAATGAAAACTTCCTGTAAATATTTTCTTGAACCTTTGATATTTTTTTTTGTAAATAGGCGACACAAGAAGCATGAAGATAAATCCTTCTTGATCCCACTGATATGAGCAGGAGAAAAGGGGGGAAGATGTTTGCATACAATTTTCTGGTGAAAATTACAGCAAATCACAAACATGTTAGAAAAAATTACCTACCAATTATCAACAATAAATTATTAATAACTGGCAATAGTGACTACAAGCATTATTCTCTTATGCATTAAAAGCACTGTCTATCACTAAAGTTTCAGACAATTGTGGGAGTCCAACGGATTTCCCGAACCTGAACTAACAAGTGCTGTGATCATTAATCTTTCTTTATTACCGAAATGCAGCAACAAAACCAATAAAATAAAAATAAAAAATATATATATTTTTTATAAGAATGAGAGTCTATCTATCCATGAATCATTGATCATTTTTCTTTCGCTTCGCCGGTCATAACTGCTTTCGCTAAGATGTCTAATATGGATGATCAACAAAATACAAACTTACCAGATTACCAACAACTTTCGGAACAGCTCTTACAACAACAACGGCTTATTGAGGACTTGTAAGCAGATCCTCACGCTTGGGCGATAGACGCGTTCAGCACGTGCTGGACCATATTCAAGAACCCTTTCCTACATCCTCCCTGGAACTTAATTCTGAAGACATTGCAGAAAATTCGTCAGGAGGTTGCACGGTCACCCTAGCAGTTCCCTTTTGGCAGAGTGCAATCTGGTTCCCTCTTCTCCAGTTGATGGCGATAGACAAACCGATACTTCTGGATCCTCATCATCACACTCGAACAACTTCTCCTTACACACGCTTTCCTTGGGCCAATCCGAGCTGGAAACTATCCGTGTGGCGGCTTTGCGGCAGCGTTTCACGCTTCTAGGTTTCTCGGAGGAGGCGACCACAAGACAGTTGGATATACTGCTCTAAGGCAAGGCGGGCCGCTCCTATCGGCGTGGTCAAGATTTGTTTATCCATTGGGCAAGGTATCACGGGGTAGATCTTATCCGCTATTCAGTTTCCAATCTTATTGAATTTTTACAGCTGGCAGCAGATTCCGGTTATGCCCCTTCGACGGTTGTTTTATTTCGTTGGGCGGTTTTGGTTTTCCACGTTGATCCAGACTCTATAACCCATTCAAGAGAATTGCTAAGTTGTCTTACTCGTATCAAACGTGCAGCTCCACCTATTTCCTTATCTCGTCCTACAGTTGACCTTACCGAATCTTTTAATTACCTTCATTCTATTCCTTCGCAATCTTCTACTACACTTCATTTGTTATCTCAAAAGTGTGCTTTTCTGCTGGCGGCTTCGGCGTTCTTACGCCCGCCAGACCTGTATAGAATTTCTTTGGTGGATTCCAGAGTGGAACAAAATTGCCTAGCTTTGAAGATTATTGCTCCCAAGGAAACACGGAATAATCGTCGTATCGTCAAAGAAATCAAGATAAACGCACTTCCTGAGGATACTCCGCTTTGTCCCGTTGTCGCGTTCCAAGCTTTGGTTGACCATCCTGGCAGGGAATCTACAGCATTTCTTTTTGTCAATAGTCGCGTTCCTTCTAATCCTTTGACTGTTACTACTTTATCTACTTGCGTAAAATAATGCAAAAATCTCCTTCAGCGGTAACTGCTTCTGTTCGGCTTCCTTCTATTCGTTCGGTGGCCTCAGATAAGGCGTTACAACAAGGTTTACCTATGGATGATATTCTAACAATGGGTAACTGGTCATCCGCGACAGTTTTCCAAAATCACTATCGTCGGTCAAGAGATAGTACAACCAATGTTACACACGCCGTGATATCTGGGTCGGTCTAATTTTGGTCTGGTTTTTATATTCTGTGTCATTACAAAAAAAAAAAAAAAAAAAACAAGGTTTGGTTCATGCGTCCAATTTTATGGGGTCACAAGAGCGTTTTTCTTAGTTTGGGTTTGGCTCAAGCGGTTCCTCTGAAGTCAGCACTTGTTAGTTCAGGTTCGGGAAGTCCGTTGGACTCCCACAACTGTCTGGAGGACTGGACGAACCTGAACTAACAAGGGTCCCTCCCACCCGTCTCCCTCGGCTCGCTCATAAATGATCAAGGATTCATGGATAGATGGACTCTCATTCTTATAAATATATATATATATATATTATTTTATTTTATTGGTTTTGTTTCTGCATTTCGGTAATAAAGAAAGATTAATGATCACAGCACTTGTTAGTTCAGGTTCGGGAAATCCGTTGGACTGAACGAACAATTGATGGGATACACATAAAAATAGACAGGTTCCTAAAAAAAGAATACCATCATCATGAAATCATAACCGTGAGTAAAATTTTCAAAGATCATATGCCCTTCTATATAACTATCAACTCTAGGTTCGATAAGAATAGATAATAGTATTACATATATCACTTTTGACACACTTAACAGAATAAAAAGAATAATATGGAAGAATTTAATAGTAGGGGAGTGACGCTTGCTTTTTTCCTTCTTTCTCTGTTCTCTACCGATATCACCATTAAAATACCATCACCTTTATCAAAAAAAAAATGTCCATTGATGGATCTGTTACAACATCATTATCACTTCCAGATTGGGGAGTTTCAAATAATATTCCATTATCTTCAAACATTCTTCATTTCCATATCCCGGATTATCATTTTAGGAGCAATAATTTGGTGACATCCAGTTTGTCATCCAATGAATTGACATTTGTAGTTCGTGGATACAAGTAAATATTTTAGTTTAATGTTACAATTGAAAATATATAGCATTTATTATAACATTGGATGTTGATCGTAAAAACATTGGTTTATTTTTATATTATTTATTCCGTATAGGATATCAACCAAGACAAGGGTTGTTGCGAAAGTAACAAAGAATACATCTAGTCTTGAGAGAGAGTATTATATCACGAAGAGACTTTATGATCTCCCAGAAGGTTCTTCTTTTATTGGTATACATATATATATATATAAATACTATAACTAATTCGTTCAACTAAATACTGAAATCTCGCAAATAATAGTACGTCCACTTCAATATGACACCCTTGCCTCTGGATTACGCGTAGCAATTTATGCCGATGAAAGTTGTGACACAGATAACTCAGACATTTCTACCCCTAATGCTGTTTATGGTGATGATTCAGCAAGTACCAGCACTACCACTATCCGACCTTCGGCACGCTTTAATGAGCAAAAATATAGTTCTAGTGAAAATGTCATACCTGAGGATGACTACAGCAACTTTGACACACAGATAATGGCAACACCACATTCAGCGGCAATACCAACTTACGATCTGATTACTTTTTTGCGTTTCACCATTAAGGCCATCAGTTGCATTCAATACATTCACCGTCAAAACGCGCTTCACGAACAAATCAGCATTAATTCATTTCAATGGAGTGGCCAAGACAAAGATCCTGTCAAGTTATGGAATTTCGGCACAGGTATAAAGAACCTGAACACCTATTTTTCTACAAACGAATGGCGCAAAGCAACTCAAAATAAAGAGCTGTCGCTTCTATTGGAGAACATGCTGATTTATATCAGTCCTGAAAAGACAGGCCGTACAGCATATATTCCTGATCATCGCTCTGACATTTATTCGCTTGGTATTGTATTCTTTATCATGCTGACAACGCGAAATCCTTTTGATGGCAATGGACCACTTAAACTTCTCCATACGATATTGAGCCACAAGGTTCCATTAGCTCACGAATTTCGTTTAGATTGCCCTGTAATGTTGTCAAGAATTATTGAGAAAATGACTAATAAGGTATAAAGATGAGATTGGATGGCGAGAGAGAAATGGTATTATATTTGTTGATATGAAAGACTGGTGAGAAGTAACAATGATTAACTTCGGTATCCTATTAGGCACCTGATGATCGTTATAACTCTGCACATGGTGTCCAAGCTGACTTACAAGAATTACTTGATCGAATTTTATATACATATGAATCCAATAATATTGGGGTATTTAAAGAATATATACTTATTGTTTTTTTATTCATGAACCTTTCTTTGAATTGTATTAGCTCATAATTTTTATTGCCTATCATATTTTATAGTTTGATATTTCCGAGTTTCCTCTTGGTCAACACGACGTTGCATCTATTTTTACGCTCCCAAAAACTGTGTACGGTCGACAAGGCACGATTTCTAGAATGAATGAAATTATTGAACAGTTTACTACATTGTACAAATCGAGTCATATCCATACTCAATATATCGAGTCTCTTCGATCTTCAACAAAATCAACTACGAATTCGAATTCTACGAGTAATAATGGATATGATTTCACTACTGCAGCAAGCAACAAACCTTCAATAGGAATTGAAACAAGTACTATTAGCAGCAGTGGTATATCTTCCCCAACTTTTGCAAGTA
This sequence comes from Phascolomyces articulosus, assembly GCA_025677815.1. Classification (NCBI taxonomy): domain Eukaryota; kingdom Fungi; phylum Mucoromycota; class Mucoromycetes; order Mucorales; family Lichtheimiaceae; genus Phascolomyces; species Phascolomyces articulosus. The sequence goes on along the minus strand of JAIXMP010000003.1, from coordinate 1,169,748 downwards.
GTATTATGGAGGACATTGATGGTTTATACCGTATGAAAAAGTCCAAGACGGTGATTGTTAGTTTATATGGACCAGGCGGAATAGGTAATGTATATTTTACTCATCATCATAACCTAATAAATTGAATAGACTAATTCTAACAATATCAAACATGATGCTTCGTAATTTACTGCGTACAGGAAAATCTACCTTGCTGAATGTTGTACATGCTACTGCCAGAGAAAAAGGGTAATTTTTTTTCTCGATCACGATTTTAGATTAAGATTATTATTTACATAGAGCTATGACACTGATCTAAATTATGTAAATATATATATTATAATAGCTATATAGCAAGTATAAAATTCGATGCAACACATAAAGTACCATACAATGGCATACTTCAAATATTATCTCAACTTCTTCAGCAAATTCTTTCAGAACCCAAAACTATTATCAAGCGTTTTAACGAGCATTTCAAGAAATATCTTGGATCCCAAATCTGTAACATCAACTTGCTAATAGACTATGTACCTGAATTAGTTCCACTATTAGATTCTATGGCAATTTCAAATGAAGACCGAGTCGTGACAAGCGGTAGCATTTATATGGAGAATGATGAAAAACGCAAGAAGTTTGTATCACTGTTGATTGGAATATTTCATTCTATTACGCATTGGCATATGACTACTCTGGTAAAATTCTAAATGCTGTTGATAACGTTTTATATTTAAGCTAAATTTCTTTAAATTATACTGATTATTTTTCTTGATTACAGTTTCTGGATGATCTCCATCACTCTGGTAAAGTAAAAAACTATAATTTATGATGAACATGAAATTAATGTTTATATCGATGAAGTCAGTGATAGCTAAGAATTCTTTTTTATCCCTTTTTTTTTATTAGATGATAATTCATTGGAACTCCTAGGATTCCTTGTAAAAACGTCAAAAATCAAACTTTTGATGTTCATTTCATATCGTGAACAAGAAGTCACACCAAAACTTGCGAAATTACTTGAAGAAGGGGCGTTGAACGTTCAATCACTTGAAGCAGAAGCTTTTGATATGGAATCCATTGTTGATTTTCTTTGTGATGCATTACATCGTACCAAAGATACCAATTATGCCATATTACAACCATTTGCCAATACATTAATGGAAAAAACTGGTGGCTCTCCTTTTTATGTTACACATTTTGTACAAGCAATGGAAAGCAAGAAATATATCTACTTTAATTGGAGCACAAATCAATGGGATTTTGATCTTGAAAAAATCCAAGAACGAACTCAATATTTTCTGCCTACAGAAAATCACAAGCTTGACATATGGTTTATGGTGAACCGTTTGCGCGAGCTTTCCGCTAATTGCCAAGAAATATTAAAATGGGCGTCATTTTTCGGTAATACGTTTTCATGGACCACTTTGAAAAATGTAATGCTTTTCCATAATGAAATGAAGAAAAATTTGTCATTTAACGATGTTGCAAAAGGTTTGTATCCATCTGATAGAAAAGAAGAGTATGAAAAAAAAGATAGAAGATAAAAATCATGGATAAATTACTCAATGGTATTTAATATATGTAAAATAATAGTAAACATAAAGCATGTCGGTAATCTGGATGACTTAACAAGTGAATTAATGATTGTATTACGAGAAGGTTATTTTATACAAATTGGAACAGACGAATTCAAATGGGCACATGATCGAATTATTCAATCTGCTACAGAGTTAGCCGACACTCAAACACGCTGCAATATACATCTAACTATAGCTCGCTACTTAATCAAAGGTATTAATAGATTATACCTATACATTATGTGTGTTCTCATCAGAGAAGGATATTATTAACTTTTGTCTTCAAACTCATGTTACCACATTCCTGTTTTTTATTTACATATAACAGATCCTAATTCGAACATATTCATTATTGCAAGTCACCTCATGAAATGTATCGATGATGCCAAGAAGTCAGACAATAGGGGTGCTCTCCGAAATGTACTGATTGAAGCTGGTAATCGAAATCAAACATCAGGTGCACATGATGTAGCATTTGCAAACTATCAAGCTGCTATAGAACTCGGGGACCATAGTATTGAATGGGGTGATACCAACTATACTGAGACTTTGAATTTGTACACAAACACAGCAGCACTTAGCTGGATTGTTGGTCAACCATGTGAAGTGACTGAAATGCTATTGGGAATCGTGTTACAAAACTCTCGTAGTCCAAGTGACCGATTGAATGCGTATCGAGTACAATCAAAATATTTTTTTGGCCGCCAAGAGCCTGAAAAGGGCCGAGAGACACTTATCAATTCCCTTGAGAAACTCGGTGTACAAGAGTGTTCTGTTCCGATATCGACAGATACCCAGTTGCAACAAGAGATGGATCGGAAATTGGAACAGGAAATCAAAGGGATAGGGAAAGATATTATTATTAATATGGAGTCATGCAACGATACTTTGATTACTGGTATTATGACGGTATTTGAGGAATTGTAAGTTGTATATTTTTTTATGCATATTATTTAATTGAATTCACTTGTCTCGATACCACTATATATATCAAATCATATACTGAAAGAGAAACACAACGTCTTTTTCCATAGGTGTACTTTGGCATACTGGTCTGGAAAGAATATCGAAATGTGTTACTATGGGGTACAAATTCTCAAGATGACCTTGAAATATGGTATTTGTGCTGCTTCGGTCGCTGGATTCAATTTTACTGCCCTTCATTATGTGCTTAGTTACAATAACTACGAATTTGCAGAGGTAAAATATCACTCTATTATGAGAACACTTTCAAGGGATTTTACTAAACAAAGTAACTACTTCTGTTTTATTATATAGGAATTGGGATCTATAGCACTTGCTTTATTGGACAAGGTTGGCACAAATTATGTGCGAGGAAGAGCATATTTTCAATATGCAGTATTAGTGCTTCGTTGGCGGCATCACTTCCAGGATGCACTTGAATATTTTGAAGCCGGAGCAAGTCTATCCCTTTCAGCTGGTGATCGCATATATACCACTTTCAACCGTGCTTATCGATTACTCATCCTTTTTGGAGTCAGTGGAGATATTACCAATGTTCTTCATGAAGCAGAAATTGCTTATGAAGACATTTATACATGGTCTGCCTCTGATGAATGTAATATGCTAATCATGAGTATCATTCGTGCATGTAAAGCATTACAAGGTCATACCTATATTTTTACACCCAACGTGTTTGATGGTGATGATGGATTTAACGACACACATTTTGTCAAGGAAAGTCACCATGAAGCCTCTAATGCTGATTTAGCCTTGGGATGGTATGCCACATTCAAACTTATAGCACAAGTATTATATGGACATACAGACGCAGCCATTGAAACTGGATTTAGCGTCTTGGATGCAATTTGCCAGCATGTTTGTCAACGCAGTTCCCGACTTATGCTCTATTATTTTTCCCTTGCTCTTGTTGAAAAGTTACGTCACATCCACTTGGATCCTCAAATGCGCATGAAATACATCCAACAATTACAATATAACCAAGACATATTACTTGAGTGGAGTACACATGGATCGATCAATAGTTCCATGTTCAATTCTCTCATTCAAGCAGAGATGATCACCTTGAGTGAATCGCCAGATATTCTACAAGCATGTCATCTATATGAGGATGCAATCAATCAAGCTCGCGACGGAGGATGGTTCATTCATATGTGTGTTGCCCAAGAGTACGCATTAGCATATTATCTTCAAATTGGAATGAATAATGTAGCCTACGGATGTTTTAGAAAAGTACGTATCATATATTGCATATAATTAGGTTATAAACATATATCTATAGCATCCCTCTTATGCTAATACATAACTTTTGGGTTTCTAATTTTTATAGGCGATTGATCTTTATGCAACCCATGGATCATATGGAAAAGTCCATCATCTTCATACCAAATATGATCATATTTTCAATAACTTCAACGATTCAAGAGTACGGCACGATATTGGTGTTCAGACTGATATTTATCCATTTCTTTCTACACAGACAGGCTGGAATAATCCATCATACGACATTAACACAAATTATGTGACTGATAATACTGCGTCTAAATTCCATGACCATCAAGAGGAGGATGAGCAGCCAGTAACGGAACTAATGGTAGAAAATCTGATAACCAAGCTTGATGCTGTAAGTATTTAGTATAATGTTAATATTGCAAAAGATTATGTATAAAAAGAAACCCTAAGATTAATATCAAATAATATACTAACGACATTACTCTACAAATAATAATATTTCATAATATTAGCTGGATTTGATCTCTATTTTTAAAAGCTCTCAAGTCATGTCATCATCCGAAACAGAGTTACAAAATCTAATAACCGCCTTCTTGACCATAATATTTGAAAATACTGGTGCTGAATCTGGTAGCATTATTATCAAGAACGATTCACATCACATTTGGGCCTATCGAAATCGAAACGAGGAAATCAAAACCTTTGACCCACCGCTACCTCTTTCAGGCGGTGATACGTTTTTGCCGACCCGAATTGTTTATCACACGATCAATACGGGAGAAACAATGTTTATACATAACGTAGAAGAAGATGTACGGTTTGCAGTTGGTTCATGGGTGGGAGAAGCTGGTCGTAAGTCGGTTATCTGTATACCTATCAAGCACAAAGGTATACTTGTTGGATGTTTGATTATTGAAGGTCCCGTGGGCATTTTTACACAACGACATGTCATATTACTGAACATGCTTTGCCAACAAATGGGAATTTCCATCACAAATGCCTTCTTATTCAAATCAGTCCAGTGTGTTACTACAGCGAATACAAGGTTTGTGTTTTTATTATCATACCAACTACATATTATTAATGTTTTTTATGGTAATATGAAAAAAACGAATGATCCTAACTTGTCATTTTTTTTATCTATGCACAAAAGAATGATCGAAAAACAAAAACAAGCATTGGAGGAAGCTCGAATTAGCAAGGAAGAAGCTGTCAAAGCGACAAAATTACGTGAAATCTTTCTTGCCAATATGAGCCATGAAATCAGGACACCATTTGCTGGATTTTATGGTATGATTTCACTTCTCTCTGAAACACAGTTAGTATTGTTTTTTTTATTATCCACTTTTTTTACATCAATTTAATCATCATTAACGGGCGGGTTCTTTGTCTTATAATAATATAATAGACTGGATGATGAGCAACGGGATCTTGTCAAGACTGCTAAAGAGTCTTGTGAAGTGTTATTACAAATCATCGATGATTTGCTGAATTTTTCCAAGGTATCTATATTTTATAATTATATCATTTAGAAGAATACAAGAATAATCAAAATATGAAATATAATGATGTAAAATTATAATATATATATACAATAGCTCGAAGCTGGTAAAGTTACTTTGGACTTGACACCAGTTATTGTTGAAGATCTTATCGTCGACGTGATTGAAATTCTCGTTGCTACGGCGTTACAGAAACAACTAATTGTTTCATATTCGGTTGCTGCGGATGTTCCAATTGTTGTAATGGCCGACGCAAATCGACTTCGACAGCAAGTATCTTCTAACTAAATGATACTACTTTCTTGTTACTCATTAAAACAATATATATATATGTTCTATTTTGTAGAATTCTCATGAATTTGCTTGGTAATGCCATCAAGGTATAGTATTACTATAGTATATATGAAACTCATACCTGATTACCAATGCAATAAACTAATTTCGTTATTGGTAATTAGTTTACGCATACTGGAACAATCAAATTGCAATGCTCAGTCAAAAAACATGCATTGGCTACTAAGAAGAATAAATCATCCACAGATGGTAATGTTAAATTATTGTTTGAGGTGGTTGATACAGGAATTGGCATTAGTGAAGAACAGCGCAAGGTTTTATTTGTGCCTTTTTCTCAGGTGGATGGAAGCACTACGTAAGTTTAGTTTTTCATTGTACATAGAGAGAGAGAGAGAGAGAAGGGGGGGGATTATGAAAGGAAACAAATAATATTTTATGATCAATGTTTAATGATATTTTTTTTGTATGATATACAATAGTAGGAAATATGGCGGCACTGGTCTTGGACTCTCTATTTGTTGCCAATTGATTAAACTCATGTCTGGACAAATAGACGTTAGTAGTAAAGTTGATGAAGGATCCACGTTTTTCTTTACTATTGATGTTTGTCCAGACATTGTCAAATCATCCATCCGCGACGAAACTACTGTCACCATGTTGAAAGAACTCAAAAAGGATACCCGTGTCTTGATTGTCAGCAAAGATTTGAGTATAATCCAAATGATCCAACAACTATTACTGGGCATCAATGTTGACAGCGCTGATTCAATCAAAGCTCTGGCGGATTATGCGTCCGAACCCAACAATTACACTGCCGTTATACTTGGTTTATTCTTGACAAGTGACCCCCGATTTGCAGAATGGTCAGCTCATTTGGAAAAGATTATGGATAGAACACGTTGCTTGATTGTAATGCATTATCCAGGTAGTTCTCTTGCTGCTGCAACACGTTTACAACAGCAACAACAATTTAATAAAAGTACCAACGGAGGAAACCATGGAGGAAGTGTCACACTGACTTCCAGTAACAGCACAAGTCCTGACTTACCAATACCAAGAGATCCACTCGGACAACAAGCAGTGGTGCGTATTACTTATCCTGTGCGGCGCCATACATTGTTGCAAATTTTAGTGGATACAATACATGATATTAATAATAGAAGTTTTGATCAACAACAATCTTCTATTATCACATCAGAAACACCAACACCATCGTCACGTCGTCATTTGCAACGTTTTCATAGTATTGAAAATGTCTCTGTTACTTTGTTCACTCCTCATGAACAAGAAATATTTAGTTCCATACATATTCTGATTGCTGAAGGTGAGTTATTGCTTATTTATATATAAGTTTTCAATAAACACCACGTAATTTATTGATACAAGATTTATTTCTATAGATAATCCTGTTGCACAAAAGTTATTGTTCAAGCAACTAATCCGATTTGGATTTCAAGTCGATTGTGCGAGTAATGGATTAGAAGCCGTGGAAGCATTTACTAATCACCCAATAGGATATTACAAAATTGGCTTCTTTGACCATCATATGCCGAAGGTACGAAACAAAAGGAGAAAATTAAGAAAAAATAAAAGTGAGACGCGATATAATGTAGATGCCTGACTCATCCACGTACATTATCCTCCGTAAACTGTAAAGGTAACTTAACGTTTTTTTATTATGATATATAATATTATGTGCTATATTAGTGTAATGGATTGGAGGCAGCGAAACAGGTGCGACGAATTGAAGTTGAAAAACAATATGGTATTCGACTCCCAATTTTTGCACTCACAGCGGATATACAAGCATCAGCAAGGAATGCATGCTTGAATGCTGGAATGGATGGATATTTGACTAAGCCATTAAATCAAAAAATACTTGTTGAAACTTTACGTTGCTATTGCAAATAATCCTCCTATGTTTTATTCAGTTAATTCTCATGCTATATCTTTTTTTTTGTTACATATAATTCCTGAACGTTACAACCATGATACTGCGTATCCTTCTTTGCTACTATTTTTTTTTAAAAAAAACATAATGTACATATAACTCCATTACTTTCTAAATTCTAATAAAAAATCTTTACTTTTTTGCAAACACAATACAAAAATATGCCTTCTATTGTGACATTAATATACAAATGTGCATAAATTCATTTACAAGTTTCACTGAAAAACACTTTGTAAATTAGATTTAGTATCAATCACAAACAAGATAAGTAGGTAGTAATTGACTTATGTATCTCATCAAGATTTAAATTATTAATTCAAGCAAACAACCTGAGTTTATTTTTTCCATGTCATCTCAAAAAGGACAAAGGGATCCCCCATGAAAATTGTAAAAGTATCAGCGTTATCTCACTGTATTTTTTAAGGAGTCAAAATAACATGCATCTTACGTGTTCTCGACGAGGATAAAGTTTATCCATCAACTGGAGCTTTCACGGAGAAGAAGGTTACTATGGAAAAAATTCTAAGAATTGCCTGGACCTGAAAATGCTTATACTCGATCCAGAATAACTAGAAAACTGGCAATCATCTACTACTTTTATTCAAAAATATAATTGATCGTTTTTTATTGTATCTTCCGTTCTGCGAGGGCATTGTCGTTAGTTAATGGTTACATGCTTTATATCAGAGTCTAGTAGAACGTATGAATAAACCTCATTCAATTCATGTTATTTAAACATCTAACTGAAATACCAAAATACGAATAAAAGAGTTGTTTGTTTAGCATAATGCGTGGAAATAATAATTGGTCACATGAAAAACCAAGAAGTCGTAATATTGTAAGGTCTCCTGCCATATAATATTATTGACAACTTACTATTCGGCTTTAAACTTGGTTATTTATATTAGTTAGTTTTGATAATCGAAATTGCTGCTGATTAAAAGTAACGACGTTTCTTTTCCAAATTTCTTGTTATGAAAGAAAAGTTATATATGCTGTATCATAATTTTTTACATTTAATACAATTTTAAATATACAATTTTTAATAACCCAGATTACACATATACACCATTATTCTTGGTGACGATGATCCCATAATTAATGACGATAGCGAGAGAAAATCGATACACCAACACATATTTATTATATGCCACATCATCCCCTCATCTTTATCGGACATTCAGCATACATGACAATGATGAATATAATTTTGATATGAATAAAAAAGTATAAGTCCCGGAGATAGTATACAGTTTCTACTAGTGGTAGTAACTCTATTAAAATTTCTATATAATAATATGTATGCGCTATTACCATTTCTTTGATTAACAGAGGCGCGACCGCGTGTTCCCAAGGGGGTAAAAGTAACCATGCACGCTGATGTCATATCATCGCAACACGGACTAATATTCTTTACAAGCAGGGATACAACGAAAAAACGCCATGCCATCGATTTTTTTTTTCTTGTCCGACACGCCAGCTCTTGTTTTCGCTCCTGTTCCTGTTCCAATTTCCATATATTTTATGGAGCGAAGAAAGCAAAAACAATTCACAGGTTTCATTTATTAGAACCAAGATTTTAAAGCGTAACTTTACTATTTTAGGGGATTCTTTCATCCACGATCTATTGATCTTTAACAGTAAAATATATACTTTTAATACTGCATAATGAAAGATTTCTCATCACGATCGGCTACTAATAATACACATATTCTACATTATGTAGTAAGTTACACCATTCGCTTTATATATCTTCCTTTAAAGTAAAAAAGTAATTTATTACGGGTAGATCATTTCTACACTAACGAAATAGTTTATACAAAGACAGTTTCAAAATTGTACTATCATTAAAAAAACACAAATAATCCATCTGAAACTCGTCATATAATAAAAAGAAAGACGAGTGAAAGTAATTTTTTCAAATAACAGTGTAAGCAAATTGAAACCATGATCCTTTTCTACATGCAAGTCAAGATAAAACATGCCCATTAAACACCGGTTTTGAATTATATTTGCTTGCTCCTTCGGAAATATGCACCGATTTGAGTGTATAAAGATAGTTCATACTATGCACGTACCAATATACAATCTAGCCACATACGTAATGATAGATACTCTGAAAAAATGATTTGATAAAAGTTAATATATACGACTGTAACAATAGATTCAAAAACCAAGGGTTCGATGTGGAAAAAAAAAAAGTTGAAGTATGAAAATGCTTCACTTCCCTTCGCCCTCAAATCACCTCCTGTATCAGTAATGCTCCTTATTATTACTAAAAAAAAATAAGAGGTATACAATATATAACTCCAATATTCTAACTATCCAATTCGACGGCGTGATGATTTTTTATGTAGAATATTATTGTATCGACAAAATTACATCCTAATAAAGTAGAACTCTCCTTTGAGCTGACTTGAATCTATTCACTTTACCCTTGTATGAACAACGTGAGAGGGCATGTTATATGAAAGTATATTCAATGTGTATTGTCGTTTTTTTTTTTTGTTCTTTTCCTTTTTCTCTTTTTTTTTTTTTTTTTTTTTTTTGATCCTCATATCACATATCTATATTTAATTTCTTTTTTGTTGCTATAAAGCATTATTCATTAGTTTCAAATGTCGAACTCAGAATCGAGTTACTCCATGACAACAGGATCGTTGACAGTACCGAACTTGTTACTTGACAACTTACCCTATATCCAAGGATATCATTTTACCAATACAATTCCAATTTTAGCACATAATGAAAACGTGGATATTATTTCTGGTTATCGGTACGCACATTTCAACTTATAACGCGAAAAAAGGATTTTTAAAACCTTACGTCTACACGACGAAATGAGCTAATGACCAAACTGAATGGAACAATAAAATAATAAAAAAAATAGAATATCTAACAAGATCCCTGTCGTTGCAAAAGTTTCTTCAAATTCGCTACGGCTTGAGCGCGAATTTTATATAATAAAAAAATTATATCAGTACAATAATGGTCCATTATACCTTGGTAATAAAGGATTTCATAAGGAGTAAAAGGAGCAACTGGAACAATCACTAAATTTTGATTAATGCCAATCAAATAGTCCGACCATTCGAATACTTTAATTTTACTAGCGGATTAGCCGTTGCGGTATACTCAGACGAAGGCCAGAGTAATATTCATCATTCTCTCAGGCATCGGCACAATGAAAATACAATGACATCCACAATAGAAAAAGAATCAACCTTACTTTATGACACTGGAAGAAAATCAACTGATGTTATTAATTATGATCGATATTATAATTCTGTGGCGTGTGCTGACCTAGGGACATTTCTACGATTCGCAATCAAATGTTTATCCTGTTTAGAGTATATCCATAAACATAACGTTATTCATGGTGAAATCCGTCCTACTGGTAAGCCATTGTATTTTTTTTTATTGAAGCTATTATCTATTATTTACAATTTTCAAAATATTTTCTAGCATTTCAATGGGATGGAACAGATGCTGGTTCTGTCAGACTTTGGAATTTTGGCTCGGGTACAAAATCACTAGAAAGGTATATATTTTTATATTATAATTAATAACTATTTAATAATTAAAATGATGAAAAGCTGATGACATTTTTTTATATCTATAAAAGTTGCTTAACTACTGAGAATTGGCGCAAAACAATAACCAATAAGGAATCAATGGAATTATTACAAAACTGGTTAATGTACATGAGTCCTGAGCAGACAGGTCGTACGACATATGCCCCGGATCATCGGTCAGATATCTATTCTTTAGGAATCATGTTCTTTACATTATTGACAGGCCGAGATCCCTTTGAAGGCGGACCATTAGGTATAGTAAATGGTATTTTGAGTAAAAAACTCCCTCTTGTTCATGAATTACAGCTTGAAATACCCCAAGTTATTTCACGTATTATCGAAAAAATGACCAAAAAGGTTAGTTATATAATTCTTATTCTTCTATTCCTTCTCACAATTAATAAATCCAAGATAAAGGAAGCAGCCTATCATACTTATTTTTCTATATACAAATGCTTTTATTGTTTCTACCCAGGCACCTGATGATCGATATACAAGTGCTCATGGGATAAAAGCTGATTTACAAGAATGTTTACAATTTTTAAAAACAACTCATTTATCAAGTACAGAGGTAAATAAAATGTTTTTTTTAGCAAATAATAACATATACAACGGTAATTTATATATATTTGGCAATTTAGTCTATTCCACTGTTTCCATTGGGACAACATGATATTGTGTCTGTGTTTACATTACCTAAAACAATATATGGAAGACAAGAAATACTTGCAGAATTGATCTTTTATATCGAACGATGTGCAGATTTTTATAAGTTACCACGACTTCGAAATCGTGTAAAACAGCCACTACCGATTGCCTCTCCAGCCGGACCACAACATTACCACCTTAACAATAATAACAATGTATTATCCACAAGAACACCATCACCACCTACAACCGAGTCGGCTGCTGATTTGACAAGCGAGTTTTCAGAAACGGATAGTAACCCTGATGCTGTTAACTATTATAAATCAAATACTTCGCCAAGTTACGGTAGTGGAAGTGATACATCAAGTATTAGTAGTAAAATGATAGTTAATAATTCAAAACCAGCTACAACAATAGTTGGTGTTTATGGTCCTGGAGGCATTGGTAAATAATAATGACACAAAATAACATTTGCTACACAACATATTGAATAACCTCCGCCCATACATATTTTTTTTTACTTACATATACTATATTAACTGTTTGACTTTATTAGGCAAGTCGACCTTATTTACAGAAGTATTACCAACTGCGCGTCAAAACGGGTGAGAAATGTCCCCCGATCTTATTTAAAAGTTTAAATGATTCATTTAAGAAAAAACGTGTACGACCCTATTAACACAACGAATAAATTCGTTACTTTTTTTGTAATAGCTACGTTGCCATTTCAAAATTTGATAGTCGAAACAAAGTTCCATATGGTGCTGTAACTGTGGCACTGTCCCACATATTACAACAAATACTATCTGAAGAGGAAAATGAAATACATTCATTCTACGAACACCTTAAAATATCTCTTGGTACTCAATATTCCAATGTACATCTAATGACGGACTTTGTACCAGAACTCAAACCGTTATTGGACCTAGAAGCAGCGGCCGATGATGATAATGATACCAACGATGTATTGAAATGCAAAAAGAACAACTGCAATGATCCAATACCTTCTCACATGATGGATGATATGGAAGCAAGAACAAGGTTTCACAATTTGTATATTGAAATATTCCGGGCCATTACACATTGGCGAATGACGACATTGGTAATATATTAACAAAAACAAAAACAAAAAAAAACAAAAAACAAAAAACAATAAAACCAGACGTAGCACTTTTTTGCTTTCAGTTTAAAGTATATAAACTCATAATTTATTTCAATATTAATAATATATAATAACAATTATTATTATTATTATATATTAAATATTATATATTAAATTTTACATTATATATTTAATCACGCAATGGTGTTTTATCTCGTCAGTTTCTGGATGACCTTCATCAAGCAGGTAAAGGTTTTTTATACATTTTTGTGACAAACAATTTAAGTTACAAAAAGTGTTATAATGATACTAAACAAAAAAAAATAATCAATGGGGATGTAATAGATGATCCATCGTTAGAACTTATGGAAAGTCTCGTTCTATCTCGAATACAGCTATTGATCTTTACAGCTTACCGTGATCAAGAAGTAACCGAGAAATTAGCGGAGCTACTTGAAAACAAAATTGCAAATGTACATTTTATTCCAGTCGAAGCACTTGGCATGGATCCTCTCATTGACTTTATCTGTGATACATTACACAAACCACGCGATGAAAACTGTAATTCGATTATTCCACTTGCCGAGATTATATTTAAACGGACAAGGGGTAACGCTTTTTATGTTGCGCAACTGTTACGAACGCTGGAACGTAAAAAATTAATATTTTACGACTGGGAAAACAACCAGTGGCGATACGATTTACGAGAAATTGAAGACGCCACAATGCTCGACGATAATGAGTACTCTTTTGATTCTCAACAGCTGGATTTTATGGTTAACCGATTGCGAGAATTGCCGAGCGTTGGTCGTTCGATTCTTAAATGGGCTTCTTTTGTTGGAGATACTTTCTCATGGGAAACCGTGAAAAATTTGGTGATTAGTAACAGTGATGATGAGGATGATTATATCGACAACGATGACGACAATGATTACTACAGCGTCAACAGTGACAAGACGATTGTCAATGCCAATGAAGGCAGTAGTACATTGCCATCGACGACTACGACCTTTGAGCAAGACAACGTAAATAACCGCAATCTTGAACAGCAACAGCAACAACAGCAACAACATTTGGTAACAACAGAATCTTCCGGAAGTCGTCGTAGTAGTCGAATACATTTTCGTCGTAATAAAAGTAATAAATCAACATCATCGATATATAGTAACAAAGACCCAATCAGTGGATTACAAGCCGTTTTGCAAGAAGGTTATATTATGGCAGTTGGCGGTGATGAATTCAAATGGAGCCATGATCGTATTTCAGCAGCAGCAGCAGAACTTGCTAATCCTGGAACTCGTGCCAAAATACATTTTAAAATTGCTCAACACATGATGGAAGGTAAGTCCTATTATCCATCATCTTACATTTTTATGTGCTCAAAAAAGATATGGAGAAAAAAAATCAATGTATCCGAGGGATTATGGATTATATTAACATTCCAACTGCAATTAGAAAAAAAGGGAGATATATTTTTAGTGGCCGATCATTTACTTAAATGTGCCGATTATTTAATGACATTGGACAACAAAGAACAATATCGACGTATCCTCATTGAATGTGGTAACAAAGGAAGAACATCTGGTGCTCATCGCATGGCATTTGCATACTATATGTGCGCAATTCGCTTGAGCGATTCGGAAACACAATGGACTGACACAAAAAATCAGTATCATACTACCTTGTCACTCTATACCAATGCTGTCACTCTCAGCTGGGCTGTGGGTGAATATGAAAAAACAGAAGAATTACTGGAAGCAATTTTCAAAAATGCTCGTACCCCTACTGATCGTATGACTGCATATCGTGTTCAAGCAAGATATTATTTCGGTATGCAATTACATGAACGAGGACGAGAAACTCTATTTCGATGTATGGATGAACTATCAAACGAACGAACTCGATTAGACACAAGCGAGGAAGGGTTGGCCAGTTTGTACACTGAAGTTGAAGATTTGGTTGATTATCTTGGTACAGATAAAATATTACAACTACCCACCTGTGACGATCCATTATTAGTTGGAACACTCGGTGTCATGGATGAATTGTAAGTGTATTATAGTGATGAATTTTTAAGATGTATGATATCGACTTGTATAAAAACTTAACACTTTTATATCTTATCTTTATCAATATTTCATTGTAACCATATATATTATAGGCTCATGTTATCATATTGGAGCGACCAAAAACGTGAAATGTATTATTGGGCAGGCCGAATTTTGAAACTGTCCTTTACAAAAGGCCCTGTTAGTAGTAGTGGAAGCGCGTGTATGTTTGCAGGTTTAGGATATGTCACGCTATTTAAAAGATATGTTTTTGCTGAGGTATATATGAATAAAAGTATAAATACAGTATAAAAATATATGCGTATTTGGAATCTTTTTTTTTATTTACTGAAAGTTCTAATTATTTTATCATAGAAACTTGGAAAAATTGGCATTGCGTTAGCTAATCTTCATGGAACCCAACAAGAACGTGGACAAGCCTACAGTTTATACCCAGCGTTTCTCCTTCTATGGAAACATCACCACCGAGAAGCATTCCAATACTTTCAAACTGGTACTGGTTACTCGTTATCAGCTGGAGATCAAATTTACATGGCATTTCATCAGATTCACATTTCCAACCTCATGTTCTTTAATGGATACAATGTCGCAGATACTTTACGTGATGCTGAACGAAGTTTTGAAAATATTCACTCGTGGTCATCGTCTATTGATATGAATAGCTTTGCCATGTGTGTTATACGTGCCTGTAAGGCGTTACAAGGTCAAACTTATATTGATACCCCCAATGTATTTGATGGAGATGATGGGTTCAGTGACTCACATTTCTTAGAAGAAAGTTGTAAACAAAGTACAAACCCTACATTACTATTAAATTGGTATGAATCGTTCAAAATGGTACCACTCGTATTATATGGCCATGTGGATTCAGCTATCAAAATCGGGTATCAGTGTTATAATACTCTAGATGTCCATCCATGTCACAGGTTTGTTTTTTATAGTATTATTATTTGATTACTATTATATTGTTATGATTTGTGTGTTCATATTAATTTCAACTTGCTAGACATACTCGTATGATGTTGTTTTATTTCTCTTTGGCATTGATTGAAAAATCTCGACAAGACCCTCGTCAAAAAGATGAATGCATGGAACAAGTCAGAAAAAACCAAGTACTAGTACACGAGTATGCCATTCATAGTGCAATCAACTATGCCATGTATTGGACACTAATTGAAGCCGAACTAACCGGATTTGGAGACTCACCTGACATTTTACGCGCTAGTCGATTATATGAGGATGCAATTAATCAAGCTCGTGAAGGCGACTGGTATCTTGAACTTTGTGTCATCCATGAGTATACTGGTGCTTTTTTTAACCGCTTTGGATTATATAACACAGCGTATTGTTACATTAAAAAGGTATATTTAAACATCTTTTTTAAATTAAAAACATATACATATACTGTGTGATGATCTCCCAGGTATTTATGGCATTTGTATAAAAAAATCATTATTATAGTCTATTGGCATGTATATGGGTCATGGATCCTACGGCAAAGCACGACATGTCAGTACAAAATTCGCCCAGCTCTTGAGCGATTATAGTGACGATCGTGCTGAACCGCATGATATTGGCGTTCAAACAGATTCATTACCATCATTCAATACAGTACCGACGCCACCTAATGATTGGAGTCCCTCATCAACTCCTGAGCTTATTCAAAATCCAAGCAACGATTTAACCACTGTCAACCAACCATATATGAGTGATAGTATACCACCTGTTACTACAGAACAGACGTTACAATGCCTCGATATTGTAAGTATTGAACAGAAAATAATAACACTCTATGTGTCCTAATACCTAACAAATGATATTCCTGGAAATGGCACTGGTATATATATATATGATAGGTTGATATGGCGTCTATATTAAAAAGTTCTCATGTTATTTCTTCTGAAGTACGATTTGACAATTTATTGACGTCAATGTTGAACATCATTTTCGAAAATAGTGGCGCTGATTGTGGCGCCATCATTGTCAAGGATGAAAAATACGGTGTGTGTGCTTATGGGTCACAGAACGAGCCAATTGCAACCTATGATCCACCCAAACCACTCAATGAAGCAGATGATATCGTTTCAAGCAAAATTATTAATCACACAATTCACACTGGCGAGAGTATCTTTATTCATAATATCAAGAAAGACACTCGATTTGCAGTGGGCCCATGGTTCGAACGAGCAGGGGAAAAATCGGTTATCTGTATGCCTATCATTCACAAATCCAGTACGGTAGGGTGTTTACTCATTGAAGGCACCGTTGGCGTATTTACTCAAAGACATATTACTGTTTTGAGCCTTTTATGTCAACAAATGGGCATATCTACTACAAATGCATTCTTGTTTAAATCTGTACAACGAGCAACTATGGCCAATGTTAGGTAAAATAATTCCATATATAGTATACATAACATATAACATTCAATCAACTACTGGTATCTTTATAATAATTCAATGTAATATTTATCACTACTATATAGAATGATTGAGATGCAAAAACAGGCTCTTGAAGAAGCTCGTCGTAGCAAGGAAGCAGCAGTTCGCGCCACACGACTTCGCGAAATATTTTTGGCTAATATGAGTCATGAGATTCGTACTCCATTTGCTGGTTTCTATGGAATGATCTCATTACTTACTGAAACAGAGTATGTTGATAGAACATTTTTCATTTCAATACACAAATGATTAGTATATCCTTATAACTAACACATTATTATTTAAAATTGATAGATTGGATTCAGAACAGCGTGATCTTGTCAAAACCGCAAAAGAATCGTGCGAAATGTTACTTCGACTTATTGATGACTTGTTGAACTTTTCAAAGGTAATTTCTATTGTTTCTCATATAAAAATACAGTATTACCATATCCCTTTTGTATACAAAACTGAATAATGGACTGTGGTTTGGAAATATTATAAATTATATTAGCTGCAAGCTGGAAAGGTGTCGCTCGATTTATCAGAGGTTGTTATTGAAGATGTCATTACTGATGTGATAGAAATGTTGATTGCTATGGCTGTACAGAAACACATCAATATTACGTATAATATTGCCCCTGATGTGCCTGTTTTGGTAATGGCTGATGCAAACCGCCTTCGTCAGTACGTATATGAAACTTTTTTTTCAGAATTGGATATGTGATTTATTGAAGTGAATAGGATAAAATAACTAAATACGATATTCAAATAATCCATCATAATTATAGAATTATTATCAATCTTTTAGGCAATGCTATAAAATTCACCCATGAAGGTGAAATCACCATTCGATGCTCTGTTGACAAGAAAAACATTTGTTCGGGAAACAATGGCAATGACAGCAGTGATAATGATGCAGATGTATCATTACTATTTGAAGTCATTGACTCCGGAATTGGAATCAGTGATGAACAACGCAAAGCATTGTTTGTACCATTCTCACAAGTGGATGGAAGCACAACGTAAATTTCTGTTATATTTTTAATCTAATAACAAGGGAAATATGTACCAGTATGATTTAATCATTATCATATTTTCTTCTTTTAATATAAATAGTCGAAAATATGGCGGCACAGGTTTGGGCTTAAGCATCTGTCTTCAGCTGGTAGAACTGATGTCGGGTAAAATTGACGTCAAGAGTGAATCGGGGAAGGGATCCAACTTTTTCTTTACTATAAAAACTACTCGAGTATCTGAGCAATCCACGAAATATCATCGCGTCGAAGTCATTCAAACACTATTGCAAGAAATCCAGGGTACTCCAGTTTTAGTTATTGACAACCATATATCTACATTTGCTATGGTACAACGTCTATTGCCTGGTATTAAAGTTGATGGTGTTTGTTCTCTTAAAGAATTACTTGCATGTCAAGCAACAGATTACCCCATCATTATTGTTGGATTATTCATGGCACGTGACCCTAAATTCGACACTTGGATAAAACACCTTGAACAGTTTTTAGAACGTGCCCGATGTATATTGGTGATGCATTACCCAACAGGTGCTATAGGCGAATTACTGGGTCATAGCAACAGCATTATTCCACAGTTCAAAGCAGCAGCAGGACTACCATTTGTCAGTAACAACAACGGAATCCCTAGTCAACAACAAGAAACTAAAGCAGTTGATAATAGTCTGGCTAACACATTACTTAATACAACTACTTGTATTAAAAAAGAAAACCGACGCGCTGTTGCTCGTATGACTGTTCCTTTACGTAGAAAGGCATTGCTTCGGACAATGGTAAATCTACTTCAACAAACATCTACCTCAAAACCTGAACGACCTGTCCTGAAAACACGTATAAGCTCTGAAGGAAAGGTCTGTGATCCAAGTGAAGTGGTCACTCCAGAAGAGCGTAAATTATTTAGCCATATGCGTATACTTGCTGCTGAAGGTATCGTTATTCACTTTTTGACCATATATTTTGAAAATTTTATTATTTCTGTCAATCATATACTAAAGTTTTTGCGTATTTTAATTAGACAATCCTGTTGCTCAAAAGCTTCTTTATAAACAACTCACACGACTTGGATTTCAAGTTGATTGTGCAAATAATGGTTCTGAAGCTGTAGAAGCATGGATTTCCCATCCACCAGGTTATTATCAAATGGGTTTCTTTGACCATCATATGCCTAAGGTAATATTGAATGCAGCGCGAAGATGAAATATATGGTTGTATCTTTTTTTAATATACAAGTTAATTTTATGACAGTGCGATGGTGTTGAAGCCACAAGGCGAATAAGAGATATTGAAGTCAAAGAAAATAGAGATAGCCCCCTTCCAATTGTTGCCCTTACAGCAGATATCCAAGGAAGTGCACGCGACACATGTATGAATGCCGGCATGACTGAGTAAGCTATTTTTGATATGATGGCATATATACATATATCTGAGCTGAAGCAAAAAAATACTTACTGTTAATGCTATAGATACCTTACGAAACCGATGAATCAAAAAGTTCTTACTGAAGTTTTGAGAAGAAATTGCTGTGGATCTTTAAAGTAACAAATGACTAGATTCTACTATTATTTATCGTCTATTCCCTACTACACCCTTCCTTTTGTTATATATGGGAGTGGTAGTATATATATACCATATCGTTTCATTTATTTATTTCCCTTTCATTCAGATTTTGTTTTGTTTAATATCTTGCACTCCTCATTTTTTTTTATTCATGTTCATATATTTCATTATTCATCTTTAATACTTATTGCCACAACTTATACATATCATCATTCACATAATATAAATAAAAAAGATACACATATTGTCTCAAATATTTTTTATAATGATAGTATACAATGATTGATAGTAACATGCAAAAGATTTATATTGATATTACTACTAAGGTAAGTGAAGGATATAGTTATACACATTTCTTTACAACGAAAATTATTCCTTGAATCGTTCCATGAATTTTGTAAACCAAGAACTTTTCCGTTTCAATACGCTGTCATTTTCCGTGTTTTGTTGTTGTTGTGAAGAACTGCTATCGTCTATTGTTTTGTTAGTTTTCCATTGAATATCGGGAACGGCTCTTATTTTTGTCATTGGGAAGGATCCCATTGGTGCTGGAAGGAACTTTGTCATCAACGGTCGCTTAGCTTTGGTTCCTTCCATAACAACATCCTCGTTCAATTCAACGATTTTTCTCTTTTTGGCCTTTTCTCTCTTCTTCAATTCTTTCTTCATCAGCAGGTTCTTTTCATTATAATCCACTCTTTTGAGCACTCTTAAAAATGAGTTTTGCTCTGCATTCCAGCTTGGCAAATTTGGTGGCACCACAGCTGGTACTGGTACTGGTGCTGGTACTGGTGCTGGTGGTTCTGAATATCTTTTTCCACAATCCAGAGCAATCAAGTCATTGTCAGTCTTTTCCATAATTACATTAGATCGAGTTATCACTCCATGAACAGGATCATCCATAGCCGCAGGCATTGGGGTAATCCGTTCACGCGTGTGTCGAACATTTTGTAATGTTGGTGGAGACATTATGACTGAATTGTTGGATACGGCATCACTGATATTCTTCCATTGCTCACCATATTCAAGACTACTATTATCAGGATTAAATCCACTCGGCTCAATATCATTTCGTTTCCGTAAAGATTGTTTATCTTTTTTTCGTTGCGATAGTGATTGTGGCTGCTGTTGGTCCTGTTCTTGTTGAAGTGTTGATTGACGTATCTGTTGTGCCCGTCGACTTAATCTAGCACAAAAATAAAGGGACGACATTAATATTTGAAAAAGATATTACATATACCCGCTTTTATGTACTTTTTATTAATATAAAAAATGTGCTTACTCCATCATATATGCAGCCTTGGCTATTTTAGCTGCCTTTCTTTGCTCCGTACTTTTGTCACCTTTTTTTAAAAACTAAAAAAAAAATCCAGAGAGTTCGATTAATTTTATACACTTTTCATCATTTATCAATATTCATCCATTCTCTCTCTATGCAACCCCCCCAAAAAAAATATCTATTTTGTTTTACCATTTGAGTTACTCCTGAACGTGTAGCTATCTGTGATCTTACTTTAAATGCTAATTCTTCTGAGCCTTGAATGTGTTTTCCTTCTGTATGTATTCCTGATAAGTCTAAGCAAGTCAAACATTAAACACACAAGTATGAATTTTTTTTTACAAAAATAAAATATATATTCTCTCATTATATTCTGTTTTATCTACTTACAGTTGCAGAGAAGGACATTGCTAGTAATGATATTAATGTTTTCTGCAGAATGGCATGCGTTCAATGTAGCTTGTACTGCCTGTATAATAGAATAGAATATCGATTATTTATATATGAAAGGTCAGTGTAGCTACGATTCATATTGTATTCTTGCATAAAAAAACTATAATGTTATATAAATGGTTACTTTATTATACATTACCACTAGTTCTGGATAAATAGAATTCACTGTAGCTTCCTCCATTGCACCTGATGTATTTTTAAATGGTTCATCTACCCAAGCAATACCGTACCCAACAACGATTGGTTCGGCATCTTTAAAATCATTCTTGCGCGTTACATTGACAATAGCAGTATGGTTACCATTGCCCTGTTTACGGAATTGCTAACCAATTAAAATAAAAATAAACATATAATATAATATAATATATTCAGTGTAAGTCTTATACCTTACTCTTTAATCGTCAACAACAGTAAAAAAAAAAAGTAAAACCTCAAGATGAAAGATTTCTCCAACGTAGATATCTGACGAATCTATAAGCCAAATTGGAGTAAATTAATCAAGTAGAAATATTATTATTTTAAAAGAATCTTTCTGATAATCAGCTGTGAAAAATAGAAATACATACCCATTGTATATAATTGGTTTTTATTATTAACAAAGCGTGAAGTTGGAAAGTGTAAATGAAAGAAAAAAAAGGCTCTCTCCTATAAATGGGAGATATAAATTCAGCCAGCCAATTATAGACACCTCGTCCAATAGTGTAGATACCCAAACTGACGACTATTACTCTCTTCAACAGCAAACCTAACTAAACATTAGGCGGCAACAGTTCTACTGAATAAATTATTGTTATATTTATATATATAATCATAGAGATTATTATAAGACGTATTTTTTTCTATACTAACACCTAAGCAACAAGTAACCCATTCAAATGCAGATGAAAACTATTTATCCGTAAATTCTATATACAAAATTATATTCTTATGGCATGCAACTAACTTGGGTTCCTTTGGTGCTTATATATTTGTATTATTGAATATGTGAGATATCGTTCTTCTTTTTTAACCTAAAAAAATGTGACATTTGTCAAAGTGAAAAAGACATATTACATGGACCCAAGATCCCGGAATTAACGCGCTGACACGCCACCCAGGATTACTGTCGGAGCATGCAAACAAAAAAAAAAAAAAAGCTGGTTCTTTTACAGATAATACAAACCTCTTTCTTCTTTCCCCACCTTCAACCTTCTCTCGCGATCATGGATTTTGCGTCCGCACCACTTGAGGCGCTTTTTTCTCAAAATGCGGATCCAGCTCAACTTACTACGTTTCTTACACAACTCGATAAACGTTTCCGAGTAACAGCAGAGGACGAAAAGGATCGCTTTGGAGCATTGCAAATCATGTTACCAGCTTTAAAAGCACACCTGATGCATGTCACCAGTGATGTCGAACGCGAAAAAATATTAGAAACTTACTTGCAACCATTAATAATGACCAGCTTTCGTCACGATTCCATGATTGCCACCGAAAGTGTCAGTTTATTAAGCGATGCTGCTGCTTATTGGATGGCGCGATCGATATTACGTGATAATAAAGAAGATACCTTTGCTGACGAACAAGAAGAAGGGGAACGATTTGGTCGATATAACTTGATTTTATTATTGGGTCAATTATTGATGATCATGGAAGCAGAACCCGATTTTGTGGATTTACAACCCATTCGATTTATTCGCATGTGTTTGGGTGAACATGTTGATGATGAAGAAGAGGGAGGAAATGATTTTTTGCAGCAACAACAGAATGAAGAATGGAAATTGTTACAATCAAATGTTACACTGAAACGACGATCAGATATTCGAATGCATCATGTATTGGATGATGATATTATGGATGATAATTCGAGTATGATTAGTAGTACAACATTTAATACAACAACATCTTTGGGTAGCTCGAGATCGGCAACGACATTGGATTTGGAATGCTGTATTGATGTGATCAATCGTTATGTTCTCGAGTTGGCCAATGACAAAGAGGAATTAAAACATGAAGAAACATATGGTTGGATGGATGTCATTATGGCTATTGCCGTCGCTATGCTTCCTTGTACAGATGCACCTATTCGCACCAAATTGACAAATGAATTGATCCCTAATGTATATCGATGGCAACAGCAGCAAAGTTATGAATCAGTTTCCCTTGAAAAACGTAAACATTGGGCCGAGGTAAAAAAAAAAAAAAAGAAAAAAGAAAAAAGAAAAAAATACATTAAAGGGGGATTTTTTACGAGTTACATTAAATAGTTACACCAAGTTATTTTACTTTGCAGATGTTGTGGAAGCGCACAAGACAAATTTTCGATTTACCAGCAACAAACCTTCTGCGTTCCGAAACTTATGGCTTAATAGCTCGATTCTTTGAACTTTACTTTGTTGTGGATGATCAATATGAACCTGTTATTTATCTTGATCTTCGTTACGATGAAAACTTTTTCAAAATTGTCCAGGTAGGCATAAACATACATATATTTTAGGTTTGGGGTTTGCCAGATCGTCATCGCGGGCTATTCTATATTAAACTTTTTTCTGTTACACCATTATTTAGAGCGGACTTCGCAGTAATGACAGTCTTTATCGAAAATATTCATCTTATATCTTGAAACGAATCATTGATTTTACAAGCAAATATTATGATAGTACAACGCAACAACAAAAGCCTTGGACGAAATACTTTGAATGGTCTTCAGAAAAATCAGAACTTTATGCAACTCAATGGGCCGATTGGTTTCTCTTGTATGAAATTGTTCACGAAACGGTCATTCATTTAGTCGAACCTGTCCTTCCACGATTGGAAATCCTATTGAACAATACTGATACCAACATGGATGCTTCTTGGTGGATTCTTTTGTTCTATCGTGGTTTCCAAAATGACATGTCTTCAGTTAAAAAGGGAATTTTGGAATATATCTTTGGTTTACAAAATCCACGATCCTTGAATTTACTTGCCAGTCAAAGTGATTTTATCTTTGGCACTTTACTCAAATCCATTGATATTATTAGTATGTATTCCGTACCTACTCAAGGAACATTGGTCAGTCCGTTCGGTGAAAAACTCAAGGATTTTATGCATCGATTAGTTCAATCCATTGAAACAGAAGAACAAAAGGTTTGAATTATTACTTTTTTTTGAGAAAGTGTGAGGTGCAGTAGAGATATAGAGAAAAGGCTGTCTCGAATTGGATTGGATATCAGCTCATTTTTTTCCTTTAATATATATTAGGCAACGTTTTTAAGTCATTTATTACATCATATTGCACATGTTGTGAATGGATATGTACCTATTCTATATATTATGGAGGGTATTGTGGATATTGATGGACTTTCTGCATGGGGATCAGATGAATTGCGAACAATGAGATATTTAGTGGATCGACATAGAAACTTCCAGTAAGTTTTCTTATATTAATATATGGAATTATATAATGGGATGGGATTGGGATGAACAAATCAATTCACTTTCTATTCTTCTTTTCAAAACAAAACAAAAAAAGTGTAGCAAAAACGAGACTTTATCTTCGAAAACTCGGTGTTCAAGCTGTTATCAAGTTTGCCAGTCCTAAATTATTATCATTTTCAGATGTTGCAAAGTAAGTACAATAAGACATGCGACTAACAAGGAATGGATACTAAGGGAAATATCTCATATTTCTTATGGTAGAACTATTTCTTCATTGATCAATGAGAATCCTATGAATGCGAACAGTGAAGCGTATAAAAGTCTCCGTACATGGTTGGAACAAGATATTGCAAAAGATAAGGTAAATTAAGATACTTCCAGTGGGCTTTTACACATAGCAAAATTATTTTCACTAACGATCCGCATTGATTAATTGATTGTTATAATGGGAAATATAGAACATTGAAAATCTGGTTACATCATTGAAAGAACGAGTTGAAGCATATATCAGTACAACTGCATCTGATGAAGAAGGTAATATATATAAAAACGAGAGTAGTATATTGGGTCTTTAAATAAAGTTTTTAACATTTTGGCCGCAAATTATAATTATGATCTAGATATCCCTCTTAGTTTATTACGAAACCAAGCCAATGTCTTGGCCAGGATGAGTGTATTCTTGATTACAGATAGTGATGGTAACCCACAAAAGAAACAAGCATCTCATCTTTTTGGAACATTAGTCAAGAAACTCAATGACACGTCAAGGTATGTATCATTATTTAGGAAATAATTAAAAATAATTGGGCTATTAGAAAACTGTACATGTTAAACTAATATCATGTGTATATGTATATAGCTCTTCGACGCTTATTAATAGATTACTTATTCTTGTTGATGCCTTATGGGATGTTTATGATGTTTGTTTCGAAGGATGTAATGGTAAGTACTGCAGGAAAAAGAGGGGAGAGAAGGATCGTATATTTGTCTATTTTTCAAATTTTTCTTGTTAGTGCCAAAAACTAATTGGTTTAATACTAGACTTTGCTGATTTGATTGGTCTTGAAAATGTTACTCACTTATTGAAACGAATTGATGATCAATGGATTAATACTGACAAGGATAATGTAACTGGTATGGAACAAGAAGAAGAACAAAATAAAAGAAAAGATTACTATGGAAACTAAAAAAAATGAAATGTTATTATTTAGAGGAATTGCTTGTCGATCTGTTTGTTTCCATGACTAGACACATTCTTGTTCACAGCACCAGTTTAAATGAAACTGACCGTGAACAATTATTGAAGGAACATCATGATCGTTGTATAGATTTATTACGTGCAAAGAGTTCACGTAAGGAAGAAAAATTAGTTTACTTTGAATATTGGATATATTATCAATCAAAATGAAATACTAACTTTTTCCCGTTTTATTATTTTAGCTGTTGTTGCAAATCAAGAAATGGCACGAGAGGGACATTTACGTCTATTGGGTATGATTTATGAAGCAGCAAAACAGCATAAATATCTTGGCCTTAGCTATGGTGAAACTACTGCTACATTACTTTGCCAAGTGATAACCAAAAAGACACCAGAAGCTTTACAAGTGAGGTAAATGAAGATAATAATGATGAGTAGGAGGAAGGAAGAGTTGTATAGTAATCTTTTAAGAATTTCTACAGAAAATGGGGCGATACAATCTCAGCATTTATTCGATGCAAGTGGAAATGTGTGCAACAATTTGTGAAATATACTGCCGTGGTATGTATAAATGTGAAATGATAAATATTTCTACTTGTTGAACAAAGCATATACACTTACTCACCTCTTCAATCCAATGCATGCACCTACTCATACTTCTTCTTTCTATATAGATTTTGGAATCCAAACCCAATAGTGAAATATTTGATCCTAAAAGCCTCTTTGAATCCGCTGTTGAAGAATTAGAATGTGCTTCAGAACTCTGTGCAGCTGCTGTCATGAATTGCGTTGGTACCATCCTTGGATTGAAATGGACTAAATCCGTCGAATTGGTTCAACAAGCAGTCGATTACACTATTGAGCTTATCAAGGAAAATTTTACACAGTCCAAAACGTCACCGCCAATGATGCGTGCTATTGTTGATATGATATTCCAACCCGAATTATTAGCCGATGAAGCATTGAATCAACCCGATGGACCTGTCAAAAAAGTATTGAATTACATTTTGGAAATTGGAGAACTAAAACCTTTTGTGGTGACACAATGTGCAACTCTCCTTCATGCATTTTGGTCGGAACATACGGAGGTATCAGATCGATCCATGCTCCATTATGCTCCTGAAATTGCCAAATTTTTGATCTATGGCCCTTTAAGAGATCGTGATGATCAAAAATTGGAAGCAGCATTGGCGATTAAACTTCAAGAACCTGAAACTGTCCGTGAAGCTGAAAAGTAAGTTACTTTTTTAGGAAGGAAAAGAAAAAGGCGAATAAGGGTGACGATACATCCAATACTAAATTGCGACTTTCTATATTCTATTAGCTCTGTAGCCCTTAATTTTAATCAGAATGATTATATGGCTCGTGTATATATGAATGATTTAATACTACGATTAGACAAGAAGAATGATTTACATGTTCAGTTAGCTGAACAATTAATGGATGCGGTCTTAGATAAATTTGGAGATGGATCATTGGATGGTAACCAATTCTTGTATACCATTGAACATCGTACAAAGGTAAAATATATTGAGCGTGAGAGAGAAAGGAAATGCGACCTTAAATGAAGGGGTTGGTTCTGATACAAAGATTTATTTCTTAGATCCGAATGTGGTGTTCTATGATGCTTTTACATCAATATATTCGAAGAGAAAAAGCCGAACACTATATTGAACGTATCTGGATATATCTTCGAGGAGAAACCGCTGTTTCTGTTCGTTGCTATACAGAATGGTTATTGGCTCGAATGTTTAAACAATTCCCTGATAAATTGCCTAATTTATATAGAGCCATGGAAGAACCTGATGTTCCACCTCACTACGTCGTGTCTTATCTTACAGTGACATTTTCATTAGGTGGTACACTTGATGAAAATGCAGCCAAGGACTATTTTGAAGAGGTAAAAAAAAAGGGGGGAGAAAGGGGAAGGGGAAAAATTAAGTTGATATACTAAATAAACAACGGATTTATGTATATAGATCTTTTCACGAATTATTCCTTGGTTAACATCTAATAATTTCACTGTACGATTATACGCATACTGTGCATGGTTCAGAAACTTGAACGCATGTCGATCTAGGTAAAAAGAAATGGTAGAAAGAATATTTTATCTACCTGCGAAGTCGATTATTAACTGGAATTTTTATGCGACCCATCTATATATAGAGCACTCAATGCAGATATAGAAAAGAACCGAATCATGGCATCGCTAATCAAATTTATGGATCAATATGTGGATACCATCAAATTCGCTGAAAAGATCAAATCCAACTTTTACATGACTGAATTTGATCCATTAGCAGATTATAATATCGAGTTTATTTTCAGGCAAATCTTGTCCATCTTTGATGTACTTGAGAATGAAAAGATCGCTTCTGTAAGTTTTGCTTTTTTTTATTTCTATAATGTCTGCGCGCTAGGCATGAGTTATTCACTTTTCTCCCTCCGTATAAATTATATTTATAGCGAGCATTTATGAAGGTCAACCCAGAACCTGTAGAGGGATGTCCATTCTCTAATCCAGAACGTCGAAATATTCGTTCAGTAGCTGATTCTATCAACTTGCAAGAAAATGAAGATCAATCAAAACAAGAGGAAGGAGAATCATCCGAAGCAAATAATGAAGATGTATATCAAAAGAAGATTATGCCATGGGAAATGATGCTGGAAACTGATGTTGAACTTACCAAAGATCTTGTCAAGGCCAAGGTAATATATAAAGAAAGTGTTATATAGGAAGAATATGTGTTATAACTCAAACAAATTTACCCGCTTTGTTTTCCTTTTAGCGTCGACGCAATGATTTAATTGTTATTGCAAGTCTTATCGACCGTATTCCCAACATAGCTGGTAAGATATTTCTAGAATTACACTTTGAAAATGAGCGAGCCGATGTTAATATATATTCAAACACATTTAATCAACTTGACATATTTTAAAATATAGGTTTATGTCGAACATGTGAAATCTTTAATGCCTCTTTACTCGTTGTAAACAATATAAAGGTAAAATATTACATCAGAAAAGGCCATAACTATATGCTCGAATGACTAAAAAAAAAATGCATATCAATCAATACGTATAGTTAAAGGAAGAAGTGAACTTTACCAGTATCAGTGTCGCTTCTGAACGTTGGATGCCCATGTTAGAAGTAGGCGAAGAAGACATTCCCACCTATTTAGAAGCCAAAAAACATGAAGGCTATGTTCTTTGTGGTCTTGAACAAACCACTACTAGTGCTACATTGGGAGAATTTGAATTCCCCGATCGATGTGTCTTATTATTAGGTAAAGAACGCCAAGGTATCCCTGCCAATTTATTACAAATGTTGGATCAAACCATTGAAATTCCACAACAAGGCATTACTCGTTCTTTAAATGTTCACGTCAGTGGTGCTATTTGTATTTATGAATTTGCTAAACAAATGCAATGGCGTCAACATGCAGCATCCAATAATAATACAGGTGCTACAAGTGCTGCTCCTACGATAACTACCTCTACCACTTCGTCTGTATAAAAAAAAGCACATCCCAGTTCATAATTCACAAAAAAAACGAAAGAATATATTTTTTTCTATTGCAATTATTATTGTAGTTATGTACAATTTAATCTTATTTTCATTAAAAATCACTTGTTTATCATATACAATACACAATATCCCTCACTCAATTCAACTTTTTTTGTAAAAAAACGTCCATTTTCTTTTTTTTTAAAAAAAAAAGTGATTAAAAAAACACAACTTTATACACATGATTTTGTTTTTTTGAAAAGGAGGGGGGATTGATATATAATAGTATATATCAATTTAGAATAAAATCTAGCTTGGCTTTGCTACTCTTGCTCCGTTGATGTTGATGTGGTTGTTGTTGTGGCAGTGAATGATGTTGATGTTGTTGAGGTGGTGGTGGTCCTGGATAAGGTTGGTATTGTGGATGATGTTGAGGATGATGTTGTTGTGGATGAGAAGGATGATGAGGATGCCTTGCTGGATCTTCATAGATCGATTCACCTGATTGTCTCCTTGGCCATTGTTTTTCCGGATGATGTGGATGTTGTTGTGGCTGTTGATGATGTGGATAAGACATATGAGGAGAGGGACCTGGTATAGGAACATTTTTAGCTACTTCTTGAGGTGGCATATTAGGATGATGTTGTTGCTGATGATGATGCGAAGGATGATAACCCGGTGGGTACATTGGCTGTTGTTGGGTAGGAGGAGGTGGTGCCTGTTGTTGTGGAGCAGCAGCAGACATTGGTGGTGTAGAGCCATAACCATGTGGCTGTGGTGGCTGTTGTTGTGATGGATGAGGAGGGTGATGATGATGTGGATGATAATATTTATCTTTTGAACTAGCCTGGGATGTAGGTGGAGGTGGGGGTGGATGATGATGTTGTGGAGATGCTTTGGGCGTTGGATCAGAGGCTTTCCAAACATGTAATTGTCTACCACCTGGTTGCTCAGGCGTTGAAGAAGGTGGAATATATCCTTGTTGTGGATGTTGAACCTGTTGTTGTAAATGGGGAGGTACAGGCGATGGATGCTGCTGCTGCTGTTGATGTTGATGTTGTTGATGAGGTGACATGTGTACTTGTTGCTGCTGTTGTTGTTGTTGTGGATGATGATGCCATTCACGACCTTCCGTTGGAGCTAATCGAATATGAGACCCATCTGCATGGTAATTGATAAAATGAACCGGTTGTTGTTGTGTAGTACTAGGGGAACGATGGACTGGCGCTTGCTGCTGCTGTTGTTGTTGGTGTTGAACTGTAGGAGAATGATGTACCATTGCCGGTTGTTGTTGAACAACAGGGGAACGACGTTGATGAGGATGGGAAGGGGATGGTTGATGTGATACAGGATGTTGAGAAGGATGATGTTGAGGTTGAGGAGAATGAGATGATGGAGGACGAGAAGAAGGAGGTACTTGTTGCTTAGCATAAGGATCATCATTAGATTGTAAAATGGTCGAAAAATCATAAGCACGATTATGCTGTTGTTGTGGTGATCTTTTTACAGGAGATGGCTGTGATTGTTGTTGCTGTTGAGGTGGTGGTTGTTCAGCAGTAGGTGTTGCAGCTCGTTTTTCAGCTTTATAGGCCATGGTAGGCTCAACAGATGTAGTTAGTAAACTATGAATACTACTAGAAGTACTTTTCCGCATAACAGCAGGCGGCGCACTTGTCGGTTTATTTTGCTCATACAACGATATAGAAGAGGTAGATGGCGATGGAGCAGCAGACGACGATGAAGATAATCCCGCTTGTGAATGATGCTGTTGTTTTGGTGTTACCGGTGGCGGTGGTGGTGATGACCATTGTTTACCATTCTTAGGTGGATGATGAGGAGATGATAATGACGGTGATGATCTGCTATTATCATTGGGCACGCGCTGCATGTCCTTTTCATGATGACCATTATTATTAGGATTTGAATGAGCATAATGATGATGTTCAACAGCCACTTTTCGCAACTTGGTTCCTTTTTCTGAATAAGCCAGGTCAATCGTAGGGGATTCAATATAAGAAGGACGTCGTTTGGTATCATCTCCATCCTCACTACTACTAGCTGATACCTTTCTTCGTCGCATCTCTTCTTGTTGTCTTTGTTGTTGCTCCAATTTATGATTCTTTTCGGACACCCATGACGATGGGATCTCTTTTTTAAGCGGCAGCTTTTTCGATGGTGCTGGTGGTGGATGTACCAGTTGCTGCTTATGGTTTTGATGCTGTGGCGATTGTCGTGATTGTTCATTAACTCCTTCTTGTTTTTGTACCATGAATGGCTGGCCATTATGATGATTTTTATCCTTATTATCACTACTGCCATTATTATTGTCAACAAATATTGGTGCGGATCGTGGTGACGATATTGATGTAGAAGTCGGTACAACTGAAGGAGTAGATTGCTGCTGTTGTTGAGGAGAAGATACTTGGGGTATACGATCCTCTGATAATGACTTTGCTGTTGCAGTCGTAGTGGCAGCTATTGAAGGTCTTTTTTCTTCAGTAGTAGGTGGGGATGAAGACCAATCACCTGTCCAAGATTTAAATCGTTTTCGTTCCATAGGTCCACTGGACATCCTTGGGCTATCACGTTTATTATTCAATTGTTCATCTTCCAATGTTGTTGTTGTAGCAGCAACAGTAGGGGTACTCAACGTAGGCGCAGACGAAGAAACAGGAACACTACCACTACTATCGGTCGATAATTTTCGTTCGTTCGTTACTATTGTAGTCGTACTCGCTATAGCTTTTGTACTCTTTTCGTCCTCATGAGCAATACCCTTTTCCTTATTCCCATGGTCTTCCTTTTCATCCTCATCGCCATTCTCATTTTCATCCTCATTTTCTGCAACCTGTTGTAACGTGGGTTCATGTTTTACAGATATTATTTTGGAGGTAGAAGAAGATGGTGTAGTCGTACTAGTTGATGAAGAACGTGAAGTAGATGATATATCTGGTTCAGATTGCCGTCGATCATTGATTCGCCCCATATCAATTGAATTATTTCTTGATTTAATGACATAGTCATAATCTTTGGAAGGAAAATAAGATCCAGAAGGTGCATTTGCAACGGAAGGTGAGGGTAAAACGGCAGGTGTAGTGGTTGAAGTAGGTGTCGTTAATGGGCCAAAACTACTAATACTTCCTGTTCGTATTGCTGCGGTGGACAATGTCAAACTTTCAGGTGTTGGTTTGTTGTTATAACTACTGTTGGTAGAAGTGGAAGTAGAGGTGGTGGGTATAGGTAAACCTTTTTCTCGCGCTTTCCATGCACTACGAACTTTATCCATATGCTGTAGTACTTCGTCTTTGGTGATGCCTTGTTCAATACTACGAATGATTTTTCGAACCACATTCTCATCATTGGCTGTATCCTTATCCGTTCGAAAACGTACAAATCTAATTTGGATATATATATATATTCATCATTAATATGTCAAATTATTCTCCTCCAAATCTATTTGTCTTATTTGTTTTTACCTCCATCCACCTTTTCGAGTTGTAGGAGCATATCCTTGTTCAACAATAGTGACAGCCCAATCTCGATCATATCTAAATTCAGCAATTCGTCCATCAGGTAAGTGACCTTTCCATCTAATAAAAATTGGTTCGTTAGTTTTTTATTCGTTTATCATTGGACCTCTACTTATTTTTCAATCCCTTCATATTTCTCGAGAAACAAAAAGCTTACTCTGCAGCCAATTCAGATTCAGGTTGAAAATGATCATAAAACTTGTACGTGACACCATGTGATAACACTTCTAACTTATAGATGGGTTTATGCTCTTTACTCCATTTTGCAGATATCCGAAAATCAACGGTGTTAAGTTCTGGTGGTTTCCATTTTAATCTAAATGTTTTTTTTTTGTTTGTATATAATGTCAATATGTATTCATCTTATCATCACTTTTTCTTTCTCGTTCTCTATTTTTTTTTCCCGAATACTTACAATTTATCACACGTTCCAGGTATATAAGGGTATTTTACAGGAGTCCATATCACGCCATCACTACTATGCTTTAATTTCGTCATTTGATCAAAAACGAGGTGTAATCCATATGAACGTTCCATCTTTTT
Source organism: Phascolomyces articulosus (assembly GCA_025677815.1). NCBI lineage: Eukaryota > Fungi > Mucoromycota > Mucoromycetes > Mucorales > Lichtheimiaceae > Phascolomyces > Phascolomyces articulosus. Next base: position 1,135,916 of record JAIXMP010000003.1, on the reverse strand, counting down.
TAGCTCTATGCTACAATAGAATAATGAATTGAAAGAAATAGAACACATATTTCATAGGTTAATAATAAGCATTTGGAGTAGGTAAGAGACTCTCTTTTTGATTTATCTATCTATTTACCTAAAGGGTGGTAATTTTGCCGAATCTGTGATATGTCGTACACTATTTTTGAAAGGTGCAATTACTTCTTGTTGTAACATCTAATTAAATTAAATAAGTTAGACATCATCTTATGAATAAGCCCGCCTCATTAACTATATATATATATATATATATATATATATAACATGGAATAGGCCCACAAACTATCTTACCCCAAGCCGTGTATTAAATGATCGTTTGGTAACAGGAACACCATTTAATGACATTAAATCAAATATCAAAAAACGCCATACTTTCTATATAACCAAAAAAAAAAAAGAGTAAGTTGAATCATTCTAACATTTTATACTTTTATCATCTCCCAACATTCTCTCCTTTTGTTTTTACCTTATCATGATTAGGCTCTGTATCAATCACTAATTCACCATCCATTAAAGTATCTTTTAAATACTCTTTTTCTCGACCACGCATTGGAAATAATAAATTGGGTACATAATACCAAATCCTATTCCGGTCAAACTAAAAAAGAAAATATGTGTGTAAGAATGTGTGTGAAAAAAAAAACAACAGCAACGCATGGCCCTTTCGAAAAAAAAAAAACCAAACTTTGCCCAATAAAGAAAATAGAAATATATATATATAAACTCACAAGAAATGATGCTGGTCCTTTGGATGAATGTAAAAAGAATAACAAATATCGTACACCATCTGTTTTTTCACAAACAAAATAATCTTCTTGTTCAAGTTCTGTCAAATGTTTACGTTCAAAACTGACAGGTTGTGATCCTGGAAAACTATATCATAAAAAATAACGTTTTTTTTTAATATGACGCGTAGTAAATAAAAAGATTAATAAAAAATAGCTTATTAAAATATTTTATTTTTGCATAAAGAAAACATATAGAAAATTGAATACCTATCATGATGTATTTTCAAGATATCTTTGACTCGTGCGTGAAGAACTTGTGAATATTGAGGATCTACGCGTTTACCAATCGTTTCTGGAAGCATACCGATTTCATTATGGGATTGAGGTGAAGTTCTTGGTTCCGTTGTTGTAACTGTCGCTGTAGTGGTTGTTGTAGCAGTGGCAGTGGCGGTTGTGGTGGTGACAGGATTAGATAATGGATGGTGACTACTACTACTCGTACTCGTATTACTACTACTGCTATTATTATACGAATGAGATTGTTGATGTTGATTAAAAGCTGCCATGAAAAAAAAAAAAAAGAACAAGAAAAAGAGGTTGTTGTTTTTTCGTAATCGTTTTTTCTTTTCGTTGTTTTCTTTTTTTTTTTTTTTGTTATTGTTGTTATATGTACAATCGGGTATGTTTTATAATAATGTTGCAGTTGTTATATTTTGAATTTGTATGGTGTATGGTCTGGTTTTTTTTATAAAAAAAAATAAGTGTATATGTTCCTGATACTATTTTTTTTTCTTTCTCTGATATTTTTTTTTGTATGAACGAAAATGGCTGTACAAAATAATGTTGAAAAATGTTAAGAAAAAAAGGGGAAGGGTAAATAGGAAGAAGAAAAAAAAGAAAGAGAAAAAAGAAAGAGAAAAGAAGAGAAAAGAGGTGGATGTGGCAAACTAGGCCTAATGAAGTATATTATTTTTCACCTTTATATAACAAATGAATTTTCTTCCAAATAGTAAAAGAACGATTCGAAGTCCAAAAGAAAAAAAAAAAGTTGAGTTGCGTGAGTTATGTAACTTGGTTGTTAGTTGTGGATGTGTGCAGTTTGTTAGTATTTGGCTGTATTTATAAACATACCTACACAACCTATCTACACTGGGGAGTTTATATTGACTACCAATCAAATTCATGATCGAGTTAATTTATTAGCCAATCAAATTGAAAATAATGATTTGAAATAAATAAAAGATTTAATATCTTTTTTCATTGTTCTTATGATCTACTCGTTTTGATTAAATGAGTCATATTAGGAATTTCGTATTGATTTTTCTTTTACAGTACATTACATATATACATAGTATATAAGAAATCATATCAAATGCTATTGATCAAAAGAGAAAAAATAACTTGACAGGTGGTGTGTCATTATTGGCTACACTTGAAGGTCAACTAGTTTAGGTTTTTTTTTCTTTTAGGCTCTCCTGGATGTACTGTACGTTACATGTACATAGATTCATATATTATAAAATTTCATTATCTTACTTTATGTATATAAAAATGGATTTCGTTCAAATAAATTCTCTTTTTTTCACTCCCGCTATGAATTTGATATATATAGGATATAATATAAAATATATATGTAGTTGAAGAAGAAGAAAAAACAAGTTACAATAAAAAACAAAATGTGATGTTGTTGTTGTGGTATACAAAAGGAAAAGGAAAGGAAAGGGCGTGCGGTGTGGGTTATTGTTGGATATATAATTGACCAAAATGATGATAATTGGATTGGTGTTTACAATAAATAAAAGGATATATAAATAAAAACTAAATAAAAAGGGTCCATGGTTGAAAAAAAAGAGATAGTAACTTTTTTTAACAAAGCTGTTCCCAAAACATTTGCATTTCTTTCAATTGTAAAGAACTCTTTTTATCCAAATCATCCAATCCACACATGATTTCCTTGACGCGTGCATCTACTTGACCTTTTTCCAATAATACGACGCGATCTTCCATGTTGGAAGAAGATGAATAAAGACCATCTTCATCCTTATTAAACTTTTTATTGATACGTCGAATATCCTTGCGTACTTCATGTACTGTCTTCGCGATCGATCGTAATCGAGAATTCAATTCTTGAACTTGACGTTTATTGACATACATGATCTCCTTGAGTTCTTCCAAAGATTCTGTCATGGAAGAAGTTTCCATATGCAACTGATGTAAACCGGGTAATGGATTTTCATATGCATAATTTGGATCATATAATGTCATTTTCATGGTTTGAACCAATAAATCCAATTCTCGAATCATATCCAATGTCATCCACATGCCTTCCTTTCGAATCGAACTATCAATGTTTCTTAATGAACTTGTTTGTCGCTCTCGATCTTTGGATTTTCGTTCGATTAAATTGATCACAGATGTAATGACTAATTCCAAAGGGGGAGTGGTTGTACTAGAAGAAGAAGCAATGGTCTTGATAGTACTAGTAGAAGGATGATGCATCACACCATTACTATTACTAGAAGTAGTACTTGTTTGTTCTTGTGCCAATAAGGTATTCAACATCCGTTTATGAAGTGTCTTGGTTTCCCATACAGCAGAATTTAAATCTTCCAATTGTCGTTTTAAATATTCAAATGGGTCCACCACTTCATCATCGAACATCATACTATCATGGCCACCCCCATTACTACTATTCGTATCCTGTGTTCCGTTATTACCGGAATAAGAACTACGTCGACTTCCTCTCATCCAAGATGAACTTGCTGCTGTTGTAGGTGACCATGGTAATAAAGGACTGGCTGGATTGGATGAAGAAATAGGTGAATAAGTCGTCGTATCCAACATCATAGAGTCCGTGGGTATCATACCCACTACAAGTTGATGTAAATCATGTTCAGTTGAAATCATGTCACGTTTATGATTCCCACCCATGGCAGCATTGGGCGGTAGTCGTTCAGGTGTAGAGGTCGCTGTCGTGGAGGACGTGGTTGTCATGGTATCGGGTGTGTTGGTGGCTGAATGAAGTTCCGCTGCTAATGATGGTCCTAAAGAACTGACATTATATCCTTTACCAAGGAGTTCTTGTTCCAATGACTGACTTGCTGCAAATGCATCGTCTTCAAAAAGTGGATCTTCTGAAGTCATTTTTTTTTGTCAATGTCCAAATGTCAATATATGTTTAAAGTATAAACCCACTTTTTTTGTGTGTGTGTGTGTCTCTATGTGTTGATAAAAAGTTGTTATAAAAAAAAGGAAAGGAAAAGAAACAAACAAGTAAAAGAAAAAAAAACTCGAGGTTTTTTTCAGCTGTACTTGTAAAAAAGAAAAAAAAAATGATGCGTCACAGTTGTCTCTTTTTTTTTTAGTATAGGATATCAAAATATGTAAAAGTGTGCGTGTTTGTGTGTCTGTGTGTGCTGATTATGATCGGTACGACAACTATCTATGGTTACAACAACAAATAGGTATTTTATAGTAATATAAACGAATGGATGGAAGAGAGAAAATATAAAACCATAAAACCGTAAAAATCTAAAACTATATAGCGTTATGATACAAAAGTGAAGTAATAGTAGCTGTTGTTGATGAGGAAGAGGATGGTGATGGATTTACCATGATTGTCGACTACTCATGGTTGAATTGGATAACCGATATTCTCTTAAATCGTGTGTGAGATCATGCATCCGAGTTCCCCAATCTTTCAATCGAACGACCTTTTTTAATTATTATAAACACCGAATTAAGTTAGTGAGTAATATACTTAATGAATCATGTAACTTTCTACTTTCTTTTTACAACTTCTTTATATCCTATTAGTTACCATGGCTGTACAATTATCTTCTGATCCATATTGATCTGCTATATCCACCAGTTTTCTAGCCGACATGGTTGGATCGGTGCCTTTTTTTACCTAAAAAAAGCCAAAAAATAGCGGCATGAATTTATGTTTCATAAAAAATCAACTTTTTTTTAACCGGTAATCTCCTTCCTCCCCCTCCCCCAAACCACATCATCCACCCACCCCTTTATCTCTTCTACTTCTTCCTCTCCTTATTTCTTCCTCTTTCTTTTGAAATAATTATTATTTACAATATCAACAATTTCTTGATCTGACATAACTGAAGTTAAACCATCTGTGACCAGCACCTATATAGATCATCAAGGTGAATAACAATATGAAAATAACAAAGATGAGAAAAAGAGTATACAACAGAACATTACCAGAAATGCAGCAGGATTGTCTTTTTTAATGGTATGTCGTACAATATCCGGTTCGGAAGACACTCCGTATCTTTTAAGTTTGGCATCACCAAAAGCACGACTAGTGGCAAGCATACCCAAAATCCGATCATCTCCCCATGAATCCGTAGTAACAAAACCAGCATATTTTCTTAATCGATCTTGTTCATTCGGATTACTAGGATGATGATCTCCTGTTGTTAAAGTCACTACATGTCCTGTCGTCGCATCACATAATAGAATTCTAATATATATATATGTAATAGAGACGATCATGATTCTTTAATGTCCTTTCCTTCTTATCGTTGCTGAATATTGACCTATAGTACTTGTTCTTCCCGCCATCCCGAGATTCCCTCGAAATTGAGATATATTTACCTTGTATCACCAATATGTCCAATAATAATATCATAACGTTCACTCTCCCAAAAAGGTTTTGTATCGTGTGGTTCAATGATAGCAATACTTCCTGTAGATCCTTCATGATATTCATCTGGTCCATCATCACGTAGAATCTCTAAACACTCTACATCTGCATCTAAAAAGGCCAACATGACGCGTTGCTCCACAGTTAAATCATACGCATCAGTATTGGGTTTGGGTTCACCTGTTTTTTCATCCACCAAATCACGAATAATGGAAGGTATTTTAAATCGTCGAAAATAACCTCCATACCCTTTTAATGCGGATAAGATACGTGGAAAATCATTTAAATTGACAGTTTCGATTCTTTGATGCAATTGTTCAGCAAGCCTGTTATTTCTGTTTGTTATTATTATTGCTTATGGTTTGTTTGTTTGTTAATGATAAAGAGAGGTAAAGGCCTCTTTTTTTATAATGACTTTACCATTCTGAAACCAAGGGTCCACCATGTCTATATAAATATAAATATATATAAGGATAACTTGTTAAATAACTACCATAATATAAGATCAGGTTTTTAATAAAGTGATATAAATTACCCATCAAAGATCCCGAAATAAGCTCTGTTAGCTTCACGTTCCATAGTAGGTAACCGAGTACCTGTAGGAAGTTCTAAAGTAACACTCCTGAATCGATCCTCATTATGATTACGGGTACCTCGTGTACTGAGTACTCCTATATATAAATTCAATTGAATAAAAGAAAGGAACGTATAGTACGAAAGGAGGTTTGCTCAATATAGGTATATATATATTACCTAATAACTGTTTTGATTTATTTAAATTAAGTCGTAATAAATGACCTGTTTCAAAAAATGTTATTATTATTATTATTATTGTATTATTATGAAGCCATGGGAAAGGTAATCTTCAAATAAGTTTATTACCTCCCACTTGAGTTTTTGTCAAATAATAATTTAAATATTGAGTCGATAATGAATTAGTGAATGAACGTCGTTGTTGACAGTGTCGTATGAATAAGTTCGACCATGGTGGTGTTGAGATTATAGATTGGGTTGTACGATATGTGGAAAACATAAAAAAGAAACTTTAAAGGGTGTATTTTGCACACTGTTTTATATATATATATATATATAAATTTTTCGCGTTTTATTTTTTTATAAGGTTTTTTTTATGCATAATCATGTAACTAACTGCAAACATAACCGAATAAAAAACTGTGGTACTAAATGGCCATAAGAGACCCTATAGATAGGTACTATCATAGATTCACAATTGACACTAATGATTCATATACTATTCAATCAACTATTTTATATCCAACACGAGGTTGAGAAAAATGGTGGCGTTTTTCTTTTTTTTTTTTTACGCCGCTTTTTTTAGTATTTTGAAGGTGGGAGACATTTTCTGATTGCTGTATGACAAAGGTAGGACACGAGATCTTCGAACTATTTTTTTTACAATGATTCATATTTACCACATGTTTTATCAAAATGAATGACCAGCAATTATTGTAACACGGTACTGCTGTTGTTGTCATTTTGCATTGGATTTTATATATAAACATTTGTTATCAATTATAAAATGTTATTACATTCTTGAATTCCTGATAAATAAGATTTAGTAACTAATTATAAGGATTAGAAAGGAGAGAATATATCTATATGACGTTCATTATATTAATTATAATCTTCTTCTTGATAATGATGATTTTGAATCGGGTCACCTTTTTTTTAACGTACCAAAAATTGACCCCCATGGCAGTCCCCCAAAATAAAACAATTTGCTGCTCCCTTTTTATTTTTAGCAAGTTACCAAGTGGTGTAAATGTTTTTTCTATAACAAAAAAAAAAGGGGAACAGCAGCAGTAGGCATCAGCGAAGAGCGGGTTACTATTATAATATATTTTTGCCCTAATTGATTTACGAGCACGAACCTAAAAGTGTCAAATTATCCAGACTATTTGGTATTTAGATATACACATATACACGCACACGACATACATATACTACCACAGGCATAATACACACATTATATCATCACATTTATATCTTATTATTATTATTATTATCCAATCTATTAAGGAAGTCAATCGCTTTCTCTTACTATCAATTTATAATATGATTTTTTTTCATTCTCCTAAATATATATTTTCCTCTTTCCCTCTTTCTCTCTTTTTGATTTTAAACATTCCTCTTTTCTCTTTTCTTCGTTGGCTTCTTCTTTAAGCATTTTTAATTCATATGGCCAAACGTGGTACACCTCATCATGAATATGATCTTTTGGAACAAGTAGGCACTGGTTCTTTTGGTACTGTTCATCGAGCTGTAACTAAATCATCGCATGAAATTGTAAAGTGACAAATATCCAATGATTATTTCCCCTATCACCAAAAAAAAAACATAAAGTTCAACTTGTTCGAGATGAATGGAAAGAAATAGAAATACCGAAATAATTGACCAAGTCGAATGGTATTCTTTTTTAGGTTGCCATCAAGATTATGAAAAAGACATCCAAAGGCGATTGTAGTAATGCACGCGAATATCGAACATTAAAAAATCTCGCTCTTCATCCCAACATTGTCAAACTGTATGATAGTTATGTTGGTCCCGCCAAAGAACTTTATTTTGTTATGGAATACATGAATGGAGGCAATTTATACCAGCTGATCAAACAACGACGCGAGGCTGAACGACCACTTGAACACTCAGAAGTTCGATCTATTTTGTAAATATTTTTCATCTTTTTTTTTTCTTATACTTGCGCCTCCCGATTATTATTACCCACCAACCTCCTTCCTTCTCATCATCATCAATACAGTCATCATCATCAACCCCTCGAATTTCATGGATACAGATTGGATGCTCAAAGACATCTCCTAATAATATTCAATTTATGACTACTTTATATATTAGACGACAAACATTAACAGCATTAGCCCATTTACATCAACAAGGTATATTTCATAGAGATATGAAACCTGAGAACCTTTTAATTGGGTTCAAGAATAAGAAAACAATGAAATCACAAGGTCAACAAATAAGCAATAACGATAACGCCCAAAAAGAAGATGAAATGATAATTAAATTGGCTGATTTTGGTCTTGCTCGTGAAATCAAAAGTAAACCACCCTATACTGAATATGTTAGCACACGATGGTAATGGATGAATTTCTTTTATTCTATCATGATGGTATTACCATTTCAGTTCGAAAATAAAAAAAAAAACTAACGACCTTCTATCTCATTTATTGAAAAAGGTATCGAGCACCTGAAGTCCTTTTACATTCAACACAATATTCACATCCTGTCGATATATGGGCAGTCGGTGCCATCTTTGCCGAATTAGTGACCTTAAAACCCATTTTCCCTGGTCGGTCTGAAATCGATCAACTCTATAGAATTTGTCAAATATTGGGCAATCCATTAGGTACCATTGTAATAAAACAGCGTCGATTAACACCACTATTAAAGAAATCATCAGATCAACAAACTCCTTCTTCCTCCACTTCTGCTATCACTAAAAAGACCACAATTACTTCTCAACATCCTCCTTCCTTGCCTCCTTTAAATCATCATCAACAGCAATCACCACCACAGCAACAACATCAACAACATGACATAGTGCAGCAACAACAACAACCTCCAATTTCACCACCACCTGATCCACGTCGAGATTGGTCAGATGGAATTCGATTAGCTCGTAAAATGGGATTTGATTTTCCTCAGGTAAATGATCAAACATAAATTACTGTATCACTACTTCTTTTTTATTGTTATTGAAGGAAAAAAGAAATACTCAACATGATTTGTTCGTTTCGTTATGGGTAACGTTTGGGTCGTGTGAAAATTATCTATAGTTGTCTCCGAAACCTTTATCCATTGTCCTACCTACTGCCACTCAACCCATGCTTGACTTATTGCAACAATTTCTTACCTTTGATCCCACCAAACGAATCAATGCAGTGGATGCTTTAAATTCGACCTTTTTATCCTCGAAAATGAATGCTCATCATTCAATTACTGCTGATACTACAATATCTGATGAAGAAGGAAAAAGAAATTCATCCGCTAGAACTAAGAGTACAACAACATCCACATCTCCTCCGAGCACGACAACGACAACAACAACAACTTCTACTATACCTTGTATTTTAATTAAACAATTACCTTCAACAACAACTAATGATAATAATAATAATAATGAAAACATATCTCCTCCACCCGAACCACAACCTCAACGAAAAAGTTTACTTTGGGCAAAAGGGGTTGCCATGGGACCACCCAAAACACCTGCATCACCACGACAATCACAACAACAGCAATCAGTGAATCCAAAACCAAGTAGTAGTAATATGGCACAAGATATTAAAGGTGTGTTACGATTATCCAAGAGTAAAACCATTGATCGATTACAAAGGAAAAAACCATCATTAACTTCTTTACGTATTGCTGCTGCTAATATTGGAAGAAGTGCTAGTTCTTATGATTTTGGTGGTTTTAGTCAACAACAGCAAAGACAACGATCTTCATCCATAGAACAAGAACAACTACAAGATACCATAGCATCCTCCTCACCAGCACCACCACCTATACCACAACAACAACCTTCCATGAGTATTTTTAGAAAAAAGAAGCCACCTTATCCTACTACAACGACTACTACTACGACGACTACTTCTAAGACACAAAAGACACTTAGTCCTCTTCATCATCATCATCATCACAATAGATCCACTTCAGCATTATCCAACAATAGCAAGAATCATAGTATAAGTCATAGTAGTAGAAGAAGTAGTACTCAAAGTCTTCGAACAAAAAAGGCTATTGTAGAACAACAGCAACAACAATCACAACCCCATCAACAGCAAGGAACATTTGACTTGCCATCCATACCCATGCTTTCCCCTATTCAAATGTGTTCAGATTGGGAATCGAATACGACGAGAGCAGTTTCATTGTACAGCAAAGAATGGTGTAAATAGAGTTTTTATTTTTCTTCTTCAAGTTCTTCTTTTCAAATAATTTTTTTGTACTACTTTTTTTTTCATACATATAAAAAAAATCAATTCCAATGTTGCATGAATTCCCAACAAAGTTTTCTTTTTTCAGCAGAGTATAAGAAATTATACACACGCACACAGGCAACAATATACAAAGTTTTGAACAATAATACCCACACTCATACTTTTTATATATACATATACAAACACACACACACATACTTGCACACAAAATAAGTTTGAATTTTCATCATCCTACACAAAACAGAAAACACAAAATATAAAAAAATACACACAAGTTACCCATGAAGTAGAAATAATAAAGGACAACTTTTACCCTTTCTTTTTTTTTTTTCCTTCTTTCTTTTGACTCTATTTTTTTTTTCTCTTCATCTTGCGTGCAAAATGACGGGCATCATTAACATGGCTTCAGACCCATTTCATGCTCTACATAATGCAACCAATAACAAGAATATTATATCGACACTTTCCCAACAACCTAAAAATGCGGAGACTTCTGTGTCAGACAATGATTATATCAATTTTTTAAACAAACTCCCATATGATATTATTCATAATATCTTTTCACGACTTTCTCAACAAGATTGTTTAGAATGCATGGTTGTTTCCACACTTTGGTTTCAACTGATACCTCAATATGCGACCATGCTTTGGCGAAAGATAGAAATCACACCGTCGTCCGAGGTTAATAATACTGATGGCAAGGCGGTGTCGTTATGTCCAAGAATAATTCAATGTTTGGGACCTCATGTACAAGATATTGTTCTTTTACGTTGCAGTGAGGAGCAAGTGCATAGCATATTATCAATTCTTTCATCCTGCGGCTGTAGCCCACGTACTTTAGGTAAAGCATATCTATAAAGTGAGGTAGTTGTGAGGAACGATAAAAAAAATGAAAGGGAGGGGGGGATTGATGTGTGAGAGAACTTTTTTTTTTGTTAAAGAGACGACGAAATTTTTGTCGTTCTTGGTAATCATTGCTTGCTTGTATGTAATATGTGATGTGATGCGTTGGGATGCAAAAAGAGAGAAAGATGGTTCAATTTTACTTTCCACATGAATCATAAAACATAGATATTTATTTTCTGATAATAACCCATTACCTCTCCCTTGTAATAGAATTTTATAAATGTGTGATTATCCAACAACCACGATTTATTACTGGTTTACGATCCATCTCCAATCAGCTAAAGGAACTCACTTTCACCCATCATAATTACAATATGGCCTTTCTCAAAGTGATGGAAACCTGTCCAAAACTGACACATTTCTCATACTCGGTGAATTCTTATGCACCACCCGACGTCTATGACACAGAACCACCCACTATGGAATACGAACACGAAATGGGGTCGTCACATGAACAAAAAGTACCAGGCATTGTACAACCAAGTCCTGAACCATTCAATATTACCTATCTGTGCCTGAATACAGTACTTCACAAAGATAAAAGAACTGCACCTATTTTACAACGATGTCCAAAATTAAAATGTTTGGTGATTGCGAATATTGAAGCGGATTCAGATTTTTATAAATGGCCAAGTGAACGATCGATTGATTTGGAAATGTTTTATCGGTGGTGTCCTTTATTACAATATATTGAATGCAATTCATGGGGTACACATCAACAACAGCAGCAACAATGGATCGAATATGCACGACAGGTGGAGGGTGGGTCGTCTGAAACATCTTTAGTACATTACAATCGTTGTAGAGGAGGTGACAAAGGACTACGAGAGTTAATTACTCGAGAAGCAGCAGGATATGGTGCTAGTGAAATTATACCCATTTTAAAACAACATGAATCCACACTCCAAGCTCTTTCATTGGGAGAGGGTGTGTCTAGCATGAACCGTCAAACAGCAAATCCTTCCGATTGGTCCCAACTCGAACAATTAACCCAACTTCATCACCTCTCGACCTTTTCATGTAAATACTTACAATTCAATGGTCGAGTGCTATGTGGATTTTTACAACAATGTCCATTATTGACGGATTTGACACTTTGGTGTATGCAAGAAATCCCAGATGAATTACTGATGATTCTTCAACATCGTACATGTCATTTAACACGGCTTGATTTAGGGATTCAACAACATCAGGTCCCTTCCGAAACCGCCTGGCGATGGTTCTTTAGTAATAATACCACGCTGAAACGACTTTGCTTGCGATGGGGGACGTTTGTGACGGATCCTGTAATGGAAGCCATTGGATCCATGAAACAATTGGAAGAATTACAATTGGTACATACGGCAAAATGGGTGACACGAATGGATGCATTACGTGGATTGACACGTTTGAAACGATTGGAATTATGGACGGTAAAAGCATCTTTGGACTCCGTATTGAAGGATTTATATTGGTTACAAGAAATTCAACTGGTAGGATGTAGTGAAGTATCTTGTCATAGTCTACGAGCATTGGTGGACCATTCTCAGGGACAATTACATACTTTGAGAATACAACGGTGTGGTATGATTCAACAAAGAATGTTGGATTTGATTGAAAATAAATTGGCAAGTCATCGACAAGATGAGCAGGATCGTCGTCGATAATAGTCATTCATGCAAACTAAATGTATAATTATTACTCCGTCGTTTCGTTTGTTCTTTTACACCCCCCACTCTTTCCCAATGCTCTTTGTATATATACATACATTATTATTTACATTCTCTCGTGTATTATTATATTTTACTTGATGAATGATTATGTATAAACTCTTTTTTACATATTACATATTTATGCATTGCATATCACTATTTTATACATTTTGACATTTGGATGGAAAAAAGAGATTATTCCTTTTTTTTATAAACGTTCATTATACAGCACGTGATGAAGAATTATTATTGTGAATTTTAGGGAGGAAAAAATTCTTATTATACGTCTCCATCTCTTATAAAAAAAAAACTTCTGTATAAAGTTAACCTGCGGATAAAAAAAGATCATCCAATAACAAACGCGTCAAGCATATACTATTGACACCAAATAACTTTAATTATTCCATTTCTATTATTGAATATGTAGCATCTAACAACTTTAAAATTACCTTCTGAACTTCCTGGATGTGGGTCTATTTTTTATTTTTTTATAGACAATGAAAAAACTAAATTAAGGTATATGTTTTTTTTATTATATATATAAAAGTTTCTTTGTCATTAACTAATTAAGAACTATGATGGTTAGGCAAAGGGTAATAATAAGGGCTTTTTTTCTTCATTGGTACCTGCCACTTTTAATTTATTAATAGAATAAGCATATAACCATACGAATTAGAAGGTACCCCGTGCTTTATCCATCTTTGTATAATATTTTGTATCAGATGTATAGGTTGGCTATTCACTAGATAACAAAAAATATTTTATATTACATATATTAATATACAACATAATAATAGTGGTATAACTATAAAGAAGATATTTCTTATTAAGTATCACCGTTAGATAATACAAGTCATTGAGAAACTTCTATATATTTAAAGTAAAAGTTATCAACTCTACAGACCATGGGCTCATAAAAATACAAACAGTAATGTTTATAGGAGGAAAAATACATACGTAACAAAGCATAAAAATTTTACTATGCTCGGTCTACCACCCGTATTGGGGGTTGAATTTTGTATTAAAAATGAATGGTGAAATTTTCGGAAACGAGAGATCATCGGTCATATTCCTTTGCTTTATCAAGCAGTGAACATTTGACCTCTGCAGCTAACTAAATATAGCGATTACATTGTAGATTTATCAATATTCTCATTGTAATTTAACCTGTTCTTTTACATTATATATAGTAAGCAATAGTAATAAATGCATTTATGACATGTTAGTGCTATATATTGTATTATTATGTAAAAGAAATAACTTATATACTACAGGTTTGGTGTATTTATATATATATATATACCGCTTTTAAAAGTTGAATGAATGCAAATATATAACTTTTATGTAATAAAGAAATGAAATGAGTAGAAGTGGCACTACAATGTGTTGCTTTCCCCTTTTCTGCTTTTTGTTTAACTTTATAGTTATTTAGGATGCTGCTCCATCATAAATATAAATCAATTATGCAACAACACTTACAATAAATAGAATGCCAATATAATTTATTATTGTGCTACGTTTATTATTGATTCTATTTTTATATGTTTTAATTCCAGTGTAGGATGATGAACACATTGTTTGAAGTTTTATATGTTGTCATTCTGGAATCAGTAGAAGTAGCAGTAGTAGTAGTAGATATAGTGGTGGTGATATGTAAAGTTTCCTTCACTATCCCGTCTATAACACACATGACATTGAGCAAAGAATTGATCGATCACAAAAGTAAAAAAAAAATTGACTCTGGAGGACATGTATTTTTTTTTCTTACACTAAAAAAAGAATTAACTATAAAATGATGACGTTAAAAGCCTCAGAATGAGTTAATCAAAACTGTTTATTAAATGATGATTTTCCCCTTTTTATTATTCATTGGCAAAGATGACAAGCATCATCAAGGCTGTCAATATAATTTTATAATATATTATAGTATGAACAAGGATCTCTTGCTTATAATATGTTTTACTAAATAGATTTGCCAATAATTATTAAAAGATTGTTTTAGCTGTTGTTGGTAACTGCTTTTTTATAATATGGGGAGCAGATATCATGATAATGATAATGATAAAAGGTTGATACAAATGGGATAACATATCTTGAATTATATAATAGGGAAAAAAATTGACCTTTTTCCCATTTTTCGCGGACATGACCCGAGATACAGAAAAAGAGCATCTGCTGTTTCTTTTTGTATAAGAGCATAGGCTAATCTCATACGTTGTTGGGTGTACCATCCTTAGCGGCACAGGCACTGGGATCTTCTTATGAGCTACGGTTTATAAGGGGGAGCGGTCCAGTACTTAAAAACAAGTAAATTTTCGTTTCAGTTTTTTTTATCAGTAGTGTGATTATGATTTTCGAATTTCAGATTCTCATCCGTGATTTTTTTTTGTAAGTTCTTTGTAGCATATAGCAATACATCATCACATAATCCTGAATCGCAGATGGCCAACGGACATAAACATAAAAAAAAGAAAAAAGATCGACCTTCGATTTTTCATAATCTCTTTCCCACATGCATACACACACTCACACTCTTCCACTCCTCGTATATCATCATCATTTGACGGGTGATTATTTTTCTCCACCTTTTTATACTTGTCTCGCTCTCCTTTCATCCATTCACGGCCTTGTATTAATTTGATTTTCTCTCCACCATATACCACTGTCATTCCTCTCATACTTTTCTACGCTTATCCCTCTTTATATTTACCCATCAACCCTTTTGTCATTAATACTCACAAAATATGTAAATCCCTGTATTTGGAATAAACTATAAAAATCGGTCTTATATCTACACAAGTAAGTAACTTTTTTTTGCCCTAGTCCTTCTGGCAAGCAAATGAATGAGTGTAATTAAATTCATGCAAATGGATATTGTAATTGTACGTGAAGAATAGTAAATATGCACTATTTGAGAAACTGGAGATTTTACCTCCATATGATACAGGCCAACTACTTTTATTCTTCTTTAATAACTTAATGTTAAACGTCGTGATGGCCAACTACAACAAATACTTGTTTACATGGTTGAGCATTAGTAGCTGGAGGAATGGTTCCTGGTCAGTGCACGAAGAATAACATCCAGAAATATGCTGTGCTACAATGCTACATCATGCCCCATATGTAAAAAAATTTTCTATGCGCATACATTCTGAACCTGCAATTTCATCATCATAAGTAAAGAATATGAACATGTCGAGAGCATTGACTGAAAAGTCAAAGATGTTCTTCAATTATAAAAAAAAATAGCCATACCATTCTCTTTGTACCCTTAATACACTTGCTAAAGGTGCCAGTTTTGAAAATTACGAATATATTTTTTACAATGGTTTGATAATAATCACTCATTTATCAATCTCTATAATGCAGAAGATAACAGCTTGTCTTTTATTCAAATGCAGTTTTGCGTATCTCGTTCTCTTTTATGTGGAAAAATGAAGTATATGACCATAGTTATCACGGATTATTTGAAGAACTTGAACAATTTATTAAAAGGTTATATAATCCATGGGTCTCATTTAAACCTAGCACTGAATTATCACCGCAGCATATATGTTTATTAAGTAGTGGAATGATTATGTCTAGCTTGATTACAATCTAAAACAAAAGCAGAATAAATTTTAAATTTATTAGTAAACAGTACCATCTATATTATTAAGGATGCAACAGATGAACTTTGTTAAAACGTTTGAGGGTCTAAAGATAAAACTTTTTATGACTCTTGACATATATTACCGATAAGCTTTTGTTTAAAAGCACTCACATCCATCCATCAAATAATTTTAAGATTTTTTATTTGGTACCCCCCACCAAATTTCATACAGCCAAGGACGAATACTAAAATCGATCACTATTATAAGTAGTACCCGTTGATCCGATGACACAACAATAAACAACACAGATAACAAGTTCTCTATAAATACTTGACGGTGTTGTAAAAGGAAAAAGAATGGTACAATAATTTATTTATTTATTTATTATTAACAAATTTAGGACAACTTGCTAGCAAATTCCTTTAAAAGTTAGATATAGAAGTTTTTAACCTTTGCCACGAAAAGCTTTTTATTCAGCCACTTTATTTTCTACACTTTTTCATTTATTATCGTCAATAGCATGATACATTGATTATAAAAAGAAAAAAAGACTGGATTAATGGATGACAAGGCTTATCATTAATCATCCAGGTAAAAAATGGTAATTATAAAAATGATGTAAAATAAACTCGTGATAGTAGCTTATTATGATACGTGAAATATTAATCAGTACTAGCTACGTGTTTCCAAGTAAAACTAGTGAGGTTCTTTTTTGATCAATTTACCCGGTACAAAAAAAAAAGTGATCTCCGCTTTAGGTGATTGTTAGGTAGAAAAAAATAAGAGTGGGCTTAGACCGAAAGAACGTGTACAACTTGGTTTTTTTTCTGCATTTTTGAACCGGAGCTCTTATATATATACATCGATAAGATTATTTATTATAATAAATACGTTAGCTTGGATCAATAGGTCGTCAAAACAATTTGTTGATTTGCTGTTGTTAATGTTGGTTTCGTCTAATACTATACTAGTGGTAAACATTCCTTGGCAATTCTTTTACCGCTTGAATTTCCCAACAACGTAAAACTCAACGACACAAGACACATGTGCATGATAAAAAAATGTACACTTTTGGATGAGAAATTCATTTTTCTCAGAATTCTTTAAAGATCTACAATTATAACTAACGAATTATTCACAAAATATATAAATTTTATTACCTGAAATAAGAAAAAATAAATCACAAACCCTTTGGCTAAAAATAGTTTGTTTTTCATGGTTAAACCAACTTCACTTAACTTTGTTGTTGTTGTTTTTATATCACCTGCAATCCATTCTTATAAAAGTTATTTTTAAAGAGGTCTGATTCTTATTGGGAAACATTGGGTAATTCACACCCAAAGCTATAAAAACTGCGTAGATCCTTGACCATTTTTGGCTAGAACCTGTTTTTGGTTTTTATTTTTTGTATGGTTTCTTATTATATATGTATATGTATATACTTACATATATAAATCATTCATTTTTTCAATTCATACAATACTTGAAATAATAAGTGAAAAATCTTATTATAATTACTATAGCATTGATTGTTATATAATATAATAGGAGTGAATGTGTTGTTGTTGTTGTTTTTTAATGACAAAATATAATGAAATAAAAGGGAGAGAACAATAAAAAAAATCAAGGGACCATACCATGCCCTTTATATATATTTATATATATACATAACAGAAGCACCCTAAAAATAATAAGCCTCGCTTTTTTACCTGAGAGAAGAAGGCTGGATTCTTTTATAAAAATATACTTTTTGGGTGTTACTAGGCCAAATGTTGCGAAGAGACGACAAATGGATGATAGAACGATGATGATATGATTGTGACCTTTGTTTCACCGAATATCGCATTATTATTTTTCTTTCTTTCTTTATTCTTGTTGCTTAGTTACAATAAAGGCGTGTCTTTCTCTCCCTCTTTTTTTTCTTGTCTCTCCCCCCAAAAAAAAAAAGAATATCATAACAAATACAAAACTAAACTTTGTTTAGTTCTCTTCTCTCTCTCATTTTTTTTTACTTATACATATACATACATACTATTACTATTACTACAACGAGTCATAATACACAGCCCTACCTCTCTCTCTCTACATTATGTTTTCTCCGTATATAAAACATGATGTAGACCTTGCACGATCTTCTTCTTCTTCTTCACCTCCACCATCCCCCATCAATAAAAAGCACCTCGATTTTCAAAACACCACACAACGCAGAATGGGTAACTTTAATTCTCATCTGTCAGATATTACCGTGGATCTCGGATACCCACCGCGACGAGACAGCAGCATCAATAATAATAATAATAAACGATCATCCGCCTTTGGAAGATCTTATTTTTCAATCAAAGACAAAGTGTTGGAACCACGACGATTCTTTTCTTACAATAATAACCATAGCCGACGATTTCGTCGACAACGAACCCTATGGGGAAGAATCGGTCTTTTAGGCGTTATTGTTCTTTTCTTTGTATTTATTTTTGGATACATGCCCTTTTTCAACTTTGAAAAAACAGCCTCTACTTTATCGAATTCACCATTGTACGGTGGTAATGGCAATAGAAAAACAGGACCAGGAGGAGCAGGAGGCGTGTTGGGCGACGAACCACAACGTGATCAACTTTTACTCTATCGTATCATTGGCAATGACTTACCCCCACGTCACAAAGAGGGCCAGACCCTATCCAATCTTCATTTCATTTTGGAGCACGAACCTTCGTTTCCCAACTTGCGCAAGATCTTTTTGTTGAACCGTATATCCGATCCTGCTAATGAAGCTGCCGTCGTGCGTTTATTGGAAAAATATAAAATGGAATATATTCGAGTTCCCTTTGTTGAAGAAGAGTATAAACAAATCGATTTTCGACTTGAGCATTTTACTGAACCTGACTTTTTACATTCGGATGACTATCGTCGACTTTCAAAAGTGGCAAAATTACGTGCTTTGGATTATACATATCATGACAAGAATCTTTATGCCATGAATAATGTATGTATTGTTTTTCTTTACTTTTTTTATTCCTTTACATTTTTCACATCGTCACCCTTTCTCATTGTCTCAATTTTTATAACTGAATCTTTTTTTTTTTGAATGTTGAATCAATATATAGAACGGTGGACGAAATACAGCCATACAACATGGACGATCGATTAGTAACGCTCGTTGGATTATGCCATTTGATGGAAATTGTTACCTAAGTCATAACGCATTTAATGAAATCAAATCACAATTGGATCGACATGGAGCAGAAACCAAATATTTTATTGTTCCAATGACTCGTTTATTAAACAATTCTGTTTTACTAAATAATCAAGATGAACGACCTAAAATCCATGAAGAACCACAAATTATCTTTCGTTATGATGCAACAGAAGAATATAATTTAAATATGCGCTATGGTCGACGAAGCAAGGTAAAATATAAAAATAGATATTTTACGTGATGGATTGGACGACATGTGTGTAAAAATAGAATAAACTTACGAAGATGATATATACTTTTTTTTAGTTGGAGTTATTATGGCGATTAGGTGCTAAAGAAGATCGTCGATTAAATAAACCTACGGTTGCTTGGGAACCCATGGAACGACCTTATAGTAAAGACAAGGGCAATTTCCGTACGATTGGATGGGTATTTCGATTATTTTCTGGTAATCCAAAGCAAGAGGAGAATAAAAAGGAGGCATCCTCGATTCGTGCATTTAATCGACTTTTGGCGATTCAATCTTCTTTGGATGGATTAGACGAACGTATTGCTCGACGTACATTTCGACAAGATCGTTTGTTTCTTTACAATGAAACTGAAATGGCCAGTATTCGACAGGCCTATTGGAGTAAAGACGAGGATGTCATGAAGATGATGGAGGAGTTGGAAAATCGTGCTGATATTATTTTACAGGAAACACAGGAACGCTTAGCGCCCATGTCTGTGACAGATGATATGGATTCTTCTGGACCTGATGAACTTCCTCTATTATTTGGTGGTAATAAAAATAATAATAATGCTGCTGCGGATGGTTCAACGACAACGAATGATAATGGTGATAGTGGGAAAGAACCACAGCAGCAACAACAAGATGCGTCATCTTATTTGGGTCCATTATCTCATAATGTTACCACTTTAACCTTAGCCAATTATTTCTTGGGAAGTGAAAAATATGGACGATGGGCAGCCAATTTAGTGCGTGTGTACTTTTTAAACGAATTTGCATTGGAAGATCAAGATGAATACAGCTCAGCACGCATGATTCCGGACAATACACATTTATTGGACTTTTTGTCAGACCAAGGTTATTCGTTTCCCAGTCTAAGTCGGGTCCCAAGGGTCGTACCAAAATACAGCCAACATCGTATCATGAATGCCTCAGATTTGACAAAGACTGACATGACTGCTTTATTAGACTCTATGCGTTTGTTACGACGTACACAAATGATCACTCATAAGGAATACATTGAATTGCAAGCTACGATTGCTGAAGTATTGGAGTTTTTGGTGACTTCACCTACTGGGATTCACCTTGCACAGATGACAGATCATCGTGGTGTCTTGTACGACCTCCAAGTCACTGCATTGGCGGCATTTACTGATGATGTTCGACTTTTGTTACGTGTTGCTAATCGTTGTCGTATGCGTATTGGAAAGCAGTTTTTGGCTGATGGATCACAACCTTATCAAGACGCTTCAGTTCAAACACGGTTACAATCATTACCTCCTCCCCCTGTTCCTCTAACACCCCAAGAACAACAAAGTACTGGAAATGATGCAGGGTCTCTTTTGCTTCAGTTTGAAACATTAAATCTTCAATATTGGACCATGTTGGCACGAGGTGTTCAGAATATTGGTGTGACAAAGGATGTTTGGCATTATACTGCCAAGAATTTTGGAAGAATATCTCATTCTGTAGTCACTCATTTGAAAAAACATGCAACAAGTCCACCTCATGTCAAGGCACAGTTAGCTCCTTTGGCGCGTATGGCACGTAATGCTTTTCTTTATAGTGATGTGGATCCTACAAGACAAGATGTTCTTGCAGATCGACAATGGGTATTGGATTATGCCTCTGATTTTCAACCCATGGATGAAAGTGGTACTATAGCGTATTTAATTCATTAAAATGGATAAATATATCCCTTCTTCCTCCTTCTTCTCCTCCTTATCTTCCTCCTCCTTTTCCTCATTCATTCACTTACTTTCACATATATTCACCTATATACACATATATACACATATATATACAACACTCACGCAACATTATACACACACTCTCACTCTTTTTTTCATTATTTATTACACACACACATACACACTTACCGTATTCAATACGCACATCTATACATATACACACTCACACTCACACTCAAAAAAACGCAAAACACCCTCACATTTTTTATACATCTATTATTTTACATAGACCATTCGTTCTTTTTTTTGCATCACACACATATTTTTCTTTGTTTCCCGCACACAACACAAAAAAAAAACATTCACTCGCTCACTCACTCACATGTTCTTACTTCACCACAAAAAAAAATCAAAAAAGAGAGATGAATACCCCTCCCACCATCCCGCATTAATTTGATATATATCATCATTACATTTTTGTAACGTATTTTTTTTCTATTGTTTGGTTTCTCTCTTTTTTGTTGTTATTATATTTTTTTAATGTTGTTATAGTTATAATTATTATAATTAATTATTGTTTTTGTTGCTGTTGTTGTGGCTGATTCTTTTCCATCCAAGTGTTTACATTACATGACCAATGAGCTTCATATTGTCCAAACCATCCTTTGCTCACTTTTCTCACTAATTTAAATCCATGACGTTTTTTCAAAATATCAGCGGCTGTGCTTTGCATTTCATTGGTAAAAGCAAGGACGGTATGTATATCATGATCATGGGCCCAAATCATGGCTCGATTGATCAAGATCGAGCCAAGACCACATCCTTGAAATTGATATTTCACAGCCATGCGTTGTAATGTAGCTGTATGAGGCGGGGAAGCATCTGCGAATACAGGTGGGTTGGTAGGTTCAGGTGTGACAAACAAGTTGGGTATCGATAAATCATAACGTTCACATAACCAACGACCGAACCGTTGCCAAGCAGGACCCAAGACAGGACGTGCATCCAAAACTGGTTTCTTGTAACATGCCAATCCCACCATACCACAATGAACACCATCTGCTTCCAATACCCAAAAATGACTTGGTGTTCGTTCCTCTTCTGGTAATAATTCCCGTACTAATTCAGTAGCTGGCTTGGTATCCTTATCAAATGTAACGCGTTTCTTTTTCTTCTTCTTGTTTTTATCCTCTGGACTACTCGTTGCTGTATCATCATTGGTTGCTTTAATAGAGGAAGAGGGAACAGCTTCATCATCGGTGTGTTCAGGAGAGGTCGTCACTTCTTTTTCATACTTGTTATAATTGAGATAATAAATTTCTGGGTCGCTGAGGTCATTTTGTCGTATGGCTTCAATTCGGTCCACCGTTTCAAATCGATCGGTCAAAAAGAAAAGTGCAGAAAAACCAACAAGACCCCAACTGATGGTGAAAAATAAAC
This sequence comes from Phascolomyces articulosus, assembly GCA_025677815.1. Taxonomy (NCBI): domain Eukaryota; kingdom Fungi; phylum Mucoromycota; class Mucoromycetes; order Mucorales; family Lichtheimiaceae; genus Phascolomyces; species Phascolomyces articulosus. The sequence goes on along the minus strand of JAIXMP010000003.1, from coordinate 1,112,776 downwards.
GTAAGACAAGACCAGACCAGCTCGGCAAATTCATTCCATGAAGTAAAACAGGGACAATGGCTAATAAATAAGCATACACGGCTATCCAAATGACCCATATCGCAGGTGACATGAGTTTTCGTTTGACACCTTCGGGTACTAATGCAAAATATGTGCTGTAAAATAAAAAGTCAACATGTTCACGATCGGTCGCTCTATAGGTTCGTATACAAAGTTTGGGATCGTTGGTAGAGTTGGATGGTGTTGACGACGACGTGGACGTGGTCGATGCAAGGTCTGCCATTTCTCTATTTATTGTTTTTATTATTTTATGAAAAAAAAAGGAAATAGAGTAAAAAAAAAAGAACTTATTTAGTAAAAATAAGGACAAGTACGTGTTTCAATCGGCGCAGCCTTGACTGGGTTGCGTTTATCTGCTTATCGATACGTTTTCCTTTTATATTTATAAATTATATATATCTGTACAAAGGGGGGAGGACCGGGTTTTTTTTATATATTGTTATTATAATATCTTGATGAAATGTATAAATGCTTTGCTTGAATAAATGCCAAAATGCGTAATAATAAATGTTGAACGAATAAATGATAGGAACAAGAAGTGTGTGAAAGAATGAGAAAGAGGAATTTTATGCAATAAAACAAAAGAGGGGGATATAAGATGAGATTAATTAGTGGAAGATTGAGAGGATATTCGATGACCCAAAGAAACTGGTTTCAATTGTTGTCTTCTTCTATGGCGCCACTTTCTTAATTCTGCTGTACTTTCCTGTCCTGCCTTAAATACTAATACAACATGAACAAATTGTAAGGTCAGTTCATGTCCTATTTTTGCTTCCGTTTTACCTTTTCACACACACTCTCTCTATTACCAACTTACGTTCTTTTTCTGTTTCGTCCAATTTTTGTAAGAAATCTTGCCCGACATTAGTTGATCCTGTTAATGAAATATTCATAATTTCCTTCAATCTTGCTTTAAATGCTTTTTCTAAAGTGGCTGGTAGTTGATCATCGATAATCAAATCATATAATTTGGTACCAAATTGATAAAAATATGGTGATACTTGTCGAAAATCAATACTGGTTGGACTCGCATCTAGTGAGTTTCGTACACGTGTACCATAGGCTCTAGGTAATTCTATAGTTACTATACTCCTACATAATATAGAAAGGGATCATGGAATATCTGATTTAGTATCTAGTAGATGAATCTCTTACTCACGCTTTTCAATCCAAGACTGTCCACTCCAAAATTTTTACTTACTCTCCATTTGGAAGTCTAAGTGGATAATATTCAAATCATTATATTTAGTTCTCTTCATTTCTTGTTATTATTCTGCTTCTACTCCTTTTTTGTTTTTTCTTTTACCTATATTGTGCTAACACTTTTGCCATCCAGAACGGTAATTCGACTCGAGAGTTGGATGCAATCTATTGTTCCCCACCCCCAAATGATTATGGTTAATGAAAAAAAAAAATAATTCATCATTCATGAACTAGCATTCCATTTGTTTCATTACCTCATTACCGTCTCCGGTAAGATTGACAGAAGCATCAATATCGTGAAGGAAAATACACGGTATTTTCTATATAAACCAATCACACAGTACCACCATTGTGAATAAGAAAAAAAAAACTCTCGCGTAAATAAACTTTTTTATTATTGGTGAAAGAATAAATATAATACATACTGAATGCTCTGCAAGAATGGAGTCTATGTCGTAATATTCGTCGTTATTCATTAAATAAGAGAAGGCAGGAAGGGAAGGGAGGGAGGAAGGGGAAGGAACCGTTTTTTGGCTGAATTATTATTTTTTTTCTTTGCGTAGAAAAAAAAAGTTCGCGACACGACGCGACGCGAACTTTTTTGAATAATGATGGTTTTCGTGTTTTCTGTCACATAAGAGGGACAACCCTTCAAACAATAACACATTCTTTGATATCGCCCTTATACATGCAAAATTTAGAGCCCATTTTTATAAACATTGGATACTACATTACCGATATATATCTAAAATACTAGGTGGTATATTATATCGCCTTATCAAAAACTATAGTGGAACAATCTCCACTTTAAAATGCATTTTTCAACTATGACTATATCGAATTAGGCGCTCATCCCCACAGTAATAATAAAGCTGTCTGTATATTAACATAATAAAAAGCACGTATGTACTGTTTTCTTTATTAACTTTATATTATATTTAATTGGTAGTATACGTTGTACAACTGAATTCTGCCTTTTCGATGCAAAACAACGATACCAGTTGATTTATAAGACCCTATATATTTTATAAATCAGCCAGAGTACATATATCTGGACTATCATTATTTTATTACTTTCAATAAGCTTAAATTATGTAGCTTGGAAGGTATCAATGCCAGCTGTGAGAGTACAGAAGTACTCTTCTAGAAGTAGCTCGATTTTTATTTTTATTTTTTTTGTCAAACTACAGCCTCACTCACTACCCATCATGTTTCTCGAGAATGATGGTGAAGTTTTTGTTATGTTACCTGTGGGTTGGGAAAAAAAATTGTTTACAGTATAATGCATTTTATATCGTTGCAGTGATGATATTATTTATATATAAAAAAGGCGTAAGAAACACTTTGACTTATCACTTATTCTTATAAACTTGGCTTTATTCATACAAAATGGCCAGTGACACAGAAACTGACAAACAATCAGCCATTTACGAATCCGATAATAATAATTTGGCCGAAGCAGTACTTCGGGTTGCACATCAAGAAGCAAAGAAATGTTTGGACACGATCGCCCCAAAACCTAGAAAGAGAAGATCCACAACTGATGTTATCTATGAGGTTTGACCTATATTATATGAAATGTTAGGTGCATTTATTGCTAGTATTAATTTACTAACAGTAACTTATAAAATAAGATTGATGAAAATGACGACATTTTCGTGGGTGATTCAAAAGATTCTGTTGCAACTATATTAAAAAATGAAGCCTTAAAATTGTGCTCAAAGTATCACAACCTTGAATATAATGATCAAGCCGTTGTTGCATAAGTTCAATAATAATTAGACACACAAGAGGTGGTACAAATGGCAAACGAGCCACCACACTTTACTAAACAGTCTTTTCGAACCACTAGCCAAAGTCTCAATTCCATTCTCGACCTTACACCTCAAAATCGAAATTCAGATCCTCCACCACATAATCATTTATACGACACGCAAGACTGGAACAAATTAATTCAAATGTATCAAAAAACAAGTTCTGAATGTAATATTATATTAAAGTATGAAGCAACAATCAATGAAATTGAAACAGTGAGTATCTATGAATATGTATTTGTGGATACCGAGTTAATTGACAGTATTGATCAGTAATTTAAAATCGAAACCAACTTCAGCACATAGAATACAACGTCTAAATAAACTATGGTCAATCGTATGTTTAATACTTGCAGAACTTGATGCTTACCACCACCCTGGCAACAATATTCAACAATATTATGACGATTAATCCTGGACAGGCTTTTATTAAATGGATTACTCTTCCTCCTCCCTCTGAAGCAGAGTAAGTTTACTATTTATACTATTTTCTTCTTTCTTTTCTATTTCCTTTTCCCCCTAGTTTACTTTCATTACTTAATTAGATACATCTACCACCTTATATCACTTGCTTTCTATAAACAGACACTATATAACTCGTTCATCTTTTGTATGACATATCCTTCAACTTTTCTCTCTTAACTTTTCCCATTCTTACGAGCACAGAGTTTTCATTCGCTTTTTTCTCTTAATATCTGTCTCGAACAAAAAAGTCCAACAAGGACGTTGTGTTCAACAGAGACTTTAAATAAAAACCAAATTTTAAAGGTATTGATCAGTAATCACTACATTGTTTATAATATAGCTCGCACGTTCCGATTTAAAAGATGCTCGATTACTTGCCCAAAAAGCCGAATTCAATAGTTGACATTCAGAGGAAGCAGATCTTTTTTCTATATACTCATATTTGTAAGTCAATCAGATCCCATGAGCTTTTTGAACTGAGGCTCACAAAACTATTCTTTTTAGTTTGGAATTCATGGAATATCATCTATATGTGTTTGAAAAAAGATTTGGATATTACTGAGAATGATTTCGCAATCAAGTTGTGAAGTCCTATTCTTGAGAAATTGTTTCGAAACATAATATTACGTTGTAAATGGTAAGGATCAAAGTATACTGTATATGGTCTGATATTCATTTATAAAGCTAACCAAAATTCTTCAGGGGCGAATCGGTAGGTGACTCATCTGGAATAATCGATAGTCCTGGTTTCAAAGTCGATTTGCGTTTTATTAAGGATACAGTATCACATCGTAAAAAGGAGGCGGATAAAGGAAATGTTGAGTTGGCACGAAGCGATTGTTCATCATCGAAAACCTACAGTGATAAAACCAAGTTATTGATTGAATTGAAGTGCGTTCTGGATAGACTAGTTAAAGAAGAAACTGTGGTTGCCAAAAGTATCATTATACCAGCATTACAATTATCAGGTATGTTGTTTCTATTATTTCCCGGTGTCTGGATAAAGATCATATATAGGTCAAACCTCATAGATAACATCAGTTGTGGATCTTCTCTTTCTAGGTTTTGGGGCGATCGTGTCCAAACATTTCTTTGCTTCTTGATGTGCAACCCGAAGTACTTTATTTGTCACACTGTTAACTACTGCTTCAGCCAAATTATTATTATCGGATTCGTAAATGGCTGATTGTTTGTCAGTTTCTGTGTCACTGGCCATTTTGTATGAATAAAGCCAAGTTTATAAGAATAAGTGATAAGTCAAAGTGTTTCTTACACCTTTTTTTATAGCTCGTGACTCCGAACCGCCGCAGCATTAAGAGTTGATATATTAACAACAGAGTATTGACTGTTGTATTAAGAGAAATTTACTATCCGAACGATGAGTACTTTTTTTTTACACTATTCAACATTAATACTATTATGTTATGTGAGATAAAAGAGCCATACCAAGGTATGGGTGAAAAACTGAAAAAAAAGGATGATTTAATCTCACATTGATTTTTTTTTTAAAAAAAAAAGGAGACGTGCGTCGTCATCAACTATATAATAGCTTTATGATGTACTATTGTAAATTTTCCTTATATCTCCATACATTCGAAAAAGCAGCATCTAATTAAAAAATTCATTGTTCTTTATTTGTCTAACTCCTTTCATAACTCTCCTTAATTCTTGATGGGACTAGGTTACTATAAACCTACTGGAAAGAAGTTACTTCTATAAAAAACTATCTGATTGACTTGGATTAATCTACATTAGACCAGTCCACCTCTCTTTCTCTAGTTTTTTTCTTATGTTAAAGTAAGAGATACTACTACTACCTCGATATTATATAATATACTTGTTTATTAAGTAGACAATCATGTTATTATAAATATCGTCACCCAAAATATATATATTATTTACGAAATACTCAAATGATAACTATAGTCTGTAGTATCAAATCATAGTTAGTATGCTTGACAGCTTTATCCATGATAATAATTAACTTTTCGAAGCATGATTACAATACAATGTGTAACAAAAATGATGGCTGCCATACAAAAATGGCAAGTCCGATCATACTTTTTTTAAAAAAAAAAATGCAATCGAAAAAGTGGTGGCTTACAAACTCTCCTGCTTGAACGCATACACCTTTTTTTTTTTTTGAAAACCATGCCAAAGTCTAAAAGATCCACAGTGGGTAAGAAGTTATACATATTAATATTAAATAGACCAAAAAAAACAAGCTTGATTTACCCTAACCATGGTGTATATATATCTGTATAGTGTCATTGACCCGAACTGAAAAGAAGGGCCATGAAGGAAAGGAAAAGTTGATCGAAGAAGTGAGTTTCTCTATTTTTTTTCGTTATTTTTTGACAGCCCCCAAAGTGGAAGGATCTCGTTCATAACCAAGAATATATATATAAATAGATCCATGAATGTTGTGATAGATTTGATTACATTTGGGTATTCTCTGTCAAGGACATGCGTAATACCTTTTTGAAACAAGTTCGTAATGACTTCAAAACCTCGCGATTCTTTTATGGTAAGAATCGTGTCATGTCCAAAGCACTCGGCGCAACTCCCGAAGAAGAATATAAAGAAGGTGTTTCAAAGCTCGCCAAGGTAAAATCTTTTTTCCCTGTACACGTATTTTTCTGGGAAACTCTTTCTCCATTATATTGGTATCTGATATATATTTGTTGGAATATGGATAGGAATTGCGAAATGAAGTTGGTTTGTTGTTTACCAACAAGTCGTACGACGAAGTTGTAAAATATTTCAATGATTATACACAACCTGATTATGCACGATCTGGTGGTATTGCAACACAAACCGTTGATTTACCGGAAGGACCAGTACAACGTGGTGTCGATCCTATGCCACATAACATGGAACCTTTGCTTCGACAATTGGGTATGCCAACTACATTGAAAAATGGTATTGTTACATTGCCTATTCCATATACTATCTGTAGAGAAGGCGAAACTCTTTCTACCAATCAAGCACATCTTCTTGTAAGTAATTCATATACCTTGGGAAAAGGGAGAAGAAGGGATTTTGGGAATAATCATAGTAATGAAAATAAGGGTTGAATAAAAATTAAACTCACATTGCATTTCTAGAAATTGTTTTATCATCAACTTGCCGAATTCCGAGTCGAATTAATTTCTTGTTATCACAATGGAGAAGTCAAGGAATTGTAAACAACACACCCATACACCTTTTTACACCTCAACTTACTCATTCATTTACACATATCTCTATCACACGCACGTTTAACGCACAACATATAGTCATACACATATATACATTTTTTTCTATTACAAACATATACATCCAACATGACAAGATCTAAAAGAAAATAGGGGGAAGGATCATATAAAAAAAATTATAATAATAATAATTCTTTTTTGCATATTTTTTTTAATATTTATTTCTTTATTACTTACACGACATAAAAATGTTATCTTCATTATTGTATGAAAGAAAGAGTTGGAAGTACATATATAGAAATTTAGGAGAAACATAGAGAGAGGGGTGGATATATGTCTTGTTACGTCGTTGTATAGTAAAAATAAGACGACCTATTGAGTTATGGTATCATAGAACATTAATTTTCTTTTTTTAGGGCGTCTGTGCGATGAAGAAAAATCGCATGTAGAATAGGAGAACATATGAAGGGTGTTAGATTCGATTTCAAATAAATAGCGAGACAAAGGCAAAAGGACAGAGAAAATAAAGGGTAGATTTCAATGGTGTCGCGTGGCTTCCAAAGGAGTTGCCTCGTGAGTCAAGTACTACTATTATTTATTGATTATATTATCTCTCCATGGCCACGTTATAAGGTACCTTTTTCTTTTTTATTCAATTCCTTGATGACTATACCATTTTTCCACTCTCTCTCCCTTTCCCTCACTCTTCTCCCCTTTCTCTCCCTTGGTATATATAATCTTTTCGCGCTAAATCATTTACTGGTAAACTCAATGGCTTGGATATATGTCATGTGGAGTGTGGATGACTTAGTATGGTCATACTAGCTTTTACTTATTCTAGTGGCCATATCGCCTATTATTTCTGCTGACACATATGATATAGAATATTTTTGGTAATTCATACTAAGACTTCACTAGATAAAGGAGGGAAAAGATTTATTACTTAAAATAATGATGTTTATTATACTGTAGTACTAGTAGTAGTGGTATCTAATATATGAGCAAAAAGTAATTGAGATCGATAGGTAGAGTAATGAATGTTGAAGAATAACTAGATAAATAATAGATAGAAATAAATGTTATATAAGAAGCAAGAGATTAATAAAAAAAAAAAAAAAAAGAACAAAACTGCATGATGGCGATCATTTGTCATAAAAACTGTTAGATCTGATTTAAACGTTAAAAAAATGAAGGGCTGATCGTGATATCATAATTGACACAAACAATAAGAAATTGTTTCATCGATGGTTATTCACTTTAATACTCTTTTAATAAGTCCATAATAGTGAGTGAAAGGTTGTCTTTTTATCTCCATGTTCCCTTTTTTTCTATTTCATTCCTAAAGCATGGACCCTTTTTTTTATATCAAGGAAATTACACGCGCTTTTGATTTGCATGCATGTCCACGTTGACGATGATGAAGATTATACCACGTTTCATCTTAAAGAAGGAGGAAGAAAGAAAAGGGGAAAAGAGAAAAAAGGATTAAATAGAAACATACATCATTTCCTTCTAAAGTAATTTCACAAAGAAAACCCTTCTTTTCAACAAACACGCACATTTGTGAACCTTTACTTACACCTTAAACATACACGCATTCGATCATTTTATCCCAAAGGAGTTGAAAAGAAAACAAGATCGAAATAACTTAACCCTGGGCCCGTTCGCCTCAAGCCATTTTTTTAGGGCCACTTTTTTTTATTATTATTATTTACGGATAATAGACACGTAGCACACACACACACACGAACTGAAATAAACACGGGTTTTCATAAAGATAAATTTAAATATAAAAAAAACGGACGTTATCACACACATGGCGGTCTCATTCATTTAAACCTTCCAAAAAATTATATTGTAAAGAAAAATTCAAAAAAACTCCCTAAGTCCCTATTCATCGTATAGATAGATAGATAGATAGATAGTAAGAATAAAGTTTTTTTATGATGACGATGTTTTTTTATTTCTTGTTTCTTTCTTGTCAGTGAATGAGGAGAGAGAAACAAGAGATGAGAGATGATCTGTCAATGACGCAAAAGACGAAAATAATAAATGATGATGACAAAAACCATAGAAAAACCTTTTTTTTATGACGCAAAATATGATATAAACGACATTTTAAAAAGGGGGTTTTCTCGTTCAAGTATATATAATAATAATAATAATAATAATAAAATAATAAAGGGAGATAATATAACAACCATTCAATTCGTTCATCCAATCCTAATTCATGTCCCATAGGAGTAGTAGTTATTTATTATTATCATTTTATTATGATACTATTCCGATCCGATCATGATGAATCACGATCACTGAATTTACCTTTCTTTCCACGCTTCACCTCCTACTTGTATATAAAACTCACATTTTCCCCTTCATTGCTCCTTATTAAGCCTCTGTTGACATTTTTATGCAACGTGAGTAATAATAATAATAATAATAATACCAAGGAGTGATATTATGATACAGACTATTCTATATCATTAAGAAAAAAAATGGGGTCCAACTTTTTTTTTTTTCTCAAAAAATATATATAAGGACAGATTGTTTGAAGTCAACTCAAAAAATTCTTTACTTTTATTACTTCTCACTTATTAACTTATTACTACTACTACTTATCTGCTTATCTACTTACTACTAGTGCTTTTTTCCTTTCTAACTTATCAAATAACAAAAATATTTAACACATAATAATGGATATCAAAAATTTACTTAACACTCAACAACAACAACACTACTTGTTTGAAACCAACAATGCCAAGGATGATATGGTTGAAGTACCAAAGTCACCAATGACTTGGTCTACTGTTTCATCTTACTCAGCAGCCGGAAGTCCAACTTCGAGTTATTCGTCTCCTCCTTCTCCACCTACTTCACCTACTACTGCTTTACCACCCCTTACTAATGTCTTTCAACTTCAAGACACAACCCCGACGACGACAACGACAACGACAACTCCACCTAATAACAATAATAATAGACCTATTCATAATAAAGGAGGCCCCTCTTCATCATCTACACCGCAAACACGAACACCATGGACACCCGAGGAAGATTACCTTTTAGAGCAGGGATACAATCAGGGCCTCTCGTGGGCCATGATCTCCGCTACTTACCTCCCCCATCGATCGCGAGGTTGCTGCTGGGGTCGTTACAAGACACTTCAAAGCAAGGCCATGGAACAACGCGAATGGACCAATGCTGAAGATCGATTATTAATGCTTGCTGTTCGAAAAAATGCTCGCCTCTTTAAAAAAGCTTGGAAAACAGTTGCTGAAGAAATTGGTTGTCGATCATGGAAAGAATGTGAATTACGATCCACAAAAATTGCTGGTTCTATTCGTAAGAAACAACATCAACAACAACAACAACATCATCATCATCATCATCATGCGCCATCTTTCTAAATACAACGTTATTTCCAGTTGGTTAAAGAAGAAAATTGTCTCTGTCGATCAGATTATTTTTGTTTTCCTTTCCTCCTCTTCACCCCTCCTTCTCTCTCTCTCTCTCTCTCTACTCCTACTTCTTCTTCCAATAATAATAACAACGACAAGAACAATAACAATAACAATAACAAGCAAAATGATTCTTATTTTTCTCCTCTTTTCTATATATATAATTTCCTTTCAAAAAAAAAATCTCCTCCTTCACAAACTGATCCCTTTTATTCTTTGTAAATTTTTTTGAAATTCGACAGACACACACACATCACACATGCTACACATATCATTCAACAACAAACTTTTATATATTATTAGTTACCAACATGCATTATTTTATTTTACGGCACGCACACACACACACACATATAACATGCTTTCTTTTATTATTATTATTATTATAATTATAATTATAATTATGTTTATGCGATATTATGATTATATTTCCCTTGTAATTCCTTTGTTATGCACATAGTATTAGTTCCTTTCTTCTTTTCATAGTTTAATTTCCGCCCCCCCTTCTCTCCCATTTTTTTTTCTTTTTTTCCCCTTGATATATATATATATTTTTTTGTACAGAATTAGCACAGGAGTATCATATAATAATACATTTTTTTATTTTTAACTATAATTATGATGATTCATCACACTTGTTTGACATGATATATGGTATAATAAGTTCATAATAGTGTGAGATGTGGGTATATAAACTATTTGATTGGTTTAATTTCAGTTTAAAACCATGCAAAAAAAAATTCCTCTCCCCAGCATTAATGGATGCATGTGAGCTTTATTTTTTTTTTTTTTTTTTGACATTTTATTTGTTTGTTTGCTGTTTAAAAATAAACACACGCACATACCTCCTTTCTCTTTCTCTCCCTTTATAAAAAACAAATAAAATGCATGAATCATGCTTTCCTACTGGCTTATTATCATTTTATTGTTAAGCCTCTGGTGTCAAGGACAAGAGTTAATCAATTCAACCATTGTACCCACCTGTGCACCCAATGGCACATCACTTTTACAACCTACCGAACGAATACGACTTTCCGTGATATCACATTACTCCATTGTTGCAACTTTTATCAATAATCCTGAATCCGCAGCTCGAGAAGCTGCTTCATTACTTAATGTAGAATTGGAATGGAATCGTCATGTAGTGAGTTCTTCTGAAAAAATGATACGTGATATCAATGAAGCAGTAAAAAATGTAAGAAAGCTTCTTCTTTTTCTTTTTCTGGGTTTTTATATACTCATGATAACAAAAAAAAATGAACTCTTTTATTGTTGTTAGAAAGTCGATGGTATTATTGTCACCATACCCAACGATGATGTGTTTAAAGCAGTCCAGGAGGCTCAAAAGTCGGGTATACCAATTATTGTATATAATGTAGGCATGGAATATGCTAAAACGTTGGGCCTCTCGCGTGTATTGCAGTCTGATAGACAATCCTCAGAGATGATGGCAACTGAATTGAAACGGCGCAACTGCTCGAGACCTTTGGGTGTACAGATCACTTCCAGTGGTAGCCTGGATGAACAAACATTTGGAGCACGTGCAAGAGGTATTAGTCAATTTTTAGGACATGCTATCGATGTATTATCTGTTTACAATATGAATAATGCTGTGGATGATGTGGTTCAAGCATTTGATAATGGGACTTATGATTCCCTCATTTCTTTGGGAGGTTTGGTAAGTTTGTAAATTACAAAAGGGAAAAAACAAAAAAAAGGATAAATTCTCATCTTTTTTTTTCCCTATCGAATGAATCTATTTAGGCTGGAGTGGATCTAGTAACAGCTGCTTCGATGAGGATTGATGATAGACATCCAGAAAAGAAATTAGGTGTTGCCTTTTATGATGTTGGAAGTAAAGGCAACATGTCAGATATCTTTGCACGATTTAACGATGCATTTGGCATTAGTCAATTACCATATTATCAAGCGTCATTACCTGTGTTTATTATGTATATATGGGTAAGCTGGAAAAGGAAAAAGAGAAAGAATGTGTTGGAAAATTCCATGAAGAATTGAATGTATAATGGAAAAAAAAAAAAACTGTTGTTATTATTCTTAATCTATAGGTCACAACTAGTTCAAATCCATTTTTAAACAAGACAATTACTACCGGCCCAAACTTGGTCACTAAAGATACTTATACTGATTACGTTAGTGTTGAGGGTCATAGTATTATCCCTAATGAAGATCTTGGAGCTGAAATTGGAGCGGTCCTTACCAATACTGAAGGGGACACATATCAAGCAGGCATTATGGCCGGTGTCTATGATTTGGCAACAAAATTAAATTGGACGATTTCGCTTACAAAGGAGGTAAGTAAATAAAAGGTTTTTTTTTCGGTTATTTGAATTCTCAGTGAGCTCACATGAATATGTTACGGGTACATTTTTTTGTGGTGGTGGGAATTGGTAACGCTTTAAAAGGAAGGATTGGTAGGCAACTCCAGCATATTTATACAACATGTCAAAGCATTGGTTGATCGAGGCATTCGTGGACTTGTACTACAATCGAGTGATCCAGCTGTTCTTAATTATACAGTACACGTGACAGATGAGCATAATATACCTTTGGCTGTTATTGGTGGATTTTGGGAAGATTTGAATATACTTCAATATAATGCCACAGGGTAAATCTTTTTTTTTTCTTAATATAAAGCAACAGCATGATTTAATAGAACGTTAATAAATATATTATATTTATTATCTATCTTTTTTTTTTATATTTCATATACAATGGTCTAAAAACAAAAGACAACAAACCGCCAACGTTGTTTCTGATTCTGCAACACTTGCTGCCTCTGTTGCACAAAGCTTGGTTCAGGATGAAGCTAAAAAACCTGTTTGTTTTAGTTCGCATACTCCTTGGAAAACGAGTCGGTTTTGTGATAAAGTATATGTGGCGTATAAACATCAATTTAACAATGCAATGGATATTCCTCCATTGGAGGACTTTAGGCATCTGATCAACTTATCTACCATTACTGCTATGGAAATTGATTTTCAAAATACCATTGATTCGTTACAACAAAGAGGGTATAATCCAGATGTATATATAACTTTATCAGAAAATATATTCAGTGCAATCAATTATGTAAGCTTGTTTGTATTTATTTAAAAAAAATGGATTAAAGGGAGAGAGTTGGATATTCAGATTAAATTATCATCAACTTTTTTTTATTAGCGTTTATTACGAGGACTATTGGATAATAATACAATTATCTATTCAGCTGTAAGTCAATATGACCAGATTCGAGCATTTTTAGATGGTCGTATCGATCGTGTATGGTAAAGTATAACTTGTCTGTTTAATTAATATTTCAGTAATAGAAATAAACAAGTGGTGGTATTAATATATGAATGTTAAATTATATAGGCATTATAATACATTTGCCAATGGCTTTCTCGCGTTGTTGGATATCTTACTATCCAAGACATCCCCCCATCGTCCATGGAAAACGAATACTTTATCAGTTCCAGAAGTAAAAGAAATATGTAAACCTGGCCAATACTATATCAATCTATCTGATTCGCCTTACTGCGTATTCAGGCCTTATGACGTCTCAAGCACTTCTTTTCGCTGTGTCGCTTGTCCGCCAGGTACTTTTACCTCCGAATCAGATCAAGCTGTATGTAAAAAATGTCCCTATGGCACATTTTCAGGAGCAGGAGCAGCCCATTGTATATCATGCGATGAAGATGAAAGTGATCATTCCTCCCAATCTCGTACCCAATGTATTGCTTATTTCAGTGATCAAGCCGCCAAACGTCGAAAAATCTTTGTAGGTGTGTTTGTACCCATTGGTATCATCATCCTTGGACTCCTGGTGGCTTTTCTTTTTTGGAGACATTGGAGACATAAGAAAAAATTGCCTCCCAACTCACCTTCGGAATCGACTTGGTTATTGTCACTTGATGAATTGATGCGACCTCCGATACAACATATGTCTTCTTTACCTTCGCCTAGTTCGCTGGCAAATTCTTCACCGGGATTAACCCCTTCTGACGCTCCTTTATTGACTGCGAATGGTAAAATAGAGCCATTAAATCCAACACCAGGTGTCATATCATCACAAACAGATGCAGCAAGAACACCAGAATTGGTGACGAGTGGTGCTGTTTTGGTATCATCGGTACCATTAAAAATACCACAGCGTGCATCCATGCTAGATTCTGATATGGATAGTGTTAGTGAAGTAGAAGGAGGTGATCCACAGCAACAACAACAAAACCAAGCTCGTCGTCGTCATAGTGATACAACAGCTATCAGGGATTATTTTACAATAGCAACTACCCACCATGATACATCATCGTATGTATTTTTTTTTCCTCACTATTATCATCATTTAAAAAAAAAGTGGTTGTTCTAACTACCAGTTTTTGGTTTATTACTGCTATATTTAGCTTACTCTATTTTCCTGAAAAACATGATAGACGATTAATACGAGCCATTGGATTTCAGTAAGTTGTGTTATACTACCATGATGTGTTACTATATTGCATTATTCTTACATATAATTTATGTGTATGTATTACCTATCAGTCGAAATTTACCAGTCTTTATTAAACAAATTGGATATCGGCGCGTACATCTTAACCAGACAGCATATCACGAAATTTCATTAGTGAAGATGGCAAGACATTCTAAACTAGTCGAGTTTATTGGTTTATGTATTGAACCAACGGGGACATTTATTGTTGAAGGTAATAAGTAGTATATTTATATGTATTGCATGTGGGGAGGATTCTTTATGAAATGTATTGCATTTTTTAGTATTATTTTTTTATACACATTATCTTTTATTTTTCATACACTAAAACGATATATTAAAAATCCAACACGCCTATAGAATATTGCAGTAAAGGAACACTATTCGATGTATTAAAGAACCCAGATCTTGATCTTACTTGGATTTTTCGATTTTCTCTGATCAATGACTTGATTAGTGGTCTTGAATTTTTACATCGTTCCAAGTTCTTGTTTCATGGATGTCTCACATCACAAGCATGTGTCATTACTGGTCGATGGGAATTAAAAATTACGGATTACGGCCTTTATAAGATCCGTGAAAGTCAATATGACCCAGTAACTGTTTCCTCCCTTTCAAAACGTTACCCAAAATTTCATCATCGTACAAGTATGCCCGCTTCAGTGAGTAGAGGATCTCCTGTGATGAGTGGTGATTATGATTCACCCATGCATATCGTACCACATATCGAAAATCTATTATGGTTGGCGCCAGAATCGGTTTTACCCACATCGTTTGACGTATGGGTTACCTATTCGAATAAAAAAACAGATATATACAGGTAAAATGCTTCGTTTTATTATTATATATTCAATATAAATTACCAACATCCACGACTAAATTCATAACATTCAATTGTTCTTTTTTTTTTTTTTTTTTTGCTTTGGATTTTTAACAGTCTGGGGATTATAATGAATGAAATTGTAACACGTGCTCAACCCTATAAAAAAGATCTACTGGAGCTTGGTGAATCCAATTATGAAGCAGTATTTGATCGCATTAAAAACAAGGAAGTTTTACCAGATATGTTGGCATCCGATCAAGATATGTATGTCGGTAAAGTAAACGAGATTATCATAGCATGTTGGAGACGTGAACCAACAACGAGACCTTCTATCGGTCAAGTGAAGGTAAACATACTATTAATTTCAGACATCATGGATAAAGGGCAAATAACCAAAATTATAATTATTCTAATATGTCTTTTTTATTAATACTATGAAAGAACCGAATCAAAACTATTGATCCACACATTTCTGGATCTGACAATGTTGTTGATAACCTTGCATTACTAGTATGAATTTTTCTGATTACTTTAAAAAAATAATATTTGCGCCATATATATGATTTAGAATTAACTCAATAATTTATTTTTTTTAAAAAAAAAACGGAATTAGCTGGAAAAATATGCAAACGATATGGAAAATCTAGTTCGTAAACGTACAGCAAATCTTCAACAACGAACACTTGAATTGGAAGAAGAAAGGGCACGGACAGATAATTTATTGAAAGGTAACTAAAAAATGTGT
This sequence comes from Phascolomyces articulosus, assembly GCA_025677815.1. Lineage (NCBI taxonomy): Eukaryota > Fungi > Mucoromycota > Mucoromycetes > Mucorales > Lichtheimiaceae > Phascolomyces > Phascolomyces articulosus. The sequence goes on along the minus strand of JAIXMP010000003.1, from coordinate 1,096,522 downwards.
ATACAGAATATAATCCAAATTTAGCTGAATATATTATTTATGCTTATTTCAATATTATGTAGATCTCAAGGAGGCTAAAGAAGTTGCCGAAGCAGCAGCAGCCTCAAAACAAAACTTTTTGGCAAATATGTCTCATGGTAAAAATTTTATAACTTTACTTGATAAAAAATTGTTTTATATCACTATTTCGTTAACTTTTTTTTTTTTTTTAAAAAAAAAAAAAAAGAAATTCGAACTCCAATGAACGCTGTCATCGGTATGTCACGTATTTTGATGGAAAGTAACTTGCCAGCAGAATTACATGACTGTGCGGAAACCATTGAATCATCAGGTAAATAATGACGCTTCATATCCAATTATTTGAAATTAGGGAGAGAAATGGAATCGCTTGATAAAATGGAAAAGGATTTTTTTCTTATGATTCTGTTTACAACAGGTAATCATTTAATGGCCATTATCGATGATATCCTGGATTATTCAAAAATCGAATCTGGTAAACTTACATTGGAACATCGCCGCATGGATTTGGTAAGTTTTTTTTTAAAAAAAATATGTAGATTATATTGGCAGAGAAATCGGATAAATACTAATGAGATATTCCATACATGTAGATATTTGTATTTGAGAGTGCTATTAAGCTTGTTGCACCAAATTACACGGATAAAGGCATTGTATTGTGGAATACATTCGATCCAGGTGTAGCAACTGCAGTTTATGGTGATGTAGTTAGACTTCGTCAAGTATTGCTTAACATGTAAGTAATTGTTGATTAAAATAAGATGACTTTTTTTTTTTAAAAAAAAAAAAAAAAAAGAGAGAGAGAGAGACGTATTTGTATTGACCCATTTATTTTGTTACTATTTGTCATATATACAATGTAGACTTTCAAATGCACTTAAATTTACAAAGGAAGGATATGTCAATATCCATGTTTCATGCATAGGTTCCGCACCAACAACACCGGATTATACATTTGAACAAGATAGTATTGACAATAATAATGAAGAGGAGAAGAAGGGATTACTTGCGGATTCGTTAGTGGATGAACGAGGTGGAGGAAGTGTTCGAACTGAATCATTATTGATTTCTATCCATGACACTGGTATTGGTATTCAAAAAGACAAAGTGGATAAACTATTCCAAACTTTTTCTCAAGTGGATGCTTCTACAACCCGTAACTTTGGTGGGACTGGCCTTGGCCTCGCTATCAGTCGAAAACTAACACGAATGATGGGTGGCGAAATGGTACTATTTTACGATCCAATATAATACTGTGATCATTATCATCAAACAATAATTAACAAATTATATATTCTCTTATTAGTGGTTCGAATCTGATTATGGTCAAGGATCCACTTTTTATTTTACGGTCAAACTACTAAAACAGTCAGATAGTCCTACCTATGGATCAGTCAATTGCCTGAATGAAATCACCGACTTGTGCCATTCAGCCCTTATCATTGTAGATCACCAGTACCTTCGAAAGGCATGGAAAGAAGTCCTTAGCTCGATTGGATTGTCGCACGCCAAAGTGGTGCCTTTTTCCGAAGCTGAAGATGAAATCAGAAAGCAGCATAAAAAGGGCGAGCATTTTTCACTCTTGGCTATCGATGAAGAATTTGAAGTAATACAAGAAATGGGACCTGAGCCAACTTCTTCTCAAGCTGTACTTTCTGCATTACAATCCCGATTTTCATGTATCCGTTCTATACCCACTCTTTGTATGAGAGATATACGTAATCAACGCCAAGAACGATTGGCCGATGATGATCAACAACTCTTGTTACCACAATTATCCAAACATGCCCCCGTGCAACAACAACAAGAGACGCCCACACCTCGTTCAGAAGGAAATAATCCATTTGATTCGGTTAATACCGTTACATCTGAACGTATTCTTTATATCACCAAACCAGTCAAGGCCACCAAACTTTTTGCATCCATGTTGAAGGTTTTGAAGCCTCCTGAAATTGGATCAGATGATGAACTGCCCGTTATGACAAGTGATGCACAATCATTACAACAACAGACAACCGGTAAAGGGATTAATAATTGTCCTATAAAAGGAGGTACTGCTGGTAGCAACGTGAGCAGATCTAATTCTGTCAAACGTACAAGAAGTGATGGTAAAGGATTAAAGGGTCGTGCACGCTCCAATACCATTGTAAGTACGTTATCCGCATCTTCAAGTACTTCTTCTGGAAGACCATTTAGTCAAATCACTGGATCCGTCAGATCTTTGCTTGTGGATGATAATCCTGTGAATCAAAAGGTCGTTACTCGTATGCTTTCAAGACTTGGTATTCACCCTGAGGTAGCCATTAACGGCAAAGAGGCATGTGATATTGTGCGTAAATCCAAAGAAGGTGGACAAGAAAAACCTATTGATCTTATTTTTATGGATATATGGATGCCAGAAATGAATGGTTTTGAAGCTTCAGAATATATTCGATCCAATCTTTCGGAATCACCCGTTCATCCATATATCATTGCCATGACAGCATGTGTTATGCCTGGTGATAAGGAAAAATGTTTAAATGCAGGTATGTTTATATATTTATTTATTTATTTATGTGATATTTATTTTTCGTGAACACTAATTACATTTCGTTATGGGACGTAGGAATGAACGGTTACGTGAGTAAACCTGTACGAAAAGATGAATTGGAGGCTTCCCTCCATACATATACCCAAGTCATTGTCAGTGAATCATCAGAAGACTCTGCTACTATGGAAACTCCAATTGAAGAAACTGAGGATAATCCATTATTACATCAACGAGAAAATACTGAAAAATCTTTACCAGATGTTACTGTTACTGTTGATGGCAACGAGCGCAAGATTCATGATGGAAACAACAATACATAGACATAATTACCAACATTGTTATTACTTAACTATTTATTTTAAATAAACGATTACCTGTTATTTTGTTATACAACAACGTGTTTATTTTTTTTTACAACATTCAACCATTCTAACAAACAACATGATTAAATAATTAACACGTTTTTTAAGCTTTTAAATACCTGTTAGTGATACGCTTACGTGGAGGGACAGTAATAATGATGAAGTCATTTATTGGCCTGAGATATTATTTCTGCTCCCCATTTATTTTATACTTTATAATTTTTTGCTACTTTTTAGCAGCAAGATGGTTATTATTTATTATTACTTAGCTCAATAATTCAAAACAATATTTATGCATTGTTCTTTTTTTTCACACATTGTGGAAGATACATATAAATACGGGTACACTTTTCCTTCCTCTCAAAAAAAGATACTGTAAGAATATATTTATTTATGTGCTAACGCAATCGTAAATTGCGTGAATTACATGTTTATTATTATGCTAACAGTTCATCGTTCGCGTACCAAAAACGATAGCATTATTTGCTCCATTTACATACTTTGTCTTGCTATGAAAGAAATATATCAATCTTTTACTATATTCATTTTTTATTATATGGTATATGCAAGTTCATATTCTAAATATTAATAAAAGCAACAATCCCAATTGATTCTACTTGGTATTTATATACCATACTATAACTGCATGCAAACAATGAGATGCCTTAATAAGTGGATATTCAAATAAGTAATGGATATGACGAAGAATTGTTGCTTATGATAGATAAAGTATTGTGGTAGTAGTAGAATGAGAATAAGAATTAGCAGATATGGAAGTTTTTAATAAGAAATATATGTGTGTTACTGCTACTTATTTCAATGATAATAGCACTATTATTGTTAATAGAAACGTTTCCGAGCTGCAGAATGGCAATGGTGATTGTCAAATAACAAAACCCAACAATGATGATGATTTGACGGGACCGTGGGAAAAAAGGGGAAAAAAGATAAAAATGATGTCTGTTAAACATTCTAAGAATATTAAACAGTACAAAGATATTTTGGTAACAGTGAGATTCGAACTCACGCCTCTTGCGAGACCAGAACTTGAGTCTGGCGCCTTAGACCAACTCGGCCATGTTACCCCCGATATCTATCCAATCTTACGGAAATACTTCTTTACTCTCCAAATGTTTTTCTAATTTTTTTTATACATTTTTTTATCATAACTCTGAATTATACTAATAAACATTTAATGAAACTTATACCAATCTGTAGAGAAAAATAAGGGCTATCAAATAAAATATATTATAAGTCATACAATTAAGAATATAAAAAGTTATTGATTTTAATAATATTTTTTTAATAAAAAAAAAATTCTTAATTTAATTTACTACTTTTTTAGAATAATTTATATTAATTAATACTAAATAAATTATATACTATCTAATAGAGAAAATTCAGGCTATTTAATAAGGTATATTATATTATAAAAGAATAATTCTATATAAAGTTATTAATCTCTCAAATATACTACAAAAATAAGTATATTTAAGGATCCTTAAATACCCCTATTTTTACAGTAATAACAATTCTTCATTATTATTTTATTATTATTATTATTACTGTCATTTACCTATATCTTACTTGTATAGTAATTCTAATTGGATAATTACTTATATTATATATAGTATTACACTATCCTCTTTTATATATTATTAATTATGCTAGATTATATAATCCTTCTAATAATGTTACTTATAGTCTACTTAAATATACTTGTAGTGAACCATACTAATATATAATAGATTCACTTATTTATAAATAACTAGTTAAACATTATTCCATAATAAAACATAATATAACTAATAATATACTATATTACTCTTGATTCATTCCTCATTACTAGTAATCTAGAATATAGAAGAAAGATAAAGGATGATTGATATCCAATTATTCAAGTATATATATGTACTTAGTTCTAGATATTTCTTTATGTACCTAGTAATAGGTATATTGTCCTGTTTAGTAATCATTCTTTATCTTTCTTCTATATTCTAGATTACTAGTAATGAGGAATGAATCAAGAGTAATATAGTATATTATTAGTTATATTATGTTTTATTATGGAATAATGTTTAACTAGTTATTTATAAATAAGTGAATCTATTATATATTAGTATGGTTCACTACAAGTATATTTAAGTAGACTATAAGTAACATTATTAGAAGGATTATATAATCTAGCATAATTAATAATATATAAAAGAGGATAGTGTAATACTATATATAATATAAGTAATTATCCAATTAGAATTACTATACAAGTAAGATATAGGTAAATGACAGTAATAATAATAATAATAAAATAATAATGAAGAATTGTTATTACTGTAAAAATAGGGGTATTTAAGGATCCTTAAATATACTTATTTTTGTAGTATATTTGAGAGATTAATAACTTTATATAGAATTATTCTTTTATAATATAATATACCTTATTAAATAGCCTGAATTTTCTCTATTAGATAGTATATAATTTATTTAGTATTAATTAATATAAATTATTCTAAAAAAGTAGTAAATTAAATTAAGAATTTTTTTTTTATTAAAAAAATATTATTAAAATCAATAACTTTTTATATTCTTAATTGTATGACTTATAATATATTTTATTTGATAGCCCTTATTTTTCTCTACAGATTGGTATAAGTTTCATTAAATGTTTATTAGTATAATTCAGAGTTATGATAAAAAAATGTATAAAAAAAATTAGAAAAACATTTGGAGAGTAAAGAAGTATTTCCGTAAGATTGGATAGATATCGGGGGTAACATGGCCGAGTTGGTCTAAGGCGCCAGACTCAAGTTCTGGTCTCGCAAGAGGCGTGAGTTCGAATCTCACTGTTACCAAAATATCTTTGTACTGTTTAATATTCTTAGAATGTTTAACAGACATCATTTTTATCTTTTTTCCCCTTTTTTCCCACGGTCCCGTCAAATCATCATCATTGTTGGGTTTTGTTATTTGACAATCACCATTGCCATTCTGCAGCTCGGAAACGTTTCTATTAACAATAATAGTGCTATTATCATTGAAATAAGTAGCAGTAACACACATATATTTCTTATTAAAAACTTCCATATCTGCTAATTCTTATTCTCATTCTACTACTACCACAATACTTTATCTATCATAAGCAACAATTCTTCGTCATATCCATTACTTATTTGAATATCCACTTATTAAGGCATCTCATTGTTTGCATGCAGTGCCATATAGATATCTCTGTAATTTGGTCACTTTATTCGACTTGGTTCGATAGGTTAAGAACAAATCTTTAAGGGAAGAAAAAATCTCAGCATCTTGTAGTCATTTTCTGATAATACAACTCTTTGGAGCTAACACTTCTATCTGCTTTACATAGTCTAAGTAGCATATTAATACATTGTATGAATACAAGTATGTTCAATAGATTTGAACATATAAAATTTGGACTTTTAGTATTATTATATGAGCGAGTACAGGGTATATCGGGGAGTGTATATCATATACAATTACAAAAATAATACAGTACAGAAATTCCAAATTTTCATAATGAAGAGAGATGAAACATACCATAAAATAGGAAAAGCAGAAAATTGTGCAAAAATATACAGCTTTAACATTTCGATTAAATTCCAAAAGTGATTCGGTCGCTAAAGTGTGTAAAATACATATTTTAACCCATAAAAGTACTGTGGAGGAAGAGCTAATTTGTTTAACCTGTTGGTCTTCTAATATTGGTTACTACTTGTTGATTGCGTTATGATGTATTGCTTGTATAAACTATTAATTGTTTATTTCGAAAGAGTGTCGATTTACTAGCGTAAACAACTATTGTATAGGCTTTTTTTCAAGCCTTTGATATATGGTGTTACCTAATTAACAAAGCAAATGCTTGTGCCTTTTTTTTATTATTAAATTATTCTCGAGTATCCTTGAAAACGGTTCGTATTATCATCAAGTGTTTCACAGTAATTTATATTTAGTAGTTATATTTCATCATTTTCCTTCACTTGATCTATTAGACCATCCTGCAGCGGTGCTGTTACCGAGCTGTTAAATTAACAACCGATTAACTATTTCCATGAAAGCTGTGAAATTTCACAGCTGCTTGAATTCAATAAAAATTACTCTTCATAAAAATTTTTGGTGTTAACAATTTTGTAACAGCACCACTGCCCAGAAGTAGCTGTTGAGTTAAATGACGCTGTTATGCGGGCTGTTAATTACATATAACATAACAAATTTGTAACAGCACCGCTGCGGATGATCCAATTAATAAAAGTAATTTTGCTTTAGAATATTATGATGGTAAAATTTGTATAGAAGCATGCACCGTAGTAGTATGAAAACAATATATGGAATAGATATTTAATAAAAAAAAAAGAAAAAAGGTAAGATACTAATCTATACAATGGTAAGAGTAGTCTATAATGATCATTTTTTACTTTTTATTTCCTTTAAATTGTCATTACATTAATATATCGAGCTGGTGGAAACATGCTTAATAAATGTTACTGGTTAAAGAATAAAATAGATGCTTGTTTCATCTATCTAATTATGTGTACTGATATTCCTCAAAGCAAAGAACGAGGAGTGATATAAAGCTCATTTTTTTACGTGGTACCTCGGGAACAAGCAATTAGTAAATGTCGAGATTCTCGATAAAAATACAAATTGATGGTACGACCAGTATTAAAATCTCTTAAACGCAAGAAAAAAATATTATAGAATTATTTTCAATATTTGTCATACATCGCTCTTTTTCCACAATACTGAATCTAATTTATTCAATTACAATATATTCAAAAAAATTCTTAAATAGGGCAATGGAATGACAGTATAAATAAAGTGCACCTGTTACTTCAATTTCTATAATGAATATTTTTATATTATTTCATCTTTTTCACTTTGCAGAATTCAAATTACTTTTATTTATACAACTTAGTAAATAAGTTATCAGCAAATGAAATATAAAAAAGAAGTCGGTATAATCACAAATAAGAGATAATAGTAATTTATATAGCATTTTGATTATTTTTCTTTACATAGTTTTCTTTACGAAATATATCATTGATCCCAATCCCTGAACATTGCTTCACTTTTATTGTCTTTAATTTGGCACTTTAAGTATTTTCAAACAAAGAATTGATGCCTTGTCCAGTCGCTCTTTGCAATCCATCCATCTCTATTGTAGCCAAGTTGTTACAATGACTGTGCACTTTCAACCTGCGGCTATTATCAATCATATTCATATTGACATACCTTATTTCCATCCATTGAACAATCGTTTTACGGATAAGATTGTTGATACCTTCAGTGGATACACTTTTTAAATCCCTCAGCGAAACACGGTAAATTGTCTTGATATCACCCAAGGTTTGAAGTATTGTATCATTACTGCTCAAAAAACTACAAAGTCTAATTTTTTTCAAAGATGGCACTCCTGCTCTAGGCCGTTTTACAAAGATTTTCCAAAAAACTGAAGAGGAACGGCTTGATCAACTGGAGCTTAAATATTCATCATCGTCAAAGAACTGAGAGAAGGAGATTTATTGACTTTTACTCATAAAACCCTTTTGCATCATAGAGGGTTATTCCTTTGATGGACTTCAATGTTACTGTATCATGTATAGCTTCAAGCAAAAGTTTTTGTATCATTGGAGAAGAATAGAGGTCAAGTGATTCTAAATAATTAAATTTGAAATCAGGAGTATATAGAGTATCTACTTGTTGGAGTTCTTCTGACAGATCCATTATGTTCGTCAATATCGCTCTATCTTTGTATATCAGCCTCTAGAGACCTTGGTTAAGGCTAATATTTTTTAATCGTGATGCATACTCGTTGACAGAATTAATAACTGACATGTGACATTGGTCTATAACAAGTCGACAAAATTTCGAAAATCATTGTAAAATCATGTCGATATTTTGTCCATATATCAAAGATTCTGATATTAATGTCAAATCGTTTAGTGAATTATGATGATCCAATGCTGAGGAATCGCCAATGAAGTGTGATACATGATCCCGATAATCTCATGTGTAATAGGATACGTAGTTGGTTACATTACTGCATACCAATAATAAAACTTTAACTAACGTTATGTTAGCCTGACTGTATTATTTCATATTAAGGTCAACGTATTGAAGTGTTCCTCTTGTACAATAATGCGCATCCATTAATAAAACTAAATTTTCCCTCAAGCATCCAGCTAGAAAAAAGCTAATATTTTTATACAATAAACTGAAATTAGCAAAAGCGTCATATTTCCTTATTTTTTTTAACTTTTCTTTCACCTTCTCATTTTTTCCCCACATCCAGCATCGAAAATTGCCAGTAAACTGTTGTCAGTATCACTTCCAGCGAACCCACAACGTTATATAGAATGTTAGATAACCCTGACAATGGATAGAAATACATTCGATTGATTTTTTTTTTAAAAAAATAGCAATAGAGATGAAATCATACTAGCGAATTACTTATGAAATATTGTTCATTTTAATAACCGTAGCTAATGGGATCATTTAGAGTTCCTTTAAATCATTCCAAGTTGCAGTATTTCTTCTTTCAGTTGTTCTGTAGGAGAGTTCTACACTCCACTTTTCTTATAGGAAGGGATAGCAGAAAAAAACAATAACATGGTGTAAATTTTATTTACTATATGCATTCTACATTGTTAATTATAATAATAAAAAAAGAACAACCTGTTTGTATCATAATACACATATGCTTCGCAAAAAAAAAAAACCAGTATTTTTCATCACCGCGCCATTATTTCAGAGAGGTTGAGGGGGGTATGGGCTATTTTTTTTAGATAATGAAATAGATGTTATTTTATATAATACAACAAACGTCAGACATTCCAGCAAATAATACATTATTTATCGATCACCAAGAAATAGTTATATATACAGGTATTATTTTTTTTTGTTAGGTTTTGTTTTTACTTAACATGCATAATTTTTTCTCCTTTTCTTCTCTTTTTTTTTTTTTACGCCACCACAATATTATGGAGTATATTATACATTGATTTTGTTGATCCTACCATCAATTTAGACAAGTTTATCTCTTTTATATTGTTTTTGTTTATGTCTATCAATGTTTTCATCATAATGAAAAAAAAGACAGTAAAGACGAAGAGTGATATACAAACCTTACAAATTCTTTAATTATGTAAGAATGTACCATGTTGATCATAATCGTTGTTGGCGTTGTCATGATGATAAATCATGCAGGAGTTAAAAAAATGGGCAAAAGCTATCTACTAATAAGTTTTCTCCTCGGTAAAAAATAAAATAAAATTAGTGTTATAACTTTAATCTAAACTTTCTTTGTTTTTCTAGGAAGTTTTTTTTTCGCCAACAACGACTTATCATCCTTATATATCTCTAGTATGCGTATTATTTTAACTACTTGTTGAGAAAAAAAAAACAGCAATAGATGCCCGCCAAAAATAAAAGGTTTTATATAATTGACCTGATCATAGGATCATCATTTGAATTCGACTCGTAATTAACTAATATTATTATTAAAGTATAATGTCGATCAAAAAAAAAAAAAGCTTTTACTAAGCGGGTTATGATTAACATTTTAAAAACTTTTTTCATAGTAGAGTAGCATGGATGATGATAAACCATAATATATCATTGATGGGTAAAAACAAAGTACATGTTGTTGATAGATAAAAATCACATTCTAATAGTTACTATAAACAATTGATAAATACGTGCGTGTTATTACCATTAGCAATGATCTAACAAACTGATTTTATATAAATAAATAAAAGATGCGACGTGTCATTTATCAAATATGACTGCATCACTGTATACGTTATTCTTACAACACATTTTGCATGCATAATAATACCAAAGAATATTATTTATAGCCACACTTCAACAGTTTCTTTTTAATTATCGGAAAAGTTTATCCTAATAGCTATAGTCATTTAAATATTTCCTTTAATGATGTTTGTTCAAAAGAGAGAGAGAAAAGAAAAAAAGGAACTTTATATTTTATATACACATCTTGTTTTTCTACCAACAAATATATATAAAAGAAGTGTATAGGATTCTATACATTCCACCTTTTCTTTCAACCTGCTCTCTCGATTCTTCTGAAAAAGAAAGTAACGTTGGTTCTAATATTGGCCAATAGGAAGATTTACTTCATGACCATGTGTCACCACGATGACAATGCATAATAAGGCATCTTTTTTTTCTTCTTCTTCTTCTCCTCTCATCAAGTCCCTACATTCCGTCTTTTTTTTCTTTCTATCATAACAATAGTAATTATTATTGATTATTTTTGATATATTGATTACCATCATCATTATTAATTAACATCCATTATTAGAAATTACGACTAAATGCATAAATTAGCTTTTTGGAAGAACTAAAAAGAGAGGAGGTGACCCAAGAAAAAATAAAAAGGGCTAGAATCTAAATTGTGTAATGGGATAGAATAATTGTGAATCCAACGCCTGGGTTATCATCATCATCATCATCATATCTACATATTTACTTGCCAAATCAAGATTAATTATATATTACCGTGGTTATATATTATAATTATTTTTTACTTTCACACCTACTAATTATTATATAACATTTATATGTAAAAATTTCATCCATTACATAAAGTGTATACTAAGAAGAAAAAGAATAAAGGAGAAAAAGAGAAAGGGGAATAGTATATATATATATTTCATTAACATAATTATGCTTTAAGTAATCCTTGGATGAATAATGCAAGGAGTAAAAAAAAAGTGTATTCAAGTGAAAATGTTCCATACCAAAAAAACACCGAACTTATTCAATCTCAATTAGTAACTCTCTGAAATTATTTTATTTGACTTCTTTGGTTGTTGTCAAAAAAAAAAAAGTCTAGAAAGTTGATCTACAGACTTGTTTTAATAAGTTTCAATTTAGTATATATAAAACGTTAATTATTTTATTCAATTCATACCATCCATCACCCATCATCCATTATCACTCTCTATATAATAAATAATTATTGAAATGGTTTTTATACTTTTTTTTTTTTTTTTTTTTTTTTTAAAAAAAAAATAGATATATAAAAAAAAACTTCCATAACAAGTCAAGTGCCATGGGACCAATGAATCGTTATGTAAAAATCAAGGCCCCTTTTTTTTTAAAGCCTATTTTTATCAAAAAAAAAAAAAAAAAGAACAATGAACAATCTTACTTATTACTAGTCATTTTTTTTAAAGGAGAAAAAAAAAACCTTGTCTATTTGATTCTGCAAAAGATTTTCTTTTGTTTCCTTAAATTTTTCTTTACAAAATAAAGAAGAAAAAAAAAATAAAAACAAAACACGTCATGTTTTTTTTTTTGATATAAAGTAATGTATATAGGTTGGTGGTGATGGTGGTGGTGCGTTTCCCATCCTATTAACTCAGTGAACTCAAAAATAGGTTTGATGACCCACCCAAAAACTTATTGCTCTCTCTCTCCGCAACTTTTATATATTTGATTAATCAAGTCGATCTTTTATTAGAGTCAAGTTTAAATAAGAATAAAATGAGTGGCACTCAACTTTTTTTTAATTGGGTACGCCACATCATTACACACACACAAAAGAACGGATAATGAATGATATATATAAAAAAAGAAAATCGAGTTTCAATGTTATATATTATATATACAAAAGTTTATTCTTTTACCGAGGAACAAGATAAAAAAAAACGAGTGGGTGTGTATATATATTATATATCTAAACGTATCCATAAATAGTTCATTATTTGTTTGTGGAAAAATACCACATGCATTCTATAACAAATTTTGATATGTCAAAAAACGAGTAAGATGGGCCAGACCACTTTTTTTTTTTTTTTAAAAAAAAAAAACTATTTTTGTATTATTTATTATTAAAATGTATTATTCATCGTTCTATATACTAATAGTAATTATTATTATTATTATTTAAAACGGAATGATTCTCATATTTTAATAGGTGATTCAGGTATTTAAGATGTTTTATTTATATTTATAATCTTATGCTGTATGTATCAGGGGGGGGGGAAAGGAACACAAGAATAAACAGGGATTTCTTTTCCCATTTTTCACTCCTTCGCCACGTCAAAAAACTTTTTTTTTTTTTATATAAAATTTTCATTTATCCCATTTACTTTTTTTTTTGATCTTCTTTCTCTTCTTCTATCTTTTTATTATTATTATTATATATATATATTATATACATATAATTCTATTTTACTCTCCTTTTCTTTCTTTTTATTTCTTCTTCTTTCAATCTATATATATATATATATAAAGAGAGAATTCAATCATGTCCGTTGATAATCTTGCACTTGATTTGAATCATCTATCATTTGACACCACTCCCGATTTATTGGCAAATAAGAATACCCCCTTATTAACAACTCGTAATAACAATCATAGTGCTAGTTCAGCAACTCCTTCTATTACTATTACTCAAGGTATTTTTTTTTGATGAATTGAAATCTTTGTTGGGAGGGTGGGAAAGTTTTTTACAATGCATAGAGATGCATCCGCATTCGTTTCTTCTTTTTTAAAAAAAACTAATAATTTTATCATGCTTTCAGAAAAGAAAACGCCACGTAGTACACAACATCGTAATCGTCAATGTGTTCCTAGTGATGATGAAGACGATGATGAAGATGAATTGGAAAGTTCTGATGATGAAGAATATATTGCTACTATTAATCGAAATAATGGAAAAAGTAAAACGATACCAATGAAACCCAAGATTCGACAACCATTACCTAGTGATGATGAAGAAGAGGATGAAGAAGGTAATATATATATATAAGAAAAGAGAACTGAGCTTATATAAATATGTTTCTTGTTTAGGCTTAGATAAACTCATATTTTTTTTTTTGATAAATATTTAGATGATGACGATGACGACAGTGATACAGAACAACAACATCGATCCAGTCCTTTATATAAACGATTAAGTGGTATTGGTTCCACAAGTAATCTTCATGGGGGTCGATCAACACCTCAACAATCCTCTTATCAACAACCTCATGCTGAAATGGTCAAACGTCATTCAGATGGTGGTGGTGGTGGAAACGGTAACTCTATGAATAATGGTAATAACAATGGAGCTCATCCTTATTATCCTTATTATTATGAAACATCAGAAACCCATCGACATAGTGCAGAAGAACAATTCCCACCAGTACCTGTTGTTCAACAACAACAACAACAACATCATCATCATCATTTTCAAGAAGGATCCCAACTTCATCATTTGCAACAAATGCAACATCATCATCAGACTCAGATAGCTCAGTTTCAACTTCAGCAACAACAACAATCCACTTTCTTACGACCTCAACAACAACAACAGCAACAACAACGTGTGAGTATGTCGGGAATGGATCTTTTAAAACAACTTGAACAAGAAAAGGCCGAAGCAAAACGTCAAAAACCAAAATTAAATCCATCTAAAGTTAAGATTGAAAAAGGATTATTGGCCAATGTACCTGAACCAGGTTCTCATAATATTAGTTTTCAACAAATGGCCATGAATCATCATCATCATCATTATCCCCAACAACAACATCATTCTTCTTCTAATAAATCTCGACATCAACGATCTGCTTCTTCTTTGGAGAGTAAACAACGTCAGCAGCAACAACAACAACAACAACAACAATATGGATACTATCCCGCTCATGCAGTTGCAGCAGCACCAGTTGGTTACATGTATCCACAACAAGTATACCCCTATTTGAACGCCGCTAATACTAATAATGGAAGTGGTTTAATGGCTTCACCATCATTTAATGCTTCATCACCATCTTTAATGATGATGGAGAATCATCCACCCTCGAGGCCAGGGAGTGCCCTTAGTAATTCATCCCGACGACGTTCTCAGGATTAATTCGTTCTATATATATATATAGTTTATTATTATAATTATTACAATTTTATTATTATTATTCTATTTGCATATAATTTCACAAATCACACATACACGCACACTTCTTTTTTTTTTTTTAATTTATATTATACACATACATAACAAACACATTTACATTTCACCCACAATTTTTTTTTTAGTTTATCATATCTTTTCTTTTTTTTTTTTTTGCATGACTTAAAATGAGGTCACATCTCTTTTCTTCTCTCTAAAAAAGACCTAAAAATCTTTCAGGGGAATAGAGAAGAGTGTAGTAAAAAAAATGTTGTTTTTTTTTCTTTATTTTTACCCCACTCCAATGAATAACCTACAACTATTATTATTACTACTCTATAGTAATTTTATATATATTTATATAAAAAAAAGCAGGAGTTTTAGATAGATAGAAAGAGAGAGAAAAAAAGAGAGAGTTAACAAAATCGCATTCTTCTTTATCCCCTTTTCTCTCTCTCTACTCTTTCTCTCCATTATATAACTACTATTATTTGATTTGAAAAGTTACATAAAAAAACCAACCTTCATTTTCAACTCCGTTTTTTTTATAATACCTATAACCTGCATTTCCACGCCTTTTTTTTTTCTAAATACATTCATCCCTCAAAACAAGAAGAAAAAAATTCTGAATCCATTGTGAAAAAAAAAGTACATATTATATAATATAAATAAATAATAAGAAATGATAAAGGGATTATTGTTGATATATAAACATATAAACATATGTATAAAAAAAAATAGAGAGAGAGAGAGAGAGAGAGTAGATAATATAAAACAAAACAATTAAAAGGTAAATAATATATATAGTAGTTATATACATAATAAAAAAAAAAGAGGATGATTTTACGAAGTAGAAGAAACCGTGGAATAATAATCTATCACACACAGGAAAATATGATGAGTATATAGTGTTTTGAATGTCAATCTAAATTGAAATAAATCATTTTATATTTACTTTGACATAATTCTCGGAAACAATCAGAACATGATTCCAAAGTTTGAGAACATCCACAACCACATAATTCTACTCCATTTTCATTCAAGATAGCGGTAGGTTGTTGTTCAGAACGTGTATCTGCAGGTGAACAAATGGCTGCAATTGATAATCGTCGTCGGGAATCTTCAATTGTAAATCCAGTATATGGGTCATTTTGTCCTTTCATGACGCGTGAAGGATGAGCATCACATCCTGGACAAGCACATGAATCACCACATCGACATGTAATGACTCGAATCCTACTATTATTTGTTGTAGTTTTATCATTATCATTCTTCTTATTACTTCCACAGCCTGAGAATGTTGTTGTTTTTTCCAGGGATGATGAATTGGTATCATTGTTTTCGATTTCTTTAATTCCACATCCACATCCTACCGATGCATTATTTGAATTATTACTATTACATGATGTGGTTATTGTTGTTGTTGTTGACTTTGTTAAACAGCCACCACCACCACCATTATTATTATTCTTCTTGTTTGTTTCATTTGGTTTCATTGAATTATTACTAGAACAACAACCACTACTACTATTGCTACTACTGGATGAACCACAAGAGGATATACCAGGTGGACTATTTGGTAATGGTTCTTTTTGTTGTTGTTGTTGTTGTTGTTGTGATATGGGTGGAAGGAGTAATTTCTCTTTTTGCTGCTCTTGTTGTTGCTGGGGTGATGGTAATCGTGGTGATAATTGGTATGGTGATGAAGGTTGTTGTGGTGGTAAAGATTCTGAAGATTGTTGTTCAGGTTTTGGAGCAATTAAACGCAAGTTTAACTTTTCTTTCATTGCTTTATCTATTTTTGGATGGAGTTTGGTTATTTTGTTGTTGTTGTTGTTGTTGTTGTTGTTTTTTTCCCCTTTTAGTACAAGGATATCTATATACTTCATGTTGGGGGGGGGAAATAGATATGGCGAAAATATATATCTCCCTCCCTCCCTCACTCCCCTTCCTTGCATCAAGTAATCAATATAAATATCATTATTACCTGAAGATAGGATGGGTCTTTTTTTCCGTGGTGCAGAATCTATATAGAATTTGCCATCCATAAATAAAAAAAATATGTATTTAACATAAAGATGATTTAAAAAGGTTTACCTAAATTATTATTATCGTCGTTACAGTCGCATTTTACATGTAGTTGTCTCTTTGTTCGTAGTTCTCGACAACGTTTACATTGTGTAGCAGGTCGTCCCTTTTTCTTAATTTCTATCAATGGTCGTTCTTTATGTTTACAATGGGATGCACGATGACCCTTTTTGTGTTTTTTTTATTATTTTATTTTATTTATTTATTACTTTAGTTGTTTATAAATGAATGAATTGTTTCATTACATACAAATATATATTGGAAAACCTACTTTAATACATGTTGCTAATGAACAAATGAACAAAAAAAAAGGGTTAGAATTTAAATGTGCATGTGCTGTGTCAAACATTTTTTTTTTTTTTTCAAGAATTATATTTCTTTACCACATGCTAACTTTTTGCCGTCAATAATCATTTATTTATTATATATATAAGAACGCTTATGACAGCGTTTTTAGAATCCACATATAAAGTATAAACAAAAAGGACAAACCTTTATATATATATATATATATGTTTATGAGCAAAAAAAAAACTTTAAAAACCTCAAAAAAAAAAAAAAAAACGCACAGGTTACCATTTTCGGGCCATTTAGTTTCCGCGCCGCGTTATTTTTTCTGTTGATAAATTCTCTCGTCTTCTTTTTATTGACAACAAAATGGAGGGGGGGGGCAATCATGATTTTATGTTATACCATCATGTCATTTTTTTCATTTAATATATAAAGTTGACAACTTTTATTTACCACATTGGGGTATAAACAAGTGTGGTTTATGCTAGAGTAACGGTTGATGTATTACAAGCAATAAGGTGCTACTAATAAATAAGTATTAAATATTCATAGAGAGAGTAACCTATAATATAATATCACTACTACCCAAGAATGGTTAAAAAGAGTAACTTTTTTTTTTGGAGAATAAAGCTTATCATGTCTATATAAAATGGTAATCAAAAAGTTATATATTTTATCCAAATAGTGTAATTTCGTTTTAGATTGAGCCTTTGACTGATGATAATATTATTGTATCTTCATATTCACTATATATATAAATATATATATATATACACTAAACAAACATTACAGAAAATACTACTGTTGTTATTACTGATCATTCCAAAGAATGATTTGAAACCCGGAAAAATGTTTTTTTTTTTTGAAACCTATTTAACTTTGCCTATTAGAAAAATTGCCAAGGAAAACAAGACAATGACTAAGTTAAAATAATAAAAAAATAAAGCCACATCTATATGTTGAATGAAATATAAATGATTCGAGTTTAGTAGTAATAGATGATAATTTAAATATAAAGTTCAAGTCCGTTCTTTTCCGGAATGAAACGAATAAGTCGACAGTCCACGTTTTATAAACAAAAAAGAGAATTATCCCAATTATAGCGATTTTTTTTCACTTTAATGATCAGGTGCTCTTCCGTTTATTGGTTTTTTTGGGTAAAGAAACATGCTTTTTTTGGTTGCGTACCAGATTTCTTTAATCACTAAAAAAAAAACATTGGATTAAACTCCACCTATTTTTTTTTTTTTTACTTTCATTCACTATTTAGAACCCTTAAATTGAACAAATAACTAAATGGGATCAAATGGATGATGATGAATATATCGGGAAATTATCTTGTAACCAATATAATATATATTTTTTTTCTCACATCCATCTCCACAATGGGGTATATACTGCGTAAAAACACCACCCATTACGATTTAAAAAAGAATTATGTCTCCGAATCCATTTTATCAACCGGGTTAACCAGTCATGATTGATCTTCATTTTGTACCATAAATATTATTAAAATAAATAAACACGCAGCAGCTTATTTTTTTGTTATCTTTTTCCAACTTCTTTCTAGATAATGGATACATATAAGATTATAAATATATGCTGTCAAAAAGTGATCCGATATTTATTATAGTGTAACCTATATTTTTGACATGTATTAAATAATCTCATGATATTACTCTTGTATATAATTCGATAGATACTTCTTTAAATAGGTATAATATATGAGACAATAGATCAAAAATATATCTTAAAGAGCAACAATGGCCGAAAGGACTTTAGGTCGGCGACAGGTTTTTCCATCGTCATCTCATTTGTTGGATCCTCTTTCTTTTTTTCTCGGGTTTAGTTGAAAAAAAACCACTCCGCCTTGTTATTTTTTCTTTCTTTCTTCTCTTCTCTCTTTTCTTTCACTGTCTTTTTTTCATCCTCTAGATCCAAAAAAAAAAAAAAAACAATTACAAGTGGTTTCTTTTTTCTTTCTCCACTTCTTTTTCTTCTCCTCATCTTTTTTTTTCCCCATAAAATATCCTTCTTCTTTTTCTCTTTTTTGTGTCAATGCGATTTGACTTTTTAATTCGATGAGCATAAAAGAAGTTATGACCGAGAAAGGTCACACCCCTGCTCCCAGTACAGCAGAATCTATTAAAGAAAGTGCATCCGCGGTTGGTGAGTATAGATATATATTATCTTATTTTGATTACAACTTAAAAACCCTTTCTCTCTTGAGTTAATAATCATATTAACCTTTTTCGTTTTTTTATGATTGACTCTTCCAGTGGATTATGAACTTGGTAGTGGCAAATTTAGTCATGGTATTGAACGTGAAGCACAAGGTTCAAGTTTCCTTGCTTATTTTAATATCGTCTGTGTTGTAGCAGGCACAGGTGCCTTACAATTACCTGTAATTATCTATTATCTCTTTTTTTTTTTATTATCTATTTTCTTCCTTTTTTTTTTTAGCGTGCGAAAAGTTTGGTGTATCCGTTTTGATGTTTTTTTTAAAGCTAAACTAAAAAAAAAAAAAAAAAAAAACTATTTATATAATAATTAGTATGCATTAGCACAAGGTGGTTGGATTGGTTTACTTATCATGTTTCTTAGTTGGTTCTTTTCAACATGTAAGTTTATCAGCAAACCTTTGATCATTTGAAACAATTATCCTAACGAGTGAAAAAAACTCTAACATTTTTTTTTGTATCACTTATTAATAACTCATTAGATTCGGGTGTTGTATTGATTCGATGTCTTTATTACGATGGACAATCTCGACTTACTTCATACCAAGATGTAGCCGAACGAGCCTTTGGAAAAATTGGTGGTTGGATTGCCTTCTTTTTCACAGCCATTACAATGATTGGTGTGCCTATTTTATATGTCATGTTGGCAGGTTCTAACATTCACGCTGCTTGCAAAGGCACCTCAGCCGAACTTACCTTCCCCATTTGGACCATCATTTGTGCATGTGTAGTGGGTGTTCCTTATATCTTTTTCAAATCATTGAAAGAAGTCGGTTTCACCAGTCTGTTCGGTGTTTTGACCACCGTCATCACTGTCTTGATTGTTTTGGGCATATCCGTCAAACTCGATGGCGAAGTTGAGCTTAACCCGCATCATGATGCTGTTATTTGGCCCATGTTTCCTGTTGCATTGAGTTCCATTACTTTCAGTTTCGGTGGTAACCCTATTTATCCTCATGTTGAAGCTGGTATGCGTCACCCAGAACATTGGCCTCGCGTTATCTTTGGTGGTTTAACTACTTGTGTTGCTATTTATTTGATTACTGCCATTCCTGGTTATTATTACTTTGGTGCCGATGTCAAATCACCCGTCTATGAAAGTTTACCTGATAGTGGAGCTAAATTGGCAGCCATGATCATTATTACAGCTCACGTATTATTGGCGATGCCTGTCTTGATGACCTCATTTGCTCTTGATCTTGAAAAAATGTTACGTATTTCCACTTTCCATCATTCTCGTTGGGTCGAATTTCTTTTGCGATTACTCGTACGCCTTACCTATCTTATCGTCGTCACTGTGATTGCCATTGAAGTTCCTTCGTTTGGTAATATCATGTCCTTGTTAGGTGCTTTCTCCAACTGTACCCTGATTTTCATTTTCCCCATCATCTTTTATTATCGTTTAACCGGTTTCCGAAACAAACCTTTCTATGAATTGATCTTTGGTGCTATTGCTATTTTGCTTGGTATTGTTGGTTTGATCTTTGGTAGTAAGACAGCTATTGAAGGTCTTATCACTGAATTTGGTCCCGGTGGTCGATTTTCTAATTCATAAAAACAACAAATGATCTATATACTATTTATCTCCTCCATTTCGTTCCCTTCTATTCATCATGTATTTTTTTTCCCTCTCCTCCAAAAAAAAAAGAGTATTTTTTTTTTCCTAATTTTTTTTTTTTGTACTTTTTATTATATTCATATATCTTTCTTTTTCCCTTTCTTATATATTTTTATCCATTATATTATAAAAACACATTTAGTACCTCTAGAAATCATTTACAGAGTCAACTAACCATATAACAACAACAAAAAAGATGACTTTATGTGTTGTATTTTTACCAATATACTATATAATTTTTTGTATTCATAGTTTGATCTAAAATGTATCCGATTTGCTTGATTTTTCTTAGTTTCACAAATATATATATATATTTCTAACTTAAAAATATATCTCAATTGAAAAACAAAAGACTAAAAAAAAAAGAAGGATATCCTATGGTTCTTATTATTCGTTGTTAAATAGGTAAAAAAATTCTTTCAAATTCTAACTGTTACTAGGTACTTTATGTGTTTTGTGAATTTTCGACCCGAACGAACGGATGATAATGATATAAGATGACGAATGATGATGTCTTTTTTTTTTTTTTTTTTTCGTCCCTTGTATGGTCGGTCATTTATTTTTTGGTCAAATACCTGTTATGTAATGAATGATATCATCGATTTGTTACAACAAGTATATAACATTCATATAAATGAATGAGTACTTTTATCATGTACACAACCACTACTATTTGATGTTACAGATGATTATTTGGATATAGGATGGAGAGTCAGTTAAATTTATTATATATATGTATGAGTATTTACATTGATTTACCTATCAAAATAACTATTGATATCCTTGAGGAACAAGTCCAATTTGATTACTTAATTTATTTCTTTCGTACGTAAAAATTCAACAGATCAATAAGGTTGTAATGCGTATGCTCTATGAAAAAAAAAGTTTAATAAACCAAAATTCATCATTTCCATTAACAATAAATATTGGATATGTATATAGTACCAACCCGAACAGTTCATGAATTCATACTATGTGAAGGAAAAAGTTATTATTTGTTAATGTTTTGTTAAATTGATAGAAAAGGATTCTGACCATTAACTCATCAATAGTTCCAACATAAAAAAAAGGTGGATTGCTAATCATTAACACATTGTTACAAGCCTTTTCTGTAATAAAATATATTGGTAATGTGTTTATTCCTTGGTAGTAGTTTAATAAGAAGCAACCTCTATTTTAATTAGTATTTTTTCTCAATTCGCTACGTACTGCTACAACACAGCAGGCCTCTGATTTTTTTTTTTCAAAAGATGAAAGATATCTAAATTTATACATTAAGTACTATTGAAATGGTATTAAGTATACTATCAAAGCCTACAAGAATCATTGACTGTAAATAATAAACGAAGTATAATAGAAGCTATATAAGCATGATACGTCAATACTGTACTACGATTGGCATACAATAAAAACTGTTGCTAAATATATAGAATGTGATGAAGTAGTTTATGGGTGCACATGAACCTTTATACTTTCAGCCATATATCATTATACCAGTTATGACTGCTCATTCAACATTCATTTCTTGTTTTTTAATGATTGATGAACAGAGCGGCTTATAGAGTCAAATATTGAAAAAAGAAAGTTATTCAATAGCATAACATTGTTTTCGTCCTAATGGTATTATGATGTGGCTATGTGTTCTTCTGTATGATTGGTGTTATTTTATTATTAGCGTCATTGGTTACGCTTTTTACACTTCTGAGCAGTGTAACAACGTAAAAATAATGGTCTTGTCTTGGAATAATATGTCTCTCAGTTATACAAGAGAGACTCGATTCATAAAAGCATCAAGTTATACCACCTACTTTCATACAAATAATAATAAAAAACAATCATAATTTATTCATTTATCATTGTTCGTGTATAAACCAATTATACAGATGGTATTAGCTTATGACAAGCAATTCATATAGCTCCCATTATTTCTTACGTCGTTGTACAGCATAACTAAAAAAAAAAACCTATAGCCAAGTCCCAATGGATTTACTTTGGCCATTGTTTGTATATCTTTTTTAACAATTCAATAATTGTACTATTTTTCTTATTAGTAGTCTATTTCCTTCGGTGGCAATCATCACTCTGTGGAGTGCATTTATAGGGGACCCATGTAATAAAAATCAAACCTATGTATTGGTGGTATAGATAACTACAATCACGAGTGGCCTTTTCTGTTTTGGATGCATCTAAAACCAGAAGAATTTTTACTAACCCCTAAGAACATTTTATAAACTCTCTTCTTTTATTAATATGGTAAACAGAATTCCTATTGCATAAAATCAAATGATCATATGGCGTTGTATGGTACAGTGAGGAATGAACCTTCTTTTTGTTGTGAATAATGAGTATTTGACTTATTATGTTTGCCACTCAAAATAAAAAATGCTTTTAATCTATTACTATATTATTTTATGAAGTAAAGGGATCAGTGTTTTCATATATCCTACTTACAATCAAAGATGATAGGATGGAGTAAAAAAAAAAAAAAAAAAAAAACCAGTTTTTCTGCCTATTAATAAATCACCACCCCCACCCTCATTACAGAAAACTCCGCTATTAGAATCATATTGTACGCGAGCAGAAAGCGCTTTCTTTTTTTTTCAACCACACTACGACACATACACACTTTTTTTTTCTTTTTCTTCTTTAACTTTCTGCCATGAATTCCGAATAGTACTGTATTACAAAAAAAAGATTTACTCTTTTTCAATGATAAAATGAATTCAAAAATGTGCTATTGAATAATTAAATAGACTAACATCATGTCTTATTTAGCGATTATCTCTTTAAGCTTCTCCTGATTGGTGATTCCGGTGTTGGTAAATATCTTTATATTCTTTTTATCCACTTATTAGATAAAAAAAAACCTATTGTTATATAAATATAATAATTTTTCCTTAACCAACAACTCATAATGTCTAATTAGGAAAATCATGTCTTCTTTTGCGTTTTGCTGACGATACTTATACTGAGTCTTATATCTCGACTATTGGTGTTGATTTCGCAAGTATTTTATTCCTTCTACTCAATCCCTCTCTCTACTCTCCTTCCATATATTGCATGAGAGATGAAAAGAAAAGAAAAATAAAGATGATAAAAAGCTAACGTTTTTGGGATGATGAATGGATGGTCTTTTTTTTTTTTTTTTTCAAATAGAAAATCAGAACTATTGAACTTGAAGGCAAGACCGTCAAGTTGCAAATTGTAAGTTTTATAAAGGATTTTATGAAAAAGGAATATGAAAAAAAAGGAGGAAAAAGTAAATCAATATGGATGAGAAATATCCACACAAAGGGTGAGATAGTCAATATTAATCATTGTGATAAATAATAGTGGGATACTGCTGGTCAAGAACGTTTCCGTACCATTACATCATCTTACTACCGTGGTGCCCATGGTATCATTGTTGTCTATGATGTAACTGATCAAGATACTTTTAATAATGTGAAGCAATGGATGCAGGAAATTGAACGATATGCTGCTGAAGGTGTTAGCAAACTTTTGGTTGGCAACAAGAGTGATATGGAAAAGGTGGTTGAGACTGAACAAGCCAAGGTAATTTATGATTTTTTCAGGAGAAATGAATTTTAGGAGATCATCATCCATAAGCGTATAATGTATTAAAGAGAGAAAGAGAGAGAATAGAGATTATATGAGAGGGAGCAGAAGAGAGGGGGGAGGAGGAAGGAATACTATAAAAAAAAGAGAAATACTAAATAATCAATGCGTGTTTTTTTTAATTTAGGAATTGGCTGATTCCTTTAATATACCATTTTTGGAGACCTCAGCAAAGGATTCTTCCAATGTTGAACAAGCTTTCTTGACCATGGCAAAGCAAATCAAGGATAAGGTTGGCACTACTATGCAACAACAACAACCCAAGTCCACTGTCAGTGTTGGTCAAGGTGCTGCTGTCCAACCTAAGCAAGGTGGTGGATGCTGCTAAACGTTTTTTTTCTTTTATTATTATTATTTTTTTTTTTACACATAAATACAACAACACATATATCATTTCTTCTTTCCTCTCTCTCTCTCTCTCTTTTTTTTTTTTTTTTTTATATATAAATATATAGAAAATTTTTTCAAGTTTGCTAAAAACAAAAAAAGAAATAGCCAATCTATCATCATCATCTTCGTCGTTCAGTTTTATTATTATTTGTTATATTCATTATTCCTGCAAAAACCAAATAATGAATGAAGTCCATCTCTTATTCTATTCATCATTGTATGAAATAGAATGATATATAATATTTTGATAGGTCGTCTACCGTCATATTATATTAATTGTTACAGTCTCCACGAGTTTCACTGTTTATTATGGATAGTAGAATACATGTGTAATTCTTTGAGATTATCACAAATGAAGTGTAGCCATTCCAAACAGAACTTTCTGATTGATGAAAGAAAGATCTTGCCATTGTGGTTGTGGGAAAGCAAGAAAGGAACTAAAGCCAAATAGGAAATGTATTCTTTTTTTTATAATAAGAAAAAAGGCCATTGATAAATGTTGAAGAAGTCCTTTTGATATATTATATAAAACCGACCGTAGGGTAGCAAATCTAGTTTATGTCATAGCTCTATAGGTAAACATTGCTTAAAAAACTCTTCTAATGGTAATCCGGTTCCAAAATATTGTTATTTGGTGTTAAGATTACAAGCATTATCTTTGTTTAGAATCACTAGACATGTCAACATTCTATATATAATCCTTATATACCAGCCAAAATCAATGGTGTCCTTTGAACCATCAAGATTCACCTGGATCGAATTGTACAGGGTTTTCCCTATGATTTGGCGCTTGATTTTTTTTTTTCAACTTGGCGGAAGGATGCTTTTTTACTTGGCGCAACGTCTTTATCATTTTGACATTGGAAATTTTTATGACTTCGTGTAGAAATGTTAATAATTTAGCGTATGGTAACTACTTTCCGAAGACTTTAGAAAAAAAAATATTCAGAATAGATTCAAATGTTTATATGTGCAAAATACCCCAAATTTGAATATTTTTTGAATATGCATATTTTTTGTATATATTTCCCTCTTCAATAATGAAAAATATTCAAAATATATTCGAAGTTGAATTTTTTTGAACATGTAAATATTTTATGAATTTAAAAATATATTCTGAATTTTTTTTTGCATTTACGAATATTTTTTGAATATCTTTTTTTCTAAGGTGCTTTGCAAGAAAAACACCATTGGTAAACGATAATGTGTATGCATGTCCGTTGACCCCTATTGAGTGTAAGAGAATATTTTAGGTGTTTAGCATAATGTTTTAAATATTTATCATAAAGAAGTGTATCGAATTTTGATTAAACGTCTTACCAACCTCTCCAATCCATGGTAATAATAGAAGTTGAGCAGCCAATTTGTAGTAGTCTTGATAAGATCGATGCATTCGTTCGAATGTTTTTTTGGTTGCTGTTTTAAAACAATCGATGGACACGTATTGTCTTTCTTCCATTCGCTGCTACTCAAGTCGTGTGACTTTTCGCCAAGATATGTTATGGCAATAAGGTCAATTTTAGTACCATATGGTTTTGCAAAAGACGATGATACAATCCAGCAATGTCTTGTAATACAATGGTTTCATCTTGTGTTATTTGTGCCACGCATTCACAACGATGAAATTCATCATAAAAAATGTCAACAGCAGCCTGTATCCAGATCATATTTTGGTTCTCATGTTCCACCCTCTTATACATACTCCTTCATCTTTATCAAGGTATTTCTACATAAAACGTCAAGCAAGACAGCAAATATTCTGAATATCGTTGTTTCTGATCCGTTAGCAGCCCGTTCACTCCAGTCATCGAATTGTGAGATGCTAATATATATAATTATGTGAATTTAAAAATGCTTTATTAGTTACGCTTATATCCTTTTAACATAACGATGTTAATAATAAAGTTCAAAATAATAATACAGTTGTCCTTGATACAACTGAACGAGATCATACAAGTAGTAAGAAAAATGCTTCTTTATGTTATATATCAGAGCATAAAAAATTGCATACTAACATATGCTTACCGCTTATGTCTATGACTACCTGTAAAAATATTGTTTAGATAGTGCCTTAAAAATCAACCCACCAGCACTTCGACAGCAGCAAGAACAACACTATCATTTCACCTTTATCAACAAACACCATCGTCAAGCTCAACAGCTCCACTGCTACGATCACCTTTTATACCACATTTAGCTCGATTTAGTAATGCTTCCAAAGACATCAATCTGGACGATTACTATACGCCTAAAGGTGTTAAAGACGTTAAACAATACATGAAATATTTAAAAGTCGTTTCGGGTAGAGCAACATTACACAACAGTGACAAAAGAAGGTTAGAAAGGGGATAATGTTTCACCTCCTGTTGTTCGTCTTCTTACAACAAAAGAACCATAGTTCATCAACAAAGAAAATGCCTTGGAAGATATGTTATTATACCCAGCAACAATACACGCCGTTGATAGTATTTTAGTAGAATTGAAGAAATATGTCACTCAATTTATTGAAAGTGTATTCGTTTTTGGAAACCATTGGTTCTTTATCACTGCTATTGATGGGTTAATGCACGGTAAACCTTTGGATGACGCTGCTGAAGATGGGTTATTTACTTTATATGAGGCACCAACAGCTATCATCAAGGAAAAATCGTTTCGTGGCCAAAGGTACTATGAAGTATCTATCTTTATCGGTTATCTTGAATTCTTGTTAATTGGTGGTTTTTTTGGTTCAATGAATAATTCTGGTTATCTCACGTTCGGAGTTTTCTCTCAAGTAAAAAGTGCCAAAAAGTATACCTGTAAACCACGTATTACTCCCTCATTTCCTTTATATTCTTATCACTCCCGCTTTTTTTTTTTATAAACGTAGTTACTTATTATGTTTTTTTTGTATATCATATTAGATGTATAAAATGTTTATGTCTATCATTTATATATTTAAATATTTAAATTGATACCGACAGTTTATATTTACGCACTGCATCAGTGCTGCGATGCCCTATAAAAGTAAACATGAATAAGAATAAGAATAACCATAAGAATATGTTTAAAACAATAAAAATGAGATAATTTACCAGTTGATTCCATAATGAGTTGCTCTTCAACTCCAGCAGCAAACAATCTTGTGGCATTGGTTTTCCTCAAGGAGTGGTTTGTAATTCTCTTGTAATCAATTCCAATATTTTTGCACCCATCTTGTAGGAATTTACCAAGAGAATTTTTACCAATGCATTGACTGGAGAATGTAAACCTTCCTTTTCTATCCGGTTGAAGATAGAGTTTTGGAGAGCATCCGTTAGGCCTCATGGACAAATACTTATCCAAATCAGCAACTGCTGTCACATTGGGACCACTGTAGGCATCCGGAGGGATCAAAGCTGTACGTGCTTCACAATTTTTACCCTTTTTTCCTTCCGCCATTATTGTTTTTTTTTTTAGTTGTAAAAACAATTTGGTATGCAAGAAGACCAACTTCTTCTTTATCACGTGATTCGTTTTTTTCGAGCATATCAGCTGTCATAGTGCTGTGCTGATCACCACGCAAAGCACCAAACAAGCCAATACAATAGTGGACACGTCGAGCAAGAACCACAGCAGTATCTGGTGAGTACCCTTCAGAAGACAACAATCGCCTTTCTTCCTCCAAACTCGACGCATCGGCATCATTTGAACGTTGACCTCCTTCCTTCGACAACGTCTTCATCTTCCCATTAACCAATTTGCGCAACTTTCCAAAACGACATCAGTCATTATTCAAAAAAACCCGCTTATTTCAAAAAAAAAAAAGACAAACTAACTCAAATTTTGATTGTTCATAATAATAATAGCAATAGCAACAATAAAAGCAATAGTAACAGTAAGTTAACGCGTGAGATAAATCAGTTATCCCCCTTCTCTGCGTACAGGCGTTATCATGGCCTTTGGGACTGCATCTCTAGGGCCATCTATATCACCGCCGAGGCGGAATAGAACTAATACATATTAAGCATTTCTTGGTAAATGATGATCATAACAGCAAAACTTTTTTTTTTACTTATTCGAATGAAATATTACGCCTAAAACCAAAATATAGTTGGTGTTGTTTGATAATCAACGTTCATCCCATTTTGTATAATAAAGCAAAACGATGACTCCACGCTATAACACACGGCTCTATCTTTTCCCACAACGACAATAATAACTGGAAGTAAAAAATATTTTGTGTAATAAATCATTAATAAAGTTGTATTGCGACTTGTTGGTTTGACCTTTCTTTTTTGATGCATATAATTTAGTGAGCAAGAAATGATATCTTTTTATAGGTATAATAATAATCTATTAGTTTGATATAGTATGAATATGGAACAGTTCTCTTTTATGATAATATGAAAAAATCCACACGAACATACAAATCATTATCTTGATGACAATTGAGATGCATATGGATTACAAAGTATTGTATATTCTCAAGGAATGTGTTGCCGTACTTTTATTTTCTTGGTAACAGTATCTGAAAAGGCATCAGTGTTGCATGAATGAACATCTTATTTATGCTACTAACGACTTTCTTTTCTTGTTCTTATCGGTTTTATGTAGATTGTATGAAAAGAGATTAAAGAAGTTCATGGATGAATGGATGATGAGCGCATGAGGTGTATATCTCTTGCGAAAAAAAAAACAATATGAACAAAAGTTAAGACATTGCTGTTAAACATGCATGGTTTCCAAGCGTTGTACGTGGCGAGTGGTGTCGTTATTATCAGTGTATTTTTATCCCTATCATTAACTTTTTTCTTCATTTTGAACAGGATATATACTTATCACTGAAGTAAAAAACACGATGCTAACGAAGTTGAATAATAAATCACCAAGTTATAATTTACTATACGCCAAATTAATAACATTTCTACACGAAGTCATAAAAATTTCCAACGTCAAAATGATAAAAACGTCGCGCCAAGTAGAAAAAACATCCCTCCGCCAAGTTGAAAAAAATCAAGCGCCAAATCATAGGAAAAATCCCGTAACACTATTAGACAAAGCTGATATTAATTATGAGAGTGGTGATAGTACAACAATCAATTATTTCAACTTTGAAGACACACGATTAGTACCAAAAAAGGAAAAAAACCATAATCGTACTCCACTCACCGCCAACATCTTCAAAAAAAAAAAACCTCTTGAACCATTGTTTCTCTCAAAATATACATATAGAACATAATAAAGTAATAGTACAACAGCTGTTAATTTCATCTTTCTTTGAAAAATTTGATAAAAAAAATAAAATAACATCATCTATTGGATACACTATTTCTGCAAACGGTATTTCTTGGGTGTTCAACAATAAAAACAAGATGTTACCATTGATCACGTTTTTTTTAAAGATATCTAACAGATACGTCATTTCAGACATTAAGAAACAGAAAAAAAAAGATCTTTTATTATTTTTATAATACTAAAAATATAAATTGTGTGAGTGAGGGGATGGGAAAAGAAAATGAAAAAACAACAACAAAATGTGGGGTTATATTACTCTCTTTAAAAAGTACAAAATAGGCTACACTTAATTTAGAAATTGATTGCGTTTTTTTTTTTTCATTGGTATCAGAACATGGTTGTCTTGTCATTAATATATATAAATGTTATGAAAACTAAACAACATTTTTGGTGTATAAATATAAGGTTACAAGACCAAAGCATTTTTGGAAAGTATGTGCGTGAATATCTTTTGTTGTTGTTTTAATTATTGTCTATGACAATATGTTTATTTGTTTATATTTTTATTGTTGTCATAACGAGAAAGAAACAATAACAAATAAGCAATTTGGTTGATGATCTCTCCCTTCTTTTTTTCTATTTTTATATGCATATCCTATTATTATATAGTAATTCAATCATAAAAGGAAGCACCAAGATCATTTGTCAAGTTTCTGGGATTTTTTGATAATCCTTTTTAGAATAATGTCATTAGCAGCATACTATTGTACTTCTTTTTAACAAGGTGTTTTTAAAGTTAAATTAAATATGTGCGGGGGAGAGAAAAAAGAAAGTGTATGAAGGTGGTTGTATATATATGGAAAAGGTGTATTCTGTTTTTCAATATCATACCACTAGTTCATCATTATCTTATTCTCTTTTTTTTTATAACTATAGATATTACGAGGAACATACAAATTTAAGAATATATATATATGGACAATATGTTATTACTATAAACAACATATGACTATCATATAACAAGAGAATAATGCATTATTAGGATCCATTATTAATTACTATGTAATGGTGATTGACAAGTCGATTCAATTGAATATCAAGTTATTTTATCCATTTGCGGTCAATGGATGAATGGCCGTTAACTACGTACTCAAACACGAGGAATTGATCCGAAAAGGGCGCAGCACTCACTAGTGGACAAGTCGGTACGTCAGCAGGAGGAACCGGAACATAGCCAGAGTTGTGTACTACCTTGAGCGAGAAAAGAAGCTCTTGTGAGAGGTTGTTGTTTCCAATTGATGTTCCGCTCAATATTTTACTCCACATTAATTGTTTTTGGTAAAAAAAATAGGACAACAAAAACCCACTTCTCTTTTTCTCTCTTTTTCTTTAACTTTTTCTTCTTCTTCTCATCCTTTTTACTTCTTCTCGTACTTCTTCTTCGTCTCCTCTCTTTTTTTAAATATTACTATCTTTCATTATGTCTGAAGATGAAAATAAATCTGATGTTCTAATAGTGGGTGCAGGTACGAAGAATGTTTACATTATAAATCATGATTAGAAAGCAAAAAATTTCAAATGCACGGACCTAATAAACGCCATTCTCTTTTCAAACAACAAACAAAAAAATAGGGCCTACTGGTCTTTATGCTGCTTTATTATTAAGTCATATGGGTTGTTCTGTATGCATCATCGGTAAGAAGAAGAAATCATACCATAGAACAGCAGCAAAGAATAATTCCTTCCTCATCAATGGTTATTTATTTAAATTTAAATCTAAATAAAACTATTAATTACATAGATAAAAAGAAACCCAATTCATCCAACCAAAATCCAACTTATTTATGGTCACCACGTTCATTACAATTATTTCAAGCATTCGATCTCGTTAATCCATTACTTGAACATGGTTTTCGTCATTGGGGTCTTGATACATATACTAACAAAGGCAACGGAAATACAGCAGTGACGGCGAGTCGCCATAAACATTCAGTGTGGGAAAACGACGCAACAGAGTTCAGCTGGAGTTTGTCATGCGAAAGCGACCAAGTATGTCGAGTTCTTTCCGATGCTTTGGCACAACGTAAAGGCGTCCATGTGCGTTATCAACATGAACTGATCGACATGGAAGATTGTGAGGAGAATGACACATGTTTAGCCACAATATTACCCACCCATACCACGGTGGGTAATGGTACAAAAGGTCGCTCTAATAGTAATAACAAGCATCATCATAATGAAGATGATTTACCAAGTCAAGCACCTTATTATTGGAAATCACGGATCGTCC
Source organism: Phascolomyces articulosus (assembly GCA_025677815.1). Taxonomy (NCBI): domain Eukaryota; kingdom Fungi; phylum Mucoromycota; class Mucoromycetes; order Mucorales; family Lichtheimiaceae; genus Phascolomyces; species Phascolomyces articulosus. The sequence continues at coordinate 1,063,967 of JAIXMP010000003.1, read as the reverse complement.
TTGGTGCAGATGGTACACATAGCTTTGTTAGACAGAAATTAGGTACGTTTGCTTGTGTTTTGTGTTACTCTCCCCCCCATTCTCACTTTTTTACACACACACACACACACACACAAACAAATATTTAAAGGCTCTCTCTAATCACACGTTATTTTCACAGGCATTGCTTATGAACGTCGGAAATCATCCTCGGTTTTCTATACTATTGAGGCTACGGTTACAACCAATTTCCCTGCTGCTCGAAAAATGGCCGTAGTGAATAAAGGCCCAAATTCACTCTTCTATATTGGTAAATTATCTTATTTTAAACTTGTTTGCTACTAAAAACAACTGTGTCAAACAAGAAAAGAAACTCCTTTCTACTGCACTTTAACTCTATACTACTACTACTGCTATTATCTCTTCTCCCTCCCCCCAAAGTCAGTCAGTGGTTTCTCTTGTATCACGGTAACTATATTCGGACTTTATATGCTTATTTACCTTTTATATTTGCTTTTTTTTTCTTTTACCAGGACATCGGGATAATAGAGCGTATATTTCGTTTGAGCATAAACCAAAATGGAGTCAGTTAACGATCGATGATGATGTTCCATTAATCCTAGCACAAAGACATGTAAAATCAATCATGGAACCTTATCAAATCGAATTTAAGCCACTTTCTTATCGACGTTGGGCTGGTAAGTTATAAAAAAAAGAAATTGGGGGAGAGTTCTTAATATATTATATCAAATGAAAGAGAGAGAGAAGAGAAGAAAAAGAAGAAAATTTACACTGTTGAAAATATAGAATCACTAATAATAATCAAAAAAATAACCCAACAAAAACTTTATTCATCATGTATTACCTTCTTTACAGCCACTGAAAGAACATCCGAAGAATTTAGTGTCAATCGACGATACTTTTTAGCTGGAGGAGCAGCTCAATCTATTTGTCCTGAAGGCATCCTTACTTCAGATTTAGGACTAGAACAAGTCAATAATTTATGTTGGAAATTATTTTTATGTTTAAAACATCGTGGATCACCAGAACTATTGGATACTTATGATCAAGAATGTCGTTCCAAATTGAGTGATACGCGAGAAGCCTCACACGCATTGATACACTTATTTAGTCAAAACATACCGACTAACGGACTTGGATTAAACTCAACACCCAGTCGTGAATTGATTTATTTATTAAATCGAACAAAACATGGATTTATTGGTGAAGCACCTTACCATGCCAATATTTTGAATATCGATACAGCTAGTACATTATCCATTATATCATCAGAACATGCGCATGATACTATACAAGCTGTTACTGCCTCTTTTACGAAACGCGCACAAAACAAGATTATATTGGGTGCTCCGGGTACTTTGGCGCCCAATTCAAAACTTAAACCCTATACTCTATTTACACTCCTCGTGAATGCCAAGGAAACAGCAACCCCACCTGGAAGTATTGCTAATGGGACAAAGCCATCCCTCACCAGTAATAATCTGAATGGAAGCAAAACAAGTATTACAAATGCTACGACTACCACATCAACAGGAGCCGCAGGAACGGCGACAGCAACAACCACCACCGAAAAAGATGATCGACCACCAAGAACAAGTTCACGACGATGGACACGAACACGATCAAATTCAGCAGGTGGATCTTCATCTGCAACAGCAGCCAGTTGGTTATTGTCTCCCATTATCAAACGCAATAATACCAGTAGTCATACATCTTCTTCATCCAATGGAACAAGTACAACATCTACCACCACAACCGCTGCGGCAGCATCATCCACCACATCTCTTACAACAGCAGAACGTTGGCGTAAAATTAGAACTAACAATTATAGTATATTGGATCGCATGTCACAAACAGCATCAACCTCAGCATTTCGAATCGTTGTCTTCTGTCAATCCCTTACCGATCCAGAAAACTTGGCAACATTACAACGTTTCCGACGCCATCTGGAAGAACCTCATTCATTTATGCAACGTTACGAAAAATTACATTCAAATCATCCATTATTATCATCCTCATGGATGTTTGAAGAACCTACCAATAAACGTAGTTCTGCTCTTTCATTATCATCTATTTCTCATCGTTCATCCATTTCTAGTAACCATAATAATCGATTCATGTTTAATTCACCCCCTACATCACCTGTTTCCACGATTCGTACCTCCCTCGATCAACCACGTTCCACATCGTCCTTTGATTTCGTTCGACCTTCATGTGATACTGCCTTTACCAACACAAGCATGGGAACAACGCCACCTTCATTATTTTCATTCCTCTATATTACCAGTTCGAGTCGAACAGAAATTGGGAAGTTCTTGAGTGATACAAAACCGGCAGTAGTGCATGCTGCGTTCCCACTTGGATTAGACAAGGTCTATCTGGATCATGATCAACAAGCACATACATTGTACAACATCCGACATAACCCGTCCGTTGTGGTTATACGCCCGGATGGTTACATTGGTGCTTGTGTTCGTTTGCAGCACGATTTTGATTTCGAGAAATTGGATGCTTATTTTGATGCCTTTTTACGACCACCGATCGATTTAACAAGTGCTGCAGCGATGGCCGCTGATTATTATGATTTGTAAACTTATATCTATTCATTTTTCTTTTTCATTCATTTTATTTTTCAAAAGAAACTCTCATCCTTCTTCATTCAATTCTATTCTATATTATTATTATTATCATTCTTTCTTAACTATATATATATATATATATATTATACTTTATTTCATGCATATTTATTTATACCTCCCCATATTTCTTTTTTTTTGTATGCTTTTTGAATTTTGTATTATTTTTTTTTGCCATTTGTAATTATATTATTCTTCTCTTCTCTTCCCACCATATTTATTATTGTTATTATTAAAGGAACAAAAAAAATATATAGATATTATCAATTGATAAAAACTACTTTATATACAATGACCCTACTTATTAAGCCATATTAACGAAAGGAGTAACCTAATGAAGAAATAAAGAAGAGAAGCATGGGAAAAAATGCCACACATGTGCTTCTCTTGAAAGAGAGAGAGAGAGAGAAAGTGTTTCCAAAACTAACCTATTTTTTATTATTTCCAATGATTCTGTCAAAAGTATAAGCTAATAAAGATATATTTGACTCTTTCTTTTTTGTTTGTTTGATACACAAATCATTCTAATTAGTAATGGTTTGATATGTTGTTAAAAATGTGCTGCTCTATTTCTTAGAAAGCATCTTTTATTTTCAAGATGGAAAGATTTCTTAATTATTTTTTTTTTGGGGGGAGAAAGGAGGGGAAAAAGAAGGACAAGAAGATAAACTATACAAAAAAAGCGGGGTAAAAGTTAACAAGAACAAAAAAAAAGAGATGATGATGATGGTGGTGGTCTGTGTGTTTCTCGATATGTATAATAGATTTATTTATCAATCTTATTATTAGGATGATTAAGGTAAATAGGGCCAAACAAAATAGATGCGATGATGAAGTCATGGATTTAACCCAAAAGTGCAAAAGATTTCATGAGTAAGTTAAAAATATTTGAATTTGGAACAAATAATCCAGAAAATCTTACTACTACTTTTTGTTTGTATTACAAAAAAAGAGAAACACTTAAGACTGTTTATAAATGGTGCTACCCAACAAACTCTCTGTTTTCAGTACAAAAAATCTTCGTCAAACTGAAAAAAAAATATATATATGTACTTCTTCCCATAAATTTCAAGTTTGTGTCCGTGTGTATGTTTTTTATTATTTTTGTTGAGTTCCTTTCAATTATCATATGAAAGCCTTAAATCTCGATTATCATGTTGAATTATAAAGCCTAAAAACAACATGCTTGGTATATCGATGTAAACAATGATTTTTGTTCTAAAAAAGGACTTTTCCTTTTTATCAGCAAATAAATCTTGGATATTAAAATGTATTATAAATGTTAAATGTAAAAAAATTTGATTTGCGCTCTGTTGAATTCGTCATAGTATTACAACAATAAGAAAAGAGTCTTTTCCTGACCGACAAATAAGTGTGGCTTAATGAGAGACATGTGTTGCCAAGTGATTACATATCTCACAAATGTTATTATAGGAACGTGACGACAGCTTCATCGTATTTTTGATGATGGTTGTACTAAATAATAACCTATCCGAAAAACGTATCCTTTGAACAAAAAAGACCCGAATCATCGTTATACGATGAAATCAAATGTTTGATCAACAAATCATATGTAACATTTTTTTATTCCTAATTATTCCATCCATATAGTTCTTTCTCTCCCCCTTTTCTATTTCTTATTGTTCTTATATATATACATGAAACGAGCAAGTAAAAGGAATGCTTTCACTCTTTCTCTCTCACTCACTAAATAAACTGTGAGAAACAATTTGACAAGTTTGTTTCAATTCATGTTATGTGTCAGAATACAAAATAGATAAAAAGTTAATACAATTATTATATAATCTAGAGAGTAAAAAATACCCACATACATCATGCTTTTACAATTACACCTTTATGAGCGACTACTACCCACACACATAACAATAAAACATCAGGAAATAGACAAAGTTTGTCTGGGTTCTTCGTGTACTTGTTTTGCTTAATAGATGATAGATCCAATTTCTTTTCTTACTCATAAAAAAAAAAAAAAACCCGGCTCGACGGAGATAAATGTGCAACCTACTTGTATCATGTGTTTTTTTAAAAAAACTTGTTTTATACTTATTGATGAGCGTGTGTAATAAAATGTTCCTTTTCTCATAAGAAATTATATTTTCTCCCTATCGACTGTAAATGCATATATATATCGATTACTACTATACATTTTTGACTCATCACTGTAACAAAATCTATCTATCTCCTTGCTCCTACTTTCATCCAATGTATTAAAACTAGCTAACTAAATCAATTCTACGAGTGTGGACTTTCTTTGAAGTATAATATATTTTTTACACATGATAAGATAATTACTCTCCTTATTTATTATCATACAAAGCGAAAAAAAAAGTGTGAGAGAAAGCTTATACTACATATAAAAAAAAAACTAACCAATATGATAATAACCTCATTTATGTTATTTCAATGAATAAATCATTATTATCCTAATTTTAAATAAGTTCAAACTCTACATACATATAAAGTACATCCTCTCCATGCACTATGAGTAACAATGAATGCTCATCATCATCGGTATATCATGTTCTATAACATAATTCTCATCTTCTAATTACCGTTTACATATTTCCTCCATCATCTTGTTTCTTTAATTACATGTGATGCCATCCATGTTAGGTATATTTTATAGAAAATGGTATTATTATTATTATTCATATTATAACCTTTTTGTTTATTTAATTATTCTTTTTAATTGTTGCTATAAATAATCCAGGCAATATCATAATCATAAAGGGCCAGCTATGAAACAGCAAACCTCCCCTCACCCTTTTTTCATTGATCAACAAAAAATGGGGTAAACAAAAAAAAAGGAGAGGTTGAGAAGGAGGATTTGTTGCCATGATTATTTTTTGATTGATAATCTCATCATTGTTATTATTAAAATAACCTGAAATGGCACTTTAAGAAAGAAAAATTACTTGCATATGTTGTATTCAATAACTGTCCATAATATCGGGTGAGCAAGTTGTATTTAGCAATATATCGTCATAATTTAATTAATAGTTAATAAAATGTTTTTCATTTGATATTACAGACAAGAAATTCTTACTATGTTTCATCGTTCGTTATGAGTATATGATTATTTCTAATACAATAGGTGCTATAGTTCAATAAAAGTAATTGATCATTTATAAGGTATATCTTTACTCAATGATTGCAATTTTTCTTCATCAGGAAAAAAAAGCTTTTGATTCATTGGCTTACTGAAGCGATATGTTTGTATGAATGGATGTAAACGAGTGAAATTTAATAATGATTCAGAATATCCTAAATTGATTGGATCCTCACATTAAGAAAAATCTTCCGTAGGGAAGCAGCAGAGGTCGATCATGAAAAGTAGTTCACATATTATTGGGCATATCCGATACCAATATTTTTTAATACGCTCTGTTTGAACCGATTTAGTCGGTAGTTTGTTCAAGATTAATGAAATTGGATCGATTGTGATGAGCTTGTTGATATCGAGGCTTTCATACAAATGGAAACAATCATTGATGCGGGGAATGGTAGTTAATGCGCCCTCTTAATCACACCAGCGAGTTGGTTTTCTTGGGAGAAAACCTATTCATCATTGCATGACACAGCTATGTATAAAAAAAGGTAAGCGGTTGAAAGAATGAGCCTGAAGAATGTCATGGCCAAACAAGCGACGGCATGAGCTCTCTGATCAAAGTTAACCTCATTCTATTCTTTTCTGCATCCATAGATTTGGTTTTCTCTCGATGATTGGCTGATAAGGAGTAGTTGCTAAGAAGGCCGTTGCATAAGTCAATGCATTAGTCCCTGAATAAGGTGTATATACGACAACAAATTTACATTTCAAGTATATTTATTGGTATGACTGTAGATGCTCTGCAGAATGGAGATGATTTTATTCCATGACGATTTTGAAAGTTACCAAAGAAGAATCGCTCGGATATACCGTTGTTTGGCACAAATATTTATGCTGTGTCACAAAAACTTACTTTGATCTGGATGTGGCAATCATACCCACTCTCATATGCAAATACCACCTTCTTATTGCCTTCCTTCTCATAATGAAATAAGCAAACTCAAAAAAATTATCTTACAAGATGCAGAAATTATTAATGTACTACGTATTGCTTTGCCACTCACTTATTTTTCCTCTTGTCGTTTAAAACCTGGACTCATTAAAGAATATGATTCTACTCTGTGTCGTGTATCTTTACCTCAATTTGATCCTCCAAGAATTTAGACAGATTCCACATAATAAATTAAAGAAGTGTAATAAATGCTTCCTTAAAATGCAACGCGCCGCATAACCGTATATGGAAAGGACACTACCATCATAAACTCAAATGCACATCAAATCGATACAGACTCTTAAGACTCAAACATTGCAGACATGATGTATCATTTACTTCTAAAAAAGGAAGATAAATTATATATATCTGCGTTGTCATTATATTTTCTTCGTTCTACAATTCCTATTGTAGAGTAAGATAAATAATAATGATAAAAAACTGTAAAACGGATTTTTTAAATATGGATGGAAGCAATTTTTTTTAACATGATTGAGATAATTGAAGGGTAGCACATATGCAACACTGTTAAAAAAGTGCTACGATTTTTTAAAGATGACAACTACTAGCACCCCTATGATGTATGGCAATAATCAGATTCACACTGTAAATATTTATCTACATGCATTATCTCTGCTATCAAACTTTTTTACGCATCATAACAGGTCAAAATACATTTGTTTTCTAATAAATTTAAAGAATTAAAAATACTGCAAAAAAAAAGAAATCGTTGGATGTACAATAGTAAAAGAAAAAGATGAACTATATACCAGTAATTAAATGATTATAAAGACGAAATACCACTCTTTCGGTTCTTGCCGTTGTTTGAAACAAAACTTTCCAGATAGTGCGTACATATGGACATACATGATGCTTGCACTATTGCTAATTATTTTGCTATTGCTCAGATACTATTATTACTGTTTATCGATTATGATATAGTTTTTAGTAATGCATATACAAACAGTAGTCTAACTTTGTATATACTAGCTTACTACACTTTTCTAATTCGTTGGCAATAGATGGCATATAAATATTTTGGAAACAAAACAAAAAACTGCTCTATATAGTATTATGTTAGAACTCTTTATGCATCGTATAGTTGCGATATAGTGTTAATGGCTGTACAAATATCATTACTTTTACTCTCAAGAGATATGCTGGGTTTTTGTTTAGAAAGTTTTTTAGTACATATATTTTACTAAAAACACGAAATGCTGTGTTGGAGATGCTGCTTATGATATATGAATGCAAAAGTATTCTTATTTTCTGTAAAGATCTGCCTCTTTGTTTGTAGCAATATATGGATAAAGTTTAGTTGTTAGAAAGATCAATGGGAAATGTCTGGTGATGATGACTGCTTGGTTTCCTGATAATCAAAGCAGCGAGGAAAAACTATGAAAAGGCTGTTTTTCAAGGCTTGTTGAAAATTAACCACAATAACAACAACGACGGTTACAAGTCCTTATTAAAACAAGAAATCCATATATATCATCATGCATACTTTTACTTTTACCTCTTTACTTGCTGTTGTCTTAGCCCTTTTGACAATCTCTTCTGGTGTTGCTCATACTGTTCAAGATGAACCCGTAGTAGCCGAGGAGAAAAGATGTGGACTGGATCCTGGTGATTGCATGTAAAAAAACAGCTTTATAGTTTTATACATTGCACCATTCTTTTTTGCCACGTACTTATCATTTTGGTTTGGCTGTATTGAATTATTATTTGTACAAGCCGTTATTCTTGTTATTATTAGCTAGTACACAGTAATAATAAACACTTTTCTCTTATCTTCCTTTGGATGTTACAAATATACTCTTTAAAAAAAGGAAAACAATCTTTTCCTTACATAAAATTATAAAATGTACAAGCACCACCATATACAATAATAATGAGCATGTAGTAAATAATACCAATCTTTTAAATCGTCGTGAACAGTGATGGTGACTCTAAAAAAATACATAAGCTTGATTGAAAAACAGAAATGACTATAACACTGTTATTATCATTGGTGAACTATCTGTCGTATTCTAACATTTAAATGGCTGCTCCATAATAAATCTATCTACATTACACCAAAGGCAAAGTTAAAGCACCTATACAAATAAATAAGGAAATTCACAAGCTTCATTTTTAAAAGGAAACGGGTATAATCGTAATATGATGTACTAACTTATTATTATCATCTAAAAGAAAACACCAAGGAAGAGATCAAGGATAAACATACATAGTCCCAAATCTATCATTATAACTATTCTCACAAAAAGTTCCGGTTCACCCATCGATCATATAGAATAATAGAGAATAATCAACTAAGCTTACATCCATCATAAGAGAATTGAAAAAGTACAAAAATATGCTGTTGCAAATGTCATTGTAAAAAGAAACTTCATCCAACTTTTCCTATACTACAACATCCTATAGCTTTATAATATATATTTCCTTGCTTCTTTTTGATGATTGGATAAATTTTAAGGAACAAAACTTCAGAAAGAATCACATATTCTACAGATGGATTATCCAGATCTTCTGTTAAATTATCGAAATCAACTTCTACAGCCTTATGCCAAGTTTCGCTTTTATCGTGACACCAGAACATGTTTTTCTTCTTCACTCCCATAAAAAATCTTGATAATTGTTCAAGTTCTTTCGATATTTGATTGAAATCATATCTTTGGAATATGAGAATGTCCTGGTAATGTATTCTATAGTCGCCAAAATAACCGCGTGCCATTTCCATTATCTTTTGCGCTCCGTTTTTTGTTCCAGGTTGTAATTGAACAACTAGCTATGCGCAAATAATAATGTATTAAATTTCATTATAATAAGCATCATCAATATCGTCGAGCTGGGGTGGCAGATCTTCTCTTTGTATGCTTAAAGATTTAGATTTATTATCGATGAATTGTTGTTTGTTTGTAACATACGCACTGGTAACATCCTACTATAGTATATATTTTTCATTTAGTATACACTATGTAGTATGTATAATAAGGATGTTGTAGAAAATGTAATTTATCCAGATATCTTTTCTCTTATCCAATCATTAATTCTGATGAATAATTCATACATCATATTATGTTAAGCTGGTACATTTGCGTTGTAGTTTTTATGGTATTACCATCATATTTTTTCCAATCACGACCATTCTCACTTTAGCTCCATCTTCTTTGGGGCAGCGACGACGATACAAGGGTACAGTAAACTATAATATAAATAACTTGAACATAAGATTGTTCAATTAACAAAAAAGCTTTCATCCAGTATATCCTATATATACAACTTTTGTGGTTGATAAATGATAATAAGTATAGATGAAGGTTAAACAACTCACTACTGTAGTTTATGTATTGCAGATTTAGAGAATCCCGAAACGTATAAAAAGGCCTTGGTGTTTTGTTTAATGTTTATTCGTTAATAGAAAGAAGAAACACTAAAGCATTGGGGAAAAAAAGGATAACTTTAAGAGATAAAAAAAAAAGTAAATAGTCATGATGCTTTCTAAGCAGTGACTTATCTAGCTGCCAATTGGGTTGCACTACGAGTTCTAGAAGCATGCAAGAAGCATTGATTCTATTAAGTAAAATTTTCTTAATTCTGATTGGTGGGATATTATTTATAGGAAATGGAAATAACTGCGGTTGGTTAACGATTTTCTTTTTCCTTCTTAAATCCTACAAAAAAAAATATGCATCAAGCTATTGTCAATCTCTGTGGTGGTCATGCACCTCTTTGTCTTGATTTTGATCAAGATCACACCATTCATGATCTCAAACAACGAATCCACACCATAACTCAAGTTGATATGGGCCATCAATCTATTAGTACCTTGGGGGGTCGCATTCTTACCGACGACGATTTAATGTTTAATCAACAAGAAGAAACTGCCATCTTTAACATGTCATTACGTCTTTTGGGTGGTAAAGGTGGTTTTGGTTCTATGTTGCGTGCACAAGGTGGTCGCATGAATGCTCAAAAAACAACCAACTTTGAAGCCTGTCGTGATTTACAAGGACGACGTATTCGAACTGTGAATGAAGCCAAAAAGTAAGGGAGACATTCTCCTTTTTTTTTCTTTCTTTCTTTCGCTCTATTTATTATCATGATTTCAGCAATTAACTTTTTTTTTTTTTTTTTTTTTTTTGAATTTAGACTCCAGGAAGAGTTGGATGCATTACCGGAACGTGAAAGAGAAAAGCGAGAAAAAACTCAAAAAAAGATTGAAGAAGGTCTTAAAGGTGTCGAACAAAAGAAATATCGATTTGATGATACTCAATTTTTAGAGGATCGTGAACAAATGGTGGATAGTGTAAAAAGTGCTGTAGGCTCATTACTAAAACAACAACAAAAACAAAAAAAGAAGACTGTCGCTGCTGTATCAGTTAGTATGTTTGATGACGAAGTGGACTCAGAAGATGATGATGAAGAGGAAGATGAAGAGCAAGGTACTGATTCATCTGAAGAAGAACAAGAGGTTAAAGCAAACAATAAACGAAAACGTAATAATGACGACGATGATAACGTAAAGGCTCCAAAAAAGAAGGCAACAGCCAAGAATCAAAAGTAAAATTGGATCATTTGGAAAACATAAGACGTACGATGGATAAATAGTTGTAGTATAAAAATTGAAATGATCTCCCATCCCCAACTCAACACTCTATACATTTGGTCAGTTTCTTTCTTATTCTTAATTTGCTAAAAACACAACCTCCTCAATATTGTAAATCATTTATAAATATATATATATAATCCCACTTTGCATCTGAATATTATCAACAATTTTTAGCAGAGTTGTTGATAAATGTTTTGTCAACCAAACATTGATGGAAGAGGTAGTATAGTGATGATTTATGCATAAGAGACTGGGGTGGAACTGGTTACACACAAAACACTGGTTCTGTTAATTGCGAGATCTGTCAATATTAACATTGGGTGAGAAGCAGTTGAGAGTGTGTCTGTGGATCGTATCAATTAGTAGTGATATCTACATTTGCATGATATGTATCCACCATAGTTTTATTATGTTAACAAAAGATTATAAGACAATGAATTTATATATTTTCAGATTATCGTGACATATCAATAAAGTAGACTTATCATTTAACTACCTGTCACTCTTTTTAGTATATGCCACTATTAGATTATTTATTGCGTCCAGTAATGGCATAAATAGGTTTTATAAAATCAAACTCTATTTTAACCGATGTTTATATAAAAAAAAGGCAGTGTTGAATTTTTAAATTCACTTAAACAAATGAGTGATAGAGTTATAATACCAAGAATAAAACAACAGTATCTTCAACAGCAGTCCCCTCAGTAACAACACTTATGGCATCATCGAATTTCATTATTTGAAATATGGCTAGTGAAGTCCATGGATACCTAATTTTTTTTTTTTTTTTGGTTTCAAGAACGAAAATCCTCAACAACCTGTAATACGAAGTAAGATTCAAAACTAGTACATTCTTCTCAAGAACGAACGTTACGGAGAAGCCAGCTACCAAAAACCATTGATTTGATGACGGATAATGATGAAGAGAACGTTGAAGAGAACATAGGTAAACTTTGTTATGACTTTTCTCGGGTGTATCAACGACTTGATACGTATGTCGTTTACTCCATCAAACATAAAATCCAACAAGAATATTTTGACGTCCATCAGATTTTCCAATATGAAGATGGTAAATGATAATTGGAAAGGACGACTAAAGCAGGTGTATATTATCTACTTGATCAAACTACGTGTCAAACTAGAAGAATTAGAGGTGGAATATCGTTCAAGACTGGACTATGCAGTTCGCACAACAAAGCTCTCATAATAATAAATAAAAAAATGTGCTATTGACTTATTTCCTTTATAATATGTCGTTCGTTCAAATCCTCTAACACCACTATGTTATAATATATTCTTTCCATTATTAGTCCATCAGTGTCTAAGTATCATAACGGTATAAATGGTGATTCTAATGATCAAACAACGTATTTTCCAATTATCATTCTATCAATGTAATAGAAAATATATCAGTGTACACTCTGCGATAATTGTGTTTAATAAGAATGCAGCAAAAAACCACCAAATTAATTACTCCTTAATCGCAGTATGCATAAGCGATTCCTCAGTTCTCACACTTTTTTTTTGTATCCCGCAAGAAAACGCGACTTTGCGTGATTTGGTTTTTTTTTATTACATATAAACGTCTTCTTTTCTTTGTTCTTTTTGCTTTATTAACTAAATCATCTTTTTTCTTTTTTACAAAATGACGTGTGACATTCAACTCTCTTTCCAACCATCTTTTAATCATTTGACACAACCCTATTTCATGTCAACACCAATCCAAATCAACCAATCTTACTCATCACCATCGGTACAAGAAAAACAAGTCGATGGTGAAAATTCTGAGGAACCACCGTCCAAAAAACAAAAGAATGAAGAAGAATCCACTTCAAAGGATAAAGGAAAAGGAAGAGCATCTGAAAACACAACAACATCATCCAGTTCCTCTTCTTCTGGTAAAAAAGCAACGTCTGGTGGCAATGATGATGACGAGGATGATGATGAAGGAGAGGATGATTCAAAAAAGATCTTATCGGATTTCTTGGATACGAATTATGATGAAGAATATGATAGTGAAGAAGATGACGATTTTCAAGTGGATGAAGAATCAAGCGATGATGATGAAGGGGAGGAAGAAGAAGAAGAAGAGGAATTAGATGATGAGGATGAAGTTTCCCCTACTACAAGTAAATCAACAGCTGCAGGTTCCTCCTCATCATCAGCAGTAAAAAAGTCTACTCCAGAGGAAAAGGGCAAGGGCAAGGAAACCATTGGAAAACGCAAGGAGCGTGAAGAAGAGGAATAATTTACTATTGTAACTGTCGTTTTGTTGATCCTACTTTTTTTTTTTTTAAGTTTTAATATTTTATATATAAAAAATAATGGTTTATACTTTTTTTAACAAAAAATTTGCTTTGAAATGAATATATAATATAAATATAAATATATAAAAAAACTGACTATAAAAGTGTGTGTGTATGTGTATAAATATTTATGTATTTGTTTTTTTATACATGTTGTTGTTGTATTAAAGTACTTCTTGGAATGGCTAAACATCCAGAATGAACTCCTCCAAAACCAATAGCAAAGATAAACATATTGTTTAAAGTTTCTACTAATTGAGGCATTGTTTGGTTGATATTACTGTAAGCATACCCTAGGCCAAGTGCTCCCGAACTAAAACGACCCCAAGTCAATAATCGGCCCTGAGTGGTCAGTGCGCCAAAATGATAACTAAAATTGGGGGAGATGAACATAGACTAGTCAGCATGGTTATTTTTATTTTTATTTTTTGTTTGGTTAAAATCAAATGATTTTCTTTCACTTACTCTCCAAAAGTAACTTTACAAATTTCATGATTCATGGCATCCAATATTTGAGGTAAATGTTGATCATCTCCATCTTGTTTTCCAATCAATACTTTGCCTTGGCAGCAAATGGCAAAATGTCGAAACTGAGCCGACAAAAATACACCTGGTCGATTACTTTTTCTATTCGTGGTTGTTGTCAAGTTATTATTAAGTGGCGATATATTAAAATGAACCAATTCTGTTGTATATTTCTCGGGTGTTGTAACAAAATCATCTCTTCGTTCTGTTCGAAACTTGAATACGCGACCTGATTGCGTTAAAGCAATTGTACATTTTTCTGTGCCTGCAATTTGAATAAAAGGAGAAGAAGGGTGGGTCACAGGTGGATCATCTAGGATGGTTTGCTCATGAGAGGCACATGGAAAAGGAACCAAGAATAATTCACCAGTTGATGAAAGAATAGCAGAAGAATTCCAATGGGCTGTGATTTGAATGAATTTTTTAGTGGATGCTCGAGGAACAAGGACTTGACGTGTTTGCCAAGGGTTTGCCCAATGCCAAACACGTCCAGCGGTATCTAAAGCAATGGCGTGGCAACGACCGCTAGCTATGGAGATAATATGTACATTGGGTGGTAGTTGAACTCGGGTTGGTTTTTTCACTAATGCTTGACTTGTCATGCTATCTGCGAATGGATGTTTCGGTTGCATCTATAATAATAACAATGATATATACCCATCATCATCGGAAGAGAATTTAAATATACATGATTTAGTTATTTTCCACATTTTTCCATCTCTTTTTAATATCTATTCTTTTCCCTCATTTGTTCAATTTAGTTTGACATCTTTCTTGGCAAAAAGAAAGGTGTTACGGAAGAAGTACGGAGTGTGTTGTTGGGAGCGGAAGTAGTGCTGAGGCTGAGCCAAATGAAATTATGCAAAAAAAAAAAAAAAAAAAAAAAAAAAAAATAGAATGAAATTAATTTTCTTACCCAACCCCACATCCAGACATGACCACGACGATCCAAAGCATGAAAAGACCAACCACCAGCAACGATATCTACAATTCCTTTACCACGTAAAGCGCGAAGTTCACGAGGAGTAGTAATTTGTCGCATAAAACTAATTTATATAAAAAAAATATTCCCATCAGTCACCATTGTGATCATTCAAGTACATTTTTTTTTAGTATTATATAATAAACTTGCATGAAATTTTTATAATCATCATACTATACACCCATATTATACGTACGTATCACGTTCAACATTGTCATGATCACTAAAACCAAGTCGTTTATCACTATTTTCACCCCATGTATATGTTTGTGCGCGATCTAATTGAATATAAAGTTTCTTCCATCCATTCTTGAGTCGATCAGTATTCATAGGTAATGCAAAATCCGCACTGACTCGGTATTGCCATATAAATTCATCGTTACAAAGTCGATAAAATAAATGGCAGGTATAAGACACTTGACAAAGAGAAGCTACATCAAGTCGAGGTATAATATGGTCGAGTAAAATGTCAATGGGTAACTGATCGATGACCATTGTTGGAATCAGCAAAAAAAAAAAAAATATGAAGTGGGTGGTGAAAAGAAGAGAAAAAGAGAAAGAAAGTGTGAGAGAGTGTGTATTTATTGTTGTTGGGAACCGAAAAATAAAGAATTCGTTTTGGTTGTACAGTGTGTGTAGATTATGTATAATAGCATAACGATAATAACAATATTACTTGTCTTATTTCACTTCAAATAGTATAAAACATATGATCAATTTTACAAAGCATAATACATCTAATCCAAGCAGTACAGATTGTTCATCTGAGTTTCCATTGGATACTCCCCCACAAAATTGAAACTAATTTCGGGAAACGAATATATAACAATCACTCCCAAAAATAGCTCAGGCACACCACAAGATTCATCATCATCATCCTCTACTTCTTCCTCTCTTCTTTCTCAACCATCCCTTATTATATCCCTTTGAACCTGTATAGAATAATCAATCAATAAATAAAATAGTAACAAGGGTGAAATAAAATGGAGTTCAAATCATATAGACATATGTATAATTTTTTTTTTTGGATGAAGCATTTTGATTGATAAGCTTTTTGTGATTGTGAAAAAAAAAGTGAGAGAGAGGTTAAAAAAGAAAGAGAGTGTGTGTGTGAATTTTTTTTTACATGAATCCCACACTTTGTGTAATGAGAGACAGAGTAAAATAAAAAGAGATAATAATGAACAGAAAGAGATAAAAGAAAAAACATTACAGAAATATGGTTGACTAGCTATTTACATAATTATTAAGAAATATAATACGATGAATGAAAGGAATTGGTAGTATTACTATTGTTGTTACTATGATTACTTATGGAATAAATTATTAAAATGCTATTAAAATGGATAATGATTATTGTTGTTCCAATGGTAAAGCATCAAATTTGGTTTGAAGTTCAATTAATCGAGGTGCCATGGTGGATTGTAATAAAGATTGTAATGAAGTATCTGTCGTTTGTTGTTGAAGGTTCATAAATGCAGTAGCACAACCATCAATTGCTTCACGCGCTGTTATCCGGTCACCGACGTAATAAGGAGAACCCCTTGAATCCTCGGCATATTTGATCTAATATATCATATGATATTTATGGTTTATTTATTTAGTTTATATAAATATTTATTATCATCAAATAGAAGTCATAGCAGTAATAGAATAATGCTACTTGTTGATCAACAAAACAAGTTTATATATATATATATATATATATTATTTTCTTACCTCATCCAATGCAAGTTCATAAAGACTGTGTAATCGCTGTTTTTCTTTATCAAAATAATCAGTATCATCCAAGCCTACAATAGATGAACAGGAGGAAGAAGTGGATGTACTTGAACCTCTTCGACGAAATAAATGAAGTAAATGTCGTTTTGCTGTTCTTCGAGGTCGTGATGATGATTCACCACCAGGAGCAGGATAATTATTTCGTTTATTATTGGTTGATGTTGATTGTTCAGATATTGTTGACATACTGTCACTCCAAAATGTATCTTCTGCAATGGTTGAACAACTACTGCTCACATGGCTCACATGAGAAGGTCGTCGACTTGTGTTAATAATAGGTTCATCCGATAATTGTTGTTGTTCTTCGTCTGGGTTAAATCGTGTCATAAAATGAGACCATTTGGTTTTAAGTGATTGAGGTGATGCCATTTTATATATTTTGTGTTTGAAGAGAAGTGGCTAAAACAAGAAATAAAAAGAAACGAAACGTAACAAACAAAAGAAAAAAAAATTGGGGGAAAGAATTCCAAAGTAGGTCCTTTATATTTGAAATTTAGAAAAAAAAATAGGATCATGAAATAATGACCGGGAAAATTGTGAACAAGGAATACGTAGATGATGGATAAGGAGAAATATTTCTATTATTATTATTATTGGCATATATATATATATATATATATATATAAATATATAAAGTGTATGTCGAAATATAGAAATAAAGAACAAGAGAAAGCGAGGGTTTTATTGTTGAAAGAAATATTGTTGAAAGAAAAAAGGAGGAAAAGAAGGTGATATTATTATATTATTATCAAAGAAGAAAAGGGTGAATAAAAGGGGTTGGGAGGCAATTCCATATCTCTCTTTCTCTTACTATTATTCAATTAGAAAAGATGGATGCGCAGTCGTTTCTATCCGTCTTGTTGTAAATGATTTGTTTTGAAGATCTTTACTTTTCTTATATATTCTCTCTCATTCAAATGTATCTCTTTCTATCCATCATTCTCTCCTTATTCTATCCTAGTACTGATTACTATATAGAAGATCATATGCACGAAAGGATCTAGAAATAATAGAGAGTATAGCATTCTTAAGATTCACAAGACTGCATTATTTACCTCCCTGGTGGCCAACGTAATGTAATACGATGATTATGATGATGAAAAGTAGTAATACTACGAACAATAACAACCATTTATAATAATGATTTATATATATATTAAAAAAAACCAATCCCATTCCTTCTAATATATTATATATTATTATAATTATGTACGGATGAATTAAAAGATATATTTATATATATTTTATTGTTGTAATAGTGTTTCTAAAATATATTGCACCTTTCTACGTATAAATTATTTACTACTACCACTGCTATAGACTATTTCTCCTTATTTTTACTATTATATGCCTTTACCAGTGGCAACAAAATGACAAAGTAATAAGGACGATCTTTTTATTAGTACTATATAGATAAAGAACTTTGTTTATGCAGAAGAAGAAAAGAGAGAAAGAGAATAAGACAAATCACTCTATAATAAATTTATCATTATGAATATCTTTTGTTCTCCCACCCCTTTATTTTTCTCAATACGATTTTCTTATTCATGATCTACTATGTAGCATATATTATGTCACTTTTATTTTAATTTTTCGTGGAGTGAATGAATCAATGCTTGCGTATATAAATGTAATTCGTTATGGTGCGTTCATCATAGAATAAGTTCCTTTTATTCGTTCACATCACGGGCTGAGCGGCAATGAGGCAAACCTTATACGCATCTTGTACATAATAATAATAAAAAAGTAATAGATAAAGAAAGTTTCATTTCATTTCGGGGAGGATTTTGAGCTTGTTTATTATATAGACTGCACGTTCCTTCTCCTTCTTCCCCAGCTGTTCGTGCAGTTTTTTACTTGAGGAAGCTATATGTTCTACTCCTAAAATAATATACTCCTTGATCATTTGCTCTTCCTATATGAAAGATAATGAGAGACGTGTGATTATTCTATTAACCTCTTTTGTTGATACTATATGTATACGAGATAGATAAATAGAATACTTTTAGTAACTAATTATCACGTATTAGTATAATAGGATCAACATTGTAAAATGTGATGTATTTTTTTTAGTTGAACTATTATTATTATAATAATAATAAGGAGGAGGATGTGATGGTAGAGAGAGAAAGAGATAGAATGGAGTGAATTATACTCCAAAAAACAAGGAAAAAAAATAGAAAGAATAAGAAAATACTATGAACAAAAAGAAGAAAAAAATATGCTACAAAGAAAAATAATAAAGTAAAGTGTGTGTGTGTGTGTGTGTCTAAGTGAAAAGGTGAATTGATTATTTTTTTTACGAAGTTAGTAGTGTGATGGGGGTAATAGTAGTAGTAGTAATAATAACAACAATAATAATACAAATAATATCCCAATTGTTTGGTGATAATAACAGGCTGATGGCATCACTCCGTTTCCCATATCTTCTTGGATAATGTCGATTTAATTCACATGATTTATCCTTATTATCATCATCTTTGTTCTCTGGTTCCAATTTGGTATAATCTGTTCGCTTCAACACTGTAGAATACCCTATGGTATCTAATGCACGTAAAATACCAGGACCGATAGGTGATCGATAGGTTTGGTTAACAAGTGTGCCATTGGTCGTTTCTGCTGTATAGATCACGAGTGGTGTGTTATTATATGCAATGTTGACCAATTGCTGTAAAGTGGCCCCTGTCTTGAATGTCTGAGTCATGATAAAGTCCGGTTTATCTGCATAAGAATCAGACAAGTGAGAAATTCGTAGTCCAGGGCGATTGTTGATTCGACCTGAATGTTCCGAGCTTCCCTTGACAACACTATCACCCGTCAATAACGTCATGTTGTAATACGTTCGATTTAAATATTCATTATTGTTAAATACAGTGCTTTTATCGTCTGTTTTGAAATCAAAGCTGATGGTATTAGGTATCGTGAGTGCTCTATATAATGTATTAGCTTGGTTGGATATAGTGTCGGAATTGATGAAGTTGTCAATAAATCGAACGATAAAAGCTTCGTTATCTTGAACACAAAAATCGCGCATCTGTTCACTGAGCGTTTTCAAGTTGATAAATTCAGTTCTGTTGATATCCGTGAATTCGACATTCAAATACTTGTCAAAGATCGTATTGCGTTGGAAATGAGTAACAAACACAGGACCCGTCCCATATAATACTTCGGAATATGGACTGGGGGATGCAAACCAAAAATCTTCATCATCGAAAAAATCATCTACTAAGGCACGTAAAGGAGAGTTCCCAGTAAAATAAGCACCCCATGAACTAATAATTCCTACTCCATGAAGTAATTCATGAAGTATAACATAGGTCATGTCAATTTGATAATCTCGAATCGGTCCTTCATCCTAAAATGTAATAATGATGTTTATGACGAATTTTTAATATTCTAAATTCCTAGAATTCATGTTTCTCCTATTTTTATATATATACCTTGAACCAAAATTTTCCACCAGGAGGGACACCCGTTCCGTTCCATCCTGATTGTTCCGCAAGATCAAAATCAACGGCATTGATATAGGCATCATGATTGATTTGAATATCAACGTCATGTTCTGCCCATTTACCTTTCCATTCGGCAAAGAATTGTTTTACAAGGATTTGTGGGTGTGAATAATCAGGATCAATGCCTTCTCTTGCTGGGATTTGAAGCTATTATGATGACGATCGATTGGCAACAAATAAGTTAATTACATTAATTTTGAACAATTCCCTCCCTTCTCTCTATATCATCATTACCAAACGTGAAGGAGCTCCCCAAGCATATGTTTCATTTGAACATGCTTTATCACAAAAACTGGTATAATTGACGGTGACGCTAATGAAACAATATAAGATTAACATTTCATTTTTCGCCTCATTTCTTTCTTTCTCTTTTTCTCTCTCCCTTCTTTTTTTCCTTTCCTCCTTTTTCATTCTCCTTTTGTATATACCTTATACTATTGTTGTTAATATGAAGAACATCTAATAATTCATTGACTGCGTCCATAGCTGCACCATATATTTTATCATAAAGGGAGATATGTTCTTCATTTAAATTAACTGTAACCACTGGACCTGTGCCATTGACAACTGATGATTCTTGAGGTGGTGGTGGTGATGGACTTAATGTCGATGTAATTAAAGTGGTCGTTGATGTTAACGATGGTGTCAATAAATCGTCTTCTCCTTGTTCCTCGCTGTCCTGGTCTTCTTCGTTTGGTTCTTCGCCTACTTCTTCTTCCGTTGGGGTCGCAGTGGCAGCCACCGGAGCACCTAAACTCGTTGTAGGATCTCGGGGGACAATTACATGTTTGGAAGTAGAAGAAGTAGGGGTAATTAAATGCTGTTGCTGTTGTTGTTCATTTTGTAATAATAATTCTGCATTACAGGAGGGAAGAAAGAGGAGGTGAAGAGACGCTAATAATAATAATAAATATATTATGGCCGTCGCTCCATGTAAATTATGAAATATACCTGCCTGCCCCATTGCTAATGTTGCAAAAAAAGGGGGGAGGAGGGGAGTGGAGGTAGGGTGATGATTTAAGAATGGGGGTTTTGGTAGAAGAAGAAAGAAAGAGAGAGGGAAGAAACTTTTTTTTTTTGTATGTATGTACCTGTATTTTCATCAATTGTTGTTGGCTGAAAAATCGGATATTCAAATAAGGAAAGTATTCTATTAAATACCATGATGAAATTCTTTTATTTCTATTAGTGTAATTGTATGTTTTTGAATAGAAAGAATAAAGGAATGAATATATCTCCTCATTGAGAAATAAATATAACAATATTCTTCTTCATCTTCTGGATTCACTCGTCTCCTGTTGTGATATGTAAAAAGCATTGCAATTCCTCATATTTTTTTTTTGTTTAAAAGAGTAGGTATAATCGAATTACTATAAATTGAAACCAGCTGTAACCGTCCATCGTGGATATTAGGAAATAATCCTTTTTTTCTTCACCGAAAAAGATGACTTTGTACTATAAATAAAATGATATAGTCATAGTAATAGAGTTATCCCAGGTGATAATTAAACAATACTATAATACTTCTACTACTACTTTTATTATTATTATAATTTCTATCAACAAGTGTCAATTCTGTTATCCCATTCATTTTTTAGTTACCATAAGGACTAAAAAAAAATGGCATGAAAAGCTAAACTAAAATTGGTGATAGCGTTTTCCAAGAAAATGGAAATCCAAAAAAAGTTAAATTGAGTCTAGGCAAGATTTGGTTTATTTTTTTATGCATCGCTGGACTATTTTTATACAAACAATATAAGTTACCAATTAAAAACATTAACTATTACAGTCATATGAATATTTTTATGTATACCTTTAGAATGCTACGTTATTTTCTCAATTGCATATAGTTGGTCGTATAATGTCAATAATATACTAATAGGTGTATAAACTATAACGGATTGTGTTTCTAAAGCTCAATAATAATCGAGAAACACGTATAGAACAATAAGAATTATCATCTCAAAATAGATATCGTAATAGTTAAAGGTTTAAAATGAGATACAACTGGGTATCTCAACATTTTTATCTCAAGAATTTTTTATTAGTTTAGGCTTAGCTTCATTTCTATACTGCTCCATCATGAGTTTTATAGGTTATAGAGAATAAACATATATAATAACATAATAGGTGATTGCCATCAAATTTCCTTTTCAGAATCAAGATCTGGTGAAATGGACCACGCCTCCATTACATCAGATTATGGCGCGTTTAAGTTTTGGCTTTGTCCTTACCTAATGTAAATTTATGACAACAAATCCTTGAACAATGATACTATTGTGGTTACTTTGAAATTGTGCACATTACAAACTTTTGGCTGGGTGTAACACTTTTTTGATTGATTGATAGAGAGAGTGTGTGTAAGTACAAATGTGTCCCAGTGCAGTCAGCAGATCATACTTGGCGAAAAAAATAAAAATAAAAATTAGTATACATACCAGTGGCTCTTTGTCTATTGACAAACTTTTTTTTCTAATCGTTTTTTATCCATTGGCAATCGCCAAAAAAAAAAAAATGGCTCTGTCAAATCCACAACAAAAATCTTCCAAATATAGGGTGGTTATTGCATATGATTTCGGTACAACGTATTCAGGGGCTGCTTATGCATTCACTCATACTACACCGACAGAAGTGTTCGACGTTCAGAATTGGTAAGGATCTACAAATCTCATGAAAAAAAAAAAAAAAACATTCCAGCTCCAGGAACTTGAAAATGTCAGTGTACCGAAACAAGTTTCAGGAACAGCCAGTATAAGGTTATTTCCTCTTCAGAGAAGAGTACTTTTTTTTTAACTTTATTAAATAAAAATATTTATGAATAGGCCACAGAAAGGCGGTAATTTTTATCCAAAGGTTCCAACCCTTTCAGTTTACCCACGTCGTAACCAACAGCAAAAATCCACGGTATACAAGCAACCGACGTTATTAGAATGGGGTTATACCGCAAAGAAGATTATGTTGAAACCGCGTGCTGATAAGGAAAATGTACTTCTTTCACAATTTAAACTCCATTTAGATGAATCTTTACACAGATCACCTCTCGAAAATGAATTGTAAGTAAGGAATACATGTCATGTAGTACTGTATAAATTAACTATGTGAAATATGATAGGACGCCATTGCAGGCAGTAGCAGATTATTTGGCGGCATTACACAAGCACACGTTAGAAGAAGTATCGCGTGGTTTTGCTCAGAATTATCAACCAGATACTTTTCGCTATTGTCTTACCGTCCCTGCAGTATGGTCAGACAAGGCAAAATCTTTAATGCGACAAGCAGCTGTTCAAGCAGGTCTCATTAAACCTTTGGATCCACCCGATCGACTTATTCTTGTTTCAGAACCCGAAGCAGCCGCCTTGTATTGTGAAGAAACCATGGCGGATCAAGTAAACTTTAAAGATAAGGATCGTATCATGGTCTGTGATGCAGGAGGTGGTACCGTTGATTTAATTGTTTTTCAAGTGGATTTTACAAGAGATGCTAAAAAACGAGAGTTGAAAGAAGTAACCAAAGGAATGGGTGAAAGCTGTGGAAGCGTATTTTTGGATGCTCGTTATCGAGAATTACTCAAGTCAAAATTGGGAACACATGTCATGAACAAAGTCAATCCACGAGAAATGAACACCATGATGGAATATTTTATTGGCACTATAAAATCAGAATTTAATGGAGTGGATGATTTCTTTTTGGAATTGCCACGTTCAATAAGAGTGGAGGATTTACCAGCAAGTGTACGAAAACAAGATCAAGAAGATGGATATTTGGATGAAGGAATTTTAAAATTATCAAATCTTGAGCTCAAGAAAAAAGTATTTGATCCAGTAGTGGATAAGGTGGTAAGTATGGGCATGAGTGTTGAAAATAAGGCTCTCTCACTCATGAAAAATTTATAATAAATAAAGGTGAGAGAGGATGTACTTGAATATTTATTTATGTATGGATGATACAATAGATATCGCTTATTGAACAGCAATATCGAAAAATACATGATAAACGGTTAGAATATCTCTTCCTTGTTGGTGGATTTGGTTCGTCAAAGTATTTATACCAAAGCATCCACAAGGTTTTTCAAGATACCAAAGTAAAACATATTGTATGCCCTGCAGAACGTGCTGCTTTAGCTGTTGTTCGTGGGGCTGCATATTATGGTATTAACCCCCGAGTGGTTGTCTCACGGATATCACGACGAACGTACGGTACCAATGTTAATAGACCCTTTGATGAAGAACTTGATCCACCTTCCAAACGAGTGGTTAAACCAGATGGCGTAAAATGTAGAAATAGATTCTCAGTATATGTAACAAAAAATGAAGAATTGCCAGTCGATCATTGTATCAAACAAGAATTTTCGGTTGCGTATGAAAAGGGCAAATCAGTCACTATTCATCTTTATGCAACTGAGAACGACACCGTCCCACGTTATTGTGATGATCCAGGTGTCTATCGCATTGCCACAATGTCAATAACTATTCCTGAAATGCCGGGTATAAAGAATGATGAGCGGGTATATATGAATGATAGGTAAAAAAAAAAAAACCATATAATTTCTTCTTGTTCTAAAGGCTGATACTATATTACTAATATGATGTATTTTTATACAATGTGATTTTTATTGATTAGAATGCATTTTGGTACAACAGAAATTTTATTGGAATCCGGATTTAAGTCTGGACAAAAGTGTAATCTTACATGTAATTTTGAGTAGAGTTGAAAATTTACTCCACCATCATAACAGCTTTTGAAGTCAATAACTCTGATATTATGCACTTTTCACGTCATGTGGTCCATGTGTAATTTAATCCATTCGATCCTATTTTTTGCTATACGTATTTTTATTTGTAACTTAAATTATAACAGAAAAATAATATATAAAAAAAAGATCCTGGGTGGTCTCTTTCCCCAATGACTACTTTCCTTGGGTTTGTTTTGCTTCCTGTCAGTGCTGTACAATATAAATAGACAAATATTTACTCGATTATGTATAAAAGAAGTTGAAAAAAAAAGAAAAATAGTCCAGTCTGATGGATCATTACATTCAAAGACTTTTTTTTTGTCAAATAGTTACCAATAAATATAAGCATATATAACCCAGATAAAAATGTATGTAAAAAGTGAATTTTGAAGGATGACCAATTATAACCTTTTTTTGTTATAACTTTTAAGTTCTAAATATGATTGAGGAGAGGAATATATGGTTCGCTGTGCTGTCTGATCGATAATCCTTGCTGCAGTGCTCCGCAAAATAATATTCTATAGGTAATTACCAGATTTTCATTACTGTATGCCAGATATGTATATTGATGATGATTTATGGACATATATAGTATCGACCCAATTTTACCTTCAATGCCATAAGGTATTGAACTAATAACGAAGTGACACTATGGACTTGATATCTTGGAATAGCTTTGTTTCAATAAGCCCCACGAGTTCATGTATTTAAGTAAATTCCAATATCATGATGAATGTTTCATACTATCACCCTGGATTAATACACTACCAACCAATGGTTCTTGACACCACAAAAAGTACTAATCCATTATACGCATTCTTCGTCATGTGACCACATTTAACATTATTGTTTGTAAACGCCCTTCCACTTCATCATTCATGGAAGGGAATTGGACGATATTTGTGCATAATGGAGATGTTACATACTTTGGACTTGGCATTCTCTCTATATAACGCCGAGTATGATTTTGATATAATTACTTTGTTTATCCACATTAACGACGTGCTTCGTTCTTTCAACCCAGCTTTGGTATATTTATATATATTCAAAGTTTGGATGTAAAAATTATAGCATCATCCACTTTGTATCCGGTATCCTTGCGATCAACTGACTTTGCTTATATTTGCGTTTTTTTCTCTCGCTTGAGAATATACCAATTATTTTTTTACCCGCTAATAATCAAATATGTATAGAACAATATGCTAATCTCTTCTTTTTTATGCATAATTAATCATCATGATACAAATAATACAAGTTATTTAATATGATGACATTCACTTGTTGATTTGACTGATGACTGATTCATTAAAGCGTTTTTCAATTAAAGAGACTCTTCGTAATCTATGTGTACCCATTTGTAGTAAAGAATTTTCGCGAATGATTCATACGCCTGGTGGAGATTTGGATGGTAAGCTGCTTGGCTCATAACTTTATCCGCCAAGCCATCAAGATCACACTGAATAGTAGAAAAAATATGTTTAATCATTTTGGCTCTCGGGCAATAATAATTGGATGAGAGTTAATGAAGCTCAATACAGTTTCAAACAAGGATACTGCGATGCCATGGGCGCATAGCTATCTACCAATTTTGATCTTCGTCCTTTACAGTAAAAAGTTAGTATAATATATATGGTGCATTGCTTTGGATTTGGCGATGTATCTAAAAGCAATTGAACTTACTGAATATGGAGAATATTCAATTTGCTCACATTTTCACTGAGTATAGCTTATACTAAAATACCAATGGTCACGTCTTGAAGCTTCATCCAGGGATCTTTATGGTGTTATATATTATTATACGATAAAGGACAATATGATGTCAATAATCATCAAGTGTAACCCTGCCATAAAAATCTCAAGAAAAAATGATTATATTCAAACACCCCCGCCACTTTAGTACATACCAGGACAACTAAATCTGGAAGTCTGCGTAAGAGAGATACTGAAAGCATTCATCCATTCAAGCTACTCATATTACGATCACCATTATTATCATCCAATATAAGTTTATCAAATTATTCAATAATTATCAAGAGTTCCTTATATACTTCCGATAAAGAAAGAAAAAATGTTGATCATATTCAATCAATAATTGAATCATCCACAATCTGCCAAAAAACGGTTCTGTCCAGCTTTGAGTAAAGGATGACGAAAAAAAAAACATATTCGATAACAGGTAAAGCTTGTATAAATGCTGGATAAGATCTGAATTCAGTTTCTTGAGGAGGAAGAGCTGATACAAAAGGATCGTTAAGGCGTTGTACATTTTCTAGTGTATCCAATCTTTTGATTAAACCCATAGCCCATACTGGTTGTTGTTCTGATGACGACACATCTTGTTGAAGATGTGGTTGCTGTTGGTGCTACTGATTCTGATACTGCTTGTTGCTGTTGCATTTGCTATTGAAAAAGGAGTTGTTCCTCATGAATATCGAGGACAGGAGAATTTGGATCCACTTTTAACAAATTATCAAAAGAATGGTTTGAGATGGTTGACCATGAGTAGACATCTCTAAAAACCAACGGTTGAATACCAGGAGCGAGCTCTCAAGAGAAAATATGATGGTGTCTACAAATATTAAATAGTATCCCTTTATATATTATTTCATTTTCTCTCAAATAAAAAAGGAACGATGGTACCACTATCACTGGATCCACATCTCGACGAATAATATAATACTGGAAACATACAATATATATATTTTTCTTCCTTAGTCCCTTGATCCACGCAACATATTTTCTGTTTTGCTCATTTTATCTTTTATTTTACTATATCACTGGCTGAGGAACTCAATCTTTCGAATAGGGAGATATAGATTATTGATGAAACTACTTAAACATTCTGGGGTAACATTGTCTCCAATAACCATTATATCGTCAGTATCACTAATCTCCCCCGGCAGCAAATATATATAGTAATAACATAAAAAAAAACTATATCTCAATACAAAAATCAGATCGAACTACCCAATTGCCATTTAATCCTCCCAAACAGTCTTCATATAGGGTTATACGGGGTCAATATATGAGAATTTACTTGGATTTGTCATTAGATATTAATTTTTGAAATAAATAATTGAATATGACATATAAAGTTGTTTTATGGGAAACAAGAGAATCTTTACTATTTTTTTTTTTTTTTACAAAAGATTAAATTACTAATAGTGGTCAGGTGAAAAGAGGTACATATCCATAAATACGTAGTATGTTTAGATGAGGTGTATATGAAAATCATTATTGTTGCATTTACTAGCCAAATTAATTCTGATACATGAGGACTGTATCGTTTTTTTTTTAAAAAAAATACTCGTCGTAAGCAAAACCTCTTCTTTAATTATCATCGAAAGAAGAATCATGTGAAAGTTTACACAATGGTGTATACCATCCAGTTAACAGATAAAGTTAAAGAATGGAACAAAAAAGAAAACGATGAAGAAATGACCATGGGATGGTAATAATATTTTCCTTGAAAATGGTGATAGTTCATATGTCGATGGCGTGAAAGTCGGTTCATGTATAATAAAGTTTTTTTTTAATACAAGTGCACATATGAATGCTAGTTTCTATTGTTGATAAACATGTGTCGATGGGAAATATACTCTTCTTTTGCCAAGGAAGGAAAAAAAGAAAGAATGGAATGGAAAAACGATTACACAGGTATAATAAAGAATAAGTAAGAAGAGGAAGAGAGGAGATCCATATGTAAAGATAATCAAAGCTATAAAAAAAAATTAAAATACTTGTACCGTTGGTTCCAAAGAATGGAAGATTATTCCTCCAGTGACTGGCTACCAAGAATTTATGCAAAAAAATAGACATTTTCAACCCCACATCCTTAAAATATGATAATCGCATGGATTACTTACAAATAGAGTTTATGAAGATATTGTCTTCTTTTTGATCCAGGTTTTTTTTTTTATATTTTTCGCACGACAATTCAATCGATCTACAATAAATCATTGAAAGGTAACACGAGCCAATAAAATTGCCAAGATGCGGAATGACAGCTTTTTTTTTCTAGGTAATCATTTTGCCGGATAATTTAATTCAAAAAACACTAGAATAACTGCATAAAATCTATCTCCCCCAAAAATTGATATCAAGCTATCATCTCCCAAACTTTCATTTTGTTGTTATCATATCTTCTTTTGGTTGTAATAAAAAAAATAGATAACCAAAGCAAGTAAACAACTTTATATTAATATGTGAAATAATACTAATAATATTCTTAATAAAATCGGAAGAAAAGATTATTGAAAGCAAAAGAACAAGAAAAATAATTCATATTTATTATTATTATTATTTGAAAAGGAAAAAAAAAGGAAGTTAATATATAAGGATTCTAAATTACATTGAAACAGAAATATGATGGAATGAAAAAAAGATAAGATAGGATGGGATGGGTAGATTTTTATGGATAACTATACAGGAAGGAAATGAGGAAAAATCAATTTTTTTAATTGAAGATTTGATTTACCAAGAATCAAGCTTCATGGTACCATTCTTCATAAGGTTGATGTGCATCTTGAAAGCGCGTTCAAGATTGTGAGGTTCATGACCACGACCAGCAGCCAAACAATCCTTCAAACTAGATTCATAGTATTCCTTGAGCATGGGTTTATAATCAGGATGAGCACACTTGTCAATAACTACAAGAGCTCTGTCGCGTGGACATAAACCACGTAAATCAGCCAAACCTTGTTCAGTAACAATAACATCCAAATCGTGTTCAGTTTGATCCACATGCGTTACAAATGGAACAACACAAGAAATACCAGTGGGATCACTCTTGGTAGGTCGTGCAGAAGGTGTATGCATAATACTCAATTTACCATTACGTAAAAAGTCGGCTGAACCACCAATACCATTCAACATACCAGAACCACATACCATGGTTGAATTGGCATGGGCATAGATATCTACTTCAACAGGCTAAAATAAAAAGAAAATTAGAATTCATATTTTTTTTTTTTGGGGGCCAAAAAAAAAAAAAAGAGATGGAAATTTTTTTTATAGTAAGATATTAATAATTAGAATTAATAATAATCTATTTACTTACTGTATTCATAGCAATACAACCCAAACGACGGATGATTTCTGGTGAATTACTAACTTGTTGGGATCTCAAAACCAACATTGTCTAATAATAAGAAAGAAAGAAAAAACGTGGTGATGGTTTAGTATTTGTCCATTCTCGGAGTTCTTCCAAAGTGCCCATATGGCATGATGTACCATAACAGTAAAAATATACCGCTATTACTACTTCTTTATTTGGTACTTACGCGATAGTATTCCCAGTTGTCATAGAAACGTTTAAATCCATCGGGTGAGAAACGAATTGAAGTGGCACTTGCATACTTGAGTTTTTCGGATTCGAAAAAGTCCAAAAATGTATCTTGAAGCACTTCTGTAAACACAGAGACATCATGGAAAGGTCCATTGGCAAGACCCCCGACGACGGCATTAGCAATATTACCAATACCTGATTGAATAGGCAATAAGTTATCAGGCAAACGGCCTTGATTGACTTCATGGGATAAAAATTCAATTAAATGACCAGCAATGGCTTCAGACATATCATCAGCTGGAGCATTTGGGCCAGTGTTATCTGGTTTATCACTTTCAACAACAGCAATGACCTTTTCTGGATCGATAGGAACACCAGCCTAATAAAATAAATAAATAAAATAGCATTATTTTTCTAAGTCAATATTAAGAAAAAAACTTTTTTTTGGGTACTTTTTTTTTTATTCGTCTTTCTTACAGTGCCAATACGGTCTTCAGGACCCAAAATCAAATAAGGCAATCGACTGGGTGGTTGTCTACACATGGTGATATCATGCAAACCTTCAAAGGAAGGAATACTTGTATTGACTTCAATAATAATCTTGTCTGCCATTTGTAACAATTCAGGCGAAGCACCTACGGAAGCACCCAAGATAACACTCCCATCTTCTTGAATGGCAGTCGCTTCAACAATAGCGATGTCTAAATTTTTACTTCCTTCCTTGTCTTTGGTGTAAAAACCGTACACCAAGTCTTGGGGAAACATGGACAGATGCTTATCAGCGAATCGAATCCGACCGGCATTAATACCTTTTTTGATATTCTTGCCGACTTGATGGGGATAGCGGCGATCGATCATGTCCAAACTAGCCCATCTGTCTTCTGTTTCAGCACCCGTCGACGCGCCAACAAATAAATTGAATTTAAGTTGTCCTTGTAAATTATTCTTTTCAACATGATCTGCTAATGCAGTAGGAATCATCTTGGGATAACCAACACCTGTAAATCCGGACCAGCCCATGTATCTATAATATTATCATTATTCATGATCATTATCAATTCATGAGAAAAAAAAAAATTAGAAAATTTTTCTTAATGTCAAAAATTTATGTCAAAAATCATTACTGTTTTTCTGTAAAATATAAAGTCAATGATGACTTACTGTCCAGGCTTAAAAAATTTAATTGTATCTTCGGCCTTCATGACCTTTTCCAAGTATTGAGGGCGACGAACGCGTGATTTCAAGGCTGCACTGATAGATGCCATATTGGTTCTTTTTTTAAACAAAAATATAAAATGAGATGAAGAAGAAAAAGAAGAGTTATTTGATGATGCAAAAAGTGAAAAAAAAGGAAGGGTTTTATATATTTTCTACATTTGGTTCCCCTCCCCCCAACAAATTGTAGCTGATGGAACGTTTTGATTAGCAGGGGAATTTTTTTTTTCACAATTTTCTGATCCATCGCGTACGTGAAATCGTATAACCGAAATTTACTTGGTCTACAAATAAATCGCGGGCGGTTCGTTCCGAGCATCATCCAATGAGCGACTTCTTTAATAACAATTACGGCAAAACATCTTTCTTTTCCATAAATACCATTCATTCATTTCATGACTATTTTACCATATCTATCCATTTCACAGTCATCTTCATCATTTTTCTCATATGTATTCACACTCATTCTCCACACTTTGTTATTCATATTTGACACGATCCATTCCCATTTTCAGAAGGAAATCATATTATTGTTATTATTTGGAAAAACGTTTTTTCAATTTTTTTTTCATTATAAAAAAAAATTATATGGGTAAACATACATACATATCATACTTTAACTACAACTACAAGTTACGAAAAAAGAAGAAAAAAAAATGCTACTACAAAGGTGTCTGTGTGTTGTTGTTATTGTGTAGGAAGAAAAAGGAACAAACAAATTGAAACTATAGAAAACGACGAATATAACATTTTTCTTTTTGGTGGATTATATAAAAAGTATTTTTGAATGAGATAAAGAAGATGGGTTGAATGATGGATAAATTACATTTATTATTTTATATATAGATATAGATTTATTCATCATCATTCTTTAAAACTTGATCAGTGTCTTCATTCACAGGTTTAACATCATCCTCTGGGATTTTATCAGAAGCAGCACCGCCACCTCCCATGGAAGCAGAGTGTTTATGACCCAAATGATATGACAAGCGCACCATATCAACAGCACGCTTGAATGTACGACGAGCATTGAAGTTGCCACGGACAGAAGGTAACAAATCTTGTTGATCATCTGTAGGTGAAGTGGGTTGTGTACGTTCAGATGTTAACCATGGATGTTCCAAAGCTTCGTGAGCTGTAATGCGTTTGGTAGGGTCAATGGTCAAACAACGGCGAACAAAGTCCTTGGCTTCTTCACTAATACCAGACCAGAATTGTTCATCAAATGAATAATCAGCTTGCATGATAGCGTTCATTTCATCGATGTTGTTTTCACGTTCAAAAGGTGTATAACCACACAACAAAAAGAAGGTAATCACACCAATAGCCCATAAATCACTATATAGAAAACATTGACAATGATCAGTCTCTCTCTTCTTTCATTTGGTTTCTAAATTGATAGATAAATGGATAGATAAAACTTACACTGGTTTACCATGACCAGTCTTTTTGAAAATCTCAGGAGCCATGTATCCAGGAGTACCACAAGTGGTGGTCAACACATGGAACTTGTCAGTGTCAATAATGCGGGACAAACCAAAATCGGCAATCAACAAGTCAGAATCTTCATCAGGTGTGCGGAACAACAAGTTTTCAGGCTAGTTCAGGTAAAGTGTTTTCATGTTATTATTACTACTCTTATTCTCCTTTTTCTCCATGTATATAAATCATGTAATTGTCCTATTATATATATATATATATATATATATATATTTACCTTAAGATCTACATGATAGAAAAAAGGGATTTTTCTTTGTCAATAAGTACAAATATACTTAGTTTTGTTGTCATACAAACAACGAGCCAATTGATGTTATGGTTTTACTTTACCTCGATGAACAATGCCATTATCATGGAGATAGGCTACAGCATCACATACAGTTCGAACAATATGAGCAGCATCACGTTCAAAATAACTACCCTTTTGCCAAATTCGATCAAACAATTCACCACCCATAGCAAGATCCGTAACAAGGTATACTATTATGATGATTATATAGAGAGAATGCGTCAGCCAATGTTATCATTACAGATCATCCCTTCTTGTCACCCCTTTCCCCCTTTTTTTTATATGTATAAATTACAATTATTCAAGGTTTCAAAATAATCGACCAAACTCAAAATATTCTTATGGCCTTGGGAGATCTTTCGAAGAATATTGATTTCGTTACGGATCATATGTTCACGTCCTTCCATCAGCTTTTTGTTGATAATTTTACACGCGTAAAATTTGTTGGTTTCGATCTATTGTAATCATTATCATATATATGAATGAATGGGATCAATTCGATGGATACAAACCCTACGTTCACATTTATATATATATATATGCAAAACCACAACCCAACTCCCATATTTTTTTTATCGTTTCTTGATAAAAAGAAAAATATATCTATTTATATATATTTACATGAAGTGCCTCTATTCACAATTTTTTTTTAAAAAAAAACCACATTAATTCATTGTAAACAAAGAATTCAACATGAAATAATAATAACTTTCAACTCGGCGAGATGTCCGAGAAGAAAGGTCTTGGCAATTTTCTTTTTTTAAAAAAAATAAAGGAATCCAAAGTTTTCACTTTCTTTCTTCTTTTTCTTACCTTTGACAGTAGCATAAGTACCATTGCCTAATACTTTGCCAGTCTTGTATTTACAAGGGACAGTAACAGGAGTACGTTGAGCGCACATTGTTAATAAATGGTGAATAAAACACGTAAAAAAAAAGAGTAGTAAAGAAAAAAGAAGCAAAAGAAGAAAAAAGGCAGGCTTTTTTTTTTGAGTCAGGTCCTTCTTGTTAGATCATCGCCTACCCACACCACCTTACGCATTCACCATTGAACGAAAGCGGGGATTGTTTTTTTTATAAAAATAAAACATTGGTTGCACACACATGTGTGCATAGTGGTTTACACACCCAAAAGCAAAGCCTCGAATTAATCTAATGGGATGTACTTTATAAAAGCCCAAGCCAATATCTTTATAATTTATAACCCAATAAATATTGAAGCATTGATATGAAAAAAGAGAGTTTAGGATACAACAACAAGTGGTTATGAAATTTAAACCTTGTTCTTTTTTCTGCATTATATTCCAATAAGAAAAGCGGGTTAAAGGCTTCGGGACCGGGTATTCGGACCGTCGAAAAAAAAGATGTAAGCATTCTAAATAGAAAAAGAGAAGAGTTGAGATCAAGTGTATAAGTATGCTTTATGGTTCAAATGTGTACAATATACATATATGGATAGACTACCTTGTTTCTTATAATTGTAAGAGTTATCACTATCAGCATCACTTTATGTACAGTTTATGATGTTACCATTGACATCTTATTCTTTACAATAAAGCCGCGTTTCAACCGGATTCAATGATCAAAAACCTATTCAGTAAACAACGATGTATTAAGAGATTATATATGGAAGATGGGAGGAATCAAGTAGAAGGATAATACTTAATACAGACTTTCATCTTCTCTATCTCTTCCTCTATTTTAGTTGTTTTTCTATATTGATACAGACTTTCTTTTGTTTCCCCAACATATTGAAGAAATGGTAGAAGAAAATAAATTTCAAATGATATTTACTTAATTTAATTCCATGTCATTTTTACATATAGGAAGAGACTTGGATTCCTGGAAAAAATCCTGTAAGCAGAAAAGGAACTGATTCGACCAATCTGTATCTTTTGCAGCCTGAAAGATTGTGAATGAAAATAATACGAGCCATGGCTATCTATGTACGCTCTTCTTTCTAATACTACTGCTGATCATGCTAACGATGATCTTCGATGCATTATATAAAAATAATATTTATCCATTTGTAAAATTTGTGACACCTGGTGTATATTCAAAATAGTGTAAAGCGATGCACCTATACATAATGTGGTTACAAAGTAATAAAGTGCTAACTGAGACGATATGATATTTACGTCAACAAAATTGATAATATGATTGATGGCGATGATACAATACCGGAAGGAATAATAGTTTATTGTATTATGAGCTAATGAGTGATGATATGGCCTTGTTTTATTATTATTTTATTATGCAATGGTAGGAAAGCCTCAAAAGGAAGAGGACCAAGCACCTTACTACCTCCAATTGAACGTATACATTTTTTCTTTTTCTATTTTATAGTCGTTCCCAAATATTCCAAAACAAAACAACGAAAGAGGATCGCCAAATTACGTACAACAGAAGGATCAATGATTGATGCATTATCTTGTACCGTATGATGGTAAGGATCAGGATAACCAAAAATATACAAAATATTGACACCTCGCTGTGAAAAAGGTTGATGATCATCTTCCAAATAATGTCCCTTGAAAGCCAAGAATGAACTTGAATTAAAAAAGGATCCTAAAGACTGCCCATCCTCTTTTGTAGAATGTGTTTCTAACAAATCTTGTTTAGCAAGACGTGAAGCCAACATCTCCAAACGGTGATAGAGAATACTAGTTTCTTGGAAATAATTGGTAATTTGAGCTTCACGAAAACCAAGAAGATCAAATAGGACCATGACATCAATGGAATCCAATTGATTGGTTTTTTCCCATTTTTCAGCAAGATGTCTATTTTTATATTTATCAATCTTTTTTTAAAAAAAGATATCTTGTCTCGTTTCCTTCTTCCCCTCCATCATGATTTTTTTTATTTACCTTGATCCATAAAGTGAATCCTCTGCTGTCCATTCCACAAATGCCTCTTCTGCATCAAAAAACACCATTTGTAAAGTGATATGATCCTTTCCCTTTGCCAAGAAAGGGTTTAATGTTTGAGCAATATCCATCATGATGGCACAAGGAACAGCTGAATCCGTCGCACCGATAAATTCAAAGTCTTTAAAATATTTCGATTCATAATGCGCTGACAAGACCAATCGTCTTTTAGCTTTTGGATTATGCGTCACAATCACATTGGTTATTGTCTTTTTACCAAACGGTGTTTCATCTTGAAAAGAATCTAATTCGACATGCCAACCCAACGTTTCATAATGATGGACAATGAATTGACGTACGCGTGCATGTTCGGGTGTATCTGGAAGACGTGGAACTAATAAAGGTTGTAATCGTGGATCATCTAGTTCGAAAGCACGATGGGTACCCAGTATGGCCATCTGTTTTAATTCATGGTCGGAAAGGGATTGGTAATAACTATCGAATGGTGTTGTTATACTTGATGTTGTAATTTCTTTTGTATTGCTTGTTGAATAGACGACGAAAAAAGTGAATGCTAATAGGATGAAACAAAATAAGGTGGTCGCTTTTCTTAGTCGCGCAAAATTCATTTTCTATTTCCGTAATTTATGCAAAAAAAAAGCATGGATCATTTGTTGTTAGGTCCAAAATCATCATGATGGTTACCATGGGACAAAAACCTACTTAAGTTATATTTTGCACTGTCAATAATATAGGATTAACAATTCACTCAAAATAAACTATAAAGAAAATAGCTGTTTTCGTGTGTTGCATGCAAACAACAGGGAAAACATATATGACGTGTATGAAAATCCTCATCGTTATTGCACACAAGCAATTATTAAGGAGTGGATTCTCTTTTTTATTATTATTTGGACACATATACATACATATATATATATATCTTATTGGGTCATCATAGCATGATCATCATCAATGGTAGAAATCCTTTCTTTGATAGAAAACCCTGACAAGGTCATCTGTTGTCACGTCAAATGTCTGGTTTTTTTTTTTAAAAAAAAAACTAATGTTCGATCACAAGTATCTAAAATAGAACACGTACGGTTCCCAACCACTTATCATTTCATCTTCATCATTTGATAAATTATAAATGTAACAGCACGTACAAATGCAAGGGAGAAGGAGGAGAGAGAATAAGAAGGTTTTTTTTTATGCAGTCATATGCAATCTGGGTGGTAAAAAAAAATAAGAGCAACAAAACAAAGATTTTCAACATTTGGCGTAAACTTTATTCTAAATAATCCGTCAACATCTTGGTCTCGCTGGATTAGATGTGTTATTTCTTGACAGTAACTACAGCATGCTCATTCTCTTATGTAAAACGTTGCGATTCTAAGATAGATTGATATTCATGTATATATATGTGTGTGATGTAAACAACAAACGGTGCTGAGTTGAGGGAAAAAAATGCAATCATTCTGTTTTTACATCAAAATTTGAAAGTGGTATATTTGTTTTAATTCCTCCTCCTCCCCTCTTTCTCATCTTTAGTTTAAGCTTTTGCATCATCCGTAACTTTTACATATAACTTGAGTTGCATAATCAATATTTAAACGAAAGATTATTTTATTTTTAAGACTTCTAAAAGTAGTAGCAGAAAAAGGTTGGAAAAGGAAGGAGAGATGAATACAGTGGAAGTTTTTATAATAATAATAATAGTATAAAGGATATATATATTATATATACATGATGCATCGGCATTTAATTGTTGTTATTCATTTTTTTTATATAACACTGGAGATTATTATTATGATAATTCCATATATTCCAAAACAAACCCACGAAACAAAGTGGCCAGATTTTGTACAACAGCAGGATCGATACAAGAAGCACTATCATTTTCATTATGCCATACCAATGGGAAAGGTTGAGGAATGATATGTAAGATATTGACGCCACGATGTAAAAAAGGAACATGATCATCTCCCATGCGACGTCCTTGGAAAGTCATGATAGAATGAGGATCGAAGATGGATCGTAGTTCTTTTCCATCTTTGGATGAGTGAGTTTCTAAAAGACCTTGTTTTGTCAATCGTGCTTCTAATTCTACCAATCGATAATAGACT
This sequence comes from Phascolomyces articulosus, assembly GCA_025677815.1. Taxonomy (NCBI): domain Eukaryota; kingdom Fungi; phylum Mucoromycota; class Mucoromycetes; order Mucorales; family Lichtheimiaceae; genus Phascolomyces; species Phascolomyces articulosus. Next base: position 1,025,536 of record JAIXMP010000003.1, on the reverse strand, counting down.
GAACTGGTTTCACGATAATAATTGGGAATGGTTGGATTGGGAGTTCCTAATAGATCCAACAAAACCAAAACATCCACTTTACTTAATTCATTTTGACTTTTGATGGTATGCATGGGTGGATTGACATAGGTGGTTTCCCATTTTTCTGCTAAATGTCTATAAAAGATAGAGATACAATGAGTTTTCATGGAAATTGTCCCATCCCCAATTCCTCTCTCTCTCTCTCTAATCCTAAATATATATACCTTGCACCATAAATGGAATCCGTATCCGTCCAACTCACAAACGCTTCTTCACCATCGAAAAATACCATTTGTAACGTAAGTGAATTATCATCACGATCCAACATTGGGTTTAATGTTTCTGCCATATCCATCATAATACCACAAGGCACAGCCGAATCCGTGGCTCCAATAAATTCAAATTCTTCATAATATTTGGAATCAAAATGAGCTGATACAATCAATCGTCTTTGAGCGTCTGGGTTATGGGTAGCAATGATATTGGTAAATGACTTTTTTCCAAAGGGAGTGTCATCTTGAAAAGAATCCAATTCCACATGCCAACCTAATGTTTGAAAATGATCCACAATAAATTGCCGTACACGTACATTTTCAGGTGTGCCTGCCACGCGAGGGACCAGTAATGGTTTAAGTCGTTCTCCATTAATGTCAAAAGTATTGATGGAACTTAGTTTAGCCATGCGTTCCAATGCATCTTTGTCCAATATTTTATAAGCTGTTGTTATATGGGTTAAGGTGGTTGTTATTATTAATATAAGGTAGAATAGTAGCGAATAATACGTTCTTGTTGCCTTTGCTGTTGCATTGGCTGGGTTCATTTTTTTTATATATATAGTTATTTGTATATTTATAGATTATCAATGAAAAGAACGGAAATATTTTATTTGTAAGAATAAAAAAAAAAGGGAGGACGAGGATGGACGATATCTATGTTTTTGCAGTTTTCAGTAGTAAAAAGGTGGCAATAAAAAAAACCAGGTTTTTTTCATATTCAGCATTCAGGGTAATCAGCATGAATATATTCATGGTTTATAAAATTTTCCAATCAATTGATGGGATGAAAAGTAAAAGAAAAAGAAAGAAGCTTTTCTCATGGAGTTCAATTTTCACTGTTATTTTTCCCATGTTGATGGATGAAACACTTTTGTACTTTTCCCCTGGAATTATTTTCGTTCGATTAGAAATCCGTATTTTTTTTTCACGAATATGCAGGAATGTTGGATTATTTTCGATCGATTCGTTGGTAACTTAATCATCATAATAATAGTAATATGTAATAATAATAATAATAATATTTAATGCCAATGTTCTGTTTTTTTTTATTATTCATCATGAACAAAAAAATAAATAAATAAATAAATTTAATATGGAAAAGTGATATAAATATAGAAGAAAGATGACTATGTATTTACAAAAAAAAAAAAAAAAAGACAGCAAGGGTTGAGTTGTGTGTAATGTTGAAATGAAAAATGATGCTCATGTTCGTTGTTGTTGAAAAATAAGTGTAAATATAAATATATATTGGGATATCATTATGAAAAGAAGAGGGGTGGAGTTTCGGGTTGAAGGAGTTTTTTTGATAATAAGATATATTTTTATATAATTATAATAGATGGATAAGTAATAATAATGATGATGATGATAAGAATAATGATATTAATAAAAATAATAGTATATGCCAAGAATGTCAAAAATATATATTTATATATATTAATGTTGATAGAGTTGATGATGATTCATCAAGTTGCCTTTTGAATGAAATCGTCGTTTGCAAGTAGCACATCGAATTCCTTTAGGTTTTATTAACATGGATGTCGTCGTCGTAGCAATAGTAGTAGTTGTTGGTAAATCAAAAGAACTTGATGAATTAGCAGAATTGGAAGAGGATGATGAAGAAGAAGGTGTTGGTGAGGGTCTATCTTTTGAAAGATCATGATGTTCATCGAATGAAGAAGTAGAAGAATGTGATAAGAACCATTCTTCTGCTAATGGATTCATTGGCCATATTTCTTCATGATTATTATATAAATTCGTAGATGGTTGACGATAATACATGTTTGACGTTGTTGTTGTTGTTGTAAAATATATAAGAAAGTGATGAAGAAGAAAAAGATAAACTCTAGCCTCCTTTTTTTTTTCCTGGGTTCATTCCCTTTTTATATTTTTGGAGTTTTTAAAAGACCGGTTTAACTCGAACCTTTTTCTCCACATAACACAAACATAATACACAAGGGCAGGGCGTGTGCTTCAACAAAAAAGGGCGTTTGTGTTCCACAAATACATGACCACCTCATCCCAGCCCACACGCATATCAGCCTTTACCTGAAATGGATTCTTTCCACCACCATCGTTACCTCTCGCACGTCCATCAATTTATTCATTTTTATTCCATTTGCTCATTCATAATTGATTAAATATTTATTATAGTTTGATAAAACGTTTTTATTTTATTAGTGTGAAATCGATCGGACACACAAGCCTCTCATTGAAACACGTCGATCCTTTTCTTGGATTCATTTATAAAAGCTTATTCATTATCATTGATCTAAATTATAAATTTTTCTTTGTTGTTATTAAAAAGTAGCAGTATATATATACCCCCATTTTCTTTGTTATGGTTATAATACAAGAATGGTCCATGTGTGTGAGTATTTTTTTCATATTATTATTATTGTTATTATTGTTTATGTTGTTGTTTCGGCCAAGTGTCAAAAATTGTATAATAATAAAACAAGTTCCCATGAAAAAAACAATAAATTGAGTTTATTCATTCAATCCATAATAATAATCCATCATTTTATTATAATAACATTTAATGATAAGGAAGATTGGTGAACGCAAATATATACATGTAACTACGTACTCTAAATGTTGTAATGTAGTATATATGTGCGGGGGTGATGATAATGATGCACTGTACTTTCTCAACAACGTTTCTCTATTTGGTGTGGGAACCGAAACCTCCTGCTGCTGCTGTTGCTGCTGTTGTTTAATAACTTCTACTTGTTTATATTTTGAGTATATTATATGTGGAGAGAGTGAGAAATGGGTCATTTGATTATAATATTTATGTTTTTGTGTTTCAACTTATTCCATTTAATAACTGTAGCTGACAACAACAGCTTCTTAAAGTTTCTATCTTCATCATTACTCCCTCAATGGCTAGTATGTGTCTTTTATTTCATTTCCCAAGGGAAGTATGAAAAAAGAAGTTGGTTTTCTATATTTATGAAATAAACTCTCACAATTCTATATACGAAATCAATGAAAAAGAAAAAAAAAGAGTCGTTCGATTGGAAAGTGAAAGGATATATGTATATAGTTATGCAAACATTTTTTTTTTACACACACACATAGTATCCACATGCAGTCAGTCAATAAAAGAATTTCCCGCCCTTTTCTTTCTTTTCTCTTCTTCTTCTCTCTTCCATTTGGCAGCGTATAAAGGATGACAATGAAATTTTATATAAAATTTACACTTTTTCCTTTGAAGAAAATTTTTTTGGACATATTGAAACACGTGGTCAATAAGAGGCAACATGACCTGTACTTATTTCATTCATATTATCCAGCACGCCATATGAGTTCCTTCTTACCCTTTATTTTTTTTAAAAAAAAAAGTCAGGGTAGCCTACCCCCATCACTTCAACGTAGGGTACTTGTCAGGTACCATTCATTCTTTTTTGGATAAAACTATCAAGAATGATAGATCAGTCATTATTATTATTATTATTCATGTTATGCTCTTATCGGTAAATTTTCATTGTAACTCAAGCAACTTTATTGTTTTCGTTGAGTTGGTTATACAATGGAAAAATGGCTCACTTTTTCCACTTTTCGGCATTTATTGTATTATACAAAAATTCGTGGCGTAAAAAAAAAATGTGTAACCCTTTTACAATAAAGTGACCACAGAAAAAACGGACTTTCACTATAATAGACATGCTTAGCATTATTATTCTCTTGGTATTCGTTCTTTATCTTTACGAACCATTCATTAATAATGATTTTTTTTGGGGAGGGGGCTTGACTCTTTCAAATGATATATCATTATAAAAAAGAAATGATTGACGTTGTGTTACTTTTCATATTCTTTATGCAATGACTCCCATCATTATAGTATAAAATAAACCCGGAATTTTTTTTCTTTTTTTTGGGTGTGATCAGAGAGAGAGGAGGTATCATGACTTGAACTTTATGCATGACTTTTAGCCAGTCAAGGAAAGGAATGTAAATTATAAAAATTGAACATAACTACTGCTACTACTACTACTTGTTATTATCAAGAAATAGTTGAAAGAAAAAAGAAAAAACATTTCATAACCATCCATCATAAATTTATATTTGTTTTCATGGTAGACTGGTAGTATTGTATAGCAAATTCTTAAAAATATTTTTACTATTAATTATCAGGTACAATAAAAAAATTTTCTTCTTATTTCTTCCAGTATGATCTATCTAATTATAACTATCATCTCAGCCCATGAACATTTAGATAAAAAAAAAGATACGAATCTGGATATATATATATATATAGAATATTCATCAGGCAATATATAAACCATCTTCCTTATCGGTTTCATTTTCGACGGAATCCATACAAAAAAAAAATAGTATCATCATTTCAGGATGTAATACCATTCATCATCGTTTTTACACGTTTTCATCTAATTAATCAATCCAGGTATATATCTATTTTTAAGATTCTCCTTGGCAACTAGCCATCATTTTACACATAATAACAGTTTCTTCTTTTTCGAATAGGCTTATTTTCGATCGATCGATCGATCGATCCACCTATATATTATAACCATACAACAGTCTTGGCAAGACAACGAAGATAAATAAATACGTATGATGTATGATTATATTACGATATATATTATTATGTGAATGACAACTACTTCTTGTCATTTCTATTATGGCAACATTTTGAATTGGATACCTAAAAAAGAAAAAAAATATTCCCAATTTTTTTTTGTAAATGACGCATTTTCTTTTTTCATGGGAGTTTTCTTTTCCTCCTATTTTAATTTAACTTTGTATATCGATTTAGTTTATATTATGCACTCTCTTTTTTTTATTTATATACAATAATTATGCAACATGAAACCATTCATCCATCCCTCATTGTGCGGGAAAACAAAAAATGGATAAACATCAAACTCTATTATAATATCTCTTGCTCTTTTTCTTTATGTTTTTATTCGGTCAAGAGACTTTGTTTTGTTCGTACTTGTTTGCTGTTTTCAAAGAAGAATATATTTATTTTTTATTACATGATTTACATCAGTTTTACCATAAGCGTTTGTTCAAGAAATTAATACAAAAAGTTGTCCAAGAAAAACAAACACTTGGGGGCAATCTATATAATCAATACAATTCAGCTTTTATTTGTACAATTATTTTACATCTACTTAGACAGGGTAACACTATCTTCCAATCCCTTAACAAAACTTTCCAAACTACTTTACAGCACTACTCGACTCTCATTTGGGCAAAAACCAGGCCTTTTCTTTAGATTAACAATATATATACACTTGTATACTAGCAATTCAAAAAAAATAAGGTTATACGGTTTCTTTTTGGCCTACACTTGCTGTTTACACATAGTATTACTTCTGATTCCAGTATTGGATCATGGATCTTAATACTTGTTGATGTGAATGATACTGCATTTCACTCTACTTTTTATTCTACATAATTCTTTCTTGGAGGATGTACTAGACATTCTATTATCTTCCATACACTTTGCAACGTGGCCGCTCAGAAATGATTTTAGGTTAGACCATCCTTTTCACTTTATCCAGTGATGAACGTAGTGGCGCAAATCTAACTAGGTGCTTTGGCACCATCTAGTATCGTATGTACTCTCTAATTGACACTTAACACATTCTTATTCATACTATATTGTGATAGATTCAGAATATGCACTAGGAATCTGCTGCTATATATCATTATCGGAACCAGTGGACATAAGAGAAGGATGACGAGGTAGTGATTATCTAATAGAACATGAGGGTGTGCTAGTGGTACTGTTGATGTGAATTATGTGGATACTTTCGATCGTGTAGATGATGCGGCATCGGATAAGGTGTATTATATGACAGCTGCACATTTGGATCCGTTGGTGGTAAGCCCATGGTTATTGTTTGTGTTCCAGTTTCTTTATCGTATATATCACGATAAACGTCCATAGTTTGGTGGGCATAAAGATCTGGTGGAATATCAGCTATTTCATTCAATTATGGAAAAAAAATAAGACGCCAACGGTGTAGAAGTAGTTTTGTATCTAGAAAAAAAAAAGATTCTTCTTTTTTCATCTATATATGTATTATATATGAAAGGTAAATCGATTCAATCGAACAATTATAATGCATTCGGTGATATATGATGTGATCAATAACAAGCAAATTAGATAAAAGTGTTATCCACCATGATGAGTGTAATTGTCTTCCACCTGTGCACAATCGTCAACTACTTTTTGGTATTGTTGGAACTTTTTCATAGACAACAGCGCTCTACAATGAAATGATAGATGAGGATCTTGGTGTAAGGCATTAAGTGCTTTGATGTAGAATTCAATCGCGTGTATATAATCGTGTACTGCATAGGCTTGTTTTCCTTGCTCAAATGCGTTTTTTTAAGTAGCGGTAAGATCCAATTGCGTTGGTGTGAAATGGACATATGAATCTGATATGATGCTAACGAAAGGATTTGTTTGAAATTGTAAAGTAGCTATTGGCGTTATATTTAGAAAACAAAAAGAAGGGACACGTTATTTGTAAAATAAAAAAACAGCGTAGCAAGGAGAATAAGCTTTTATGGCGCGGCTGTAGAGATATTAAACAAAGATTCAAATTGGAAGCATGAACCATCAACATGGAAACCATTCAATTCGATGCACAACATATTTATAAAATAATATGTTTTTTTAGCTAAAGGTGCTATTTTTATAAAGTGCAGCCGTATCATAATAATATTAAGGTACTTCATCATCATGTTACTATGGTTTCTAATAGCTGTCAAACATAAAATTATATTGTGCGCATTATTATGATTTTTTTTTTCAATATAAAACTTTATATACAATCTGCAAACGAATCTTGCTACTGTCATGGAGATCCCTTTTTTCCTTTTCTGCAATCGTTATTCAAATGTCATTACGCAAAAAAAAAAGAGAGAGAAAGAGATCATATAATAATAAAATAAATAGCACACGCACGTTCAAGTTGACCGCTAATTTTATATTATGCACTATAAACAACCCTTCGTTTACAACAGCGTGTTTGGTCTGTGCACCACTTTATTATTATTCTTCATTACGACAATTAATAAAAAAAACTACATTTATAAACAGTTTGAAACAAAATGTAAAAGTTCATGGTTTGAACATTAACATTTTATTTTATTATTTAAAATAACAGAGACTATTACTATTATTATAAAATAATAATAGTATTTTTTTTTATCATTTTCTTATTTGAGTATTTTCTTCATTTTGAAGATGAAGGAAAAAAAAGCCATTGAAAAAAAAAGAAGAAACTTCTTAGTGCTTATAAAAAGCTTACATTGGCCAATACTGTTTACGAAAGAGGATAGAGAGCACAAGGCCTTCCACCCCTCTCCAGGGACAAATGCCGGTTGTTTTTGATCCTGGCCAGGATACGTAAAGAAAAAAAAAAAGAGAAAAAAAGAAAATGGCGAAATCAGTTTTCTTTTATATCTTTTTTTCTTAAGTGACTGTTTTCAATTCTGGTGTTGAATTTCAATTGCTGCGGCAGATAATAGCTTTTATATATAAAATATAGGGTATATGAACAAAAACTTAAAGAGGATGATAATTTGAAAGAAACGATGAACGGTAAAGAAGTATAAAATGGTTTCCTTTGGTGGTCTTGCATAAATTTCATATATTTCTTAGTCTGAGCCAAATGTGTTTCACATCCAGCTCCGATGGAAGCACAGGCCTTTAACCCCTTAATTTATTTTTGGTACACTTCAAAATGATATAGTAATTACCTATTATAGGTGCAAAGGTAATAATACCGTTTGATGGAAATTTTATTATTTTATAGGAAGAAATTATTAGAAAATGATTATTGGTGAGAAAAAGAGTAAATTGTATCTTGAACGACTAACACTGTGCGAACCTTGCATAATAATATTGAAAAACGAGTGCTAGCAACTCGCTAACATCACCATTACTCCTCTCTTTTTATAATTCATAGCACACGTGCCGTTGTTTGAGGAATACAATCCATTGTAATAAGTAAAAGCATCCCTATTGAAAATGGATAACTTTTTAAGTGCTCTCGAAAAAAATAATAAAGAAAGAGTAAAAAAAAAATCAAAAGGGAAATATAAATGTTGTTAAGAAAAAAAAAGCAATATTATAGGAAAGAGTACTCTCAGAGGCATTGTAAAATTTCTTTTGAAAAAATATATATATATATATTTATATAAAAGTATCCGATAGTAATTATAATAGTAGTTAGGTATAAAGATGATGTTTTAACAAAAAAGTGATATATCTAGTATATGAAACAAAATGTTACAATTATACAGTAAAATTATAAAGAGATGATTTAAAAATAAATATTTTGTCTACCACCACCACTATTACTATTTGTACCACGTTCTTCACCCTGGTGATGGTACTGCTGCTGCTGTTGTTGTTGATCATGATGATGATGTGCATTATTTCTTGTTGTAACTTCATGTTCGTCATGATCACTATTAGCATCCTGATAATAATATTGTTCAAAACTACTTGAAGCGAATGACATACGTTGTGGATCACTGTTGCCAAATTCAGGTAAGGATGGTATATCACTATTGAGCAAATCATCGTAATAGGTAATTCGATAACGAGAATTGATCATGGAGGAATTAATACTTTGTCGTCCAGGCATGGTACGTGATCGAACCAACAAGGAAGATGGAGGTCGAGTTGAGGTGGATGTATCATAACCATTATCTTCTTCTCCCGTTGTTACTGTAGTGGTAGTGGATGAAACAGGTGCTTCTGCTGTCCAATACCATGATCGTCGTCCACTTTGAACGGACATGGCTCGACTCAATTGACTTGTTCTTCTACGTTGTTGTTCGATAGGAGAGGATGCAATACCTATTGCTCGTTGTTGTTGTTGCTGATGGTAGCTGGCAATGCGATGATGTTGGTTAACGTCATTATTTTCTGTCAATGATACTTCTTCCAGATCATCATTTTCTTCATGAATGGGAGGATCTTCCATCAAGTGCATTGGACGTCGTTGTCGTAATGGCATGGTCTGGTTGCGTCGTAATTGAGGAGCTGCTGTTGCTATCATTGTAAGATCGTCATCATTACTTGTGCCTTGTCCGTCTTCTTGTTGATCGTTTCGTCTACTTGTACTATACCATGGGGCTGAATTACGTCGCATTTCAACAATAGGAAGTGTATCATTCACAATAGTCGTTACTTTTTGTTTTGACTTATGAGCGTCTGGTCGACGTAATAATTCAGGCATGGAGATTTGACGATGCAATAATGGATAGGGATGATCCACTATAGGAGCATCCTCCGTACTCTCCAACGTATGTGACCAAAACAAATGAGTATGCTCTGGTGCTGAATGACGTCTTGAAATAACAGTTTGTACAATCATTGAATTCATATCATCGTCTTCATCGTCGTTGGTATTATGACTATTATATTGACCAGCAACAAAATAGTCGTCGTTGTCGTTTTCATTATTACCATTACTGCTGTTTGCCAAAATGTTGGTCACCAAAACAGCTGTAGATTGTCGAACATCGGTACTACTTGCACCGGAGGATATTGATCTGCTACTATTACTACTGGTAGTACTATGACGATGAAGGTTATCGCCAGAGTCGCTATTATTGACTTGCCATGCCATATCCATATGATTATTATTCATTAATCCTTGTTGACTATGTCGATCATCGTCATCGTCATCATCGAAAAATCGGCTATTATCCACAGCAGTGGTAGATCGATTCAAAGGTGTAGATTCATTATCACTTTCCTCATTATCGGTTGTATCCTCCATTTCTTCATTTTCTCCCACAGCACAAAACTTGAGAGGCGATCCATCATCCATTTCAAGAACAGTCAAACGACGATTATTCTCAGGTCGTCCACCTTGTTGTTGATGTTCAAATCCATGTTGTTGATCCAAATCCACCCGTTGACGCACCATTTCAATTCCTTCATGCATAGCATTCTCCGTGCGATGATAGACTTGAGGTAACAAATGTTTGACATCGTCATGAATCATGGGGGTCATTAATTTCTTGTGTAACCCAGGATCTTGGAATTGTTTTGACAAGTCATCTTCCTTGTTACTATTCCCATGAGCAGTAAGTTTCGATGATTTCTTTTTCTTTTTCTTGTTATTGTAATCTTCAAACTTTTCATCATCACTGTGTTGACTATGGAGAATGGACTCATCTTCGACGGCTTCAACAGGTAAAACAATCCCAGAAGATGAATTGGTACCTGCAAGGAATTCACCCAGTGTTTGCATTCGACGATAATAAAAGTATTGGAATACCACAGTCAATACAGGCAATGGGATTAAAGCATAACATTGATGGTATCCATCCTTGAGACGTAAAATAATGATCATTAAAATTTGGAATAATAAGGTGGATGTCATGACAGCTTGGAAAAGAACAGGCCAAATACGACCACCACTTTCGGTTTTGGTTACAAAGATATACATCAACATATATTTGTAGACCATGGTGGACATTGCAAAGAATAACAAGGCAAAGGGTAATACCAAGGGAGCAATGGCCGAATAAAGCAAAGCAATGGTGAAAAAGAACAAGAGCATATTGTATGCTAATGGATAATCGAATTCCGGAGGTTGTGCCACTTCGCGTAATTCACGTGGACTTGGACGAGTGATCCATTTACGTAAGGTGATCATAAAAAGTGGCACCACTTGAGCCATTTCCATGGTTAAACCCAATGCTTTGATACATACATAATTGATCCAAAATGTGGATACATCTGAAATATTCTTGGCCAATTGAGTAATATAATCCCCAACCGATGTTTCTTGATCACCCAATGTACCATTCAAGATAAGCGATCGAATTTGACCAAAGATACCAATAAGAATAGAAGCCAAGGTAAACACGAGCAAGTTGTTGATAATAAAAAAGACATATAGTTTGACCAAAACTTTACGATCCAAGGTGGTATGGGTTTGATAACCTTGTTGTTTCGATAAGAATCGGAATAAATGGGGTAACAAGATAAAAAAGAGGGCCATGACAATAGGTGTAAACCATGATTGAATGAGACCCATCAAGACGACATTGTCATTGATAAAGGCTTCTGAATTGGGAAACAAACGAATAAGATTAACTACATTGGAAGTTGCTGAAAGGGCACCGACAGGAATCATCCATACAAAGATCAAGATCCAATACACCAATCGACCGATCCAACGTCGTGTTGTACGTGCCTTGTTATCCATGGGTAAATTAGACCAAATTAAATCCTTGGGAGGTGGGGATAAACGGACACCAAATTCCCGTTTTTGTTTCTTGTCCATTTGTTGGTTAAAGGCTTGGTTGACTGTATGAGCATGATCAATGCGGTCGAATGACACCCATCCATAATTAGAAATCTTATTGGTGCTATTTTTACGTCGTTTCTTAATTTCTTCTTCTAATTCTTTCACTTGGTCTGTATAATAATCAATAGCATCCACTTTTCTTCCACCACAGAAAAGGAAACCATCCACACGCATGGTAGGACGTTTCTTTTTATCCATTGATTTTCCATCTAATTTAGAGTTTTTTTTTTTTAAAAAAAAAAAATTAGCTGTTTTGGTACGTCATTGAAAATTGGGAATTAAGAAAGATATAAATATAACTCTAATTACCATTAAGATAACTGGATAAAGCATCTTCCAAATGTCGTACCGCCACTTCATGTTCTTCTGTCAAAGTGGATAATTTATTACTATGAAGACCAATGATGGCTTGTTTCACTTGATGAGGTAATTGCATGGAATCCATCCAAGATTTTAACTTTTCATCGGAACGATGATTTTTAGGCACATTACTAATTAAAAGAGAACGCGCAGATAAAGCATTGGGCGGATGATGGAAAAAACGTTGTCGCATTTCAATATAGTCACACGAAGCGCGGTACATGAACCATGCGATCAATATGGAGAATATCCATGTGGCAACAAAAGGAGACCAATACCATCGAGTATCTGGTATAAATGTATCTTCTGAAGAATTGAAATTGATACCTGAAATAGATAATAAATCCAATCCAGCAGGAGGTGGCCAATCTCTATATAGATTTATGGATGAGTATAATGTAAGGATGAATTTAGAAGAAGAGGTATCGGAAGGCTGAACAAAAAAAGAAGTAATGTCGGATATTGAAAAAAAATTGTGTAATAAAAAATAGAAAAAAAAAAGGGAATCTTACCCAGTGTAGTAAGTAGCAACAATATTAACAGGGATCAGAGCACATATACCAATGATACTCATAACAATAAGCAATCGTCTGATTAATCGAATAAATCTGAGAAATAATACAGCATCATATCCAATTCGTTCCATTAAAAAATCATCATCGGCTTTTAATACTGGTTTTATCCAACCAAACCATCCTCTTTCTGTAATCGCAGGAGGTCTTTGTCTATTAATTATTATGATGAGTATATAAATAAATATATAAATAAATATCCATGGATCGATCGATCGATCCGTCATAACAATTATCAAAACAAAAGATAAAATAATGACATACTCTGGTTTAGAAAACTTGTATTTAGGTGCATAGACAAGTGTATGCCGTGGTCTTAAAAAGCTAAAACCAGCCATGACAAGTAATGAAACACCAATATTAATTCCCAATTGGATACCCATTGCCTTGAGGGTTAATTCTGCATCTGTCTTTTTTTGATCTTGAAAAGGGACGTAAACATTCATTGTTGTTGTTCTTCTTCTTTAAAGGATTGGATAAGTAAAAATAGAAAGAAGGAAAGATAACGATGGTTTTTTTTTTACAGAATCATATAATTAAATCGAAGAAGAAGAAGAAAAGAAAAAGAAGAGGTTGTTAAAAAAAAGACACACAACAAACTTTTTCAATTATAATAAAAATAAGAGTTGGGACCCCTCTTTGTGTAACATCATCAACGTGTAAATTACTTTTCTTAAAGAGAAAATATGAGAGTGACACATGGAAAAACAACTCCACTTTTTTTTCATTTTATTTTTATGCTTTTTTTTTTTTGTCTTTTGTCTTTCTTGTGCGCAATTTCAAAATAAAGTTATTTTTATATATATAAAGAAGTTTATTTTTATTATTATGATTATTATTATTAAACTATATAAAGGATGATGATGATGGATTAGGATAATGAGATAATGATGCAATTATATAAAAAAAAGTAAGGAATGATTTTAAGTAAAATATTTTTTGTTGGCATGATGATGATTGGATAAAGTTGTACGTTTACTTGTTGATTTTGGTTTATCATAAATGTGACACTAACAAAAATAAAATATAAGTAATCGAATCAGTTTTTATTATTATTATAACGTTTGGTTAGAAGCAGATATATATATATATATATTTACCTTGTGAGCATGGCGATACCATAAAACACTGGTTTTTCTTTTTGCATTACAAATAGGAACAAATTGATGACATTGATGACAAAGACCTTCCACCACATCATGATCTCCTGCTCGTTGTTCAAGAGGTTCCATAAATCGTTTACCAGAAACAGATGAAATACCATGAAAGAATTGTTTGTGATACCAATAAGCACTATTTTTTAACTGTAACCATTTTCCCGGTTTACAACTGTCACAATATCCTTCTTTGGCTTGACCCGTATAACGAACCCATTTGGGTGTATATTCATCTCCTTCATAACGTAGTTTTTGTCGTCTTGGTGCGGCACTTGGATTATGACGGGCTATATCCCAATCCACTTCATTAATTTCTGGAAACATTTCTTCTTCTTCTTCTTCTACTACTACTTGTACTTGTCGTGTCTCTTGTTGTTGTTGTTCTATGCCATTGTCATGGAATTCTTGTGACTCTCCTCGATGACAACGACGTATGGTATTGGTATCTCCCATGATATCGGAACAAGAAGAAATTGGATTGTGTGAATAAGGATGATGACGTCTTGGACGTTTTTGTCGTTGTACTTGTTGTTGATTCTGTAATCCATAACCGCCAGGGATACTTTCTGATTCTTCATAAAGTGGATGAATTGTATTATTATTCAATTGATAGGAGTGGTTGGCATTCATCATATCAAGCCATTCTTTGTCAAGAGTGGAAAAATCAACTGATTTACTTCTTGCATCTATGGGTCTTGTATTGGGAGGAGGATGATTCATATGACGTCGTTTCGGTCGTTGCTGTTGTGGGGAGGAGGGAGGTCGTTTCTTGGTATTAATATTATTATTCGTAGTATTATTATTGGTATGGTTCCATAATAACGATTGAGTCATGCCAGGAATGTAGACATTGGGAAGGGATCCTCGATGATGGTGATGGTAATGTTGAAATCCATTAGCACTGGTACTAGAGAATGGTAAGGGTTGTACAGCCGCCAGCGGTTGTTGTTGTTGTTGTTGTTCTATAGTTGCAGAAGTATCAATAGAATGACGTCGGAATAAATCTTCATAATCAAGTGCATTATTGGTTTGAACACTACTATTACTACTATGGGATCCATCATCGGTTTGATACACAGTAGTTAAAGCAGGAGGTTTTTCTTGCTGTTGATGATGCTGTTGTTGAAGTAATTGAAGTGTCAATAAATCTATAGATTATTATAAACTTTAATAGATAAGCCCCACCACATTTTATATGATTTTTTTGGTGGGAATCAAAATATCTTTCCCATCTCCTTAAGGAGTAAGTTAATGTTGCAGTTGGTTTACCTTCATTACTATTATAATCGGAATCCAGACATGTAATCCCGGTGTTTTCCATCATTACTCCTGTTGCATTATTGTTATTATTACTATTCGTAGGTGAATAAGTAGTAGTAGGGGGAGTAAGATGTTGTTGTGATGGTGGCCAATAATAATAGGAAGTATCATCATCATTCTCATGATTGGAAGATGTACTGGTTGCTGATGTATAAAATGATTGTTGTTGCTGCGGTTGCGTAACTACTGTTGATAAACCGAATGGATGTTGTTCATTATTATTTGATCTTGTTATCATGGTTAAATCATCTTTTGAATGATGATCATAGAGAGGTATATTATTAGGTGGGGATGACATGGTGGTTGAAAATACAAGTGTATCATTTTCATCCTCCTTAGTATTATTATTATTATTGGCGTAGTTGGATTGTTGTTCCTGTTGTTGTTGGAAATGAAAAATATCATAACTGGTATCATTATTATTTTGATGTTGATGATGATGATCATTAGAAACGAGTGTGGTTGTTATTATGTTTGTTGCCCCATTTGTAATTCCACCATCCACTTCTACACCATCTGGAATCGTCGTACTACTACTACTACTAGTACAAGTTGTTGTTGGCGTCGATTGTTGAATCGCCGTGGAAGATAATAATGCTAGTAAATCAGATTGTTGTGCTAACGGTGAAAAATGATACATGGTTTTTTTTTTAAAAAAAGTAAAAAGAAGTTTAGATGATTGTGCGTATAAATGAAAAAAAAAAAGAGAAAAAGAAAAGAAAGTGATTAAATAATGCGAATGAAAAAAAAGAGAGGGAAAAGAAGAAGAAGAGGAAAAAAAAAAAAAAAAAAAAGAAAGCGTGGGATACAATAACAAAACACCATAAAAACCGAGTATCAAAAAAAAAAGTTTATCTCGGCTCAAAAAGCGGAAACGAGAAGAAAGGAGAAGGAAGCCAACGATCAACAAGTTTAGCCTGTGTGTGTGTATATATCTGTATGTGTGTTTATGTGTTTTTGGGGGAGAAAAGAACAAGAAGAGGAAGACTCAACAATAATTTCTCTCTCATTGTAACTTCTAAGGTAGTAACATGTATAATATTGATGTGGATGAAAAGCACTGTGTCTGTGTGTGTGTGACTTTTTTCATTTGCCTGTGTGTAATCATTCATATGTTTCCATCTTTATTTCTCACTCTTTTTTGCCGCGTTCCAACATACTTGTGAACCGACATCTTGTATGTTATATATGTAGGATGGGAGAAGATATGTATGGATTGAATAGTATGAAATTTTAATAAGTTAAATTACCACGAGAAAAAAAAAAGAATTGGGTGTGTGTACATCTCACACATATACTTGCTGCAATAATCAATTTTACGGCTGTCAAATACCGAGACCTTAAAAGAAGAAATGTTATACCTATTTTCATCCCGTGAACTTGTATTATTTTCTGGTACATGGTTCGGCGATGATCAGGTGGATTTATTTTATCCACAACTGGATAAAACAAGTCCTCTTTTCTCTTCTACTTCTACTACTACTTCTTCTCCTTTATTATTATTATTATTAGAATAGTCTAATGTAGCTAATAAGAACAAACGAATTTTATAATAATAAGAGTCCCAAAGAACCAGGGTTGTTTTATTATTATGTGGAACTTTCTCATGATTTATTTTCATTCATTTTTGGTACTACAACAAACAAATAATATATTTACAACAACAACAAAAAACAACGCGCATGGAGATGTATATAAATATACATCTTGGTGATAATCATGGTGTTAATGTATATAGCATAAAGACTCATTTATCAGTATATAAGTGTGAATAAAGTGATATAAATATACAAAAGAAAAGATAAATTAATTCTTCTAGACTACAACAACAAAAAAAAGGGTCATTTTCTCTTTTTCCCGTCAATCATCCATTTTTCCAATGTGCAACGCACGGACCCCCATTCATCAGTAATTTTCACAAGACATTCAGTTGTTTTTATATATATATATATATACAAATGTGTGTGAATGAGAAACATTCATCTTTTTTTACTCATCGGTAAAGTATAATTTTTATTTACCCAGGAGACTTACCACCCGGATATAAATACTAAAAAAAAAGATAATAGCGTTTGAAACGAGCGAACCCGTCGTTCGTCATTAGATTTTTTTAAATAAGAAATTAGTTGTGAATAAAAGATTATTTTTATATATAAACTTTAAGGGGAGATCATCGATCAATTTTTTTTTCTGGGCAAACAAAATAGAAATCCATCCTCTCCCTCCTTCCACCCATCTTCATTCTATATATATATATTTAAAACAACAGGGGACGGGAACCAGAATCTTGGGACTACTCTTGTTGGGATAAAAACTCTTTTACCCGCCTTTTTGTTGTTACTTTTTGAACATGCTAAAAACCAGAGAGATGTTTGGATGATAAATAATAACAAAAAAGGATGTTGGCGTTTTCGTTGTTACTTTGTTGAGATCTCTCTCTCTTTTATAATGTTATTGAAACATATATTTTTCCTATAAATACAAAATAAACCATGACAAGAAAAAAAAACGTGCTTTTTTTTTCTTCTTTTTACCAAACTTGGCATTTATATATAAAACAGAAATATTTTTATTCCATGTGAAAAAAGTATACTAGCTATGGGTATCAATCATATTATTTTGTATTATGTTTATATATCCTGATGAAAATAAAAAGCAAAATTACGACAAATAGAGGAAGATATTATTATTATTATTATTATTATTTAAAAAAAGAGAAAGAGGTATATATATAGGAAGGTAATAATTGTAGTATGGTAAATAATGCAATGTTGTGCGTGTGTGTATTATTATGTTGATATATTTATATGTAAATAGTGGTTATTGTTATTGTGCTGAAATATTATAAATGCTTAATAGGAGGAGGAGATGATAAATTATTATTTGTTGATGGAATGAATAAATGCTTTATACTGATGGGATGCTATTATAAAATGATGATGATGATAAAATAATAATAAGATGGATGAAACCGTCTTTCGATCTATGAAAATATACTTGTATCTAATCCAGTTGAGAAATCCATCACCATCACACGGTGATCTTGACTTGCACTAGATATATTTTAATAATAAAAAGGAATATATCGGCATGATCAACGGGTCCATTCTTTATTTTTTGGGTGATTATCTTTTCCTCTCACACATTCACATACACAAATATAGATTGGGAGTGGGGAAAAATAACTCAATATAGAAGATGTTGATAATAACTTACCTAACTATCCTGTTTTTATCAAATCGTACGTCAAATATCCAACTTGTATGAGCATTTTGAAAATCCAATAAACATGTTCCAGTTCTATAATAATAACAATGATAAAGTGTTATTCTTATGATCAAAAAGAAGAAATACTGTCAAAAAAATACATACTTCATATCCCAAACACGAATACTTTGATCATAACTTGCACTCACAATACGATCATTATCAAAATGAACAGTTCGTACTAAATCTTGATGACCTAGTTTTATATAGCATATAAGATATTACAACATGAACATGTTACTCATATATATATATATATATGTGTGTGTGTGTTTGTTATATAAATTATTTATACATACCTTCACAACTCATAAGACATTCACCCGACTATATAAATATATATGATAAAAAATATATAATTTTTTTCTCCATTCATGTTAGTAAAAAAAAGGAGTGATTCTTTTTTTTTTTTAGGAGAAAGAAGAAAAATAATATCCTTTTTGATTTTACCTCGACATCCCACACTTTGATCGTTCTATCGTTTGACCCGCTTACAATCCTTTGACCATCAAATTGAACACAAGCCAAACCTCGACCATGACCCACAAATTCCCGAATACATTCTCCAGTACGAATATCCCACATCTTAATCAAAGCATCTCCTGAAGCAGATACAACTTGATTTCCCCTTAATTGAACCGCATTGACCGGACCTCGATGAGCATAAATGGTTCGTACAAGTTCGCCTGTCTCTATATTCCATATTCGGATAGATTTATCTTTTGAACATGAAATGATATACCGATCATCAAATGAAACATCTAATACGCCTCCTTCATGACCCTAATGAATAAAATCATGTTATACAACAACATTTTTTTTTTCATTCATTCATTCAATTAATAAAGGAAAATTAAATAGATCCAACTTTTTTTTTTTAATATTATTTACCGTAAGTCGTCGAACAGGTTCTAATGTTGTCATATTCCATACTACTACTGTTTTATCTGAGGATCCAGAAACCATCCAAGTGTTATTGTATTGTAATGATAATACACTTCCTTCATGACCTCTGAGAGTATGAGTACATTCATAAGTATTCATATCCCAAAATTTGATGGTACAATCTCTACCACCTGTAATGATTCGTTGTTCATCAAATTGTAAACAATAAACGCTATCATAATGACCAAGAAGATAATGGGTAGAAACTTGACCTAACATCCATCGACGTTCTAATTGATAACGTTGTTTAAACCAATAATGCCAATTGATTCCTTCTTGTTGTTGTTGTTGTTGTACGACACCATGAATGGTTTTTTTTTCTTCACTAGGTAAGGATCCTGTCGTTGTAGTAGTAGTAGTGGTAGGTTCTGGTAACCAATGCATCTCCGACAGTCGCCAACGCCAAATGTCGTTATTTCGGGATAAAACATACCATGTTCGACAAACACCTGACATCGTTACCAAACTATGGACATCCATCAATGTAATAATTTGAAGTACCAATTCACAAGGTAAATACGTCATAAAATCTAATCATCATGAAGTTTTGAACATGAATATATATATATATATGTGTGTGTGTGTGTGAGATCAATGTACACACACATATTTGGTCCTCCGGTTTACTTAAACCAAAAAAAAAAAAAAAAAAAAAACTTTAAATTTTCTTCCTGGGGGATTTTTTTTTTTTTTTTGTGTACCTATTTTCTTTTCGTTGTGATCAATATGCATCAATGTCATATCATTATTATGATCTTCATACTGATAATGATGATGATTAAAATGGAATGGATAATGGGTGCTATTGGTATTGGTGGTAGTAGTAGAAAAAGGAAGTAGGACAGGTGGTATAAGTTCTTGTTGTTCCTGATGTAAAGACAATGGTAATGTCAATCGTCTTTTCGGTGCGATCTGGCGTTTTTTACATTTCCCTACCATAGTAGAGGATTTTAATGTGACGGATCGACTGGTGAACATGGTAACGTTTGAATGACATGGTCGATGAGGACAAGTAGTTGTTGTTGTTGTCGTTGTATTGGAGTGAGTGTTGTTAGTAAGGTGACTTGCTTCTGACATGACAATGTCATAAGTTTGAGTTGGGTCTTGATTCTCTAAAGTCATTTCTATTCGTTATTGTTATTGTTGTTATTAAAGGAAGAGAGAATCTGTATTGAAAAAGGGAGAGAAAGGTATATTAAGAAAAAGAAGAAGTTAAAAAAAAAGAAAAGAGAAAAAAGGAACAAAAAGAAGTGAGTGAGAAATAATAAAAGGAAAAAAAAGTTACCCACAAGAAAATGCTAACTCAAAAACTTTACTGATGATGAACAAAATAGTTCTTCTCCTTCTATTATTATGCAAATAGTTTCATATATAAAGATATCCATTTAATAATAATAATAATAGTAATGGCGCAACGATAATAACGTATCTCTCCTTCTTCCTCTTGAATCTTTTTTTTTCCCTCCCTTCTTGTTCAAGTATACATAGTATTACTACATAGATGGAAAGTTTTTCTCTCCGTCCAGGGACCAAAAGACAAATAGATCAACCAAAAAAAAAAATAATAATGGGATTCTTAAATGTTTCATCCGTGAATGTCTTTTTTTGGGAAACCGTGCGTTTCTTTTTCATGGTCGTGTTACCCTATTAGCCTATATATAATAGATTACTTAACATATATATCATCGATTGGCGTTCAGCATTGTTTGACCTTGTTTTTTTTGGAGAATAAATCATTATCTTGTGTTTCCCTTTTTTCGACAAATATAAACAAAATCAAACGCTAATCTTTGTGTCATTATTTATGTTATGTTATGTAAAAAAAAATGCAGACTATGTACATATATATTATCAACATCATCATCATCACCCATCAAGGGCTCAGGGTTATTTTTATATATCGGGGAAAATGATCAACCTCGCATTTTTCTTTTTTCGTTTTTTTTTTCGTTTTTTTTTTCGTTTTTTTTTTTTTTTTTTTTTTTTTTTAGTTTTGATGTAAAGATGATGAAGATGATTAGATGTAACATAATATAAAACCTTTTATACAGAACATGAGATATAGTTTTATATCTAAATTCATCATGGGAATAAAATATACGTGGTTGTATAAAAAAAAACTATTTCATTCTTACACTTTTGGCATGAATCAATGTGTGTACTCCTTTCTTTTATAATAAAGGATTATTCATCAGGTAGCATGGCGTATATACAATAGTCTATTCTACTGTACTTGATCTACCCTATAGAAAAACAACTTTTCTTCTCTACTTGTTTCTCCTATATGATGTACTTTCTCTTTCATTGATTCTCCTATATATATAGATATACTTCTACTTGATCAACATTATAAAATTTCCTTATCTTTTATTACTATATCATTATTTCTCGATCACAGACATAATAGAATGCATTCTTTTTCTCCTGTTGCATCTTAAAAAAAAAAGGATAGGATTCATTGTAAAGTAATTGCGCCGCTTGCTACCAAAACAAGTATTTAAGTGATAATAGTAACCAAGCACACTGTTTTTTTTTTCATTTTCTCATTTCAACTTTATTTTTTTTTTGTGTTGCCATGAAGAAAAAAAACATATACATGCTTCTTGTTCTATAAAAGGAGAGTGACTAATGTAAAACAAGAAATTATAAAGTTGCGCGCAAAAGAAAAAAAAATCTTGTTTAATCTAAAATATGATATATCCTCGTGTTTATTTACATTGTTGTTGGCATGACAGGAATATATTATACCCACCACGAAATATTTATAATATCCGAATGACTGGAAAGTTATTAACTATTTGTTTAATATCATAAGAATTCGACGAGTTGATGATGTTGTATATGTACATAGATATATACATCAGTATCCTATTTCATTTCTTACAAAATAAGAGTACAAGAATTAATATTAGATGACACTACTTTTGGTACTACTAATGGTTTTTTGCATAATATATTTTTATGTTATCAAGAAATACTCATCACTCATTACAACCTACCATATATAGGAGTTGGTCTGTTTGAACCATAATAAAATTCAAGTTTCATAACACACATCATCAACCTGGTTTTTTTTTTTTTCATGTAACATCTCTCATGATGATGATGATTATGATGATGTATGATGTTTTATTACCAAAACTTTAACAAGACCGACAGGATGGAATTCCTTTATTTATATAATCAAGCGAACTTTTTTTTTTTTTTTGTTTATTGCTATTTTTGTAACAATATAGGAAAAAAAGTCGGAAATGAAAAAAAATATGTTTATGCTAAGAAAAAAAAACCAGCCTGATAAACTTCATATTTTTTTGTGAATGAAACAATGACGGAATCAGAAGCTGGTGAGATAGAGAAAATGTATTTATAAATTAGATGAAATCATAAAATGAGAAAGTTTTTTTTAACATGAAATAAAAATGAATGGTAGTGGATCCACAATCATTGTTTTTACAATTTGCACCTAATCTTTATTTTGATGAACCGAAACGATCCAATGATCCCTGGATCAGTAAAGATACTAATACTACAAGTGATCAAGACCAAGTATGGTATACTGTAGCTGAACAATCTGTACCTACTAGTATACATCCTTTTTGGAAAACTATTGTAAGTTTATCTTTTTTTTTGATAATAAGATATTATCATCATCAGTAAGAAATCATATTTTAGATAACAAATTTACTTTTTATATTCATGTCAAAAAAAAAAAAACTTTAAAAAAAAAAAGAAAACGTGGACAAACGAGCCACATTTATTGATCCCCCCTATCGAAAAAGCAGAAATAATATCCAATACCATGGATGAAATCATTCAGCGTAAATTAATTCCTAAACGAAAAACCAAAGATGCTCCATTGATGGAAACCATTGAATATCATTTTGATGGAGATGGTAAAACATGAGGGATAATGAACCGGACAAGAGAAAGGATCAAAAAAAAAAAAAAAGGTAGAAAATGCAAGTTAATTCATAAAACTTTTTTTTTCCTTTCAAGATCGAGGTCGCGTCATTTATCAACCTATTGTGGAACCAGAAAAGACACTAGAAACCATGTTACCATTCTATTATCCAAAGGTAATAATAATAATAATATTAACACACTCTCTTCTTTGTGATCGTTTTACGAAATAACTCCATCTTGATTTTAAAAACAAGAAAATTGCGCGCGCACCTTGACAAAAAACGTAACATTCATTTACTTACGTTCAATTCTAAAATAGGTAAAAGCATATAGTTTTGTGTACGACGCCACTTCTCTGCCAAGAAGGTAAAATTTTAATTGTTACACAGCCGCGTGAGCTTTGTATTCCCTACACCCCCAAGTTTGTTATTTTATCACGATGTAATGAGTAACGAATAACAATAACAATCATCATCAATATATAAATAGGCACTATGATGATAGTCATAGTAACAATAGTGAAGAGGATTATGATCATGATCATGATAATGAAGAAGAAGAAGAAGAAGAAAAAAAAGGAATGCTTCGATTGCAAATTATTCCATTACCAGGTGATGATCAATTAACAGCAATGAAAGACTCGAAAATGGTAAACATTGGACTATTTATAAAACATTGAAAATTAGGATAAAGCAATGATGTTAATAAACAGTCTATCACGAGGGAAGAAGAATGAGGAGGATGTGTTTTTTATATATACTTTCATTGAACTCATTCTCACTCATTATTTTAGCAATATGCTCTCAAAACGATTTTACACAAACTTTTCAAGTGGTGTATTCAAACTCGACTTGGATACAAAAAAAGAGCACAACATGATACACTTATCCCAAAGGAGACTTATGTGACGATGTATCAGTATCTTAAAGCAAAATATGCTAACGATTTAGTGAGGTAATTATCATCACCTGGCTTTCTTGGCCTTTTTTTTTGGTATTTTTTTTTTCCACAACATAAAAGTATATTAATATAATTATTATTGTGTATTAGTAACTGGACCGAAAAAACGGATCCACAAAAGTATGTTTTTGAAGATATTGGTATAGCTAGTTATCTCTTATGTTTATGGCAACAAGAAGATCGGTATGTAAAAATAATAGAAACAAAGTTTTCTTGTACATGGCAATACAAAATTAGAGAAAAAAAAGGGAGGGTGTGGGAGGGGGAAGGAACTGGTATTATATAACAATGATGAGTATTACTGAAGCTAAAATAAAAATGAGGACACACAAACCACCTGTTTTTTCATTCTCATATTTATCGTATGACAATCAAAAGGGCAAACAAAAGGAAAAAAAAAAAAAAAAAAAAGAGGCTGGGTAAATATATTAAAAAAAAACTTTACTTCTTTTAATTAGAAAACCGACTTTTATCGACTTGGGATGTGGAAATGGTCTTTTGACTTATTTATTGACAAGTGAAGGATATCAAGGATATGGGATTGATGTTGCTGAAAGAAAAATATGGTCGAAATTACGCAATGGTAATCATGATCAATTACGTGGTAAGTTTCCTCTCAAAATATATATATATATATATAATTAGCTTATGAATATGGTTAACTATAATTAAACCCACATTTGTTCGCTACAACCTTTTTGCCCCTCCTTATTATATATACTAAATACCTACCCTGTTTTATATAATAATAATCCCGCTACCTTATAGTGGAAGCACTTTATCCAGCGCAAGCTGTTTATCCGGGTATAGATTGGCTAATTGGGAACCACGCTGATGAACTTGTACCATGGTAAACTTTCTTTTTCTCTCTCTCTCCCCCCCTCCTTTTACGCTGATGCTGATGCTTATACATTGACCGGAGAAAAAAAAAAGAGGAACTAACGAAATATATTTTTTCTTTGTGTTATGTAAATATAATATATAATCTATGCTCGGGTACCTATCGGATTTTGTTGTCTTCTTGATGATGATAACCATTAACAATGGGGGTGAAATGTAAAATTATTATTAAAAATGAACAAAGGATTCCATTGATAGCAGCAAAATCAGGGGCACAATGCAAGTAAGGAGTTGAATTATATTGTTTTCGGCATACCAAAACTATAAAGAGGACACACCTTACCCCACTCATTATAGGATTATATATATTAAAGAAGAATGGTATTGTTTCATTATGATAAATAAGATAGATAGACTCATTATTATTATTATATTCATTCTATTACTTAGATTCATGGTAATCCCATGTTGTTTTTATGGTCTTGATGGTACGAAACGTCTTGTGTTAAATACCAATACTACGGATGAAGAAGAAGGAGGAGTAGGAGGGGGAAAATATAAGGCCTATACACGTTATGTAAAAGAGATTGCCACTCAATGTGGCTTTCAAGTAGAACAAGATCATTTACGTATTCCAAGTACCAAGAATATTGCCATAGTTGGAAGAAAAAGAAGAGATGAAAAAGTGGATATGACAACACTACGTTCCATAGAAACAAAAGGATCGACTTTTGTCCCGCGTAAAAATGATCGTGACAAAGAACTTGAACGAAGAGAACGTAAAAGATCAAAAATAGAAAAAAAGTAGCTATTCTAGTAAATGTCTTATAACCCTAATGAATTGTATTATATTTATATATAAATGTTGTAGCACTTTTTTTTTTCCAAGTCTTTTCCCTCCCCCCAAAAAAAATTAGTATTAGTAGATCCGAGTCAAAAAAAGAAAAAATATAATTATTATGAGTTACCACACACAACTGTGGTTTTTTTTTTGTGTGTCCGCAATTTCACAACAAACAACTCACACAACAAAATAGTCCATTTTTAACTTTTCTAGTCTCCTTTTTTTTTTTTATATCCTCTTCTTCTTCTTTCTCACTTCTTTTTATTTATTCCCTTTTTCAAAAAAAAAAAAAAAGAGAAAAAAAGATGAGGTTTTCAGGAACACTTTTATTATTATCATTACTTGTATTATTACAAGCTGTATTTTTAGTCGAATCACAAGATCCTAGTGGAAGTGGTAGTCCACCTGAACCTACTGTTAATCCTCCACCTTCTCAACCGTCCGAACCTCAACCTTCACCAACACCTACCAGTAATCCACCTCCAGCATCATCGGACCCACCTCCAGCTTCGTCAAATCCTCCTCCAGCTTCGTCGAATCCTCCTCCAGCTTCATCGAATCCTCCTCCTCCAGCTTCTTCATCCAACAACCCTCCTCCTGCTTCTTCGAACCCACCTTCTGAAACTTCGCAAAGACCTACAAGTTCACCTGACGCCACTTCTTCTGACGAACATACTTCACCTACTGAATCTCAAACGGATTCGCAATCTCCTACATCGTCCACTACTCCTCCAAAAGGCGATGACTCAAAAAGTGACAACACTGCTGCTATTGCTGGTGGTGTTGTTGGCGGAGTTGGTATGTATATCTTTGTCTTTTTCTTATTTGTAAATATAAAAAAGATATAGAAACAAAAAATTTCTGAAACCTAATTGTTTATGAAATTAAACGGATGGCTGATGGAGGATGACGATATATATATATATATATCTTTTTCTAAAACAAAAATTTTCTTTTTATATCCTAGTCGGTCTCGCTTTGATTGGTGGTTTATTGGCATGGTTGAATCGTCGTGGTGGATGTACTTCTCGTAATAATAAGAAACGTCCTGCCGATTTTGAAGACTTTGGATTGGCTGAAACTGATTTCCCACATCATCGATCCCCACCTATGGCCGCTGCTAATGTAGCCGCAGGTGCTGCTGCTGGTGGTGCTGCCGCTGCTGCTGCAAAGACAGCTGCCTCGCCTACGTTGCCTCGTTTGAATGATCAAGGCAATTTTTATAATGATTCTGGTCGTCACTATTATGAACCTCAATTGAATCAACCTGATTACGGCGCTGGCGCCATGTCGCCTAATCAACAGCATCAACAAGGTTATTATTATCAAGATCAAGGAGGAGGTTATTATGATGAACAAGGTTATTATTATGATGGTAGTACGGCTGTTTCTAGTCAACCCATGTATGATCCTAATCCTCCTGTCGTCGCAGGTGGTGTTGTTGCTGGTGGTCCTCCACCAATGCAACAACATGGTGATTATTATAAGCCTGATACCGCTGATGGCAAACCTCATTTGCGATCATAAATATATATATATATATATCTATGATTGTTTTCCTCAACTCTATTTTCCCATTACTACCTAGTTTCTCCATTATATATATATAGTTTTTTTTTCTATTCTTCTTTTTCTCTTTTTATATATTTGATCTTGAAGAACAAAAGGTTTTTATTTTTTTATAATCATAATTAATATCTTCCTTTTATTTTTTTTATATTCTACCCTATTCTCCTCCTTTTAGTTTTATCACCTATTAACAACCACAACAAAAACATCCTCTTCTCTCTATCTCACGTACCTTTTTTTTTTTACCTTATATACACTTTTTACAACTATATATAACTTCTTTTTTTCTTTTGTTATAATATCCTGTCCAACCCAATTCACCCCTATATATTTTTTTTATGTTCGCATCTGAATTTCTAATTTGTTATATAGTATATATAGATATATATAATTATCCATGCAACCATTTGATCAACCCTATTGTGATTTGGCTATTATATAGTGTATACGATTTGAAACTCTTTTGTTCTTTACTATAAAAAAAATATATAATATACATAATGATGATCATCCTTTCTATCTCTCTCTCTCTCTTTGTGATGTGATTTTATTGATTGAATGAATTTATGGATCAACGGCAGAAATAGGTACAATGGGACCACATCTTGCAGGTGGGATTTGACCTAATATTTCTTCCAAATAATGTTGACACCATTCTTTTTCAGATACGGTCATTCGCCAATGACTTTGTAATGTCTTGTGTCCAATTTTTTTTCTCCAGAAAAGTAACACTGGCCAAACAAAAATAAATAAAAGAGTAAAATAAAAGAAGAGTCGAATATAAACATTATCTACAATTTGAGATAACAAAGATGCTGGCTTTACTGTCACTTTGGTTTCTCTTTTTTCAATGGTAATATCCAATTTGTGTGAATATCCATGGGAACGAATATTGGATTTTAACACTATATCATATAATCTATATAATTAGCATTCCATATGGGATGTATGATATATATATATATATATATATATAAAGAGAGAGAAGACATACATCGAATGAAAAGGTCTTCATCCCAATTGCTAAGAACCTTATTCAGTTGTAATTCTTTTAATCGATGGGTATCTTGAACATAGTCTTTACATAATTCTTGTACTGATTTAACATAGCCTGTTTTTCGATCAGGCAACACATGGAATCCATCCGATGTACGAGCTACAAAATGACTACAATCAATGGAACAATCAAAATCCACACTAGGAATATATGAACCTGATTTCACATTGATAGGCTCTACTGTAACTTGTTGTCCATTGGTATCATAGGTACGTCGATAATGCTCATAGCCATTGCTCGTTCCTGAATAGATCAAAATAAAAAAAGTAAATAATTGTTATGGGGGAGGGTCCAAGAATAATTGGATGAGACTTATTTACCTCTGATACGAACAAAGATTTTGGGTGGTACTGTATTCCGTTGTTGTAAAAATGAATATAATTCTGTACTGAACGCATTGACCTGCAAACTTCGTGTCAGTATTCGGTCATCCCTTGCATAAGTTTCAAATGGTATATGGTATTGAGGTGGGGAGACTGCTTGTGACATTTGAATAATAGATGAGGATGGATGTGGTGGTGGAGCACTGGGTGATAAAATACCATGGTGTTGTTGTTGTTGTTGTTGTTGTTGTTGCGGTGGTGGTGGTAGTTGTGCAGCTAACATCAGTGGATCGTCATAATCCTCTTCTTGGCCCTCGTTGTCTTCTGTAGAAGTGCCAAGAAGTAAAGCTTGGTGATCACTTGATTCTTCAACATCAGGCATGTAGTTGCGATTGACAAGTGGTGTCTCGTCTACTTCTGTTGTTGTTGTTCGAGATTGTGATTTGTCGGGAGGGAACTCATTACCTGGTGTCCAAAATGTCATTGCGTTATTTACTTATTTATTTATTTATTTGTCACTGGTATGTGTTTTATGGAGAAAGAGAAGAGAGAAAGGTCGAACCTGAAAATAGACATACTTATTTTTATAATTAGGCACAATTTGACCAGAATAGTAATACCTGTCTTGGCAAAAAAAAAAAAACCTCTCACTTTTGTTTTTACGTTTTCCTCAATTGAAGCTTATTTCTTTATGTTGATAGATATAAGTGTTATTGTAATTGGATTGATGGATCATAATTATATAGTATTCAAGTCGTGTTTTTGTAAATGAGATGTCATTTATATTATATAACTATCACCACTACTGAGGGCACTCCTGTCAATTGTTTTCCTTGGTATTTTGATTGGATCAAATAGATAGAAAAGTTATACCTTATACATTCATCATTTCTTCTAAATAAATAATATTTTAAGCAATTTAATTGTTGAATAAATATCTATGAAAAATTGTTAATGACGATAAACATGAATCATATCATTATAATAAGATAGTAATATGATGGAATGCTTAAAAAAGTAGAAATAAATTGTTCACTTTGATGCGTTCCTTAACATTCTGTGTAACCACAAACCAATATTTTTGAAGGAAAAAAACTTTTTCTTCAAACTGAAACCAGTTAATTGATTGGGATTAGATTCGAAACTGTATCAAAAAAGATGTCAGGGGCCAATTCGGAACATAAAAAAAAAATGATAGATCAATAGTTGAGATACTTCTTTTGTGGTGTAAGAGTGGAAAGGAATACATTTTAATCTCACAACAACCACGACGCAGAGTTTGATACCTCTAAAGCAGGGTTAGAGGTATCAACAAAAATTTAGCGGTTGTTAAATTTGCATGATACCTCCATCCCTGCTTTAGAGGTATCAAACTCTGCATCGAATGGAGTGGATATTTTTGCGACCAATAGATGTATTCTCTAGTATTAATTTCCTTCGTTCGTCCTGCAAAACCGACAGTGTCCTTTGCTTCGACCACAACACGTCGTTTACCACCATTTTCGTTTCTATATGGCCATGAACTGTCACTTTTATTCAGTTTATAAAGTTCAACAAACGCAAGGATTTTTTCACACTCTTCGTCATGTAATAAAAAGGAATGTTTGAAAAAATACTTGATTTCTCCAAAGTACTGACGTTGTTGATTGCTAATAACTGAACGATTCCTTGATTTGCTTATGTCGACGTGGATATGCAATCGCATGAATGATTCTCGGATTGTTCCACTATATGTGCTTTTATCTTTGTTGTATAATCTGCTTCCAGTCTCTATGATTTCGCTTGGGTCAATATATATAGGATCGTAGGATCCATTTTGCCAGGCCCAGAATTGACGTAAACGTTCTCCACAACGCAAAGACTGAATAGTATTCTCTGCATATTTTAGGACTATCTGGATCATCCAATAGAACTATTGCTTTTTTTTTCCTTGGATTTGCGCTGTCACGTTCATCATTATCATCGTCATCATTATCATCATTGATTCCATAATCAAAAGTACGAAAACAACATAGCAGAATAAACACCTTTATCTTTTAAAATTACCAAAAGTTTCCGAACTATTAGTTTGCTGCGTAAAAGTCGGCAGAAAAACACGAAATTTTCCCTTTCGTTTCGCTTCAAACAATGATCAAACAAAAAGCGAATAGCCTGTTTCAGCATTATCTAGTATTTTTTTTGTTGATTAGTTCTGGATTGTGGGTTGTACGATTTCATGCTAGCACACTTTTCTATGAAAATACATTTTGAGCATGTAAATACAAAGAAAATTCTATATGTGACTCCCCTATACAGGCTTCACCGACAAACAATCGTCAATTCCATAATACAGATAATTACTTTGTCTTAACCTTGATAGTCCTTGTGAGGTAAAACTTCTGTAACAATTTTTGGCACTTTGTAAGATATAACTATTTCTTCTCGTCTTTTCACATCACTATATTAATATATTGTTATAACAAATTATAATAAAAACGGTATTGTATGTAGATATAAACTAGACAGTATATTATAGCATGTAGTAGTAAGCCACTAAATCAAACTTATATAAGAATCCATTATGATATAACTGTATTCAAATTTTTTCAGTTCCTTCACCTGAAAGTGGCCCTGAAATTAACCATTTCAGGTTTTCTCGGGTTTTATGGTTTTCTTGGATTTGTAAAAGTTTTCTTGAGATTTCTCATTTCTACGCTGATCCATGCCCATAAAAAATAATGATAGTAGCATATTATTATTAGCTCTGAATCAAACAGGAATGGTTTATCCTTAAGGAAGAAATATGATTTCCTGTATGTCATACTTCAATTGCAAATATTTCTGTGGTTTTGCAAAAGTTATTATTATCTTTTTACATTGAAGTTATAAGTTAAAATATCGTCAGAAGAACAACGTTATGGGTAGTGTTATTTAGCAAATATTAAGTCCAGCTGATATTTGAGTGGTGAAAAACCTGATTTCCGAGAGAAATCATAGTAAGTTATATAATACATATCTTCACCATTGTATGAAGTACAGGGTACTATTGACTGTACATCATTCTCTACTGCTGATGATCATGTTCAACTGTCAGAGTAGTCATAAATTAACTTTGTTTTCCTTAAAGCATCGCTTTATTGGACGTTCTCATCCGCAATAAGGATTTTGATATGATTGGGCCACTTGTTGGGTTTCTTGGCGCCAATAATACGATTAGCCAAGCTATTGTTTTTTTTTTATCTTCTCACCTACCAACTTCCCTTATCTCATCCCCTCCCCCAATTCCTAATGGGCAAAGACAATCACGCCAATTATTATTACACCTATACCAGTCCTTCAGTCGCCCCTCCCAACAACAGTAACACCACAACACCAAGCGCACCTTCTGTAGATGAAATAGGTTCCTCTTCTTCCGCTGCTGCTGCGGGTTCATCTTCCATTGCACCTCCTTCTTATGACGATGTTCTTCAAGAACAAACTAATTACAATAATGACCATGCTCAGAACAAACCTTCCTTAACGAATAACCCTTATGTTCGGGACGATTCCTACAGTAATTCTATTCCCGCTTATAATCCTGCCAACATACCCGATGCCGATGAAGATCACACACCATTACTCAATGAACACAGTGGACAAGTAGAAGAACATCAAGACCCATTTCGAGGTCGTCCACCACCACCCGGTTATTCAATTTATCGAGCACCTTTTGAAACTCTTAAAGACGGCACAATTCAATCGCGTGATGTGCATTTAAATACGGACGGTGAAGCTTTATTACAATTTCTGAAGCAAAGAAATACTAAACCCTGCATGGCTGTGCGCTTTTATGGTAAATGATGCAATCTGGATTTGGCTGGGAGCAAAAAAAAAACACACTGGATAATTAGAACTTTTTATCGATCTTGATTTATACATATAGGATATCATGAAGAAACCCATTGGCGAACACGTAGTACGCGAGATAAAGATGGAAACCTTGTTGAAGAACGTGAACCGGTCACTGTTCGTGTAGATGATTTCACTTTTGATGTGGATTGTAGTAACTATGTATCACCGAACTGCGAAGGCATGTATGTCTTGCCTGATAAAAAAACCGGGTTCACAAAATCTGTTCGAGAACTATGTGATGATTACGTCCATGAAACAAATCAACTTAAAGAATTACGACTTACCAAAGTAATTGATTGGGATTATGCTACATTAACACGAGGTGAGCTTTTATTGTTATCCATCAATATGATGGTTCTATTATATATATGTATTTACTGATCCAATTTTTTTCTATATGTTACACAGCTTTCACTGCAGCCATTCGAAATCATGGATATTATCATTCAGTTGAAATTACATTTGAAACAAAGGAAAACAAAATCATTGTAAAAGCAAATACAAAAATGTCCCGTATGGTGGATAACTGGATGGTGCGATGGTTCTTTTTCCTTTCCTGTCTTTGGATTTTATCTTGGCCCATTCTTTGGTTATGTCGCAAAAAGTTTGGTCATAACTCACTTCAAAGCAAATGGAAAATGATGATATCTGAACGAGATTGGTATTATGAAAAAGTCCATGAAGTATTAGGTCAAGTACGCCAACAAGGCCAAGCTTTTGGAACTGTACCATTTATTCTTTAATTTTACTAATAAAAAAAAATAAGTGTATAAATATGTTTTATTTCTATTCTAAAAACTCTCAGATGCTTTCAAATATCATTTTTATTTATTCTGTTATTAAGCTCATGGATTTCTGTTTTATTTTATTGGGTATGTAAATGAATGTTACCAGAGATTTTTTTTTCTGATAATTGCATTAATTATTTACTATATATTACCAAAAGAACCACCATTTTGGATATCTCTTCTCTTTCAGATCATTGTTTTTATCCCATTTTGAATTGCACTTTTTATTATCTTTCCATTTTCTGGAATCTTTGTTCTTATCTTCCCACTTGTCCCATTCTTTCTTGTCGCTTTTCTTTTTTCCATCCATTTGCACTTGTCTTTCCCCCATTAGTTATTAATATCACCACCATCAACAATGATATAGGGCGTGGGTGGCCCCATAGTTTGTGTAGTGGTATAGTTTGTTGTAGTGGTCATGATTGCATGTACATTGATTATCATGGTAATGGAGTTTCCTTCATTTTTCATTCTTATGGTCGTTTCTATAACTGTCACTAATTGTGTAGTTGCATAGATAGAAGATGTGCGGGTAAAGGTACTGATAATGACATCCGTTTCAATGAAGGTCGTGTGAAAAACAGAAGGTAATATCTCCACATTTGTAACTGTTCATGTTGTTTCTATTACCTTTGTAATGATAATGGTATTAAGATTTGTCCAGGTCGTTCCAACAGTTGTTACTCCACCTGGAATCTCAACAGTGGGTGTCTCAGTATTTACAATCTCTGTTGTAAATGTGGTTCCTGTAAATGTGACGACGGCTGGGATGATTTCAGTTTTAAAGTAATCTGGATTGTTGTTTCCACTACGTACTGTAGGTACCCCTGTTTGTGCTGTTGGAGTAGGTTTAGGAGTTACAGTGAGAGCAACTGTTATGTATTGGTTACTTATAGTTCTTCCAAAGGGAAGCAAGCCGTCATAATCTCTACATCCATCGACAGCTACTTCATAATCGTGAGTTTCTACGCCAGGTGCAACAGAATAATAATCATAACCCAAACCAATGAGGGCTCCAGAAAAAGCATCAAAGGTACACTCGGATCTGACCTTAAGTAGCTAAAGAGTATTTTGGATTAGTATTTTTAGATACCGTTTATACACCATTTTACTTTTATTTTATCTCAATGAATTAATGTAAAACTTTCAAGTAGTTTCCCCCCTTGTGTTACAGTATAAAGTGAATGAACCCGTAGTACTTACAATGCCTTGTGAATTATTAGGGTAGAAATTATAAATGGTATGGCAAGCACAAAAACCTCTGTTAGGCATTTACATACCTTTTAATTCAATCGTTTCACCTTCTGGTATTGGAATCTAGATATAGTTGTACTCAAATATCAAATCATCAAAATATCAATTGATAAATAAGAAAAGCTATGCCGATTAATACCGATCCCTTTTCCTTGATCCATGATTGTTGTGTACAAATAATCAACACCATGCATTAAACACGACGATGTGTACTAGAAAAATTGTATTTTACAATAATAGGTATTGGTCTATTTCTCTATATTATATCTTTTCGTATATAGATAGATATCTATCGTCTAATAAGTGAAGTTTCATAAAAATGTACATGCGATTTTAGAGAAAATGAGAGAGAAGGGGAAAGGAAATTCTTCAAGAAGTCGCCCTTTGGGAGTAGAAGAAAAGGTTTATTGAAGGACAGCCATCATATCCTCAACCTTGGCAAACTTTTCTCTTGGTTTTCCAAGTTTTTCACCAGCAGCAAATTCAGCTGCTTCTATTCGTTTCCAATCAGCATAACTTACAGGTCGAATACCGCGAGACTTGAAGACTTGCTCTAATCCATCAGCACCATCTTTATACACATTATCATTGAGCATTGGTCGTGATTCCTTGATATCTTGTACAATAGTATCTGCCGTTTCGTATGCATCTGTCATGGTTGATACAATAACACCTGTTGGGCCACGCTTCAACCAACCAGCGGTATACATGCCTGGCACCTTATAGCAAACAAAATGACTCATTAGCAAATGTTTTTTTGTCTATTTCTCATATGAAAACATCATCCCATAAATATAATAAGTAAGAGATATTTCCCCCTTTATTTACCTCTTGTCCTTCAGAATCCAAAATTTTTCCATAATTGTTAGGAACACGACCTTGACGCGTATCGAAAGGTACACCGTCCATGGGTAAACTCTTGTATCCAATACTTCTCAAGACTAATCCACATTCACGATCTTCAAATTTTCCTGTACCAACTGCCTTTGTCTCTAATGGAGATGGGCCTTCCAATCGATTCAATTCATAACGAATGCCTTGAACTTGAGATCGGTTCGTATCTGTCAAGATTTCAACTGGACTTCTCAAGAATTCAAGACTCCAAGATCGATCAGCTGATGTTGTTGCTGATCCCTTTTCCAAAATACCCATCATGCGTTTTAATGGTCTTCGCTTGCTTAAAAATGATTGAGCCGCATCGATTTCAGATTTGATCCAATCCTTATCCGCCTCATAGGCGACATTTGGTAAGTTCATTTGTTCACGTAATTCTTTGGATGTAAATGCTGCCTAGAAATAATATAAAATAATAAATATCAACATACAGCAATCCTTGTCAGAATATTTGAAAAAATGATAAAGGAAAAGATGCTTTTTTTTTCTTTTTTTTACCTGTAAAGGACCTCTTCGACCAACGACATGAACATGTCGAATCTTACTCTTCGACAAAGCTTCCAAAGCGTATTCTGTAATATCTGTCTTACGCAATGTATCAATTGGACTTAATAAAACGCGAGCAACATCCAGTGCTACATTGCCCTGACCAATGACAACAGCAGTATCTGTTTGATCCAATGGTAATTTTAGGTTTTCAAATTGGGGTAATCCATTATACCACGCGACAAAAGCTCGCGCTGATTCGACACCATACACGTCTTCGTTAGGAACGCCAAGGTGTCTATCTTCACTTGCACCATAAGAAAATAGAATCGCATCGTAATGTTTTTTAAGTTCTTGCACAGAAATACTTTTCGACGATAATGACGATGAGCCAACTGTGACATTACCGAGAAATCGGAAACGATCGTCTTCTGCAACCTTGTCAAATGTTGTCATGACATTCTAGTAAGAAAAAAGGTAAATATAAAACACATGGTTAAATACTCTGATCCCTCATGTTGTAATATTAACCAAGTTTTTTTTCCTACCTTCACTTCGGGGTGATCAGGAGCTACACCGAATCGGACAAGGCCATGAGGGACAGGAAGACTGTCATAGACATCAATTTTGACGTTAGTCACTTCTTTGAGTAAACGATGTGAAGTGTAGAATCCAGCAGGTCCACTTCCAACAACTGCAAGACGGAATGGTCTTGAAGAAGCAGACGAATAAGTTCGGATACTTTGTCGAAGCATAGGGTTGTCGGTTCGTTTCTTTCTTTCTTTTTTTTTTTTGAAAGAAAAGCTATATGCGAAAAGAAAAAAATACAGGCAGTTCTTTTTTTTTTCGTATTCTTCTCAGTACCTTGATCGGGAAAACGACGGACCGATTACCGTGCGGGGGCAGTTGTCAAATTTGACGAATGAATTTCCAAAAATTCGTTACTGACAAAGCAAAGCGTTTCTTTCCAATAATTGGTTGAAATATTTGACTTGTTATGAGAAAGATTAGTAAGGTCATCGAAGCAAAGGTTCTTTTATATATGTATGTACCAGTATTTATTATGGAAGAGAAAGAGAAAGAGAATTACATTTGTAACAATTATAGGAACAGTAACAAGGAGAAACAATTTTGTTATAGTGATGTAGTGAAGTTTTGTATTTGATCGGGTATTTAGTATGTTGCTACCGATTTTTTAAATATTTTTGCTAATAGAGGCTGATAGCTGTATACTGTTCCTCGATTCGTAAAAATATCTTGAAATAAAACTGGATAATAATAATCATAACAGCTTCTTCACTATTGTCGTCCATATACTTTTGGCTTTCTCCCTTTATGTCGACTGGAGAAAAGATTGTCTCGAATAACTCACCAATAGATGGTATAGGGGAAGGGATGAATGGTGCTTATATAGCTAGGAATACTAATATTGCATAGTATCAACATCAAATATACATCGATCGTGTTTTTGCCACTATCATCCATTCATTGAACAATGAGTAATATACTATAATTAATCTAACATTAATTATTGAATATGCTTTCATCAAAACAATATTCACTTATTCCAAACTCTCTTTATCCAAATTGGTTATTTAATATAAATAACTTGGGAGAATATTGTTGAATTGCATGAAAATGTAACATCGAAATTATAAATTTGGCGAATCCAAACAAACTCAGGAACACAGGACGTGTTTTGGAACAAAAAAAAAATATTTATTCATATTTTTTCTTATTCTTCTTTTCCACTTGCACACTTTATATAACTATGTCTAGACAAACAGATGAAGAAGAAAATGCAGAATTAGAAAAATTACAACAAGAGATTACTCTTACACTACAAGCTATTGATGAAAACTTTGCTCGATGCACACAGATTGTTTCTCAAGGAATTATCCCTGAAGTAGAACGATACTCTGCTGCCAGTAAACGCGTCTGGGATGGTTTAAAAGTAAAAAAAGAAACATTATATATGCTAAATGAGAATAGGAAAAAGAGAAAACGTTAGGGATTAAATGAAATGAGGAATAACACACGAAAATGAATTATATAGGTTTGGGTTTATTTTTTTCAACATGTCGACAATAACATTGTTCATCACCAAACGAATCGCCCACCATTTTCTCAAATTCCACCTGAACCAACAACAGATCCTACTCCCTGGGATCGATTAAAAGATAAATTCTCACCATCATCACAAGATCTA
This sequence comes from Phascolomyces articulosus, assembly GCA_025677815.1. Taxonomy (NCBI): domain Eukaryota; kingdom Fungi; phylum Mucoromycota; class Mucoromycetes; order Mucorales; family Lichtheimiaceae; genus Phascolomyces; species Phascolomyces articulosus. The sequence goes on along the minus strand of JAIXMP010000003.1, from coordinate 987,295 downwards.
AGTCGACTTTTACAACGACCAGGGCATGCACATTTACCAGGGTCACATACAACCGCAACTTCTGCCACTTTAGCTCGACCGCATGCCCGTGTACCTACTTTTGCATCTAGTAGCAGTACGGGTGACTCTTCTAGTACATCCTCTTTCCGTCATCGCACTTCACCACCAAAAACGCTTCCATTTGCTATATCTTCTAAAGATTTGCTTAACACACCTGCACGAGAAGCAGCACATATAATGGTCGATAACAGATTGAGGCGAATGGGTATTGAAAGTTCACCAAGTAGTTCAGATGAAACTAGTGGACCATCCCGTTATAAAGGAAAACAACCGCAACATCAGCAGGAACAAATAGATATTCATGGGGATGAGACACCAGCAAGTTGGGTGGCTAATAACGATAATGAAGAAGATCGAGCACATTTTGAAGGATTCATGCGGGAACGGCAAAAACGATATCAGAATATGGATCCAGATGCTGAATTACCTATTGTACGAAATCGACCAATACCAAAATCACCTGGCCAACAGGAAGGACAGGATCTTACTTCATTTTTAACAGCAAACAATTCATTATTCTCATCACCAGCAGTTAACTTTGATCAAGATCTTCGGCCCTCCTCAAAACGAACACGTGTTGATATGATGGATGATGATGATGTTGGATCATTATTAGCTCCTGCTTCTACTACAAATTATCGAGAAGAACCTTCTAATATACAGCAACACGACAATGGAGAAGAGGATGATGATGAGGATGATGATGAGGATATGGATAGTGCTTATGAATTTTCACAAATTCGACCGAGCGATATAGTAGCACCTCGGACAGATGACCGGGAAAGTGGAGCAAGTACTCCAGTGGGTAGTGTAGGTGGGGTATCAATAACATCTTCATCAAGTCAACTACCCAAACAGTTCAGTCTTCACTATTTTTCAAGCATGTATCGCGAACCACCGGCATCAACACAATTAACACGTATTTATACCCTATTTTCAGATCAACCTGATCAACCTTTATTAGTGGATCAAGTCCTCGAATTAGTAGATGACGACAAATCATTTACACCTGAACGTGTTAAGTTGTTTATTAATGTACTTGTATCAAAAAAATTTTTAAAAAAAGAAAGTGCTGGACGCTATATCTTGAGACAGTAATTAAAATTTTTTATTATTTTTACTATTTATAAATATGTATAATAATAATGGAAGAGGACGTATATGTTATGTAAAACGTTTCTTAGATGTAATATATAAAACTTTTGGACTCATGACCCCAATTGTTGTTACCTTGGTAACAATGTTTTCTTTTGTTCGAATGGTACTTTTTGCTAACCCTCATTTGTATTTTTGCACGGATGGTGTTATTATACCATAATCAAATGAATTGTTATTTTGACATCTGCTCATTGTCTATATATCTTTTTGTTGTAAATAATAAAAAGAAACCTACATAAGTCTGGGTAAAGCCATTGTTCAGTTAAAATAAAGTTTATCCCTAAGATTTGCATTTGGACCCGTCAGACGAGCGGACGTTTTTTTGGACTTACAAGTCAACATGTAAGATTCTTGGCTCGACCCGTTGGATCGAATTTTATAATAGAGTTGAAAAAGACGCAGAAGACAGTTTTGTACCAGAAATATATTAAAAACAGTAATAAACACTTAAACACGATACCTAATTATATCGTCATTTTTTAAATTATGATAAAGAGAAAAAAGCGTACGTGATCAAGATCGGGATTAGACACGTTATTGTAGAAACCCTTAATGATAATGATCTCAATCCAATTACTGTTTAAGTTCGCCGTACTCGTCGTGATCGAGAGTAGGTAGTACGTAATAATCTTTAGTACTGTTGCGCGAGAATATCAATAACTTCAGGCAGTTGTGTAGTATGATGATATATGATTTTCGACAATTCAATGTAGGTTTTGTTGCCGAATAGGATAAGTGCTTTCAAGGACATTAGTCGTTTTAAAAGTTGGGTCAAAGAATCAGGAATTATTCTATATGACAAACCGAGTCGAGTCAGGTATCAATTCGATAGGTTCAATGAAGACGCGATATATCCGAAATCGGCTCGTCTTTCAATTATCATGTTGTTAATGATGTGTACATTATATCACATTTGTACTGCATCAGTTAATCGATGTTCATGATTAAAATCGCTGTTGTTTGTATTATGCATCAATTACAGTTCCTTCTTCGAATCCTTTTTTAGCAGCAGAATATTTCGTAATTGTTGGTTGTCGAAAGGGATTGCTTCTTACTAGATAAAAAATACATTTCTTTAATGGCGAATACCATCATATAAAAAACAACTACAGGTAGCAGTAGTGTCCTTTTCCTCCTTACTCCCCGTAAACACTTACCCGATGTTTCAATTTTACTCGAGTATTTTCAACTCATACATATCGAACGGGTCACCTGATTCCTGATGTTCTCCTCATGCGTACTAATTCACATAACTTCAATTTGACAGTTTTCACATGATCTGGTTAAACATTGTATATGAATTGAACTAAAGCGTTCGTGTACTTTTGCAGTTCACTATAATCCAAGGCAGAGTCTATATTCTTGGCCAGTCTTGTAAAACAAACTTGTACTAAAAATGACATGAAAGTACCAACTGAGACAGACAAGGATGGCAAGATACTGGAGTTAATTTTATAAGGAAATCGTCGCACAAGTAGTTGGTTTTGGGATCGAGTTTCATTCACCAAGCAATCGTGTTGCTGCTTTTGTTCTGGAAATACTGCTTTGAAATAACATCAGCTACTATTTTTGTAGGTATCAGCAGTTTCCCTTGTGCATTGCCTTGTCAAAGTAAAATGCTGGCTCTCATGTAATATATGTCTGGGCGAAGCAATCGTTGTTTTTGGTCAATGTGTTCCAACCTGTATGTGTGCAATCGTCGATCGCTTTTTGGCATGGTTGAGACTTTTTCATAGGCAAAAGCGCGATGCAATAGGATCAAATATTTGAGATCTTGATGTATGCTACTCAATGCTTTGGTATACAATTCAATCGCGTGTATGTAATCGTGTGTTGCGTATATATGTTTTCCTTGATCAAACGCGTTTTGGGGAAGAGAGAGATCCAATTGCGTTGGTGTGAAATGGACATATGAATCTGATATGATGTTGAGAACGGACTTATTTGAAATTGTTAAGTTGCTACTGTTGGCGTTATAATTAGAAAACAAAAAGAAGGGACGCGTTATTTGTAAAGCGTAAGCTCTTATGACCCAGTCGCAAAAATATGAAATAAAGCATGGAAACTATTATAATACAATATGTTTTTTTAGTTAAAGATGCTATTTTTATAAAGTGCAACCCTATCATAATAATATTAAAGTACTTCACCATCATGTTACTATGGTTTCTAAAGCTGTCAAACATAAAATAATATCGTGCGCATTATTATTATTATTATTCAATATAAAACTTTATGTACAATCTGCAAACGAATCTTGTTTCTGTCATGGAGATCCCTTTTTTCCTTTTCTGCAATCGTTATTCAAATGTCATTACGCAAAAAAAAGAGAGAGGGATCTTTTAATAAAATAAATAGCACAGGCACGTTCAAGTTGAACACTATTTTTATATTATGCATTATAAACACTCCTTAGTTTGCAATAACAACGTGTTTGATCTGTGTGACACTTTATTATTATATTATTCTTCATTACGACAATTAATAAAAAACTACATTTATAAACAGTTTGAAACAAAATGTAAAAGTTTATGGTTTGAACATTAACATTTTATTATTATTTAAAGTAATAGAGACTACTACTATTATTATAAAATAATAATAGTATTTTGTTTATCATTTTCTTATTTGATTATTTTCTTCATTTTGCAGATGAAGAAAAAAAAGCCGCTGAAAAAAAAAGAAGAAACTTCCAAGAGCTTAACGAAAAGCTTACATAGGCTAACTGTTTGCGAAAGAGGATAGAGGGCACAAGGCTGTCCTCCTATTTACCCCAGGGACAATCGCCGTCTGTTTTTGATCCTGGGCCAGGGATGAAGAAAAAAAAGAGAAAAAAGAAAAAGAAAAAAAAATGGCGAAATCAGTCGTCTTTTATATCTTTTTTTCTTAAGTGACTGTTTTCAATTCTGGTGTTGAATTTCAATCGCTGCGGCAGGCTATAGCTTTTATATATAAAATATAGGGTATATGAACAAAAACTTAAAGAGGATGATAATTTGAAAGAAACGATGAACGGTAAAGAAGTATAAAATGGTTCCTATGGTGGTCTTGCATAAATTTTATATATTTCTTAGTCTGAGCCAAATGTGTTTCAAATCTAGCTCCGATGGAAACACAGGCTTTTAACCCCTTATTTATTTTTGGTACACTTCAAGATGATATAGCTAATTACCTATTATAGGTACAAAGGTATTAATACCGTTTGATGGAACTTTATTATTTTATAGGAAGATATTATTAGAAAATGATTATTGGTGAGAAAAAGAGTAAATCGTATCTTGAACGACTGATACAGCTTGGAGTATCCATCAGACGACGCAAAATAAGCAACAACAACCTCTTCTATTATCAGAAAGATAACCACAATCTTCACAGTTAGACTTAGATTAATTTTATTTTGTTTCAATATGTAATCTTCAACTTCTACGGTCCCTTTTATTTTCTTTTCCTCTTTTACCGTCGGCGCCTCACTTTTTTCTTTTTATTATTACAAAAATGTGGGAATGCGCCAGAATAAATAAATTTTAATACTTTATACCCTGCAAAAAAAAAGTCTCAGCAGTTAAGTCCAAATCGTTATTTTCCATTTTTAAATAAAGAGTACGAGATAGACGTTTATCATACCACGGTGATCATGTGATTGATGTATGATGTGGTAATCTTATTACATGCTGTTGTTGACCGTACATAGATGAAATATTTCCTGATGAATGTACATATCCAGTATCTAAGTCATTTTTTGTGCTTCAAAACAAGCTGCTTTGGATTGACACTATAATACATAAGCTCGCACATAAATGTCTAAAAGCACTGGAAGCTGGAATTGGAGGAGGTTGTCAATCGCAATGGTGCACATCATATTAATTGGTTATCTGGCATGCTCATCTTGAATATATGTAGGCATCCGGTTCCTGGTGGGTATATTGTTCAAATTATACTTGATTAAAAGAATGAAATTTTTATTATTATGATTGGGCTTATATAGAAAAGAGGTATAAAGATTTAGAGAAAAATTGTTTTGATCAGGAAACTGAAGGGCGATGTTAGATCAACCTCATGTGGTACCAACAATAACATATTAACAAGATACTTTTCTTCCTGGTTTTGTTGTGTAATACAAATGGTGGATATGACACATCAATCATTTGCTGATATACTACGTCAATTACATTGAACAATCAATGTTAACCATAACAGACGTTCAAAACAAATGATCCACTTTTGCTTCAATCAACAGTCCATATCTTTATGTAGTACGAGGATAAAAAAAAACTAATTATGTTATTCTTATTGCCTTGTAACAATTCGTCTCTTGCTTGGGTCTATATATTTTTTTGCTGATGACTAAGTAATCAATCGTGATGATTTATTATTTACAGTAGCTAATTTTGTGGATAGGAGACTGGCTTAACAAACATACCATGGTTTTGCAGGTTATATGAAAGCACTAACTTGCTTTCAATTTTTAGTAAGTGGAAGAGAAGAAAAAGAAATGGAATGCGTATTAAAATTGAAGAATAGTTACTCAATGCTACTTCTAGCCATATCTGTATATACAATATATGTTAACTCATTGGATCATCTGCATAGTTATTATATAGAGTGTAAGTTTTAGGTTTTAATTCATATCAATAATTATCATTTGTATGTGGACTTGTTTGTGTTTAAAAATGAGAATTATGTAAAATAAACACAGCTGCAGGGATGTATACTCATATCAATATCAAATAAATTTATTTATCTCAATTCCCACGAACAATGTGGACATATTGCCTTTATATATCAAACACTCTATAATAACAATAATAATTATATAGAGTAGTAGGAAAATATCTTTTCGTCACCATCCGTAGTGACCTTAATAACAATATTAATAAGAAAACTACTGGTAAAAGGAATAGCATTATATAATGATAGTGGTAATAGTATAATGATATTGTAATAAATATATATTATTATTATATGAATTGATGTATGATTTCTTATAATAAATACCTCCCCTTGTAATTTCCAATTCATAAAAAATAGAGGGCTGCATAAAAAAAAATTATGGCGGCACACACACACACACACACACGCATGGCGAATCCACGTATTCTATGTGACGTTTTCAACCTCCACTATGCGGGATGCCCGTTATTTTTGATAATACGTGGACGTGGCTTTGGGTAATAACCATATTTACACACCTCTTTCTTCTTTACCACCATGGTAGCAATGGTAAATTTAAAAATATCCTATTTAATATCTCTTATTTCATTCTATAGAATCATTAATTATTATTATTCTATTATTTTAGCAATTAAACATTAAGACACTCCAACAAAAACAATTCAAGTTGGATGTTGATAGTACCGATAGCGTGAGTTATTTTTTTTTCTGTTAATTAATTGTATTACGCAAACACTTTTTTTTTTCAAGGAACTTTTTTTTTACGCATATTTTTTTTTATATATAATAGATTCTTTCTGTAAAAGAAAAAATTCAAGAATCACAAGGTCATGACGTTTCTCAACAAAAACTCATTTATTCTGGTACACAATTATTTTTATTTCATGATTTAAAAAAAAAAGGGGAAGTGAGGAAAATTATTGTCCAATGGAGGAATATTAACATGGAACATGAAACAAAAAAAAAATTAGGCAAGATCTTAACTGATGATAAAAAGGTGGAAGAATGTAATATCAATGAAAAAGGTTTCTTAGTATTGATGATTTCAAAGGTAAATATCGTGTTTTTTTGCATAAAGACGTATATACCAAAAGGATGATTATTAATCGAAATCGTAATAATAATCATACAGCCCAAGAATACCGGATCATCCTCTTCTGCCGCTTCTACACCCAAGACCTCTACACCTTCAACAACTACCACATCTACTACTACAACTGCTGCGCCAGCAACCACCGCGCCATCAACCACCACCACAGCACCTGCTGCTGCGCCAGCTCCTGCTAGTACAACCGAAGGTACCACCACCACTTCAACTACTGAATCTACTACTGAACGTGACACGACAAATCAACTCGGTAAAAAGAAAATCATTTCAGATTGTTTAATATAGAAGGAATATTCTAGATGTGTGAATTGCGATTGGCTCATCATTGGATATATTTTTCTTTTTATAGTGACGGGAGATCAATATGAAAGTGTAATTCAAAATATGATGGAAATGGGATTTGAAAGGGAACAAATCAAACGTGCTTTAAGAGCTAGTTTCAATAATCCTGATCGAGCTGTTGAATATTTGTTTAATGGTATTCCTGAAAATTTGCTTGCTGAAGAACAACCCCAAGCTCAACAACAACAACAACCTCCCTCCTCCCCTCAACAACAAGAACAAGCCACTGCTACAACAACTCCAGCAGCTAATCCTACACCTACATCTCCTTCGACAGGTAATAGAAAAAAAGAAGGAAATGAGAGAAAAAGGGGGAAACTCATTTGATATTTATATATAATGTTATGATTTTTATGATTAGGAGGAGGACAACCTCAAAACCTTTTCACAGCTGCTCAGCAACAGCAACAACAAGCTCAACAACAACCAAGAGAAGGAGGTGTTGACTTTTCACAATTGCGTAATACGCCCCATTTTCAACAATTAAGACAGCTTGTACAAAGTAACCCTGCCATGTTGCAACCTTTGTTGCAACAATTGGGTGCAGCCAACCCCGAGCTGCTCCGACAGATTAATGCCGATCCACAAAGCTTTTTCCAAATGTTAATGGAAGGTGTGGATGAAGGAGAAGGTGGTCCAGGAGGTGTTCCACAAGGGTCTCAAGTTATTCAGGTAACCAAAAAAAAAGTGATGACAAATGAAGAAGGAGATGATGATAATGATAATGAATAATGATTTGTTGAGAGAGAGAAAATGTTTTCTTTTTTTGGGATAACATTTGTTTGGTTTTTTGATAATGAAAAATGGGGTTATTGATAAAGCAAATAAATATGTAACTAAAAGGAAAAAATATTCTTAATATTATCATTATTAGGTGACGCAAGAAGAAAAAGAAGCTATCGATCGAGTAAGTTTGATGCTGATGATTATCATTATTATAATATGGTGAAGAAGAAAATGATGAGAGAGAAAGAGGAAGAAGAATATGATATATATAAATATATATGTATATAAAACTGACTTTATTTTAAATAACAGCTGGAGGGTCTCGGCTTTGATCGAGCACAAGCTATTGAAGCTTATTTTGCTTGTGATAAGAATGAAGGTAACGGCTAAACGATGGGGATGGATGGTTTTATATATAAATATGTATACATATATGTACATACGGAATATACTAAATAAGTTATATATATTACTATATAGAATTGGCCGCGAATTATCTGTTTGATCATGGAGCTGACGACTTTGAGTAGAGAGCGTGTTTTGAAATATTATTGGGGGAAGAAGTCAACCGCGTTTCCCCAATAGTTGGCCCCGAAATCTAATATGCAATCAATCAAAAAGATAAAGCTTTTTTTTTCGTGTCTTCTTTTTTCTATTTTGTTAAAATAATCCAACATTTTCACCTATCCTTTCCTTACCCAATCCCATTTTATCTTTTTTTTTTCTTCATAATAATAATAGTAGCAATAAACAACAAATACATATATAAATATACTTGTTACGTGCTTTTTTTTTGGTTAATATTGGTGTGGGGTTCTTCTAAAGTAATCGATTTTTATGTTGTCCAAGCAAATCCTGAAGTCACAGTGAATAAAATTGGTAGCCCGCTCTTTCTCACTCAAAAAAAGAGGGTCCAAAAAAAAATCAGCCCCAATAATACACAGACAGTTTAAATTTTTTTTTTTACTTTGAGTTCAATTATTTGTTAGTTGTTTTTTTTCTTTCTTCTTTTTTTTTTTTTCCTTTCCTTCTTATGGATCAGCAATCAGGTAATCTCTTTATTTCAATAATAATAATAATAAATAAGAATAAGAAATACATATGAATCATTCTTGTTGCTTTTTTTTTTCAAATCATAAAACTTAATTCACTTTATTTTTTCTTATCGTTTTATATATAAAAAGCTTCCAACAACGTTGATATAAAGAATTCTAAATTGGAGCAATCCTTAGCACCTACACCACAAAACACACCTATTAACCCAGCACCCATTACTTCAACTTATCGTCCTAACGTTACTACTATTTCAGAAGACATGGAAACAATTACTACACCTGGTAAGTTTCTTTTTCTTTTTTTATATTAAAAAAAAGACAATAAGCAACGGGAAATGAACAACATATGAAACATTTGTAAAAAAAAATTTATGACAGAAAATGTAATATTGATGATAATAATAATAACCAACCCCATCCCCCCAATTTTTTTTCCATAACTAAAAAATGGATTTAGGCGCCTCTGGCAAATCAAACGCTTTGGCTGGAGCATTCACTAGCAACCCTGCCCTGATCAGTATGTTGCAAGGCAAATTAGGCTCTCTTGTCGGTCAATCCTCGGGTTATATTGAATCACTTCCCGAACCCGTCAAGCGTCGTATCAATGGATTGAAATACTTGCAATCACAACATGCTGAATTGGAAGGTAAATTCCAAGAAGAAGTATTGGCATTGGAAAAGAAGTATTTGGAACTTTACAAGCCATTGTATGCCAAGCGTGCCCAAGTGGTTGCTGGTGATTATGAACCTACCGAGCAAGAAGTGGAAGCTGGTAAAAAGGTGGATGAAGAGGAATCTGAAGAACAACAAGCTTCAGGTGAAGCATCAAAGCCTGCTGCTGAAGCTGCAAAGGAAGATGAGGATGCTGCTGATATCAAGGGTATTCCCGAATTTTGGTTGACCGCTTTAAAGAACCATCCACAAATTGGTGAATCCATTACTGATGCTGATGAGGATGCTTTGAAGCATTTGGTTGATGTTCGCATGTCTTATATGGAAAAGCCTGGTTTTAAACTTGAATTTGAATTTGCTGAAAATGATTATTTCACTGACAAGTCCCTTGTCAAGACCTATTATTATCAAGAACATGCTCAAGGCGGTGATTTCGTCTATGATCATGCTGAAGGTTCCAAGATTAACTGGAAGGAAGGCAAGGATTTAACTGTTACTGTTGAAACCAAGAAGCAACGTCATAAGGGTAAACATTTCTTCTTTTTTTTTGTGTGGGGAGGGATATAGAATTTCTAAAAGAGTAACAAAAAATCATTGACAATATTTTTTCTCAAACAATGAAAAAAAAATTAGGTACCAACAAGACTCGTGTTGTGAAGCGTACCGTTCCCGCAGACACTTTCTTTACTTTCTTCAGCCCACCTGTTTTCCCTGGTGAAAATGAAGAACTTGATGAAGAAGAAGCTGAAGGTTTGGATGCCAAGTTAGAAGCTGATTATGAAATGGGTAAGTAAATTACTATGCATGAATGGATAAAGAATAAAAAAAATACTAACTCCATCCTTTTGTTGGGGTAAAATCCGAAACACCAAAAATTGACCTCTTTTTAAAAAAAAAATTAGGTGAAGAATTCAAGGATAAGATCATTCCTCACGCTGTGGATTATTTCACTGGCAAGGCTTTGGAATATGAAGACTTTGAAGGTGATGATGACTTTGAAGATGATTTCTATGATGATGAGGATGATTCTGAAGAAGATGATGATGAGGATGAAAGCGACGATGATGATGACGACGATGGAAAGGTAAATAATAAAATTGATAGATGATTGATGGGAGTTTCAATGTGAATATGGTTATTTATCTTTATATTTTTATTATACAAATATAGCAACCTGCCAAGGGTGAAAATGCACCTGAATGCAAGCAATCGTAAAATATTATTATTACTTTTCCTTTTCTTAAAAAAAACCCCCTCCATTTCATAATCTCTTATATGTTAAATACACTATCACAAGAACTTAACTCACTCAAACAAACACTCAAAGGCACACACACACACACACACACACACAAATACTATCTCTTGCATATCTGTTGTAAACCTCTCTTTTTTTCCTTTTCTATACAAACTTAACTCTTTTTTTTCCCCTTCCAAATTGTATCATGTTGTTATTTACAAGATAAAAAAAAGAATATTATTAAGAAAAAAGAACACTGTAGAGAACAGTTCGTTTCTTTTTTTTCTTTACTCATATTTTTGATTCTTCATATATTGTATTACTATGTTCTATTTTGAATGATGGCTATTAAATATGGCAGGTGAAAAACAATTGACATAAAATGGGTTTGTTTATTTGTCATGCGAAATGATAATCAATAACTATGGTAATAGTAATAGCAGTAAATAGATGAATGCTGTCAAAATATTATGGAACTTTGTCAACTCATTTTCATGCTCTCTGTATATGTGTAATGATGAGTCCTGCAAGATGATATCTTTTGTTTACATGTTTTGTATATTTCAAAAGATTTACCATCATTATAAAAGATCGCTGTTATTACTTATTTATGCATAAATAGGCCAAAAATGTCAAATTGCATCTAATTTTCACATCCTTGTGAAAACTGGATGGGTTTACAGGGGCGCACACAAATGTTGTGATGAGATGGACAGCAAATAAAATGAACAGCTTTTCAAAAAATTTTCCTTAGTAAAAACTGATAATCAAACTACTTTAAAAAAAATGTCAATGAGGCCAATCCAACAGAGAAGGAACTATATATATACTTTATCATTTGTTTTGCGGATTATTAAATCAACCATTTTTTATTGTTATTACAACATAATTTGATACATAGTATACATATATTATACTCTTTTTGATATACCTCTTTCAACATTCTCTTACTACTTCTATCAAAACAACCACCTTCCTCTCGAGCAGCAATCGCTGTTTGTTCTTATTCAACTTCACCGTCATCTTCTTTTATTGTTCGTCACTTTTTAAGAAAACTTGAAATGCCAAAATACCAATCACGATCGTTTGTACAAGATCGATCTAATCATGGCCATGATCGACATTATGATCACGATTTCGAAAGACGACGACAACGACGATCAATGGTACAAGAAGGTGAATATAAAAATAAAAATGGTTATTACCGCAGTCAGCATTATCAGTATCATCCAGGAGGAGGGAGACAACCAACCAACATTAGACGCCATCAACCTTATTCACTTTCAGCAAGCCCAATATCCTCATCATCATCATCAACATCTTCCTTATCATCAAGAAAGCCATCTCCATCAGCATCATTATCAAGACATCATTATTATGATACAACCTCTTCTCACTATCCTCCTTATTATCAGCACCATCAACGATATTATGATTATCAAAATAGCACACATGATCAATGGAAGATGATGCCCTCTTATTTGACAACGCATGACTGTCCTACGAGACACAATGACAACAACAGATATAAATTGCGCAGCAGTAAAAACAGTCGGTTCTTTTCTCCTTTTATTTTTTCAAACAACAACAATAACAACAACAATCACTGGAATAGCAGAAGATCCTACATGACAAACAACGAATCCTCCATTCCACCATCTCATTATAATGATGGCCATGATCGTGGTGGCAGAGGAAGAGGTTGGGGTGGACGAGGAAGTCGTGGTAGTAGAGGAGGTGGTCGAGGAAGAGGAAGAGGTCGTGGTCGTGGTGGATTCAACCCATCGTTTCATCATTACCAACACCATCGTCACCTTCCACCTAAATCTTATGTACCAACACCCAGACAAGTGAAAGAATGGGAGTCATTCAATAGTAAAGAACGAGAACGACCTTCAGTACCCACACAAGAACCCAGTGAAGCCTATATGACTTTAAGTGAAAAGCCTTCAGAAGTATTAAAGGAACCGGTTGATAACAAAAAGTTGATTATTCTTGATTTGAACGGTACTTTGGTAAAGTTTTTTTTATTTTTTTTTATTTTACAATCTATTCTCTCCAGATGTGTCGGGAATATGTAATTAAAAAAGAGCCCCATCCACTCACATATATATGAATGTATTTTTTTTGTGTGCGTTATCTATGTAGGCAAGCCGTACGCAAAACAGACAAAGCATGTACGTTCGACCCTATCAAGACATTTTTCTCGACTACATTTTCAAACATTTCAAGGTGATGGTGTGGAGTTCAGCTCAACCTCATTCCGTGACCAACATGTGCCAACTCTTTGGCGATTATGAAAAGGATCTTTTACGTGCCTGGGACCGACGTTACTTTAGTTTGACACCTGCGGAATATAATCGAAAATCTATCACCTTGAAAGATTTGGAAGTGATTTGGGACAATTTGGACGAGGAAGATGGTACCTTTGATGCAACCAATACAATTTTGGTGGATGATTCTCCAGCCAAGGCCATCCTTCAACCTTACAATAGTATTCATTTGTGTGAATTCAGTCATACATCGCCTACCTTTTTACATTATGGTGAATCCGAATTGTTGCATGTGGTGCGTTATTTGGAAGAATTGCGATTCCAAAGCAATGTGTGTCATTTTATGAAAAAGAAACCCTTTAAAAGTGTGGATCCTGCCAAGAATCAAGACAAGGAGAATGAATTCAAAGCTTATCATTATATCTTTGATCAAGAAGGTCGTCGATTACATGATTTCCACCCTGATACGTTGATTAAATCCAAAAAGGAAAAATATGACAAGGAAGAAGGACATCGACATCATTATCGTTTTGATGAAGAGGGTGAAAAATACAAGGATAAACACAAGCACAAGAAGGAAGATGGTGAAAAGAATGAAAAGGGAAAGAAGACAAAGGATGAAAAGAAGGACACTGGTAGTAGCAGTAGTGGTGAAAAACATAAACATAAAAAGAAAGAAGAAGATGTTTCAGAGATTGAACATCAACTCAAATCCACCAAGTTGTAAAAAAAAAAATATGCATATGGATCATACGGTTTTAATGTTCGTAGTAGTATCATGCACTATATACCATTAAGCAAAAAAAAACATATGCAGTACTATTCCTATAAACTATACAATGTAATTAGTCATCTTGTAATAAACGTACCTTTTTTACATAGCGCAAATATAAAATGATCCACTGTTTCTGGCATATATATGTTGATAATCTTTATGCCTTTTATATTGTATTCATCCAAAAGCTATATAGCTAGTTATTATATCACTGCTAGGAGTCGTCGATAAAAGATGGGGGAACTCGATGTTATTTACTTTATAGTCTACATGACGAATAATAGCCTAAACTGATAGAGAGTGATTAGAAGAATAAAGCTGCACCTGATCTATCTTTATACAACCAACTGTTTATCCTTCTCATCATTGTATCGGTCCCTGTCAAATCATCTGATACCATCCATGGTGGCTTAAAAAAACAGATCATTTCATTTTGCTGATAAGGAAAATAATTAATACATGAGAAAAAGAAAAAGCATTCTATGGATATTGACAAGACAGATACACTGTACCTCTTTTTTCTTCATGTTGTGTATTTATTTTTTATCTACATAGCATTGCCTATGTCTCTGATTAGATTCAAACCATTTACATTATAGACTGACCAATAATTTATGCCTTATTATTTAAGCTATTCTTTCATGATTTTATATCGAATACTATGACTTTTATATATAACAGAAAACTTTGCCTTTCTCTTCCAACAACTGGGTTCACCTTTATAATTTTTATAATATGTACATATAATGAAACTGATTGATTACGTATACGCCATCCTATTCATATATTTTTTGCACAGCCTCATTCAGCATGCGCCAAATTGTTTAGAGGACAAACATGCGGTCGATCTTTTTTTCATTTCATTTCTCACTGCTTCTACTTTCTGTTATTGCTGCAGGTCCTCCACAAAGTAAAGCGCATGATTGTTGTTATTTATTTCACAAAAACAACTTATATATACGGTGGCTCAATTAAAGAAACATAGAATGATTTCTTTTTTTTAACAAGTTAATTCTATCTCGTATTGCCAAGATGATGAAAAAGAACTTCAGCCCATCAATTTATAAGGACGATAATGATGATGATGATAAGAAAGATGGCTGAATTAATACTGAATTATTCTTTACATTCTATCGTTCTATAAATGAATGGTTTTCACCACTACTTTTGTTTTCTTTTTGATAAACAAGAGTGGATACACTTACAATAGACAAAATATGTTAGGATCCAGAGTTAATTTGGGTCTTTTAAAGAAGATGAAGATCATTTTATAGATATTTAAAAATAAACTTTATTGTACAAGGTGTATAAAAAGGACATAAGCGGAGTAAAAGGGTAGTACAACCAGTTATTGAGATCAGCTACTGTGTTACACGAGTCCTTACAAAAAAAGTAACGCTCAACTTTTTTTGTTTTATTTTTACCTTTTTTTTCCCTTTTTCTTTTCTTTTTCCTCTTTCACACACCCGCACACTTCTTCCTTCCCTTTTCCTTTTCTTTTATACAAGAGAAATTATCATAAAACAGCAACACCATGTTGTATCTTACCAATGATACCGGTTTGCTGCCCTTCTTTCTTCCATTGGGAATCATTGGTGTCTACCGTTACTTATGGTTTTTTATTCGTGTGATTGCATGGTTAACTTATAAACCTCGACGACCTAAACCTAACCCAACCTATAATCCAGAAGAAGACGTAACGATCATTGTACCTACCATTGATGCAGGTGAAGAATTCAAGATTGCCGCTCGCAGTTGGCTTGCCTGTAAACCTAAAGAAATTGTTATTATTACCGAAACAAAAATGCGAGGACCTTTAGAAGAATTAGCCAACGAAGTCGATCCCGAACGTATTCGAGTCTTGACGGTCCCTAAAGCCAACAAACGATTACAAATGGTAGCAGGTATCAATGCCACCACTACTGAAATCTTGGTATTTGCAGATGACGATGCTATTTGGAAGCCCACCATGTTGGATTATATCTTGGCCTGTTTTGAGGATTTAAAGATGGGTGGTGTAGGCACAAGTCAAAAGGTCCATGCAGTAGATCCCAATGGCCATCAAACCATGTGGGAAATTTTGGCTGGTTATCGTTTAACCAGTCGTAATATTGAAATCGCTGCTTCGACCCATATTGATGGTGGTATCTGTTGTTTATCAGGTCGTACCGCTGCTTATCGTACCTTGATTTTGAAAGACCCTGCTTTCCAATACTGCTTTACGAATGATTTGTGGCTCGGCAAGTATCCATTGAATTCAGGTGATGACAAGTTTTTGACACGATGGATGTATTCGCATGGTTGGAATACCTATGCACAGATCTGTAATGAGGCTGAGTTGGATTCTACCTTCAAGAACAACTGGCGTTTCTTGAAGCAAGTGCTTCGTTGGACTCGTAATACATGGCGTTCGGATTTCCGCTCTTTGTTTACAGAACGTTACATTTGGCGTCGTCATCCTTATGTTGCATTTACCATGGTCGACAAGATCTTTAATCCTATTACCTTGTTAGCTGGTCCTGTCTTGGTCACTGTCTATGCTGTAAAACAAACCGTCTTTATTCCTCCTACAGAAAATCCTTTACCAGGTTGGAATATTGCTGTCTCATATATTTGTTGGTTGTTATTGACGCGTGCCATTAAATTATTCCCTCACTTTTTACGTCGACCTTTGGATATTTGGGTGATTCCTTTCTGGTTAATCTTTAACTATTATTTTGCTATCATGAAGATCTACGCCTTGTTTACACTGCATGAGGTAAACTTTAAACTTTTTAGAAAAAAAGGGATAAAAAATGAAAACAGAAATTCTGGAAGATTTTTTTTTTTTTTGCGCAAGCGAAAAGAGATATTGATGATATGTATACATATACACTTTATGATTACAGGTTGGTTGGGGTACTCGTGCTGGTGTAGGTACAACATTAGCGGCCGATATTAAAGAAGAAGATGAAGAGGAAGATCAAAATAATCCACCAGTAAAGATTGAAATGTCACAAATGGGTAATACTCCAGCACAACAAGAACGACAACACTATTATGAACAAGCACAACAAAATCATCCATATCCTTCTTACCGTCAAGAATTAGCAAATGTCGATAGAAATCCAGCTCCATCTTACTATCATCACGATTCTAGCTCGAATGAAAACACCAGTACTCGATTAGTTTAAATCTAATAATGATAGTATCATATAGTTAAGAAGAGGAAGAAACCAACAACCATAACAACAGTACTCAATGCTTTTTCTTCCTCCTTCTTAACCCCCCAAAAAAAGACAGTTATTAGTATATAACTTATAATAGATAAGCATTATCAAACCACACCATATTTACATGTATTTTTCCCATTTCCATCATTACTTATTTTTCTCCCGTTTGTCCTTCTCCCTTTTTTATTATATATATTCTTACTATTTATTTATTTTTTCTTTTCATAACAAACAACAGTAGATACGTTGAACAATACTTCTTTTTTTTCATCTTTTGTAATATTCCCACTCACAAACTCATCCAAAACATCACACTCGTAAACGTTTATATAAAAACTTCTATAATTGTTGATTTTTCTTGTTAAGGTAACATATCCGCTGTGCCCCTGTTGAACTGAATTTTATGATCGGCCACTACTTCCTACTTTGCTGGCCCTGAAAAAAAAATAAGTTTTCCTTGTGGAATACCTGGAAAATTGAGTCTTGACATATATTTCCTAGTTGGTGGAACAATTATCAAGTTGAGTTATTTTTATACATTTTTATATATTTTTGGATTTTTTATATTAGGCTCTGGAAAATAGGAGGTGATTTATAAAACCATTTCATTTGTTTTTTACTATATACTACTTATTACGAGTAAACATTGTAATATGTAAATACTTATGGTAGTATATATTTGTATTATATAAAAAAGATGATCTGGTTACACTAACCAAGATTCAAGAGGCTCAGCCAAGTTTATTTGTTTGTATTGTATTGTGTTTTTTTATATGAGAACAACGACAACAACAACAGCAAACAGGTTCAAATATAATGAAAATGTATAATGTTATACTATGATGATTATTCTTTTTTATTTTACAAATGTACTTTATTATATAAATAGAAGGAGCTACTTCAATATGAACAGGAGAAAGAGGAGAGGCTTATAATAAAAAAAAGAGAGGGATGAAACTTTAGTTACACATGTATAAATAGAGCCCCTACGCAGTAAAAAAAAAAAAATTGTAGCTTAAGAAATCGATACCTCATCAAGTATAGTGACAAACGTTATTTCTCTTATTATTATTAATATTAACTACATGGACCATTATCTATTAACAAAAAGATAATGAAAATGAGTGGGCTGTGTTAATTTTTCCATCGGCACAACACACTTTTTTTGTCTTATTATTCACACTACACTTTTCTCTCTCTCGCTATAACGAACTATATTATAATAGAACCTAGAATTTTAAAAACATGTTTCAATTTTCCTAATCATACGTTTCTTCTTAATTATAGAAATATAAATATATATTTGGATTATTACTTTTTTTGCCAAGAATTCGCTTTATTATTTATATACAGATATAGAAGCAATGAACCAAAGCAACAAATAAACCAAAAAAAGAAACCAGGAAACCAGAGTTATCATTTTTGGCTTTTTTTAATCCAACTCATAATCCATATACCGACAATTGTAAGATAGTTGGGAAATTATCAATGGAACATCCAGAATCTTTTTTTTTTACTACGTATCACCACCATCCTCTATCAGCTAAATAGTAATACTAAAGTATTTTCTTTTCTTTAAATAAACTTCTCATCCCATTCTATATTATATCGAGTGTTGTGATATTACATCTTTTTTTATATATACAGAAGAGTCTTTTTTATTATAATTTTTAGTGACTAGTAGTAACGATATATATATACTTTAACCATCCTTAGACATTAGCATCATTATAATGTTACAAATATTAATCGCAATAGTGCTTACCATGGTAATAGCCTAATAATGACAATATCTAGAATAATCATCAGTATGTCGTCATTTATTTATTATCATATAAATAAATGATTTATTGTGAAAGGTTTATACGTAAATACACCCCCAATTAGGTAATAAATCAATAACTTTTGATATATAGTTATGTTGTAAATACAAGCAGTTTATTTCAAAGCACTCTTTCTTAGCGTTATCATGCAGTGTGAAAAAGAGAAACTAGCCACCCGAACATAACATCATCAGCTTTGAAACACAGACAAAATTTTCTAATTTGGCACAACTTTTTTTTTGCATAACTTAAAAAAACAAATAATAATAATAATAATAATTCATGGCAACGAGTGAAGGTAATAAGAAAACATGTTTAAATCGAACATCCCATCGTTATAAAGCAATTGTAAATAGAGACTCATTTTATTATACGTAAAAAAAAGATCACGTAGATAAACGTATATATATTGGTGGACTTCATTCGTCTGTCGACGATCAACTCATTCGAGATCGATTTGGTCGTTATGGTACGATAGGTGACATTACCATCGCTAAAGATGTTGAAGGTATATTTATAAGGATAAAACAAACGTAACAAACAATCCTCCTGGTTCTCATAAACTATTTCTTATTGCATAGGAAACTGTCGTGGATTCGGTCATTTCAACATTAATACAACACCAAAACAATGGGCAGGATGTAAGTCTCCCTGTCTCTCAACTTGAAGAAAAATGAATGGGCAAAACAACCTTACTGATATATATATAATATAGGTTTATCCCTTTACAATGGTGCCAAATGGAAAGGTCAAATCATGCGATTAGAAGATGCAAAGATGGATTATATGGAACGTAAACGAAAAGAAACAGAACAGCAACAGATCAAAGAAGAAAAACAACGAAAAAAGCGATTACGGATTGAGCAAGCAACACGTACTGTTATGGAATCAAAAGATATGGCATTGGTGACAGATCGATTAGCAAAACAAAAACGTGGATGGCGACTCGGTCGATATGGTCGTGGTATTGCTATGATGCGTCTTAAAAAACCAGATGGGACACAACTTGTCTTTGATCCAAAATTGTATGCCAATAATTTGACGAAATTGTATGATATGGGTGCTACAGTAAAGCCTGTTCATCGTTTACCTATGTACTATGAAGAACCAGAAACATTTGATCAGGATACAAGTTTATCTACGAGTGATTCAATATCTCTTTCCAGAAACGATAAAGAAGCATTATCAACTATGGTAAAGAATATTCATATATGTATATTGTGGAAAATTATACATGATTTTGGTCTCTTTTTAGGGAATCGTTCAAGAGGATAAACACTAATGTGGATCATGTTATAGAATAAGGACAACGAAAAGCGATTGGCTGCCATGGAACGACGTATACAAGAAGAAAAACAAAGACAAGAAATTCTTCAACGATCATTTATGAATAACCAAGTAAGCTATTTTAGATCAATGGAAACAGGAATCTGATCATTATGCCATGTTTCTGTGTATGTATGATATTTAATTTACTGATATTTAATTAATAGGAACGATCAAATCATGTCACCTTTGAAGCAAGTGATGATGAGAACGAAGAGAAAGAGAGAGGAGAAGAACCTGAAGTTTCAAAAACGACAGAAAGACCTGCTCCACGAGATTCAAAATGGATGTTTGATTCGGATGAAGAAGATGGTGATACATCTAACTTTGGTATGATCTATATTAAATATCCCATTGACAACAATAGATAGAGACAATGAAGAAACGGAACGATATACTTTTTGGTTTTTTATGTACTGACCTCATGCATTTTCAAACTTTTGGATATATAGAAATCAAAATCAATCCTGCTCTGGAAGGCGAAAAAGGTCGTGAATTATTGGAATTACAAAGTAAATTCAAGGGTGATGATCGTTTCAAATTAAGTGAAGAATTCAAAGACGATGATGACGAAGAAGAAAAGGATACCCGAGCGAGAAGAATCCAAAAAGAATCGGACGATGAACCCGAAGATGAGATATCCAAGACAATTGCTGAAGAAAAAAATCAATCCATGGATCTTCTTCGTGCTATGTTTGGTGATGAGAAAGTGGAAAAAACGTATGTTTTACATACCATTACTTTTTATATTTGGATGAAACAAAAAAAAATATACTGATAGACTTTTTGGATTTAATCTATTCTTATATATTTTTATAGTAAGCCAAAGGAAGTACAATGGTCATTTGGAGCACGGTATGATCCTGAAGCTGAAGATGCTGATGACTTTTTACGAAAACCAAAGGAAGAATACGTTGAAAGTGATCAAGATCATAATCAAGAAGAACACGATGTTGATGATGATGAAGGTAAGATACAAAGAATCAACAGGACAAAAAGGAGAATATATGTAATTAATGTGATTTGCTTATATTATATAAATATATTTATAAAGAGCCATTGCCAGGAAACACAAAACCAGTCACTGCAATGCCAGTAGTATCAACAGAAAAACATTTTGAAGTGAATGTCAACATGAAGCCTCTGTTTGGTGCAGAAGAAGGTAATGAAAGCATCAGATGAGATAAATGTACCTGAGAGAAGAATCAAGTGTGGAACAACTAGTAATTGGATATAAATTATATAGCCGAACCATTTAAATTATTTGGAGGAGATGGAGATACAGGAGCTGATGACGATAATAACGAACCATTATTTGGAAACATGTTTGGTATGGGATATGATGATGTTGATCATGATAGTGGAGCACCAAGTTTTGCACCAAAACAAAACAAAGAGGTATGTAATTACACTATTCTTATATCAACCTCATTTATCCATCTCTAATTATAATATTTTTTTTCTTTTTTAGTCACATGTTGGTTTAGGTGTATTATTCTTCTTTCATACAAATAATCCTGCATTAATGAAAAAGTATGTTGTTGTGCAAAATTGAAGAAGAGGAGAGAGAGAGAGAGAGAGAGAGAGAGAGAGAGAGAAAGTGGACGAAAAAAAGGGAGAGAGAAATTCAACACTTTTTTTTTCATCATGCAAATATGGATAATCATAATAACTAAATGGTTTGTTACTATTGTTAATTTATTGCAGGAGTTGCTTTGGTTATGATCCTAAAGGTTCATTCCAACGTACCGATGGAGAGGATTATGAAGCTCAATGGAGAGAAAAACGGCCTGATATTGGAGAAATCTTAAAGAAACGTCAAAAACAAGCAGTACGGAGGCATAAAAAACTTCATAACCAGGGTGTAAAATAAAATAGTAGATTTTATCATTTTAACCGTTCATTGATATCATGTAAATTTAAATGTTTGTATGCAGAAAGAAGAAATAAATGGTACATCATATTTTATTGCAAATGGAGAATAGAAAAGAAAAAGGTAGCAAATAGAACTTTTTCTTAACAATAAGAAGGGGATCGTGGTGCAAATTTATTGATGACAGCTGTAAGTTCGGCTAAACGAAGTGGTTTGCTGATATACTCGTCCTTATTTTTTTTTTTTAATTAAGATGAATAAATAATTAGTATCAATCAACATGTTCATAATAATAGAGAGAAAAGTGCATTGATTATGTTGAATACTTACCATATCATGTGCTAAACATTTCTCACGATCGCCGATCATAGCATGGGCTGTCAGAGCTATAATTGGAACTCTTGAAGTAAGTTCAAGCTCTAGTTCTTTCTTTCGTATCAAACTTGTTGCTTCAAATCCACCCATCACGGGCATCTATTTATGAGAATAAATAGCAATATTATTTCAATATAAAAATCAACAATGTCGTCTTCTTTTCTACATGTTACTACTGGGTGTTGGGAACGGGATGATTGATAATACCTGAATATCCATCAAAATAATATCAAACGGAAGTTGTTCAAAAATCTCGACAGCTTCTTCACCATTTTGTGCAACCGTAATCTTGTGACCAATCTTTTCCAACATTTTGACTGCCAAACGTTGATTGACAAAATTATCCTCCACCAAAAGTACACGCAAAGCTTGCTTTGTTTCAAGATTGAAGCGATTCGACATAACATTATTATCCAATGCAACATGAACAGCCGTAGCAAAACTAGCAAATTCATCCACATTATTGATATAACTTGCAATACCCAAGGTAATACTATCGTTCACATCCAAATAATGCAAGTCGTGCTGAACAATCATAATGGGTGTGTGACGAGTATGAGGGACATCACGTAAACGCCGTACTTGAGAGATGCTACTGGCAATCATGGCATCAAAATTGAGTGTCTCAACAGATACAAGGGGGTTGTCAATAATTTGGATTTCGTCTTTATCAGCAAGTAGAATACCATAAACAATGTCGATATTTAATCTTTTGCATTGAATGGCGATACGTTCACAGAATGAGTTGACTCTGGAGGTATGATTTGTGGCATCAATCTGGTCATTGATACATAAAAAGCGTTGAATCACAGGCACAGAAGGTTTGGGTACCATCCAATTGTTATCGGGATCGGCAAGGTTGAGGTCAAGAGTAAAAAAGAAATTGGATCCTGTGCCTGGAGAGGATTCAACCCATAATCGACCTCCCATCAATTCAACGAGACGTTTGCTGATAGATAAACCGAGGCCTGTTCCACCATACTTTCGCCTATAGATATAAGGAAAAGATATCAATCATCTCCTTCTTCATCTCTTCATTATTAAAATATATATAAATAGACAATCAACGAAGCTTACGTGGTACTACCATCCACTTGACAAAAGGTTTCAAAGATCTCGTTCAACTTATCTTGAGAAATACCGATACCCGTATCACTCACGCACAACTCAAGTCCCTTTCGATTTTCTGCTTGTTCTTTTGATTCAGTTATAAGCTTGACAGATAACTTGACCATTCCTTCCAAAGTAAACTTGATTGCATTTCCAATTAAATTGGTCATGATTTGCTTCAGTCTTAAAGGGTCTCCCATCAACCAATCCGGAATATCACTTTCCATATCGTAAATGAGATTCAATTTGTTGCCACCTTTGTAAGCCATGGTCTTGAACACGCTAAGCGCGGTCCCACGTAATGAAAAGGGGATCATTTCCACATTGAGTCTACCAGCTTCAATCTTGGAGATATCAAGAATATCATCAATGATGGTCAACAAATTTAACGCCAGTGACTTGACAAGCAATAGGTTTTCACGTTGCGGTCGTGTTAAATCCGTTTCCAACGTCAAAGTCGTCATACCTACGATACCATTCATGGGTGTTCTGATCTCGTGACTCATATTGGCTAAAAATTCACTTTTGCTCTTGTTGGCTAATTCAGCTGCTTCACGTGCTTGGGTGTTCTTTTGAATTGCATCACGTAGGGAGAAGACCATTTGATTGATCTTGGTTTTGAGGGAATCCAGTTCTCCAGAAGCTTCTACTGTAATCACTTGACTGAAATCATTACGCGTGGCAGCCGTTGTGATTTGGGCAAAGGCACGCACTTGAGTTGTCAAATTGGAGGCCATGACATTGACGTCAGAGATAATGTGTTGCCATACACCAGAAACATCTTCCACTTGGGCTTTGGCACCTAATTTACCCTCAGTCCCGACTTCTTTGGCCACACGCGTGACTTCAATAGCAAACGTACGTAACTGATCAACCATGGTATTGATTGTGTTTTTCAAGTCAAGTATTTCTCCATAGACGCAGACAGTGACTTTTTTGGATAATTCACCACACACCACGGCTTTACATACACCGGCAATGTCTCGTACTTGGTCTGTAAGGTTACTTGCCATCAAATTGACATTATCCGTCAAATCTTTCCATGTGCCATCGACTCCTTTTACTACAGCTTGACCACCCAATTTTCCTTCTGTACCCACTTCACGGGCAACGCGAGTTACTTCAGAGGCAAATGTTCTTAATTGATCCACCATTGAATTAACCGTATCCTATTATATTACAAAATAAAAGGATGTTATATATTTTATGGGCTACATTCCATTCTCTATCCTAGAAAGTTTTTTTTTTTTTTTTTTTTTTTTTTTTTTTTTTTTTTTTTTTACCTTGAGTTCGAGGATTTCACCATTGACATCCACATCAATTTTACGTGATAAATCACCACGTGCTACAGCGGTCGTTACAGCTGCAATAGATCGTACTTGAGTGGTAAGATTCCCAGCCATCATGTTGACATTATTTGTCAAATCGCTCCAAGTACCATCTACGCCTTGAACCACTGCTTGACCACCCAACTTTCCTTCTGTACCGACTTCAAGTGCTACTCGGGATACTTCATTGGCAAAGATCGATAATTGCCGTACCATGGTGTTGATAGTAATCTTGAGGTCTAGAATTTCACCCTTTACATCCACAGTAATGGTTTTGCTCAAATCACCCTTTGCAACGGCTTTGGATACATTGGCAATATCACGTACTTGAGCCGTAATATTAGCAGCCATGGCATTGACACTATCCGTTAAATCCTTCCAAGTCCCTGCAATCCCTTGTACCACAGCTTGACCTCCCAAATTGCCTTCTGTACCGACTTCTTTGGCTACTCGTGTAACCTCGGTAGCAAACATGCGTAATTTTTCGACCATGCGATTTACAGTTATCTTGAGATCCAGGATTTCACCATTGGCAGGAACATCGATTTGTTTACTCAAATCCCCATTGGCCACAGCAGTTGTTACTTCAGCAATAGATCGTACTTGGGTTGTCAAATTGGCTGCCATGATATTAACACAATCGACAAGATCTTTCCATGTTCCTCGTGTATTTTCCACTGTTGCTTGTCCACCCAGTTTTCCATCGGTACCTACTTCTCGAGCAACTCGGGTGACTTCAGAGACAAAGGATCGTAATTGGTCTACCATATCATTAATGGCTACTTTGAGATCTAAAATTTCACCACTCACATCCACTGTAATCTTTTTGCTAAAGTCTCCATCAGCAATGGCCACTGTGACGGCAGCGATGGAACGGACTTGGGAGGTGAGGTTGGCTGCCATAACATTTACTTTGTCTGTCAAATCTTTCCAAATACCATAGGCATTTTCAACAACAGCTTGGCCACCTAGTTTTCCTTGAGTACCAACTTCAAGAGCAACCCGTGTGACTTCAGTAGCAAAAATACGCAATTGATCGATCATGAAATTGATGGTTTCCTATATATTAGAGGAACAAAAGGTTGGAGGATATAATAATAGTGAGATCATATTTTCATGTAAAAGAGTTGGTAGGGCAAGTATCAAATTATATACATACCCCAAGATCACGAACTTCTCCGTGAGATTCCACAGTAACTTTTTGTGTGAGATCACCACGAGCTACTGCCTTGAATACTTTGGAGATATCGCGCATTTGAGCCGTTAAGTTCATACTCATTGTATTGAGACTGACTGTTAGGTCACGCCATATACCATTCAAATCATACGGCAGAATAGCCTGTGCATCCAGTTTACCCTCAGTTCCAACTTGAACAGTGACACGATTTAGTTCGGATGAAAACATACGTAGTTGTTCAACCATTGTATTGATTGTACATTTGAGATCAAGTAATTCTCCATGCACATCAACGGTAATCTTGATAAAAAGTATATATAAATAATTTTAGCGTCAGTCAATCATGGTAAATTTATATGCAGAATTTACTGGCAATTACAATAGGATAAATTAATAAAAAAAAAACAACTTACAGTATGGGAAAGATCGCCACGAGCAACAGCTTTACAAACAGCTGCAATATCACGAACTGGTAAAGTCAGGTTGTTGACCATTAGGTTGATGTTTTCAGTCAATTCTTTCCAAGTACCATGAAAACCTTCAACAACTTCTTGTTCGCCTAATTTTCCATCGACGCCTACTTTTAATGTCACTCGTTTGACTTCGGTGGCATATGCATTGAGCTATTATATACGAAAAGTGTCATTTTTTATATATATGCTAATGGTCCATTTTCGATCCATAAATTGGAAGAAAAAAAACAAGTGTTATTATTACCTGATCTACCATTGAATTGATTGTATCATTAATCTCAGAGAGCTCACTGTGGGCCTATTATTATAGTAAGAGGAAAGGGAGATGTTATTCTTATTTTGAATAATATTGTAACAAGATCAAATCCTAATTCTATCATATTTATTATTACTTACTTTGACAGTGATTTTTGTAGTAAGATCTCCTAGTGCAATGGCTTTGCATACTTGAACAATACTTTGCATATTTTCAGTAATGTTTTGAGTCAAAGTATTTAATTTCATGGAAAGAGCATCCCATGCATTGGTATTATTCATTATTGCTGTTGCCGTTTCGGGACTTTTCGTCGTATCAAGATGACCGAAATGATGAACCATATAGTGTGTTTCTAAAACAAAATTATTCAAACGAGATACTATATAAATATATTGAAAGAGAAAGTAAATTTCATTAGTAATTAATCAATTTATGAATAAATAAGTAATAATAAGTGCGAAAAGAGATCCAATCAAAAAAAAAATAGAGGTTCAATGGAGGATGTTATTCTATATATACCCATTGCATCGGAAGCTTGTTTTAATTGTTCAAGTCGTAAAGGTACAATAAGTAATGGATGATGGTGACGATGATGATGACGCGTATTGATAACCTCATGATCGAGAACCTGTTGATGGTGTTGCTGTTCTTGTAATATCGTCATTTTTTGGGACATATCACCTGCAGCAACTGCTTGCATTATTCTAGTGGCTTCATCCAATTGGTGTGCATACATACGAAAAATGGAATCTGATGTCCCGACAAGATAATCCCATGTATTATCATGATCCCCTTTCATTTTATCTTCATTTGAACATACAGCCATTACTGCTGTTGTTCCAGGAAGTTGATCTTCCGACTGTATGAGATTTATCAGGTTATTGGAAAGCGACAGGTGTACAGTTCGCATATATTCCACCATGGCATTGAACTTTTTTGTTGTTTCTGTGGTATGACACGATGGACACCAAGCAATCCGTTGATTTAAATCGCCATTACATATCGCGTCGCTTATACGAGTAATTTCATCCATACATTGATGACAGAGTAAAGCAGGTGGTGTTGGAGGTATATATTCTTGACGTGAGGTGACTTGGTCCTTTGTAGTAATGGATGGTACGTTGCGCTGTAAATAAACAAGAAAAGGAATAAATCAGTAATCTATCTAGATAACGGAAAGGGATGAATGTGATCTATTAGTATAAATAAAAAAATTACTTTGGTTGTAAACAACAACGACATATTTTCGGAAATTGGGGGTGATATCGCAGCAGTTGAAGAAGATACAGCAACAGCAGCTGATTCATGAAGCATACGTAAATGCCGACCTTCATCATCATGAAAAGGTATGATTGTCGTCTTTGTTGTTACGGTAGGATCTGTCGATTTTCTACTACTATTACTACTTGCCATGGTCGATGTCGTCAGCATCATGTTATGGTGATGAAGTGGGTGAGGATGAGAAGGTGTATCAGGAAGGGTAGGTGTAAAATTAGCCGTTTGAACGACTTGACTTTGATGAAATATAATTTGTGCTCTTGTCAAATCCAAACGACATTTTGAATGATTAAAACTTATCCTTTGCAATGATTGAATAATATCATTCAAAAGGATAGGATCTTGTTCATTCGAAAAATCAGGAACTGCAAAAGGAATACTTTCTTGACAACCAGTTGTAGTCGCTGTTTGGTGTTCAATATGTTGGATAAATGAATAAAGTAAACCGAGGTTTTCCGTTGATGATCGCATACTATTATTTTCAAAGGTGAAATATGGCGTCAAAAATGAAGGGAAAAAAAAGACGAAGAAAGAAGAAAGGTTTAAAAAAAGGAAAGAATAGAATAGAATAGAATAGAATGGCGCCTAATAGAAAAAAGAAGAGTAGTGTGTATGTCATAAAGAGATAAAGAGAAAATGATTGAAATAAAAAATGAGGGATGCGAAGAGATTATTTTTGGTTGAGCCTAGGCCCAGTTCATATTAATTTAAAAAAGGAAACATACTCCGGTTATTGGGATTTCACGTATTTGTTTACCTTTCAACTATTATTTCTTTTTACAAATGATGATAACACCACACACACACAAACACACAAACACACATATATATACAACATAATCATAAATATGATACAGGCCCAATGTTGTTTGATAAAGTTTATTAATTATTGTTCAGAGTGGTCAGGCGGACTTGACGCTGGTGATCTTCCAAATACTCTGCCTGCACCTATAACAAGCTTTTGATGGGGCGGTCGATTATTGTTATTATTATTATTACTACTACTACTACTGCTACTGCTATTATTATTATTATTATAGGTATGACTGCTACTTCCTCCATCCCCTCTTCCTTCTCCGGTTCCTCTAACGGAATCTAATGTCAAAACATCTGTTTCATAATCATCACTTCCAGTGGATGCTTGACCAAAACTCATGCTTCGAATACCCGCCAACATGCCACGATTTGCTCGATCCATCTTGCGTCTTTTTTCGCGCCAATATTCGGCCAAAGTTTGATTTCGTTGTTGAATATGTTGTTTGGTAAACAAAGGCTTTAACCATTTTTCATCAAACGAAATAAACCAATGAGGTTCTGCAGGATCATTAATAGGATTACCAAGGGGTCCAGACAGTAATCCATCAATGGATACATCATGTGAATGATGATTGTTTGTTAAACCATTACGATTTCGTGTCGATCCTCCTCTTCTTCGATGGTGATCTTCTTCTCCTCCTCCAAAATCTAACAATAAATCATCATTGTAGGTCGTTGTGTTGGATGAAGCAGAGGATAAACGTCGTAATTTACGATAACCTGCGGGTTCAATATCATGATCATCTTCATCTTCGCTTCCTGAATCATCCGGTTCAATCACACCTGTACGAATTTCGAGTAATTGGAGCATGCGACCGGTTGTTCCACCGAATAGAAGAACTGTTAATACCACCACAGCTAAAATTGTTGTACGCATGGCAGGGGCACTCTCACCCATAAGACCGGATGCCAATGCAAATGCGACAGCGCCCCGAAGTCCAGCCCAAAACAACATCAGCTGATGCGACCGTGGAAGCACCTTTTCGGATTTCCCTAATGCACGACAGACTGCATTAATCAACATGGAAAGAGGTGCGACAGATACATAGCGTGAAATGCAAATAATGATCTAATAAAGAAATAGAGAAAGAAAGAAAGAAAGAAAGAGAGAGAGAGAGAGAGAGTCCATTAATATATAAACATTTCTCACTCGCTCTCATACACAACCCATGTTTTTTTAAATATATACCGTTGTAGCTAATATAAATAATGGCTTATAGTCAAGGTCGGTTTGAGTAAACAAGTTGACACCAAGATAAATAAATATAAAGTTTTCAGAGAGTTGTGAAAGGATTTGGAAAACATATTTTGTGGCACGTTTTGTTCGCAATGACATGTTGTCGTAGGCATAATGTTTGAGAGTAATACCCGTAAATAAAAGAGTAACAATGCCTAGATTTTCAAAATAAGGTTATTACCAATTTTAGTATATCCAATCAGGATAGGGAAGTTTATGCATTAAAAAACAAAAGATTATCATAGCAGCACTCTATAAATGTATTCGCTCCCTTTTTAGTTACAAACTTACCAGACATTTGAGTACTATTTGAAAAAAGATAGCTACTATAAGCCATCAAGGCTATTAAGCATGTTTCGATGCTTGGATATCGGAATAACTCCGAATGCTTCAGCATTAAAGCAACAACAATACCAAACAATACGCCAATCAATGTAGATGCTGTGAAAACACCTAAAAAGGTACCTACACCTTTTAAGATATTGGTGACATGAAGTTCTTGACCACGAAACTTGTGGAGTGTTCTATATAGGTTTCATGTTGTTTTTTTTTTAGTTTATATATATAAATATATATGAACCCTTCCTTTTTATCCATAATACATTAACACATCTTCTCTTCTCGTTGATATTTACTCGGAAAGAACAATAGCAACAGCATCATTCATTAATGATTCACCAGAAATAATAGAATAAAGTTGAGGATCTACGTGTAACTGGGAAAAGATCGCAAGAATCGTGACAGGATCGGTGGCCGAAAGAATGGCTCCGAAAATCATGCTGTCAATAAAACTGATACTGATACCTTCTGGATGAAAATATGCATATAAGAATGTGAGGGCCCTGAATAAAAAAAAAGGTAATTAGAGATAAAAAAAATTCACAGCTTATAATATAATATGTTCTTATTTTTTGCCTATTATCCTTTTTTTTTCCTTTCTACCTCCTACTCCCTCTCCATTTTTGTTAAATTTTTACCCAGTGGCCAAAGCTGCGATAAAGGTGCCGACTAAGGCAAAAGTTAAGATTGTACCGAAATTGATAAAGAAATTACGCTATACCGCATTTATCAGTTATCCAAATTCATTTTAAATACACTTATCCTTGTATCCATGGTTAAAAAAAACTTACTCGTTTCAACTCATATCCAGAATTTAAAATAATAGGTGGTAAAAGTAAATTGAAAAAATATCCTTGGTTGAATTGAACCATATGTTGAACTATTGTTCCTGGTGTCAACTTGATTCCTAAACCAACAATCATTCCTAGAAAAAAAGACTTGTTAAAAGTGTACAATGAATGAAGAAAAGGTTAGGATTTTTTTTAATTCATATTTCTATTTACCTGCCATGATGGAGATGACTGTTTCGTGTATAGCACGAATTTTATGTCGTTGTAAAAAATAGCTTGTCCATAATGCACCAATAAGTAATGATGTCAGAATTAAAAGAGCCCATGAAGAATAAATCTCTTCTTCCATGGGTTGGTCTTTCAATGGGTCTTCATCTTCTGGTAAAGTTCCATTATTAATGTTGTCCATAATAATAAGAAAGTGTTGTTCATGAAGAAAAGAAAAGTAACAAAAAACAAGAAACCTTGGCCTTTTTTTTCTGTTATCAAAACTAATCCATTTTAGTTCCCAGCTAGGAAACCTTCAGCCAAGAATTTCCTATTTTTTTTGCATCAATTTCAGTAAGAAGTGCATAAATGATTTTATTTGGTGTACCCAAAACAACAAAGGATTTCAATCTATGCTACTCTGTTGGTTTATAAGATACCTTTCGAAAGAATGATTAGTAATTGTTTATTATCTATTATGATATAATATATCATAGATAACAACTTGGATTCCTATTTTTTTGTTACCATGTCATCACATCATCACTTGTTGTCGTCGCTAAGGAACAATAGAAATGGTGAATAGATGATTATGCATTGTGATGAATAATAACATGTAGATTTATATTAATGACCCTTTTATTATTTTTGGAGTTACTTTTTTGCATAAACATTCATACATACAGATACTAAATATGTCCCTTTTAAATAATTCTACCCCGCATTTCTTGGGGTCCTGGTAAAAAATATGTTGAATTCTATACAATTGTCATTCTGGGAAATATTTCGACACAAGACGCTTTCCATTTATTTGTAATACATATTACCCAAACGTGTAACATAACTGGGACATTTTATCATCATTATCCTCCAAGTGTACAAAAAAAGAAAACGTTTTTACCCACTGGGTGCAATGTTGTTTATATACTTATTCAGAGAGAGAGAGGGAGAGAGAGAGAGAGAGCTCTCTGTCAATATGCCATTTCTAGGTATATTTATATTTATATAAGAAAGGGAGCATTATTATAACAATGGTCTGAGCCATGTTCAAGGATGAGAAACGTGCATTATTTCTGACCAAAATGCATTAACAAGTTCTCCCTGAAAAAACTTTTAAAAAAATAGTATCGGATGCAAAAAAAAAGAGACCATATTCGCTTTCGCATGTTTAAAAAAAAACTCTGAAACATTTTTTAAAGCAGACATTTCATTCGGTCACTATTTCCGAGTAAGTGTTATATATATATATATCGAAAACCAAATAATTAAACATGGAATATGGATATAAGAATAATATATATATATATATATATATATTATATATATATAATAGTAAAATGAAGAAGTGAATTAATCAAGACTCTTTATGATAATATTTTTTTTTCAGTCTCCTAAAATTGTTTATAAGCCGGAGAATTTAATGTACTTATTTGTCCTTATTTTGCCCTTGGAAAGGTAAAGTGTAATTCGGGCAATTTTCCATTGGCTCAATAGTACCTTATTTTTTTTTCTGGATAATGGCGTACAGAGAAAAAGAAAGATAGGTCATCATACATATACACACACAAACACACAAAATTGAGATTATTCTTTCTTTTTTCTCCTTTTCTTTCTTTTACCTTTTTTTTTATATAATATAAATACATTTATACAAAAACAAAGAAAGATGGTATCTTATCCAGGGGGTGCTCCTCCTCCTCCACAAAGTACACAATCATATCCATCTTATTCACAACCACAATCATTACAGTATATGGATAATGTCATGTCGAGATTTGGTCATCATATGTCAGCAGACGAACGAACTTCTTTTTCACAATCCATGGTACCAACACTCCAAAGTAGTGCTCCTCCTGGATCTTTGAATCCACATAGGATGGGAACGACAACTGGTTTGTCAATGCCTACTGTAAATAATAATAATAACACTTCAACGACAGTCAATGGATTTACCAACAATACCAATACTACTGCAACCATCGCCAATACATCTAGTACTTTGATAACCAATCATCACCATGATAAACAACAACTCTCTTCTTCATCGATGCAAATGGATCTCGATTCGGAATCACATTAATAAAAATTGTATTCTTCCCAATCACATCATACTACATATACATATATACAGCCCACTCACCTACACACACACACACACACACACACATACATACATAAAGCAAGAACCTTTTTTTTTCTTATATACACATCACTTTCTTCTACCTATACAATTTTCCCTATCCCCTTCGTCAAACAAAAAGAAAAAAAGAAAAAAAAAGTTTATATATTATATTTTTTATGAATCATTTGTTTTGGTGTTTGATAATAACATACTATTGATAACTAAGTGGGAAAAAAAAAGAAAGAAAAAGAGAGTGAACAAAAGAAAAAAATATTTTTACATGTAAGAAAAAAGTGACACAATAGACCTCTCCTACTCGGGTTTTCGATCTCCACGATTGAGAATGGGTAAGGGTAAAATAAAAATCATATCGATTAAAAAAAGACGAAAATCAGCCACAAAAGAAAAAAAAATAAAGCCATGGGTTGGGGGGGATGAATTCACACATCATTGATATGTGAAACGATCATCCATGTTTCTTATCGATTAGCATGATGATTATATAAGTCTATTTATATATTGAGTTTTTTACGTAAAATATTTATATATAATTTTTTGCATCAATTTTTGGAAACTGTTTCTTCTTTGAATAGAAAAAAAAAGTATAGAACAAGTTCGACTGGAACAATAACCCTAGTTTTCTGTTTCAAATGGAACTTGTGATTTATGCATTATGCCGTTGTCATGAACATTCAAAGCCAAAATACCGCAGATAGTGAAAATTGAATGTAGGTTACTGAAAATAAAATTCTTTAAGTTGGAAATAAAATAAGAAAAATAAAAGTAAATTCAGCATCTAGAGAATGGGTTGCTAGTACTTATATACGTTTTCGTGTTGTTATTTTGAATTATAATATATCATGAGCAATCCATCATTATGAATCATCCATGCAAAATAAAATGCTGCTGATGCAGGTGTAGATTCTGGTACTTTTTTTTTTCTAAACAATAAAAGCTCCACTCGACAACATCTATTATTGCTGTGCTATACACAACCCGTTGATCCATTTACACAGGGAGCAAGTCATTGCTTGTAAAAGTTTTATTTTATATTACTATTTGTTTGTAATTGTTTCTTTCAATTGAGGGTTGCTTTCTATTAGCAATCTCATCATGTTGAAATATTTAGGAATAAAGAAAGAAACATTAGAATAACATGGAATTTGCAGTTATTCTATTAGTAATTCTTTTTTATACAATCATCCGATGCCAATCTATATAGATAAAAAAAAGTGACTGGGAGGTTGCATTGCTACTAGTATTTTTAAATGGGTATTCCATGTTCAATAATAAATAGAAGCATATAGATGATGGAAGGCAAGGAATAATATCAATTTTGAGTTGAGTTGACAACAGAGAACCATTCTCATGCTATCTGCGTGTATATCTTTGTGTCACAACTAATCCAAGTAACATTGAGCATGGTCAAATGTTCCACTAATATGTATAAGAGAGAGAGGAAAGATAGAGAAAGAATTTTATTGCTAAATATTATGTGCAATGTCGTCAATTTCCATTTTTAATCAATTTCCTATTTCTTATTGTAAACATTCACCCATTCATAGATAAAGTAAGTTACTCATAAAAACAAATGCGAATCATTATATATATTTTACATAAATAATCGATAGAAAAAAAAAGGAGTCGTGTACTTTCTCTCCACTCTTTACAACAACCATTCTCCTTTTTTCAAAAACACGTTGTACATATATATAATCATTTTACATAAGTTATATATACAAAAGAAAAAAGACTATCATCTATGTAAATTTATTTATTATTCAACGATTTTTCTTTGATCGTAAAGATAGCAACATCATGATATTATGTAAAAGAAGTTTAACAGGGAAAAGATAATAACTATAATGAAATATCATTTTTAGTAATACAAGACTGGCTATCATGACTTCACGAGCCAAACTCATAACAACAGGTTGTTGTTGTTGTTGATGTGTATTTTCATTACTATTATTATCATTATTGGTATGATGACTACTCTTTGTAATAGCAGTCGTGGTAGAATTAATGTCATCGTTGTTGGGATAATAATACAAAACACATATATATATTGAATGAGTTTCATGAACAGTAAAATGAACTATAGTATCGTAACAAGGTGGGGAGGAGGTTGTAGTACAAGATGATGACGATGATGATGGACCAAGGCAACAACGGATATCACCTATAGATATGGCCATACCGCTTTTAGAAGCTTCACAAAGCCCGGCACAAAGTCGTTGTACGTGATCAGGATGAACAAATCGCATAATAGGATAACCCGTCCAAAGAACAAAAGGACATTCTTGACAATGACAATAAACATGATCCGTCATACCATGCGCTGTGAGTCGTAATACAATTCGTGTGGCTAGTTCTTGTTGTTGTTTATTAAATGTTGATTTTGTATTGTTATGGTGATGATTTGATGATGAGATCATTTTTGTTGTGGTGATGGAAGGTGACGATACCAATGTTTTGATCATAATGTGCTATTATTATTATTATTGTTGTTGTTGATGATGATGATGTTAAAAAAAAAGAATATGTACAAAATTGAAAAGAAAAACGAAACGTATCCATTCTTTCCCCCTTCTTAATAATAATGGTAAAAATAAAAACCTCCTTGGATGATGATGATGATGATGATACTAATATACATATATTATATTATTATTATTATTATTATTATTTTACTCCTTGCTTCCCGAAGTGGCGTAATGAATGAGGAAAAAGGGATGTCTGTCCCCTCCCGTGTAACAATATATGGAACAAAACTTTAAAAAAAATATAGTCAACTAAGAAAAAAAAATTATAGTTTTTGCAAACTGTTGATGAATGTGATCATCATCATTATTATTATTATTTAAAAAGAAGAAGAAAGACAACAAGTATATACGAAGTGTGTGTTTGTTTGTTATAAAAAAAACAATAGAAGAAATCACGTATATATATACAAATAGATTTATACAAAGTTTGTGAGAAAAAAAAAAAAAGAAGTGGGTTGAGTGAGAAAAAAATTTACAGAGTGTTTGCTGTTGTTGATTTATATATACATTGGGGGGGAGGAAGAGGGGGAGAGGTTGCTTTTTTTTTTGACAAATATCAAATTCAAATTATTATTGTTGTTGCTGTTGTTGTTCCATAACATGTTCAATGAGATCCATTTCAAGTAATCGACCGTGTAAAGCAAGATAATCTTTAATAGCTTCGACGTTGACGAATAAGTCGTATTTGATTAATCCAAGAAAACTACGCTCCATCAAATTTACATCTTTAGGTGTATACACATGATCAGTCATCTCGGCAATAGCCTGACTCGTCAGAGCGGAACCGGCTTCAGACATGAATTTGGAAGCTGTTAAGATGGCAGCAAGAAATAAACGGTAAGGTGTATCTAGATCACCACGCGCATGACGAGGTAAACTGGTTTTTAATCGTTGAAGGTAAATCAAAGAGACAAGACATATACAAGGTGGTAATTGAGATCGTCTAAATAAGTTGGCAATAAATTCGTCCAGAGGTGGTAAAGAGGTGACTGTTGGACGTTGTTTTGATTTCTTTGAACAAGGTAATACGGATGTAGCTGTTGTTGTTGTAAAAGCTAAAGATAGGGTTGAATAGAGATGGATTAATATTATGATTCCTCTACATGTAATATATATAAAACAGGATATGATCTTTACATAATAATGCCTCTGGACTTCTTGAACATACGGTTGCTGTAGTAGGACTTTCCATGGTGATTATATATTATATTATATTAGATGATAGAATAAAATTAGATATAAAAAAAAAAAAGAGTGGGGAGAATGAAAAAAGAAGAGAAAGAAGAAGAGATAAAAGTAAAATTGATGGAGGACCAATGCAGGGGTTTTCTTTTTATATAAAAAAAAAAAGGTTGGAAAAATTATAAAAGAAAAAAAAAAAGCGGGGAAAAAAAAAAAAAAAGCCAAGTATTGTATAGATTAGGAGAGAGAGGATTGTCCTGTCAATGATATTTTTCATATCCACCAATCAAATTCACCCCGCTTATCGTTTCTTTATATAACACCAACCGGAAAGCACATATACAAAGTAGTTAAGTAACGATCACCCGTTTTACTTGTTACATATGAATAAATGATATACCATATCAAGTATTAGATGAATGATCTACTCCTCTCCTATGCCTCCGTTGGTTTAGTATTCTTTTTGATATTTCGGAAGGTTCAGTTTGAACGATTGATAACAGTTTATTCTTATTATTATTATTGTTTAAGTTATTATAATAGAAAAAACTAACAAACATAATTCCAAGCTCCTCTCCCTTTCTTTTTAAAAAAAAATTCCTTTTCTGGTAAAATTCATAAACCCTTAACCGCATCTGACTGCATTTATGTTATTTCTTACTCATCTAGTGATGTATTTACATGTGTTCTTTTTACTAATAAAATAATTACAAGTATTTATGTATTCATATTGAATTGAATGGACTTGATTAAGTAAGGATGAAACCTATTATGGATCGATGTTTCTTTTTTTCCAATCGAATCATTTATTCAAATGAAGTTTATTACATAAAATGGGGTCCAGAGTTTCTTATGTTTGTTTGTATATTTTTGTATTAATCCTCCGCAACCAACTACTATTTTTGGATGTGAACCAACCATTTTACACCTTTTTTTTTTTTGCTTTTTCATACGACGGAATAAAAAAAATAAAGACTATAATGACATTCATTTTGTTCGTTTCAGAAAAAAAGTTACAATATGGTAGTGGAGGAGGATATTAATTTTTTCTTTGTATGTGTAAAATAAGAGAATAGAGTTACAAATGGATTATGGAATTATCCCACGTTTTTTTTTTCTTATAAGAAGAGAGAGTGATCTTGAGGAGAGAGAGAATGTGAAATTTAGGCTTGGCACGTTGACAAAACCTTCAAAAACATTACATAGGAATAAAAGTAAATGAAGGGAAAATCTTATGATTGATGAATACCCTTGCTCCGTGCGTTCAAATGGTTCAATTGAATAATATTCGATCTATATATTTTTTCCTTACTCATGATAAAGTAATGTTATCCAATGACATAAAGTGGAGATGTTATATATTTTACATGTGCGCCACCACCCACCACCATCACCTTTTAGGCTTTTATTATCAGTCATCCTATTAGTTTTGATTCGTTCTTTATTAGAGTATAATAATATAGGTTTATAAGCTTACAATAACGGTTGAATAATAATATTTCCGCTTATCTTTTGAGTGGAAATGATTAAGAAACAATTGATAGGTTTATCATGAGGAAACGAAAAAAAACAAGACTTTATTCACGTGCGAAACGATGTTTGGAAAAAACATTTCCTTCTCTAAAGTTGTCGTCTGTGAATAGATGAATTTCAGCTTAAAATAAAATACATATATTGCTCAATGATATTGTCACCATTATCATTATTATTATTAACAATGATAGATCGCATCATCCGTTTAAAATAACGAAATGTTCATTAGTACTGCTGTTTTCAGAGAAATTTACAATAAAAACATCAGTTGTAATTTTTATCATGTTGTTTTTTACTTAATGGTAAATATATAGTAATCGATCAATGATCAATAACGATAATTATTATTATTATTATTATTATTATTACTGGTCCTCTTTCATATACATTTATTTCTATATAACGTTTTTCATCTCATATGATTACGATATAATCAATGAGAGAGCCTTGTAATCATCCGGCATTGTGACGGAAAAGGAAATATCCACCTGGTACAACTTTTTAAAGGAAATCATACAACACCCGACACACACTCAAAAAGAAGCGATGTGAATTTCAGTTCGAAAAATTCCATATACCGTATAGAATTATATGGTTTCTATGTTATATAAAATAGATATACCCAAATAATAGTTAAAATATAGTATGATTTTTTTTTCTTTTTTTTTTTTTTACAAGTGGTTTATAATCTCAGTCTAATATTATTATTAAATCCAAATCACTATTGTTTTATTATGATTGATGATAGAAAGAGTAGAGATAAAATATTCACTCTTACCTCGTTATTCATACTCAAAAATGAATTGGATACAATTTCGTGGGAAAAAACCAATATTCAGGTAGTAACAGCGGCTTTTTTTTTTTTACTAGGATTATTTTACTCAAGCTTTTGGTAATAAGAAAAATATGTGTTTTTTTTATTTTACGCAAGTGAAATTAAAAAATGATCGCATAAAATCGAGCAATAAAAAGCATCATCATCCAGCACCGTGGGAAAAGTGAGTTGTATCACGCACTCAGCGATCTTTGTTTTTTTGTTTATATATTCGGAGTGCGCCTTCTTCCTTAACCCTATTTGCATAAATGTTGGGACGCTATTATTCTTCTCATCATTTATGGATTACCCTATATATGACGTTTTGTTTTTGGTTTTTATTTTTATGGTGATGGCATCACCAAATAAAATCAATTACAACCATGGTTGTCTGGTACAGAAAAAATAATATAGAATGACCTCATTTTCTCTTTTTTTGAACCTCAATACATCATTATGATGATATATATAAGTAGCATTAGGTATTTTTATTAAGAAGCATTCTCAAGCTAAAAACATCAAGTGGCACTCTTTTTATTTGGAATAAAGAATACTTGTGACTTCATTTATTGTCGTGGTAATTGATGATCATGATAAACATGTATACATATATCGAAGAACATTGGATGAACTCATACAAATAACATATGTAAGTTTTATAATATTATATGAACTAATTAAATATCAAATATGATTTTCTTTGATGTATTAAAGTCTTTTGCATATTCTTCCTTAGATTTATAAACTTATAATCACCATGGGAAGAAATTAACAATATCATCGCAAACCATCGCAGATATCAAAGTTTATAATTCAAATTCAGTGAAGAGAGATCTTCTTTTAGTTAACAAGGCCAAAAATTATGTGGTGGCTGCTCTGTTAATCTCAACTCGAGATAATAGAATTGGATGATCGATTATATTATAAACTATTATAATCGAAATTGAAAAGAGTCCTGGTGTTAGATGTTACCATTCTCATGTGAGTTGTTCATAATGATAGCTCATTTCATTAACCATAGCTTACATCTGCTCTATTATTAATTTTGTACAGAGGTGATGATTTTTCATCATTAAATAAACTTTGTAGCTAGAGTATCTTTATCTGATGTTAATGAGTTGGTAACAACTAAGATGGTTGATGTAGAAAATTAGCAATAATAATCCCAAGAATCAATAATAGTGGCATTTGTATCTTGATTTAAAGCTTGGTTTCTTATTTCACGCCTACTTACAAGTGAGGATTATCACCATAGTGGTAACAGTATGTTGCTTGGATACTAATGGTCCTATTATTCTTATTGGTGAATTGTTATTGGACAGTTTAGAATTTGAAATATGTGAGAAAGAAAAGAGGAAATATCTTTATCGTTCTAATAATAATTCCTTTTTGATACTGTTCTCAGTAGTGCGAAGTAGCACTTTTAGATGCTTAGACTTAAGCGTACTACTGCTGAGATAGTTTAGGTTACATGGTTGAGAAATACCACTATGTTATTTGTAATCATCAGACTTTTAATTATCTTCCTTGTTTAATGATAATACGTCTAAAATGGTGACAATGATGAACAAGCCTTAGGCAATTATTGATATTGGCTACGACATTGTGTTAACCAGATCTGTTGCAAAGTTGGCTCTTTGATGTTGCTTGAATCAGTCCATCTATTATTCAAAGAAAAAATCAACACCAGACATTTGCATGCTAGCTCAAAACTCGACTATTCCTAACGTGTAGTTGTTGACTCCATCTGGATTTTCATTAAAAGCTCCCTTCTCCAGTCATTGACGAACATATTATTTATTGAACATGCGCATCGCACTCATTGATAATTTATTGAATAATCAAAGTATATTGTTTGTAATATTTTGAGTTGAAACATTTTAAAAATGAACATAAATTTACTTAATTACGTAAATTATATATACAAATCGTCAACTTTTATTGAATCAAAAATGCTTCTTTGTTTAAATTACAACCAATGAAAAAATCTTCAATACTATCTATTCCACAACACCCAATAGCCTCATAGTAATCTTCACCTTTCTTTTTTTTTATGACTGGGTAGAACCATTCGTCAAACGAAATTTC
This sequence comes from Phascolomyces articulosus, assembly GCA_025677815.1. Lineage (NCBI taxonomy): Eukaryota > Fungi > Mucoromycota > Mucoromycetes > Mucorales > Lichtheimiaceae > Phascolomyces > Phascolomyces articulosus. The sequence continues at coordinate 945,309 of JAIXMP010000003.1, read as the reverse complement.
AGAAAGAATTACATATTGTGCAGAAGGGTCATCCAAACTGTCTGTTAAACGATCAAAATAAATTCTTGCCATTCGATAATCATCACTTTCTGTGTTACACCAACGCAAGTTTTCCTTTTTTATCTCCATGAATCTGGATAACTGTCGAAGCTTTTCAGATATTTCATCGAAAAATGATTTTCCAGCAAATCCCAAATAGTGACCGTAATAATCCAATGAGATTCTTTTCATTTCACTTGTATCAGATGGCTGAACAAATATGCACAGACAATAATCTTTTTCAATATCACCATCATTGATATTTTCATTAACTGGTGGTATATCTTCTTCTCGTATAGCTAAATTTTCATCATCTTCGATGGATTGGTTGTTTGTGACATAAGTAGTTGTAACATACATGGTTTTTCCAATTATGTCGTAATTTTGAAATGAGGTCATTATATCATCTGTATAGTGTTCACCATTAACACCAGTCCATGATGGCAAAAAATTGTACTTTTTGATTGTTGATTTATAATTACGTTTATAGTTTCCAAAAAACAAAATGCTGAGATCTTTTTTTGCTAAAAGACCATAAAATTGAATCATCAAGTCTGCATATGGTTGATCGTAATCAATGTTGATTTTGTCGATGAATTCTGGAAAAAGATGAATGAGAGCAAAAACACGGTCATGATCTTTGGTGCTTGTTCGTTGATGTGCATGGTGTAGAATTTGCGAAACGTTTAGTTCAGAAGATGATTTTGTTATATATACTACTTCACCTGATGTATCGTTTCCCCATTTATGTTGATCTCTTCCGACAAATAATAACCTTTTCGACTTTATTGCTTCTTCTAAAGTCCATAAACGTTTGAAATACTGTTGTTCATTTGCACGTAAAATTTCTCCATAAAAGTAATCGTTTACAAGTGCGACGGTGCAATAAGCATTTTCGTATATATGATGCATGTTGCGTATCTCTCTTTTCCTTTCTTCTTTATCATCTTGATTGATGCATAGTTGATCGTACCATATATATTTGATGTTGAATTGTTGACATATTTGCTGAATGATTCCTTCAAATTTGACGTATTCATAACTACCATCTGCTTGAATAATCTTATGCTTACCATTATCGATTCGTTTATATTTCCCAGTGGTTTCATCAAGTACCATATCTCCAGATTGATTCCATGAATATGATAATGCGCAGTAACCTTCGTTGACTTGAAATGCATAGACTACTTCCATATCAGAAATACGAACAAGTTTGGTAGGCATAAAGTCTGTTTTAGGCAAATCATTGGGGATTGTCATGGGTGGTTTTACACTTCGGGTGAATTTACTTGTGTATTTAATATCCAAAGAATACTGTACCGTTTCATAGGTTATATACATTATTTCTATGATTACATTAAATAAGTTTGACAGGTTAGTTTCAGTATAATCGTAGATAATAAAAATTAAAAAAAGAGATGATCACTCACAGATAAAGAAACGAATGGTACTATCGGAAAAATTACAAGAGAGTATCCAGTGGTGATAGATTTTCTGTCAAATTAAGGGTAGTGGTGGAAGTGGTAAATAGAAAATGAAGAAGTTGAGTTTTTAGTAAAGAAGAACAAAAAAACGAAAAAAGACAAGACTTATAAAAATACTAAAGCTTGCTTGTGTCACACATTACAGATAACTAAGCCAAAACTCTAAAACACTTGAAAGATGGATATCAGCCTCTTATGCTTATATGCAGACGATAAAGAAAAGAATTGCTTTTTACTATTTGTTACTTTTTTTTCACCAAAAGTCAATTGAGATAATAACATTAATCCTTCAAATATTGTCGCTGCATATTACTTGATTCTCTGCAGCTGAAACTACTATAAAGTAAGATCAGAAACTTATAGTTCATCAGAGTTAAAAAAAAGCTCAACTTGTACTTCTATTGATAATACAGAAACGCGATTACACAAAATAATATTTTGAGCCCAAACTCTAAAACCGCCCAAAAGAAAACAACCATTCTAGATTTGATACTTCTTAAGAGTTCATATCGTAATTCATCCAGTACACTTCTGTGAGCGTTAATATAACGACACCAACCTGTGCTGGGTATTGTATTATTTTTTCAACTTGAATAAGCCAACATAGTAGAATAAATATAGGAGTATTTTCGTTCGATGATGCATTTCAGCAAAAGTCGAATGATAAGTAACAACATGTATCAAACTAAATAGAAATTTCAGTGTACTGTAAACCATCACCACCGTTATTAGATACAATGCCTACACTATCGACACTTATTATTTTACTTTTCTTCCTAATAGAATAATTTTCGGTTAAAGACACATCTTCACTTATTTATACACACTTTCCCTCAAACCATCGCAACAGCGCAATAATACAAGTGAATAACATACTTACTATTACGTACAATAAATACTATTCAATTATTGTTGGTAATATCACTCGTATCATATATTACTATACTCAAGACATAATATAACGCACTTTCTTTAGTCGTTCCCCACAAAAGAAACGAACGAGAATTGATACCATGTGTGTCACATGAAATAAAGTTAAAGAAGTAGTTATATCCATACCACTGAATAAATATATGATAATATTATATAACATTGGATATCATCTTTATCTATCTATATATATCTACTGAAAATTTCTCAGTTTGCTAATTTTAAGCAAGCTGAATATTTCCAATGACATTATGTAGATTTTCAGTGTTTTAAGATATTTCAAGATATTTAGTAAAATTCAGTAATTTCTATTTCCCAAGTATTTTTTTTTTTGCCAGCAAATGCCAGTTTTAATTTCGCATTTATTAGCTGTGTTGTTAGTATTTGTATACGCTAAGTAATAAGTGACATGATATAATAATATATTATTTTTTTTACAATGTTATATATATATATATATTATGAGTAAATGAATAGTTATACTACAACAGTAAAACCGTTTACTCATACACAGTATATCTAACATCATCATGTCGGAAAAATTGTATAATAACGAATAGCATGTGCAGAGGTGCTGCACATATTGTTGGGGTATTTTTTTTCATTTGCTTCTTTTCCCATATTAACCACACCTTGCTCAAAACAAACTAAAAGAATCCATTTGTATATCATATTATTATGTACTCCAGCAGTATAATAATGAATAAACGCACTTTTAAGATGTAAAGAGTACATACAATCTGCAACAATATTTACTGGTAAATGAAGCAGCTGTTATTATATGAACACAAATAACTGTATAATTATATCACTTTGTTAGTGCCCAACCCATCAAGAACATATATGATTTTTTTTTTACTATGGTCTCTTTTTCTAATGCAACTACTCAAGTCCCTCAAAAAAAAATCATGTTGTTTATAGAAAAGTGAGAATAAATGTATATAATATTTATAACAAAGTATAGGTAACTACGGATTATTTGTATTTAGTATTATATTTCCTAGGCGACAGGTGGTAAGGTATTTTTATTATGAGTTTTCTTGATGCTATCATCATTGTTATAATGGTTGTCTGTTACAATGGTGGCTGTTGTAATATTGGGTAGTAATGTTGGAGAAATCTCTTGTGTACCAACCCGTTGACTACTTTTTCGGCATTCAGATTCCCAATCAATGACAAAAAGTAATATAGCACCTTCACCGACACATTTTATGAAACCAGCCATGGCGATACCAGACCAAACACCGATCAAACCCCAATCAAAACTGTATGTCATCCATAAACCAAAGGGCAATCCAACCATATAATAAGATGATAAATTAAATGCAGCAACAATGGGCTGTTTCCCTAAAGCATTCAGAGTAGCCGAAAAGACAGCGCTTAAACCCTATATTATCATTTTTTTTATATCATACATTAGTTTAATTTTCTAATTCTAAAAAGTATAACATACGTAAAGGAACTATTAAAAATGACTCATGCATTTATACATACCGTGAAAACATGAGATAAAGCAGCAACAGGCATTAAATCTTCAGCAGCTTGGACGACTTCTTCATCAATGGAAAAATAAGCTGCTATTTGATGTCTTAAAAAGTACATCAAGGATCCGTTGAATAAAATGGCTATACAACCCATGGCAACGGATATGGAAAAACACATTTGAATTTTCAAGGGTCTATTTGCACCTGCATGGTGGCCAATTCGAACTGCTACAGCATTTGATAATGCACTTGGAATCATGATAAGTAATGAGTTTACCGATAGAATGATCGATTGACCGGCCAGAGTTGTTTTTCCCAATACACCTGTGTATAATCAAAAAATCAGTACAATAATCCATATGTTTTATATTATATATAAAACATTTTTAAATGTCATTTATTCCTTACCAGTCAAAAGTGCACATATTTCAAAGGCCCATTCAGTGGCTACGCTCAACATTCCAGGAATACCTGTATTTTGTGGTAATAATAGAGAAAATACAATGAGAGATCAAAGATTCTTTATTCGTAATACTAGTAAATGATTCAAACATTTCTTTATAATACAAGGATAAACTTTACCAAGCTTTAAAAACGGTTCCCAATTACGAAAAGCTTGTTTTTGCCAGCCAGGCCAATAAGCATTCCAAAAGTCAGTACCAAATGATAAAAATAATGTATAAATGGCCAAGATGGCACCATGGAAGAATGCAAAATGAAAGGCAGCACCAATGTAACCTAGATCAAGTACTCGTAGAAATAATAAATTTGATAGACAATTGAATGGGAAGATAGCCAAAATCATTAACATGGTAACTCGCATGTGACCTATAAAAATATGAGAAAATGAGTAAATGCTATTATTTTCAGGGACACTTTGTTGTTGTTGATGGTATCTTATTAAATTTCCATAAAAAGCAATATAATTATCATTGTCATTTGATAAATATATAATATATAAAAGAATAGAGTTTACCAAGGCTTTGTAAGAATTTACGTATGGCAGTCGATATAAATATCGGATAAACAAGTGGTATACAAATATATATATATGATTGCGTAAGGTGTGCCAGGTGCTGTTCTTGTCCCATGACATTGATAAGAATGGGTTCGGTATACATCCTGAATATGAGAAAGAGTTGTGTTTAATATGATTAGGACATCTCTAAATAATTTTATGATCTCCAACCCGTTTTTATATACTTCTTTACTTCTTCGCTCATCATTTAAGCAATGTATAACTTTTCTTCTTACCAAAGAACCCATATGGGTAATGCTAAAAGTCCCATTATAAGGATACCGCGTTGTAAAATAATGCCTAAGGTTTTTGGATCATTTGCACCTGTGAACGCCTGGGCAACCAGGGTATCAATGGCTATAGGATATAAAGTTCATTTTGGTCATGTTATTATCCTGCACAATAATCTTATTGTCCTTTATAAATATCAAATGAATCTATTTCTTTTCCGAAAAATTTTATATAAAATGGGTGCGTACTCAACTCTTGTCAAAAAAGAATAAGATAAAGAATATACAAAACCTACCAGTTAAAAGACCATTCCCAAAAGCCAAGCCGGCTACGGTTGACCAGAGATTACCAAGGCTTACAACTGCCATCACTTTTTATAACAGCAGTTTTTTTTTTTTTTAAAAAAAAAAAAGATGATCAATCATTGATGGACCTGAAAAAAAAAATCAAGTGCATCATCTCTTGCTCTTTCTTCCCCTTGTTTTTGATATGAAATAAATCTATTTTTTTTTACATACCTTCAGACCCTAATCGTCCAAGAAACCAAACATCTACAAGACCCATTCCTTTGCCAACAACAAATGTAATAAGAAGTGGCCAAGTGTAATTTAATATAAAGATGGTTTCTTGTTTTATATCTTGAAACCAAGGGCTTTGCTTATTAGCAAGCGTATCGATATGAAAACCACTGTCATGCCATGAAGGGTGGTTCTTATAAGAAGTAACAACGACACTATCGTCATCATCAATGTCTGGTGAGCGTATCAGTTTGTTGTTGCAGTTTTTCTTTTTGGATAATAAATGGGTAAATTCATCATCATCATCATCATTATTATTATTACTATGGTCGATGGTGTTTCCATGTCTTCGCGTAAAAATATCGCGTAGTCGCCATGAATCAAAAAAACGTGTCAGAATCTGCATGTAGGGTTTTTTGAATGTGTAATATGATTTAAAACAGTAAAATGTGAGCAAAAGAAAGAAAAATAAAAAAAATAAAAAAAAGTTTCTGAAATTTATAATTTGGTTACCGCATGCTGTAGTATAGTTCTTATTCTTTTTCTTATGGTACATGTATACAATGTGTCATGAACAAGAAAAAACTTAAATAAGTGCTTTGAAACGTATAAATAATAAATTATATATTTATTTTTGTTTTTTTATATCTATAAACGTTTGTTATAACATCAACTACAAGAATAATTCCCATCATTGATCATCCATTAATAAAAATACGATGTTAGTGATAGACAAAATGTCACTCACATCGGCTAACCTATGTATAAACTGAATGGTATATAAAATAAGGATCAGCACCTTTCTTTTTCCTACCTCTCTCAATCATTACAAAACCAAATGGCGGCATATTGGGCAACACAATTGATATGTTTTCTCTCTTTTGTAACACATTTGAATTGCACCACGAGGGGGTCCATCATCATTGAACACAAATCGGTGAACATTTAATGCATATATAAAGTAGGTAAGACAAAAAAAAAGAACCACCTACTAGACTTAATTCGAAGAATAATAAGCTTTTGAAACGTTTTTCTTTTTAATAACATGGCGTTTTTTCTATATTACTTATACCCTGGTTTATTGAAATAGTACGATCCTTTAAACCCTGGTCATTTTAAATAATGATCATGCAGAATCATCTTGATTTTAAGTAAACTGTTTAATCTTTCTCGTGTTTTAATAAATATTTCTTGAAACTTTTCTCAATCCACTAAGAAAAGCAAAGAAGATGTTCACACCATCAGTTTTCTTTTTATATATGTAACAAAAAACCCGAAGTATGAGCTTTTTGTTTTTATTTTCTGGCTTTTTTTTTTAATACGATTCTATGTAGGAGGAGTAAAAAAAAATACGCGTTTTTGGGGGAGGTACAAAGAGCTCCGTAACCCAAGCATTCAAGGTAATTGTACCACTATCAATAATAACAATAAATAATATATAAACAATACAAAATCAGATAATTTCATACACATAATAGGGTATCGGAAAGTATCAATATTTGTTTTTGTTTTTTTGCCTGCTGTCATATAAAATAGCCATCTCCAGCCTCTTCTTATATTCAAAGCTGTGTTGGAAAGGCCAACAAAGAAGGAAATATAATATACTTTTTCTATAAAGGAATTCACAAACACAGGGTATGCATAGACACACAGACTTCTTTGCATAATGTTACTAGTGTTAGAGTATATATTATGATGATCAGAACAATGCAAATGATTCTCACGGACTTCATGTGATCAAGAGCAAAACATAGACAAATGTTTTCGTTATTACATTAATGACTCTCTCGAATAAAGAAAAAGGGGGAATATTATATATACTTTGCTACGCGACTGTATTGTAAAGATGACGATCGAAACTAAATATTTTTTTTTGTAGTACTTTCCGTGCGAAGAATAGTAGGATATGTCAATAAATGATGGGCAGACATGTGAGGCAATTCAAAACAAGAAATATATTTTGTTACAGTTTTGTTAAGATAATATTTACGGATCCTACTTTCTATTTCGGTCAAGTTTCATGATGGAAGGAATCATTACTTAGTCAATATTGCAATATTTTCTCAATTATTGTATCAATGCTACTAAAAGAAAAAAAAACATGCTTACTCTATATAATATAATGGGTTGAGTCAATGTAATAGTTTAATAACAATAGATATAATAACATGTAAATCAAAAATCCAGTTGGCTGGAAGCGTTATAATAATATATAATAATATGCTAATTAATGAGATATAAATAAGCTTTTTTATAAAATATATAACTTACATCATGATGCAGCACATGTTACATATAATACAAGGTCGACTATGTTGTTATTGCTGCTGGTAACTAAAAAAGAACAGGTTTTACAAGATTTAAATACGTATATAAAAAGCAGACTGTCTTTTTTTGCTGCAGAGTAATACTTACAGACAAGTTATAAATAGTAAAAATGATAAGAAAATCTTGTGCATTTTCAGTAACCACCCATCAACAATCCATGCATTACTCCCCTCACCCCTTAAATTCCTGATTCTATTTTTCACATGATAATGGTAATGAGTACCACACCCAACAAATAAAAATATAACGATAAAATTATTTAACTTTATATGCATTGGATTCAAAAAAAAAGAGAAAGAGAAGGAGAAAATTCATTTTGTAGCAAATGTGTATAAGGAGTGATGAAGTGGATATAAGCGATGAGAAACAACGCGCAAAAAAGCTTCTTTTTAGGATGGATAAATATAACAATGGGTTATGTATGTGCACCAATAAGAAAAGGGTGGGTTTTAAGGGTATAGATGTAAAATATATTTATAATAGCTTGATATCGTTTGGTAATATAGTGTAATATATACTTGTTTTTCTTTATCATCATCAGTATTACTGTTAATGTGCTTACTCTTGATGAGAACGGCTAGCATGAACATAATCATTTAAATATTCTGTAACAGCCGTGACCAAGTCATGAAATCTGTCACTGTCGATCTGATTGAAAGGCCAAGATTCGCGTTTTTCTTGCTCAAACTCGGCCAAATGAGTTAACTGGGTTCTGACTTGATCCAGTATCGAGCTCCAATCCACCATTTTCATTCCACGATCTTTGGTCTTTTGCCATAGTTGGCTTGGTGCCGTTTTTCGTACCAAATCGTCAAATACACTCACCGCAAGGAAAAAACAAAATAATGTAGTGACTGTACAAAGGGCTAGAATACTAATCGTCATATAAGATGTTAATGTCACAACTGTATGGCGTAGTTCTCCAGGTTGTGATCGTGCAGCTAACAATGTTTGAATCCATGAACGAATAGATGGAATGGCTGTTCCTACTCCTCGATTACTATTCGAAACGGCGGTTGAGGAAGTGGGTGGTAATGTCATGCCTTTGTTTTTTCAAAAAAGAAATATGGATTGCGAGAATAATGAATGAGAGGTTTCCAACTACCGAGAAGAAGAAAATAATAAAAGAAAAAAAGATAATGTGAGAATGAGGATGGGACGATGCAAAAGGTAATATTAATAAGTGTTATTTAATAATTTTATATTCTTATAATGTTTTGAAAAAAAAAAAAGAGTGCAAAAAAAAGAGAAGGTCACGAGCAACCCCAAATATATATTTTTTTTCATTTGTTATTTCAATTGACTGTACATATATTATTTATTTATTGCATTTGAAAAAAAAAAGTAGATGTTGTTTAAAGAAAGAAAGAGGCAGTCTAAGAACGAAAGAATGATGAACATATATAAAAGAAGAAGATGTAATAGAAGTAGAAGAGTTGGGGGTAGTGGAAGAGAGAGAGAAAAGGGCATAAAATATGATTTGTTTGTTGTTTTTGTTAATGTCGATATGAAAATGACTTTATAATAATAGACTAAGTTACCAAGTAACTGTAGCGTATATGATTATTTATTGTTGTTCCATTAAACCAGCCTTGATCATTTCCTAAAAGTAACAAGGGTTAGCATATGAATGGAATTGTTTCGTGGGTTTTGCGTATTACAAAGAGAAAAACCGAATGATAAAAAAAAAACTTACTTGTTGCAAAGTAACACCCACATGAGGTAAAGCCCGTGCCATAACTACACCTGCATCTCTCAAAGCATTGATTTTATCTTGTGCATTTCCTTTACCAGTATGAGATACAATGGCACCAGCATGTCCTATTGAGTATAACAAAATATCATACATTAATATACATAACTCACTACCAGTCGACAACGAATTCCTTCTATCCCTCTTTTATATATATATATAAACTTACCCATACGACGATCAGGTGGAGCAGTCAAGCCAGCAATGAATGAAACAACAGGCTTAGGATTTTCTCTTGAAAAATTGTATGTCTTCAAGAACTCTGCGGCTTCTTCTTCAGCACTACCACCAATTTCGCCAATCATGACAATACCTATCATAGTTTTATATTGATGAGTGAGTGAGTAATAAAATTCTTATCAGATATAAACTTTATTATTCACTGCAACAAGGTGTCACCTCATTTTTTTTCACTCTCTCACACTGACCATGACACCTCCGCTTATTATTACACTTCTCTCAAATCACACACACAAGTACATCATGAAATAAAACCCAAAATAATAATTCACACCCTACCTTCAGTTTTGTCATCATCCAAAAAGATCTTCAAAGCATCAATAAAGTTGGTACCATTGATGGGATCACCACCCACACCCACACATAAGGTTTGACCCATACCAAGTTGAGTAAGTTGTTGTACTGCTTCATAGGATAAAGTACCAGATCGAGAAACAACACCAATATTACCAGGACTGTAAATACGGTTAGGCATGATACCAATCTTACAACCAGCTGTAGGCGATACAATACCAGGGGAATTGGGACCCACCAAACGCGACTTGTTTTGACTCAACAAGGCTGCTTTGACGCGTGCCATATCTGTAAATGGAATACCTTCAGTGACTGAGACAATCAAGGGGATTTCAGCTTCGATGGCTTCCATGAATGCATCAGCTGCGCCATTAAGTGGTACATATACAACGGTGGCGTCGGGTTTCAAGACTTCGGCAGCCTATTATGATTATTATTATAAATTTTGTTGTCAATACAAAAGGAGAGAATTTCGGTTTTATTTTTTTCCATTCATGTTGGCTCCCACACATATATGGAAACAATACACTGATAATTTCCCCATATTTTTATAATCAATGCAATCCGAATATCCTTACCTCACGAACACTACCAACAACGGGTTGATCTAAATGAACTGTTCCAGCTTTACGAGCAGAGACACTACCAACGAACCTTGTACCGAACTTGATAGCTTCTTGCATTTGTGCAGTACCCTAAATATTATTATGTATTTTGGTATTTAATTAAAACTCTTATAAACCGGGAAATACTTTTTTTTTTGACAAGTTTAATTTCGTAAATTCGTACCTGTTTACCAGTACCTTGACACATAACTCGAGTGTTTGCATGAAGTTTAAGATTTTGAATGGTGGATTCATATCCGCTGTTAACAGTGAAAGCGTTTCGACAAGCAGCTATAATAATCATAAGAAAAAAAAAGTGTCATATAAGTAAAATATTACATATGAATTTCCATATATCAAAAAAAAAAAAAAAAAAAAAAAACCAGGAACCATAACCTACTTGCTGCTTGGCTAGTAGCACGCATAGCTGCTGCTGCTGCTGATCTACTGCTTGAACCAATCATAATGAAATTGAAGTATTAGAAGTTATAAAACAAGAAAAAGTGAAGAAAGAGAGAGTGGAGAGAAGAAGAAAAAAAAAAGTTAAAGTAAAAAAAAAAGATTATATAAATATAAAAAATCATGCTTGAAAGTTTTATACTTAAAAAATTTCTCCATTCGTAAGCAAAGTTTTCTACTTTAATGTCGTGTGAACTCCAACAATCCACTTTTGATTCTCTATTGATCCTCCGCCCAATTTGGGCGCACACACTCATCCATAATAATATGATAATAATAAATCTTCTTCAAGAGGTTTACCAAGAGAGGAAAACAAACATAAATTCCTACTTTGGATTAATATGTTAATAAAGTGACAACAAAAGGGATCAACTGTTCGGAACTTCACGGGAATTTTTTCATGGAAAATCGTTTTACAGATTCTTAATATTTTGCTAATCAAATGAAAAATTATAATCATCCTTATTAACAAGGACTAATACTATACACATGCCCTGTGTTGACTATATTATAATAGAATATCTTTATCAAGATGTATATATTATTATTTCTACCGTCTTTTATTTTTGGATTGTTTTAATGGAACGGCCAATGCATGACCCGTATTTTTGATATGATTAAATAATTGATTTCTTGTTGAGAAATCTTCACCACAAACGTTACATAATAATTCCTATGCAGTTACAATTGAGTGGGGTTAAATAATCACGCATATGAAACTCAGTTTGTCATGTTTGCCCATTTCCAAAAAATCATCATAACAACTACTTACTGATGCTATTGCTTTTTCTTCTTTTTGTTTCTTCTTTTCTTTACGTTTCTCTCTTTTCGTTTTACCAGATTCCTTGGGTTGTACTTCTTCTTCTCTCACTTCTTTTTCTTCTTCCTTTGTTGTATCATTTCCTACGTCCTCAGATACTGCTGGTGACGGGGTTGACGTCGGTATAGAAGATCCTTCTTTTCTTCCGTTCCGTCGTTTCCGTCGGGACGATTGTTCCATTTCTAACGAAGCTGTCAATGCACTTAAATCATCTACATCTTGCTTGGCTGGTTCCACAATTTCCTCCTCGATACCAAACTTGGGTGCTTTTTTCCCTTTCTTTTTCTTTTTAGATGATTTTGTTGTTGGTGCAAAGTCCTCTTGTATCAGATCATCAATAGCGTCCTCATCTAATACTGCTGCCGTAGCCAACATTTCCTCATCCATATCAAGAGCTGCTTGTGGTGCTGATACATTATCCTCATCATCATCTTGATCCATGGGAGGTGGTGTTTTAAAATCAAAATTCTCTTCATCTGCCATCATTTCTCGTTTCATCTTTTCTGCAAGTTTTACATGCTTTCGACTACTTTCATGACTGGTATATTGCTGTTCACTCTTGTAAAATTTGTCACAAACAACGCAATAGAAATCAGTTTCTTCAGCTCCACTTCCATCCTCAATTTCTTCGTCTTCTTCAGATTCATGTGATAAATAACCAGCTGCTGCCAAACTATGTTGATCAACTTTGGCCCATTCTTGTTCTTTATAAGCTGCTACTTGAGCTTGTAATTCCTCCTTTTCTCTTTGGGCTCGTGCTTTTTGTTCTGCTGCGGCAGCTTCTCGACGCTTTTGTTCTTCTTCTTGAAACTTTTTATAGCGTGGATCACGTTTACGTACAAAACTTGCCAAACTCTAAATAAATAATAATAAAAAAATAAGAATGATGCTACTTTATAAATATAAGAAACATCATCCCCTTGCCCCTTCTGGTGAATTGTTGAAACTTACGCGAACAGTATCATTATATTCTTTACGAGCTACTTCTCTAGCTTTTCTATTTTCTTTTTCCATAGCTCTACGAACAAATCGATTGGGAGCGTCTTTCAAGCGCCATTTATCCATCCACTGAAATGATTTAACACTGCTAAAATTCATCCACGCAGCATAAAAATCTCGTGCATAAGCACCGTAACCACGGTATCCATCATTATCAGCAAAATGTGTCTTTGAATTACCAAACATAGGGTATCGTGTAAACATTTCGCCATCGTCGGGTGGATCACAGTTATAAGCACTTTCTTCTTCATCACAAAGTTTTTCAAAAAGTTTACGATATACAGAAAAATAGCCCTATTCATATATTATGGATATTAAGTTTATATCATTATTTGACACGTTCATTCATTTGTTTGTTCGTCCATCTATGTTGCCCTTATATAATACCTTGTCATCATCACCAAACCCTCGAACCTCGGACATGCTGAAATATCGCATTAAATCTTCAGATGTCGTGCCTGCACTGCTATCCTTATGAGCTGCAATATCGTCACCACGTAGGATTGAATCTCTATGACCATCGTACCTATGTATCCATTTTGTTGTCAGTTTGTTTTTCTTAAAAAAAAGATCGGGATTCTTTGAGAGTATGATTCATTGACACTCACCATGTTCGTTCATGTGGATCAGAAAGTACCTCATAAGCTTCTTGAATCATTGCAAAACGTTCAGTTGCTTCTTGTACTCGATCGCCATTTTTATCTGTCAAGGTTTTTCAAAAAAAAAAAAAAGTATTATTATATATTCATGAATTTTCCCAGAGAAAAAAAAAAGCGGGAGAATCGCTAAACGAAAGTTAATTTCTTACCTGGATGCCATATTAATGCTTGTCTTCTATAAGCTTTTTTAAGTTCTAAATCGGTTGCTGTACGTTCAACGCTGAGCAACTCGTAATAACAAATCCGCATGGTATGTGATTGTTTTAAAGGTTGAGTAATATCAACAAAAAAAAAAGTTAAAAAACGAATATCAAAATGCTTGTTTCAGTTTCCGCATTTTTTATGCGTCTTGCTTCGAAACTTGTGATAAAATCTCCATGGAAACTACGAAACTGATATGCATCATTTTTTTTTGTAAATAACTACAGAATATTTATCAATCTCATCGTGTTCTTCAACTCTGTAAAAGCTAAACAAGTCTTCTTCTAATAAGAATTCATTATTTATTAGTAGTACCAATGGTGGAAAACAAGGGATTATTTCTCTAACGTAACTGCAGCTGGTGGTGCATGAAAATAAGACTCAGGTTCCTTTCATGGAGTAGTATAGAGTTCCTTGAAACAAATCAATTTCATTGCTGCGACACCTGTGGTAAGAAAATACCATGGAAAAGCCACAACAGGCTAAGAAACACATCACTTTTGTTGATTAATATATCAAGTTAACTGTTGTGTCACCTTGATAAATCCATCTCCATTTCCTTCTGCTTCTGTTTACAACAGTTTGATAATGACAGAGAGACAATGTCAACATTCTGGAGATGCTCAACATGAAGGTATTCTTATCTCTTCTGAAACAATATTATTCCACAGGGTTTATTTTAGTAGTTAATATTCATATTAACACGATATGGACGCGTTAATTTTTATTAGGTGGTTTTAAAGACGACAGTGAGTTGCCACTTCTGTATCATATTGACAGTAACAGCTGCAGCAATAATATCGACACGATTATTACCAATAAAGAAGAAGTCGTAACAACACTATCATCATTGAAGGAACAAATCTCTCGATCTGCAAACCAAGGTCGATTTGATGAAGCTCAAGTTTATGTAAATGCATGGATCCATAGAAACCCAGGTCATCCTTATGGTTACCTCGCCAGTGGTTATTTGTATTCCCAACAAGGCAAGCAACAAGCTGCTATCAACATCTACAATAAATACCTACAAACAACTGCGCTTGTTGTTCCGGTAATGAATAACAATAATAATAAAGGAGAAGAAAAAGAACACATATTACTTCTTCATAATCATTATCAAATTGCTCAAGATAAGTTGCATAAACGCATTGATTTTGTCACCATGCTCCCGCTCGATATTACAACATTGATCTTCGACTACGTTGGGGATGACCATAAAGAACTCGCTGTGGTATCTAAACTTTGGAGCCATTATGTTCTTGAAATACCCTCCTTATGGCACGTGCTGCAATGCGACTGGTATCGAAACTTTGTTAATGAAACGTATCTATATCTTCCGACGGTTCAACGCTACGTCCAGGACGTCGCATTGGTTGGTTTAGAAGAAAATAATCTATATAGGCTCGTATCTATGGCACAATATGGCAAATTTGCAAGTGTCAAAAGGATTAGATGTGGTAAGAGAAGTTTATTGCTTGATTTCTTTTAAAAAATATGAAGGACATCCACATGGTGGTAATAAATAAAGAATTGGTTATTTTATTATTGACATATGTATATTATATTTCGAATTTCGTAGCGACAATTTATAACTTAAAATTATTACTATCATTTATATACCCTCTTATGCATAATTTGACGTGTCTTGATATTAACGATGTAATTGATTATAGTGCATCCGCCAATTTTCCGTTGGGATTAATCTTATCGTCATGCCCCAAGTTACAATATTTGCATATCAAGGTCAATAATTCACCAGTAATATACCCTATTCCAACTGTTCACGATAACAATGACTCTAATGAGCAACAACAACCCTTGTACAAACAATTAAAAAGTTTTGCCGTCAATGGTTGTTATAAGTTATGTGATCAAGGAATAGCGAATATTGTCAGTCGATCACCTAATCTACGTGCTTTTGGTTCATCCAATAAAGTGGAAGCATTCACTCTCGCAGCACTCGATCAGCATTGTCCAAATTTAAAGACAGTACTTATTCAACCAAATCCACAAGATATAATCACCATATCTTCAATAGAAGGCGAAGGGCAACAACAATACATTGGTTATCCACGACTGTTACATGAAAACAAGGTTGATAAACAAAAAAAGCAAAATGGTGGATTGGAAGTAGTTAGTGTGAATGATGGTACCATGTTCAATCCGGTTGCTCTCAGGCCCCTATTAAAAAAGAGCCAGGATACTTTAAAAACTCTCAATCTGACACTACATCATGCTTTTTTTTCGCAAGTCATTTGGCCAACCATGACTATCCCTTCGGAGGAGGAGGATGGACAACAACAACAAGCAGTAGCATCCTTCTTTATCGGATTATGCCCTTTTACTCAATTACGTCAATTTCGATACACAAGTATGAGTGGATTTGGACGCATAGACAAAATCGCTATACCCATATTAAAAATGAGCTCACTTTTAGAGAGGGTAGAGTTTAAAACGGCAGAAGGAATATCAGATGAAGTTGTCAAGGCACTCATGACAGTGTCAAGATTGAAGTATTTGACTGTTTCAGCTGTTAATTACGTGAGCTCAACCTTGTTGGATTTGTTCAAGTTTCATGCTTATGATGGTTGTCACGGTAATTGTAGCTCTGTTGTTATTGATAGCAATGAAAACAAAAAAAAAAGGAAACAGCAGGGAGGACAACAACCAGAGAATACTAATAATGCATCAGCATTAGCAAAGGAGAAACGACAAACATCACCATCCTTATTAGAACAAGTCAGTATTTCTCATACCAATTCCGTGACAAATGAAATACTCAATGTATTGGCAGATATACCAAAGCTGAAAATGATAAGGATCACTGGAGAAAACAATTTAACAAGAGAGTGTTTAAAGACATCCATTCGAAGATTTTATCAAGAGCGCAATATTAAGCCTGCCAATATGATTTTTTCGTCGATGGATGGTATTTCTGATCAAGAGATTCAAGATTTTATAGCCGAGGCAGTTGACAGTCAGTACAATGGCACAAACACCTAACCGTATTATATAGCAATAGAAATACTTAAGTATTCTTATTATATTAATATATAGTATCTTCATTGTAATGCTAATTAGTAGTAATAGTTTCTTCCCTCTTATTGATACTCCTTTCTACTACTACTTGACATGGCCATTGACTACAATCTTCCTATTAGTAAATAAATTCCCAACTCAGTCAGTATCTTCCAGCGTATCAGATTTTTTAGTTAATCATGAAATAAACAAGGGCTTACACAAAATATATTTGATCCAGGAATCCGACGGCAACTATAACAAGAGTGATAATAATGAGCATGATAAACATTATGACGACGACGAGATGATCACGGCTTTTTTCGTTTTGGTGGTTTTCGCTGTTGTGAGAGTAAAAAGATTCTATACAAAATACATATTGGAAAGAATGTGAATGTGATCATGTGTTACAAACAGAATATCATAATGAAAATAAAACCTTAAATGTTTGATCATTAATAATAACACGTATAACATTATTGATAATAAAAATAACACGTAAAAAATAATATTATAAAAAAAGTTTATTCGTGTTGCTGTATCAGTCGCTCAAGATACTATTTACTTTTTTTCTTACCAATAATCATTTCCCAATAACTTCTTCCTATAACATAATGAAGTTTCATCAAACGGTATTCATCCCTTTGTACCTATAATAGGTAATTACTATATCATTTTGAAGTGTACCAAAAATAAATAAGGGGTTAAAGGCCTGTGCTTCCATCGGAGCTGGATGTGAAACACATTTGGCTGAGACTAAGAAAGAATTAAAATTTATGCAAGACCACCAAAGGAAACAATTTTATACTTCTTTACCGTTCATCGTTTCTTTCAAATTATCATCCTCTTTAAGTTTTTGTTCATATACCCTATATTTTATATATAAAAGCTATAGCCTGCCGCAGCGATTGAAATTCAACACCAGAATTGAAAACAGTCACTTAAGAAAAAAAGATATAAAAGACAACTGATTTCGCCATTTTCTTTTTTTCTCTTTTTTTTTCTTTACGTATCCTGGCCAGGATCAAAAACAACCGGCATTCGTCCCTGGAGAGGGGTGGAAGGCCTTGTGCTCTCTATCCTCTTTCGTAAACAGTATTGGCCAATGTAAGCTTTTTATAAGCACTAAGAAGTTTCTTCTTTTTTTTTCAATGGCTTTTTTTTCCTTCATCTTCAAAATGAAGAAAATACTCAAATAAGAAAATGATAAAAAAAAATACTATTATTATAAAATAATAATAGTAATAGTCTCTGTTATTTTAAATAATAAAATAAAATGTTAATGTTCAAACCATGAACTTTTACATTTTGTTTCAAACTGTTTATAAATGTAGTTTTTTTATTAATTGTTGTAATGAAGAATAATAATAAAGTGGTGCACAGACCAAACACGTTGTTGTAAACGAAGGGTTGATTATAGTGCATAATATAAAATTAGCGGTCAACTTGAACGTGCGTGTGCTATTTATTTTATTATATGATCTCTTTCTCTCTCTTTTTTTTTTGCGTAATGATATTTGAATAACGATTGCAGAAAAGGAAAAAAGGGATCTCCATGACAGTAGCAAGATTCGTTTGCAGATTGTATATAAAGTTTTATATTGAAAAAAAAAAAATCATAATAATGCGCACAAAATAATTTTATGTTTGACAGCTTTTAGAAACCATAGTAACATGATGGTGAAGTACTTTAATATTATTATGATAGGGTTGCACTTTATAAAAATAGCATCTTTAACTAAAAAAACATATTGTATTATACTAGTTTCCATGCTTTATTTCATATTTTTGCGACTGGGTCATAAGAGCTTACGCTTTACAAATAACGCGTCCCTTCTTTTTGTTTTCTAATTATAACGCCAACAGTAGCAACTTAACAATTTCAAATAAGTCCGTTCTCAACATCATATCAGATTCATATGTCCATTTCACACCAACGCAATTGGATCTCTCTTCTCCAAAACGCGTTTGATCAAGGAAAAAATATATACGCAACACACGATTACATACACGCGATTGAATTATATACCAAAGCATTGAGTAGCATACATCAAGATCTCAAATATTTGATCTTATTGCATCGCGCTTTTGCCTATGAAAAAGTCTCAACCATGCCAAAAAGCGATCGACGATTGCGTCATACAGGTTGGAACACATTGACCAAAAACAACGATTGCTTCGCCCAGACATATATTACATGAGAGCCAGCATTTTACTTTGACAAGGCAATGCACAAGGGAAACTGCTGATACCTACAAAAATAGTAGCTGATGTTATTTCAAAGCAGTATTTCCAGAACAAAAGCAGCAACACGATTGCTTGGTGAATGAAACTCGATCCCAAAACCAACTACTCGTGCGACGATTTCCTTATAAAATTAATTCCAGTATATTACCATCCTTGTCTGTCTCAATTGGTACTTTCATATCATTTTTGGTACAAGTTTGTTTTACAAGACTGGCCAAGAATATAGATTCTGTCTTGGATTATAGTGAACTGCAAAAGTACACGAACGCTTTAGTTCAATTCATATACAATGTTTAACCAGATCATGTGAATACTGTCAAATTGAAGTTATGTGAATTAGTACGCATGAGGAGAACATCAGGAATCAGGTGACCCGTTCGATATGTATGGGTTGAAAATACTCGAGTAAAATTGAAACATCGGGTAAGTGTTTACAGGGAGTAAGGAGGAAAAGGACACTACTGCTACCTGTAGTTGTTTTTTATATGATGGTATTCGCCATTAAAGAAATGTATTTTTTATCTAGTAAGAAGCAATCCCTTTCGACAACCAACAATTACGAAATATTCTGCTGCTAAAAAAGGATTCGAAGAAGGAACTGTAATTGATGCATAATACAAACAACAGCGATTTTAATCATGAACATCGATTAACTGATGCAGCACAAATGTGATATAATGTACACATCATTAACAACATGATAATTGAAAGACGAGCCAATTTCGGATATACCACGTCTTCATTGAACCTATCGAATTGATACCTGACTCAGCTCAGTTTGTCATATAGAATAATTCCTGATTCTTTGACCCAACTTTTAAAACGACTAACGTCCTTGAAAGCACTTATCCTATTCGACAACAAAACCTACATTGAGTTGTCGAAAATCATATATCATCATACTACACAACTGCCTGAAGTTTTTGATATTCTCGCGCAACAGGACTAAAGATTATTACGTACTACCTATTCTCGATCACGACAAGCACAACAAACTTAAACAGTAATTGGATTGAAATCATTATCATTGAGGGTTTTCTACAATAACGTGTCTAATCCCGATTTTGATCACGTACGCTTTTTTCTCTTTATCATATTTTAAAAGAATGAATATATGATTAGGCACTTTGTTTAAGTGCTTATTACTGTTTTTAATATATTTTTGGTACAAAGCTGTCTTCTGCGCCTTTTTTTAACTCTATTATTAAAATTTGATCCAGCGAGTCGAGTCAAGAATCTTACACGTTGACCTGTGAGTCCAAAAAACGCCAACTCAACCTGTTAACCTGTGGGTGGAGTTACGGGTCGACCCGTCTGACAGGTCTGATTGCAAACCGTAGCGCAAATAAATATTTTTTACCTATTTTATGGAGATGTTGGGAATAAAGATATATAACGTAATTGCTCATCCTAATAAAAAAAACTACCAACCATTGTTACAGATTAGCTATGCATCGTGCATAATAGTAAACAAAACATTTATCAGAGGTTTATATTAAGTGGTAGATATTTTAGACCGAATTTTAATTAATTTATTATGAAACACCATTGAAACAAAACATATCCTTTAATACGATTGCTTGTTATAAAGACAAAGATTAAGCCTATTAGGCCTTGCAGACAATGACTACCGAAGCAGCTTTTGCTGTAAAATTAAGCCGAATTGAATTGTCCAGGTACTCGCCGGACTTTTTTTTTAAGAATCAAACCTTCTTTCTCCTTTAACTTTCGAAATATCACAGAAAAAAATAATATGGTAAAAAAAGAACTTAAATGAAGCTTTTATTATTATTATGCAAGTGAATATTAACGTGCCTATCCATAGGAACATTCCCATACCTACGCATTAAAGTTAACACAAAAAGGTAACTTGATTTTTATTACCTTAAGCGAGTGGAATCAACGCAGTAAAACGTTTTATGGTTTGAAATGGATCGTAACCAAAAAAATATTATGTATATTATAGACGCCATTCTTCAACCTGATATTTATACTTCGGCATTCGAACCGTTTATCAGCAATGGAGGTGCACCTATGGACGCTGTATCAGCACTTTCAGAATCCTATGTCGGATATCCTTCAATGATTAAAGTGACAACCAATGCAGCATCTACGATGGGTATTGATTGTGAAGCGATCTTGCGCCAAACCGTCAAAAAGATGCTCATGAAAAAGTTTGATCCAAACGCGATCGATCAAGCTCTCATGCATACAGAGGTATATATATCTTCTTTTGTTTAAAGAAGGAAACTATTTAAGTTTGTTATCGAAGCGTTGCTCACGAAAAAAAACACAATATATCATCTTTTAGTCACCTACATCACTGGATTGGTTAGACGGACTTGTGCATGATACAGAATGGCGATATATGATTTATAAATTATTTGATACCTACCCTCGTTGCGAATTTTTAAACTTTGCAATAATGGTATATATACTTAAAGAGAGAAAGGACCTGTTTATTATTTGATTGGGGAGTACGGTAAGATGTGATGCGGACTAAATTGATGTTTCATATATTAGAGAATCGCCGAAGGTGGATATCAGCACGAAGTAGCCAAATTACGAACTGCCTCGAGTTATATCAAAGTGTATAACTACATCTTAAATGACGCATTTGGAAAATTAGGAGGGAACGATGATATTGACTTTGAAGAGAACTTGCCTAAACTCGTGGTAAATATAAAAGATTGCTACTGGGATTGGGATGTGGGTGGAAAGGAAAGGTTTCATGCGTAATTTGCTTTCTCTCTCTCTAATTTTATAAAATAGCGTGTTTGCTCAGATCAACAACATACCTATCTCTATGCTCAAATACTTATTCAACGACTTTATAAAGAATTCAATGACCTTTCATTTCTTCGCTTGGCAAAAGAATTGGAAAAAGCAGCTATAGCTCATGGACAGTAAGTTTTTAAAAATGATACAAGAAAAAAAAAAAGAAGGGAAGATCTGTTCTCCAAGTAAATACTTTTTTTTAATTGATCATGATTGGCTTCTCTTTTATATATACATATATATTTAGACATGAATTAGTATATATCATAAAATCATGTGCACTTGGTATGCCACAAAATTTAGCAACTGCACTCAAAGCCATTCGAGCTTCTGGACAGCCAACACCAGGGGATCTTATGACGGTAAGTAGCATTTTCATCAACCTAGTGATGAAAAGATGAATTTGAAATTGATCTTTTTTACTTATACTTGTGCTTTTTCCCCTTTACATACACAGATTTACAACATTTATAGTTCAAGCAATGCACCAAGTATTTATTTTATTCGCGATTATGATTTTATTGGTAAGTTATGAACTGGATGGATTAAGGAGGATATGGAAGGAAGAAACATGTGATGGAGAAATTCTAATAACTTTTTTTTTGGCATACTCAATGTAGAACTTATGTTACGGGCGCTTTATGTACCTGATGCAGTACCTAATATGAAATCGGATCTTGTTGATAAATTAATTGGTCTGTTGACGTATGCAACTGCATTCGATGAATCAAAAACTCGAGATGTAACTAATTTTTTTTTTCTATACCAAAACATGATGATCCGTTGATCTAATGTCTCATGATACCTTTCTTTTTATTTATGAACTTTTAGGAACAAAAAGATATTCTTAAAAGAGTGGGTAGAACGTTAAGAAACCTATACAAAGCTTTACAAAACCAAGCAGGTGCAAACTTTTCAGGTGCCATATTAGATATTATGGAAGGCATTCAGTAAGTTACAGAAAAACAAAAGAGAGAGTAGGTTAGAAGAAAATCAATTTTATCTCACCATAGAGAATCCTAATGTCAAATGATTTATATGTTTAATAGGATACCAGCGGCTTCCATGGGAATACTTTTATGGATTGAATACATTTCAACACGAACACAATATTATGATACTTATTATCGTACAACGGAAGTACCCTTACCTCACCTCTTACTAGATGAAATTGCAACCGCTCATCCGTTACAACAACCTATTGTGTTGGAAGTGATCAAAAAATGCTTTTTACATCCATATCAAAACTTTGCCCCTGAAACCTTGGTACGTTAATATTTTTGTTTCCATCATTTAAACAAAGAAAAAGCGTGTAGTATTCTGATTTATTTTTTGATATACATATGTATAGGCTGCATTACAAAAGCAATGGATTGAACGATTGGTCAATCTTGTGGAATTGAATTATGCATTACCAGTATTAAAATTTATTCGAAGCGTGGCACGTGAAATTGATTATAGTTTAACAGTTCATTTTGTCACTAAAGTATTAGAATTGGCACAGATGCCTTTTAGTATTGAATTTGTTGAACATATTATTGATACTTTAGTACCTATTGCTGACACAGTTGTTCTTGTCAAAGGTTTCGAACCGATCCTTGATGAATTTATTGGTAGGTGTACTTCGTTCTTTTTATCTTAAAAAAAAATGATGAATAGGAAAAAAGCTAACACGTTTGATATTATATTCTTTTTTTGTTAGTACAAATACAAGAACCTGATGCAGTCAATGGTGTTATGACAGATGAACTTGAGGAGAAACTGGAGATATTAGTTGCAAAACGAAAACCACATCGAAAATCATTACATTAGCATAGCAAAAGTAAATAACCGTGTCAATAATAATAATAATAATAATAAAGCATAGTCAATTGCTGCATTTATATATTTTTAATAGTAAAATATTATAGGCGATCAACATTTTGCTGCATATACGTACTGGTTTTATACATCAGCTTATCTGGGTTATTGTCGTTTACTATGGTATCATGTCTATCTTTATGGTTTGTTTTGGACTCACAGATATCATTTATTTTAGCATTATATGAATGTAAAAGATATACGATTTTGTAAATAAATATGAGTAGATATATATACTCCATTCGTTTTTATGCAAAACCGACTTTTTCTCTCTTCTCTTTTTTTGATACTTAGTGCACACTTACTATAACAACTTTAGGTGTAGAATAACTTCCAACGAATGTGTCAATATTTTTGTTATGTAATTTTATACCGATGTTTCTCATAAATCTTATCAATAAAATGCTATTGATGATAGGGATATTGGAAAACAACATCCTTTCTTGACATGCAAAATATTTAAAGGTGTTGAGGTTATTTTGTTGTCATAATAGTACTATAGATCAAGTGTATAATAGTAGATATATAAATGGGTTTTTGCTAAAATATATTAATACGTATAATGTGATAAAAATTAAAACAATTTTTTTTCGGTTTATGTTATCTTTATAATAATTGTACAATATTTTTTAATATTTGAGGAGAAATGCAAAACGGAAAAGAAGAAACATGAAAAAAAAGTGTGAATATATGATAATATATACAAACAAATAGAAACAAATGAGCAAACAGAAATAACTTTGGTGAATGGATGCAAATAAAAAAAGAATGAAAATAATTTAATATATATTTTTTGGTTAGTATTGTTGGTACAACATACGAGGGAGAGAGAAGAAATGCATTGATGATAATATTCGTTGAATGTGTTTTTTTTATAGTATTTACAGCTTTGTTATTTTTGAACGGTCTTTATAAATTCTAAGTTGCTGTTCAATCTTATTCCAAGTACCTCGACGAATTTCTGGACGTGAATAAGGTATAGCAGCGGATGAAGACACGACCAATGGATCTTTCTCTTTCCAATATTTCGTGATAAAATGACTTACGCATTGACCTCTTCCTCCCATATGGGCTTGATTTGTGCTGATACCATTTTGAGTTCCAAAATCCAAAAGTGGACTTTGGGGTGTTACTGCAACCATGGGTGCTCCGGTCATTCCAGAAACCATCAAGTTGAATGCAATATCTTCACAATTCAACCAATTATCAATGTCTTGATGCATTCCCAAATCCAGCAAACTATTCATATAAATATTTATATAAAAGTTAAAAAAAAATAGAACAAAGCACAGGAAAACAAAATCAACTGTAGATATAATCATTAGTACTTACCACGTATAAGCGAACAAATATTCTTTTCGTACAAACATACTCTTGGTCAATATCATGGAGTAAATATCCTTATTGGAGACTTTATATACTGCTTCATGGGTTTCTGAATTATATTGATGAATTCGTGGAAAATGCCCAACAATACTATTTTTATTGTTGGGTTGTTGCCATACTCGAAATGTAAACTCGAGGTCATTAATATCAAGAAACACGTCATCGTCCAAAATATACACAGCCTCTGTTTGGATTTGGTCCACTGGATTAAATCGATTGTTGAGCGAATCAAAGGATTGGCGTAATACACGCACTCGTTCTTCTGCCTCATCTATATTTTCCAACAAAGAGGGTGGAACATCTAAATCTGGGTTATGCCAAGTAATAAATATTTTATCGATAAGCGTAGACTTTAAAAGATGGCGGATAAGTAATGTCAGGTGTTGAATTCGTTCTGGTTTATATGTGCTGAGTAGAACGGAAAATCGGTCTTGGATAAGTTCATCAGTTGTAGTAATAGCTGCAAGCGGGCCATTGTTTTCCGATGCAGACACACATATCGACTTGCGACGATCTTGGTTAGACCAACCGTTTGCTATAAATGGGGTTTTTATAGAATTGTTATACAAAATGGCTTAGTTATACATTCCATTGTGCTAAGCGTGTGTATGTGTGCATCTTATCTTTTCTTATATAATAGAACTGGTAACTATATTTACCTGATGATGATGGAACAGTTATATCATCATATAGACTGCGCCACTTATAAAATGCACTGGGGCGATAAAGTTTGTGCCAATCCATGTCATGATATTGAAAGAAATCCCATGGTTTCATCGGTCCGTTGAACCAGAAAATTTCCTACGCATCCATAAAAAAATATTTTAAGTTTAGTTTTTTTTTCTGCATTTCTAAAGGTAGAAAGTGCTTGTTTTTTTTCTCCTTTTATAAACATGTTCCTTTGTTTCTTTCCATTTATACCTCGTCTGACAGTGGAAAGCTGGTTGAAGTGAATACCGGCGGTGGCGCCGGCGTAGATGCATCCTCTTTTTTAGAAGAGTGATTATCATAAATACGTAAACCGATATTATGGTTGTTATCTTCAAGAATTGTATGTGTGGGATAGCTAAAATAATGATCGACGTTCTATTTATTGTTTTATGTTTATTAAATTATGAGTGATATTTAAGAATTATGTATAAAAAAATAATGCCAAGCAATCATCACACAATTAAAAGTAATGTGACAATCAAAACAACATTTTTTTTTTTGATCCTTACCTTTTTGAACAAGATTTCGTTTGAAAAGTACACAACTTTTCTAAAACGGGACAATGCTTCAGATATAGGGTCATAACCAGGAGACACCTTATGTAAAATAACAAGCAATGTTTATTAGGATTATAATTATTGAAAAATATAATAAACGGTAATAAATTTATAAAAATTGATGACATTTACCTTTAATAATTGTACGTTGTTGGTAGCAAATTGCTCGTAGTCGTCGTGTGATGCATCTGAGGAGAATGTTTCATTGAATGCCATTATCACCATGATATTAGCACGAGTTTTTGATATATTTTGAAGTGAATAAACAGATACTCTTGCTGCATCAATCTATATTTATTAATGTTATATATACATGTGATATGATGCATTTTTTTTGATTTGTTATATTATTATGCGACAAATTATAGATGATATATTACCATATTTGAATCAGTTACTACAGTAACAAATGCTTTATCATTATAATATGTGCTATCATGAAAAGGATCGTCGACAATACCATCAAACCCTTTTTGAGGATTTGTATGATCCATTCCACCTTCATAAAAGTTTCGTGATGCACTCTCAGCAGAAATAGATTCTCGTCGTGTATGAAATGCTGTATATGTTGTCAAATTTGTAGATACATATATAAGAACCACGATTAATGAACATACTAATAATCCAAGTAGTCCATGGTTTAATCTTTGATGTGTACTGATCATTGTTTTTTTTTTTTAAAAAAAAAAAAACAGAGCGATATCGTAATATATTGGAGAGAAAAGAGTGTACAGGAAACCTCTTTTTCTTTGTTTTTTAATTATTATAAAAAAATGAGAGGGTAGGAAAAGAAAAAGAACAAATGAAAGAGTTTGATATAGTATAAAGGAATATAATAAGAAAGAAAGAGAAAGCAAGAAGTGCACTTGATAAATAGTATAGTATAATATAACAAAAAAAAAGTGAATGAAAGGAAGGAAAGAAGAAAAAAGTGAAATAAAAAAAACGCTGGTTCGTTTAAATAAGCCGGCTATTGGGGGAGGATTCTTTTTTGTAGTATAAAATGTTGTTTGTTGTTGGCGTGATTTACAAAGAAAAATTAAGAGTGAAAAATAGAAACAAATAAAATAAGGAAAAGAAACTAAACTGTAATTGGCATCTTCAAAGGCACTCTACCGATCATGGATTTAAATACACGAACCCATTCTTCACTATCCTGAGCATCGTCTCCAACACAATCAACGTAGGTATCAGGGAATGTAAGTCGGAAAAAACCTCGGGCTGTTTGTTCCACAATAGTGTTTGATTGGAAGACTCTATTATCGGGCACATCCACCAATGTTACAATAACTTGATCGGAAGCAGCAACAAGACGAAGAGCATCTGCAATATCATGTTGATCAAGTGGCTCAAATGATGAAGCAGCTTCTTTTGATGAATATGCAATCAGTTGACTACCAATAAGGCGACAGTATTGTCGTTCCCATATCTATTATAAAATTTCCCCATTTTTTTTAGTTTATACAATTTATAATATGCTAATCTTCAAATAAACTTTCTTTTTTAGTTTGAAAAACATAATAAAATAATAATAATAAATACCTGAGATTTCTCCTTGCGTAATGAAATATATCCACTGTGCCAACAAGTTTGATGCCATTGGCGGATACGTAACGCCAGATCACATTCACGTAAACTCCTGGGTATTGGCTATGATAAAGAAATTGATGGATATAATTGACGATCCATGTGAAATGGTATTAATAAAAAATAATGTTTTTTTTCGGGAGGTAACAGAAAGATGAAGGAGAAGGAGAAGAAGAAGGAGAAAGAGAGGGAGAGATAAGAACAGATAGGAGAAGTAGTAGTAGTAAAAAGTTGCAGAAAAATCCAAATTAATAGGAGAAGAATGGTGTTTCGAAAAGGAAGGGGTTAAAGATGAAAATTTGGTTAGTGTCAAATAATATAAATAAAGATTTTCGAGCGGATTTGCCAAGGAGTTGCATATATTAATAAATAAACTATGACTTACGAGAGATGGATCGGATACTGGTAAATATAGCATTTCCACATTCAAGCTACCAACCACTTTAAGTACATCTTCTTCACCACGCAATTGTCGTTGTCGCTCTTTGGAGGATCGCGCATACCAAGAATTGAAACAATCAAAATTGGCCGCATACGTCTTTTGATTACATGCTTGGATCATATGTCCAAGAGCAAATCGCGATTGACCAATCGAACCATCATCGATATGAACATACCCATTGATTGTTTCTCGCTGTTTACGTGCAGGCGTAAGCCATTTGGACAATCCAGTTTTGGGTCGGACGTGAACATCGGGGCGTACATGCAGTGATACGTTGACGATCATATCAGGTTGGGCGTCAATGATACATTCATAATCAAATGTCACTTTTTGTCCCAATACTTCATAACGAGACATGTACTCAAATTGGCCGTCACTCACCACACAACGGGCATAGGTAGTCACTTTAGGAAGTGGCAATAAAAGATCATCGGCTCCACTGACACGGACATACAATTTACCAAAGGCGGATGTGGATTGTTCTGGACGAGTATCGACACTCGGTAATTCAAGTTTCATACTTTGAGGTCGACCTGCCAAAAATTCATCGTATTCATTTGTTCCCAAATATTGATTATCGTTGGACTGTTGTTGATCATGAAGTCGATGGGATACATAACGTTCAGTTGTTCCAACAGAAATGTTACCATAGTCTGCAGCATTTATTGGTATAACAGATTGACGTTGCTGCTGCTGCTGTTGATGTTGCTGTTCATCATGGTGAGAATGATATATTACAGGTGCAATAGCTGTTGCTGGACTTTCAATGATATCATCGTCATGATGATTTGCTTCTTGTTGATCATATTGATTGTATGAGTTCTCAATTTCTGTCACTTGTTGGCGTTGCTGCTGATCATCGCTTGACGGAGGTTGTTGGTGTTGCACAACATTCTGCTCATTAAGATCATAATGGTCGATCTCTTTCATATCACCATTTCCTGAATTTCGGTTGAGTCGAGGTGGAGAAGTAGGGGGTGGTGGCCATGTATCCACACTTTCTGCACCAAGTGATACACGTTGAGGACTGAATGAAGCGGAAGGTACACGAGAAACAACGGATGCATCATCTGCGGAAGGTGAATCAATAGTTGCTGGTTCATCACGAAGGACTGTCTCTTCTAATTGTTGCTGTTGATGTGATTGTACATTATCGAGCGTCATCGTTTCATTCGAATCACTGGTGCAATCATCATCGTCAACTTGTTGTTCCAAGGATCTGATTGATTCTTTTTCTTTTCTATCATGCTTTATCACTTCATTGCTATCATCATCCATCATCATCTCCATGGCCAATTTTGATTTTCTCAAGGGTGATCGCTCTGGTATGGCAGGTGGTGCTGAGGAATCTTGAATATTGGTACGATCAATGGTTGAACGAGGTCGAAGTTTCAATGAATAACGGACACCATTTTCTTCATACCATTCTTCGTTGCTATCAAACCATTGCTCGCTATCCGCTTCACTTTGTGCACTTTTTCTAGCTTCTTTTTTATCATTGTCATTTTCACGGTTTAACACATTATCCCATGAATTGACTCCCACAGACCAATGGGAGCGTTGACTACCACTCCATCGGCGGGATTCATCTCCTTCTGCTTGGATAAGATGTTCTGATAATCGTCGCTGTTGTGTATTCAGAATTTCAATCGTCTCCAATTGTTCATTATGTTCGGGTGATAGGGTATCGTTAATAGATGCATCTTTCCCTTCTTTTTCGTCGTTCGTTTTGGGTATCGTCTCATCAGTAACAGACTCGTCTTCTTTTGGAGTACTGGATGACGATGGTGGCTCTTCAACTATTTCTTCATTGACAACGATAGGTGTTTCGGTAAAAGGTAATGTTTCTATAGTGGTTATTGTAGTTTCTGTTGATGATGTATGGTCTATAGTAGCTGTATTAGAAGTAGTTGTAGTAGTGTCTGTTGAAAGAGATGAAGAAGGTTGATCGTTATAAGAATTATTGGAAGGGGTAGTGGTTATCGGTGACGAAGGTGGTAAAGAGGGCGATACTGGCGGAGCAGGTGAATTTGCACGTGAAGATGAAGCAGAGGAAGGCACAGGTGAAGAACCTCGAGAAGGTGACCGTTCAGGTTCTCCTTGTCGAAATACACTGGATGAAACATAAGATTTTGTCATTAAAGAATTGATGACTTTAGAATTTCGACGTGTCCCATTATCATCAACTGTTGTTCCTCCACCTCCAGGGACAGAGAGCATATCTGTACTACTATTGTTACTATAAGATGATAATGAAGACGAGGTCATTTTACGAGAAGGTGGCTGTTGCTGTTGCTGTTCATTCTGTTCGAATTTTTTAAATAATGGGTTATTTTTAACAGCTGAACGCTTGGCTAATAACGACAAATCCTGTTGTCGTTTTGTTTGATGTCTTAAATCTTCTTGGCTTCCTTGTCTTTTACTTGTTTCGGTCGATTGTTCTGTTGCTATAGCACGTAACTGTTGAAATCGTTCCGATGATGAATAATTCTTTTTTAACTTTGGTAAGGAAGAAGGTTTCGATTTTTTTTCTTTATTGGTTGATGTTGATGTACTTGTCAATGATGATGTTGTAATGATATCTTTTGGAGTACAACCTAAATCATTCGAGATAGTCATTGAAGCACCACGTTGAATTAATTGTTTCACAACGCCAGGTTGACCAAGAAAAGCTGCCAAGTGCAATGTTCTGTTGTTACACGATCCCCAGGATCGAGTATTTAAATCTATTTCTGTAGCATGCTGTTATTTCGTCGTTACGAATTAGAAATTATATGAAATTAAAATGGATAGTATAAAAAATAATAATAATATTAATAATAAATAAGCATGTGTAATAAAAAAAAACAAAGTCAGTTTCTCTCCCCTTTCTCTTTTCGCTGTAAGTTTATATCAATGTATATGTATAATCATATTATACATGCATTTAATATATTTATAAATAGAGTTTTACCTGAATCAGATAGGTTAGTAATCGAGAACGTTTTTGTTGCGCCACTGACAAGGTGGTTTCATCGTCTTCTTGTTCAGTACTCTCCAGATGATCTAAAAGCATATATGGAATTGCAGATAGATCACCAAGTTCTGAACCAAGAACTTGTAACCTTTCAAGTTGTGCGAGTAAATGAGCATGTTCAGTATTATCATCGTTTAGTGATAAAGGAGTCCATAACAATTCCGGCTGTTCTTGATAAAGTTGTTGAACACGGTCAGGATCCACATTAACGATTGCCCTTGTCCATTCAGTAAGATTAGAAGGAACGGTATGGGTATGATTTGTACTACTAGTAGTACTCATAGTCGCGTTATTTTTGTCGTCGTTGATAAAGGAAAAGGAGAGAACAAAAAACGCTTTAAAATATATAATATATTATATAAAAGGAGTGGAGAAGTATAATTAAGTTGTTTATTATTATTATTAAAAAATATAAAAAAAAGAAGAATATCAAGTTTACCAGGTTACAAAAAGAACAAAAGCTTTTTTTTTCATTTCATATAAAATAATCATTATTGGAAACTCATAAGCAAGGTCAATAACTCTATTTGGAATCGGATTGTTACAAAAAAAAAAAAAGCATGCTTGTCGACTTTTTTTCGGAGCAAGATGTAATCACCAAGCATATGGAATCAAAAATTATAATACTAATACTTTTTCTCTCTTCATGATATCTATGATGAAATATAGAAATAATAATAGTAATGTATCTAGAAATATATATGTCGATCCCCTTTAAATAATCTCGATTCATTTTAATTCAACTAAGGTTTATTAATTTCATATATTATTGTGGCAAAATATATCTATTTAACCACATTATAAATATATATTCCCTTTCATAATCATTATCCATTACTTTTCATGCTTACCATCCTATTTTTCCATAATCCATACTCATATTCTCGACAAGGATATCACCATTGATCCGCAGTTTAATAAATTTATTGAGTTTATATATCTGGTGGGTGTGTGTGAGTGCGAGAGAATAAAGTGGATGAGTGAAATCTTTGTGGGTGTAGGTAAAAGAGAGAAAGAGAAAATTTGCTGTTGTAGTGTTTAGAGAGGGAGATGAGGAGGAAGAAGAGGGTTTGATTTCTTTATGCTAAAACATGATCATATTGTATTCCTTTCAATGCACCACCAGCCAAAGATCGTTTAACATTTGTTTCGAATCCCTTTCGATTTTGTCTCAAATCTTCTGCCGCCTCTGTAAAATTATATATAATTAAAATTAGATCAATCATCAGATTATCCTATACTTATAATACAACCATATCTGGTAATTATATCTAAAAAATAAATAAAAACTACCACACTTTACCTTTATTCAATGGATCATCAGCATTGGGTTCCAGGAACAAATATTGCAAACCAACAAGAACAGAGTGCAAGGAGAGCACTGGCTTCCAATCTTCTCGCAAAATGTTTAAACAAATGTTTCCTTCGAGATCAATATTTGGATGATATATCTAATACATATATAATATAAGTGTCATCATCATTATTATCAATATATAATAGTTGTTTAAAAAAAAAAGCCATATGAGTTTGATAAACATATACCTTTTGAGTGCAATGAACTTTTGGTGGTTCATGAGGATAATTGTTATTGATACTGAAAGTAAATGTAAATCGACCACCTTTATAAAGACCTATACAATAACATTAATAAACAT
This sequence comes from Phascolomyces articulosus, assembly GCA_025677815.1. Lineage (NCBI taxonomy): Eukaryota > Fungi > Mucoromycota > Mucoromycetes > Mucorales > Lichtheimiaceae > Phascolomyces > Phascolomyces articulosus. Next base: position 911,987 of record JAIXMP010000003.1, on the reverse strand, counting down.
TGAACCATTCAACAATATTGACAACAACAAACAGTATATCAAACATACCTTCATCGGGAGTAATCATGACATTGAAATGGAGAATATCAGCTGGATCAGGGAATTCTAATTTAATCGTGGAAGGAATCTCCAATTCTGCTAAATCTATACATATATAAAATAAATATCTTTAGTTTGTTGTTACCCTTGATATACAAATTTCTTCTTGTTTGCTATTGTGTGCTGCGGGACTAGATGTCGTAATGCCAACAATAGTCATAATTATTATATAAAAAAAGTGTTATAATATTAACCTTTTTGTACACGGATTTGAGCAGCACTTGTTTTTGGTTTTTTCTTTTCGGCTGCAGCCTCTTTGGCCTTCATGCTCCAGATTTTGATCATTATATTTTCTTTTTTACAACAATAAAAAAAAAAGAATAGTATATATAGTAAAGTTTTTGAAAGAAAAGATCTAAAGGCTCTCTGTTCCAAACCCTACTATAAACTTCTAAGATATAAACTCAGCGCGTTAAGCATTCTTGGGTGCAAGATTAAGTTAAACCACTTCGTGCATATGAACCCTATTTTTATTTTTCCAATGTTTACCATCCCATAGATTCAAAAAGAACCGGATCCAGAATCAATATTAATGTCATTGACAGAATCAGAAGTAAATGGACATCAAAAAATAAATTCAGATTCAATAACAACACCCTCGCATTCCCAACGACAACAACAAGAGCAGCAGCAGCTGCCGAGGTAGTAATAATAATAATAATAACAATAAATCGCGTTTTTTTTTTACCAAAGAGCTGACCTCTTTCTTACCTTTTATCTTGATTAATTTCAACTTTATATTACAAGACATATTTTTTTTTGTGATACTCCTACAACGAATATGATTAGCAACCATAATAAACAAACCACGAACTCATCGCGTCAGAGTGAAAACCAAGGCAACAGTTCTAATGATTCTCATAAAAAGTCTCCATCGCGAACAGAACAACGACGAAAAAAAATTAAACCAAGACAACGTCGTCCTCGCCGATCTTCACCTCATCGAACAACTACTGCGAGACAACAACAACAACCAGAAATTATTGACTTAACCCAAGATTCGGACGATCCACCACCTCAACCTCCACCATCAACTTTACGAAACGAAATTATAATAACAGAGACGCCAATACCAATTGTACCAAAATCACCCGAACCACAAAATGCAATTGAAGTCAAGAATCCTGCTATAAGAGCTCCTCAATGTCGATCATACCCACCACAATCTAAAAAAAAGAAAAATGTGAATCCAACATTATCACAAGCACTCACGTAAATATATACATACAGGATTACTTTTTTTCCGAGAATAGAACTCAATCTTATGTTAATATCTGTTTTTTTAGTACTTTTTATAATGGATTTATCGAACGTCAAAACGCGGGTGAATATCTAAAAAAATTCGATGAACTATGTGAATATTATAAAGAATATGAACATTTAGTGGATACAGAAAATCTTGGTAACTATTTAAAAGGAGAGGGGGGAATAATAACTTTTTGGTCCTATTTTATATTAACACTATAATTTAGAAAAACGAATCATTGAACAACGTAGTGCATATCAGAAGTCAATGAAATTGTACGTTTTTTTTTCTTTCCTTCCCTCCTGAATAGCATGCATAAATAATGGTTTGAAATTAATCGAAAAAGAAAATAGATGCAAAAAGGATGAGCAGGATGGATGGTTGCAGTTATACAACACATTAAAGGAACTTAGTCAAGACTGTATTGCGTCCTATTATGATTACTGTATTCAAAAAATTGAATACTTCAATGTAAGTCTCAACGACTATCTCGTCAACAAAGAACAGCGTGAATGGACAGAACTTCGATGTGACATTTCCGATTTGATGCGAAAGAAACAAAGCGAGAGTCAATTACAAAGAAGATACGAAGGACGGAAAAATGGCATAAAGCAACAGCTATTACAAGAAATTGACCGAGGATGTACATCATTAAAGGATGAGCACGACACTCAGGTACAAGAAGGAAATATGCTTTGTGGATTTATCGCGAAACAGAATCAAAATCAGCTAGCAAAGTATGCTTTGGAGATTGGAGAGGATGTTGTACGTGGGATATGCCAACAAATCATTGAAGAACATCGATCAAATGAAAAGATGCAACGGGAGAACGCTTTAAAGCAAATAGCAAATCATCTACGGTATCAACGAACCAATACTTTGCGACAATTGATCATGGACCAGCAACCTCATTTACAGAAAGTTCAAGGGACAGTTGAAATGTCCCACAGGATACGCGAAGCTCAAAAATCAGTAAAAGAAATCGAGCAACGTTGTACAGGAGACGAATTTGAAACTGTGGAAAAAGTACGATCCAAAATTGAAAATCTTGAAGTACAAGCTCAGAATGAATTGAAGCGAATAAAGCGAATACGTGATGAACAACACTTGGCTTTAGGTGAACGTAAAAAGGCTCGATTAGATGCGATTGAAAAAAGGATTGATGAGTTACAAGGGATGGTGACTCAAGCGCAACAAAATGTATTGACTCAAGATTTCACGTTACGAACAAAAAAATCGATCAATGAAATATATGGAGTACTCAAGTATGTAATTTCATGTTCTAAAGTGTATATGCATTCACAGTGTTTTGATGGGAAAATAACTTATATTGTATATACATAGCAATCATGGTGAATTTATAAGGCATATTATTGATCCAATTGCAGCCGAAAACGGTGAAGAAATAGGACAAGGACATTTGGGTACAATTAGTACAGTTCAAGATGGATTAACGTTTCCACTGCGATGTTCTATTGAAAGATTGGCAAAAAATATTGCTGAAAATGCAATAAATGATGCTGTCGAACGATTAGATATCTTAGAGAAAAAAATTGTATAATAATAGCATTTTATGACACATCGTCATCATTAGCATAAACATCATTTATTCCCCCACTATCCCCTATTCATCAAAAAATGTAAACATTTGACTTGTTAAAAAAAAAAAAAATCTTTTTGTATTGCTTTGTATATATAAATATATATGTTAAATTATTCATATTTTTTCTGTCCCTTATACCATCACCATCGTCACTATTATTATTTATTTTCATTAGCATAATGATAATCCATGGTACCTTGATGATCATTCTATACGGGGAAACAGTTTATCCGATTTTTATATGACTTGCGTTTTTTTTTCTACAAATCAAAGCGAACGTAAAGTTCGCGCTTTTTTTTTTTCTTTCTGTATAAAAAAAACTTGACGCATAATGGTAATAATTAACAAAAAGATTAGATCAAAGTACTTGCTTATATTTTTCTTTATAAAAATATTCATATAATTTATAATAGGCATCTATTTCAGTGAATGCTTCAGAATCAAAAGATCTTTTAAGAATGGAGCGTGTTGGTAAATATAAACGCTTTTAAGGGAAAAAAAAACTTCCACTCTTAATGAATCATTCTAACAGATAAAACAATAAAAAAAACGGTCATTTTTTCACATTAATAGGCGCTCATTCACACATTCGAGGTCTTGGTCTTGATGATGCACTTGAACCACGCGGTACATCGCAAGGTATGGTGGGTCAACTCAAAGCACGTAAAGCAGCTGGCGTCATTCTTCGCATGATCGAAGCAGGCAAGATCGCAGGCCGTGCTGTTTTGATCGCAGGTCCTCCTTCTACTGGTAAAACTGCTATCGCAATGGGTAATGTATATCGATTTTGTGTTTGTTAATGTGGATTTATTGTACCGGTCATGATTTCATTTTATTGACGCAGGGTCCCTATTTTGTTTGGTTTCATTCTTTTTTGTAGGCATGGCACAAGGTAAATTATTAAAGTCGAACTGCAGCAGCGAAAAAGAAAGACAGGATGGATAATTAATAAGGATGATATACTATTTTTAGGATTGGGTAGCGATGTTCCATTCACTTCATTAGCAGCCTCTGAAATCTTTTCACTGGAAATGTCAAAAACCGAAGCACTTACACAAGCATTCCGTCGTTCAATTGGTGTACGAATTAAAGAAGAATCAGAAATTATTGAAGGTGAAGTTGTAGAAATTCAAATTGATCGATCTTTGACCGGAGTAAGTTAAGCCTTACGTGTATATATGATTTGGATTGAAAATACATACCTATGTATAATGAAAGAACGTTTTGATGGCTGATGTAATGGATTCAAAATTAGGGATCGAAAACCGGTAAATTGACACTCAAGACAACGGATATGGAGACGATTTATGATTTGGGCAACAAGATGATTGATGCATTAAACAAGGAAAAGGTCATGGCTGGGTAAATTTATGTTCTTTTAAACGTTCAAGAGATATAAGATGAGGCTCAAAATTGCATGTATATACCGTTTTTTTTTTTCATATTTTATTCTAATGATACCCTCGTTGTATTTAGTGATGTGATTGCAATTGATAAAGCTTCTGGACGTATTACAAAGTTGGGTCGCTCTTTCGCTAGAGCACGAGATTATGATGCTATGGGATCAGATGTAAGAAAAACTGAAAGAGAAAGTAGAACAAAGAACAATAGAGCTGATCAAAAAAGTGTTATTTCGATTTGTTTACAGACCAAATTCGTTCAATGCCCTGAAGGAGAATTACAAAAACGTAAAGAGGTAGTCCATACAGTATCACTTCATGAAATCGATGTGATTAATAGTAGAACACAAGGATTTTTGGCATTGTTCTCTGGTGATACGGGTGAAATTAAATCCGAAGTTAGAGATCAAATTAATGCCAAAGTGGCTGAATGGAGAGAAGAAGGCAAAGCTGATATTGTTCCTGGTGTAAGTTTTTTTTTTGAACATTTTTCTGGCAAGGGAAGAGGAAGAAGGAATGTATGATGATTAGGGATAATTTTTTTATTAACTCTTAAACATATGACCATTATTAGGTATTGTTCATTGATGAAGTCCATATGCTTGATATTGAATGCTTCTCATTCTTGAATCGTGCTTTGGAAGATGAGATGTCACCTGTTGTTGTTATGGCATCAAACCGTGGTGTTACTAAAATCCGTGGCACAAAATACAAGTCTCCACATGGCATTCCTGTTGATTTACTGGACAGAATGCTTATTATCTCTACAACACCATATCAAGAAGATGAAATTAAGCAAATTCTCACAATTCGGTATGTCTTGTCCCTTTTTTTACAAAAAAAGGCTGGATGAGAATAAAGAGGAGTCAGGATATGGGATCTGTAATAAGAACAATATGGATATAAAAATTAATCCCATGTTATATTATTGGACTTTTTTTTGAAGATGCCAAGAAGAAGACGTAGAAATGACTGAGGATGCAAAGGGCTTATTAACAAAGATTGGATTGGAAACTTCATTACGATACTCTATCCATTTGATTACAGCAGCACATTTGGTCGCAAAAAAGAGAAAGGTAAATATATTTATATAAATATTATCCGAATTATATGTTTTAACAGCTAATTAAACAAAATGTGTGTTAATCACATTATCCTCTATTCCTTAATTTCTATTTATAGGCAACTGCTGTTGATGCTGCAGATATCAAACGAGTATACGCCTTATTACTTGATGAAAAGCGATCTGTACAATACTTGAAGGATTATCAAGATCAATACATGTTCAACGAATCCAATAATGACATGGCCGTAGATAATGCCATGGAAATGTAAAATATAGCATATATTATTTTTTCCGAATGCATTTATATATATAACAAAATATCAGAACACATAAACTAAAGAACTAAAGAACGAAAGAAGGGGAAAAAATCATTAAAAAAATGTTGCAAAAAACACCAGTGTCATTGCAAATATTAAATGATGAATCTTGATATTGAGAGAATTAGTAGCATTGGATACGTTGTTTTCAGGGAGGATAGCAGCAGCTTTGATTTTACCATCGTCACTTTCTTCAGGCGCTGACGAGTCCTTTGATCCTTCCGATAATGCAACAGTATCATCACCACCATCATCGACTAATTCATTTTTAACTGTTGCTGCTTTTATTTCTTGGTCTTCTTCTGAAGATGTGGGACCCGATGACGTATCATTATCTTCTTCATTAACAGATGCAGCTTTCACGGCTAATTTACCTACACCCCAAGGGATTTTTTCACCTATATAATATATAGATATATATTATATATTTAAGTTTATAATATGATCGATGGTGTAAAATTAGTATATCAATGAATATAAGAAACGTGTTTGAGCTGCTTTTTTTTGAGCTTGTGTAAGAGAGAAACTAGGGGTTGAAAATGAATACAAACCATTTGGCTGCTTTTGGTTAGCAGGAGCTTCTTGTTTACCATCCTCTCCGACAATGGCAAAGCGTGTTGTCCACGCATTCTCACCTTCCTCTATATATAACATAATGCATAAAATACTTAATAATTTATATTACGCGGAGCTTTGGTTATTTAATCTGGATGTCCTTCTTTTTTAAGAATGAACATCCATCAAATTTTTTAGAGTTCATGAAATAGGCTTTCTAAAATTACCGTTAGTAAACATGAAGAAATAAATGGGTGAATAAGGTGAAACGTTTGGTGCAGTGTATTTGAACGTCGTTGAACCAGAAGCTGCTGATAAATTCTATAGCAATAGTAGTAGAAATTGATAAGTCTTGGTTGCAAAAAAGAGCTCATGTATAGCTATTTCCATGAGTTCATTACGCTATCGATACTGATACTATGTTTAGAACTTACACTTGCAACGTTGGTCAAAAAGACTTGATCCATGTTATCACCCGTCATGAGATCTTAATAGATAGTGATGATATATTAGATTACTATCTAATAGACATCTTTGATACGTTTACTATATAGCGTAACAAGAAAGAAAAATTTTTCATTCATACCAATTTTGAAGTTCTTCCATCCTTTTTTCATTGATGGTTTGGCACCGTCTTCCTCTATATATTATCATTAAAATTACAAATTAAGTAAATATAAAGAAAATCACATTATATTGCCAGTGATGTATTACATATTATACAAGTTATCTCTTACCCCAAGTAATATCATACTCTTTGCCCACGGTCCATACAGTTCCCGGTTCGGGATAGGACGGAGCTAAAGCAGCCTTTGTCAAATGTGATAGGAGGATGAGACTCAGTCCAAACGTTATGAACGAGGGAAACATTTTTTTTGTCCGGCAAAACGAAAAGGAAGAGTAAAGAATAAATTGGCCACCAAAAAAAAAGTTGTACTTGTAAAATAAAATAAATAAATAAAAAAAACTACCCAAAGAACCACATTATTTACAATACGACGAATATAAACAATAAATAAAGATGGAGAAAAAAAGAAGGAAATATTTTATTCTATAAACAATGATAATAACATCAGTATTAACATTGGCTTCATTTGTAATAGTCGATACATTGTTATATGGGTAGTATAGAATTTTTGACTTTTTCCCATCGAAGGAAATTCTCTGTTTTCAGTAAAATTATGAGAAAATATCCATGTTTTGATCTTTTGACAGGTTACAAATGTGTAACTGCTACCTACTTTATTTGTTGAATTTATTAAATTTGTTTTAGTTACTAAATAACATGAAATATAACAACATTTTCTATTACTACTACGACTACTTCCACTCCACATCTGCTTTATTACATTATCATCCTCCATCGCTAAATTGTAATAACAATTATGCTCGGTTCGGTGCGCCGCTACAGGTGCGGTGCGGGGGGGAAAGAGTGACCCAACACCTAACGAACATTGATTAAACGAGATATGATATCATTTTCTATCGGAGTGGGCATTTCAGCCTATAACATGTCAAAGGCAATTACCCTATTTAGATACTCCGACATTCACTACGTAAAAAAAAACTTATGATGATATATGGTTGTATAAAGGGTCCATATTGTCTAACATATTAATAGTTGCTTTAAAGGAAAGACACGATGATGATGTAGTTGATCCGCACACGATAGTGAAATGAAACATCCGAAATGATACGATTAACTTTTTTTTTCTGCATATTTTTTATATAAATACAATCCAGTTTCTTTTTTTTCCTGATTCTGCATTATCACAATCAATTTTAAACTTACTTTACTTTTACTTTTATCTTCAAGAAACATTATCAACATGATTGCTGCTCGTACTGCTTCTATTGTCCTCGTTCCCGTTACTACTGCTGCTGGTTACGCCACTTATGTTCGTTCTACCGCTCAACCATCCCAAGCTCACTCTCATATTATGACTGCCCGTGGTTCTGACTCTCAAGGTCACAAAGAATGGCGCCGTATGAACAACGGTCTTGGTCTTGTCGATGTCGGCCGCAGCTGTGGTGGTCTCTAAATTCGTTTATATGTATCACACTTGAAACAAAACAAAAAATACACCGAACTTGCCATCCTATTCAAAATCAAATTATCATTCTTTGATCGACATCCTATGACAACAACAATAACAACATATTTTCACATATTCCTCTATTTCCCTGTTTGTTAACAAATACCCTAACACCTTGCTTCATCCTTGATTTCTTTAAATCGCTCTCTTTTTGTATTTGACAATAGTCGCTGGTAGACTTATCACTACAATCATGTATTATAGCTGTATAATAAATCTTTTTATCATCTCTGATTTTTTAAAAAAAAAATTTTTTTGTTCCTTGAATTAATTATTGTCTGGGATTTATATTGGTACAGGCATTAATGATCAGATGGCATTACACACTTCAAAAACATGAACACTAACGTTATATGTTTGTTACCCTTTAAATTAATAATATTTAAGAATAAAGTATTTTAATAAAATAGGGAAAGATATGGAAGGAGGAAATACAGTATTTATATCTTGATCTTCATTTATTGCGAGATATTGCTAATAATAAACGTATTTTATACTTTTCCATTTTAATAACCTAGACATTTCTTACGCAATTCAAGCATTCTATATCGATCCTTGATCCAATCCTCGGATAGACGACCTGTTATTAGATCATCCGATTGCCAATCTTCTAAATTTCCTTGGTATCCTTCAGCCCATGCACCCATCCGTTCCAAAGTTGCTATTTCAGTTTCAGGATTCAAAACCAATTTTTTACGATCGTTTGTTTCATTCGCAATAGATTCTTGCATAATCGTGTAAGATGGTAATTGGATTCGACCACTCAAATAACGTGCAATCACAGTGCTTTGAATTTGCATGAATGGCATAGGTACAACACGTGTCATAAGACCCACAAAAGCAAGCGTTGGATTTTTTACGTAAAACATATGCTCGTAGATACCAAGTACTGTTTGCCCATCCACAATTAAATTATCCTTTTCAAATGGCAAGAATGGAAAACTATAGAGATATCCTGTAGCAAAAAAGACGATATCTACACCATCAATTTCTTTTCCGTCTTCGCATTCAATGATACCAGAATCTGCCGAGAATTTGGATAAGGCACCAATACGTTCGACATTTTCGAGGTTCATTTCGTGGACTGTTTTTGAAAAAGGAGAATCGTCACCACGGATAGAATAGTATACCTTGGTAGCTGTTGTGGATGTTTCTCTCACCAAATCTGCTGACGAAGATCCGTTTCCAACAACAAGAACAGTCTGCGTTTTTTTATAAAAAATATTCATGAATATCATTTCAAAATACCAAAGGAAAAGAAATCTTTACACACTGAATTTCAAAGCTACCATCTTACTTCTCTCGTTTATTTTTTTAGTTGGTATACATACTTTGTTTGCATAATCTTGTGGCTGGCGATAATTTTGAGAATGAAGCACTGTTGCAAAATTCTTGAATTCTTTCAATCCTTCAACATCTGGAATAAATGGGATGTAATTGCTCCCTGAAGCAACAATAACCGCATCATAAAGCTCCGTATACCTTGTTTCCTTGTTATCTAACCATTTTGTCGCGCTCACTTGCCATTGGTTATCCATAGTAGGCTCTACACGGACAACTGTTGTGTTGAATCGGATCATTGGTAATAAATCATATTGTTTTGCAACATCATCATGCAGGTAAGCAAGGACTTGCTTATGATTTAGGAACAATGGATAGTTGCTTGGAAACGGAATATCTCGAAAGCCCATAATCGTTGTCGGCAAATTGGTGTGTAAGCTGTCATAAATTGCTGAGAAAGGTGGTTGACGTGGAGCAGACTGACAAGGAGGGTCTACAACAAGAGCATTTTCTGATGGAATGGAAGGTGGAGCATTTGCTTCTTTGGAATATAACCTATTGTTTTTACCGAAAACAGTGTATTAGTTTTTTTTATATGTATTCGAAATAAACATAGCATATCTTTGTATTGCTTTTCTTTTATCAAGTATTTACCAAGTTCCACCAACTTCTGAATTTCGTTCAAATACGGTAATAGTATCAAAGACGCCTTCATCACGTAAAGCTCTGCAAGCGATTAAACCGCCTGGCCCGGCACCAATGACGGCAACGCGAGAAATGCGTTCAGGTAATGGAGACATGAGAGTGAGAAACTGTAACAAGAAGCCAGTGTTCCATTATAAGCAGGCAAGAAACTTTAAGTATTAAATAGAGTTGTCCATTTCTCAGTTACAAGCAAATCCTTGCATGTCAGGTGATTTCCGCCGGAAATAAGTCGGCCCTTGGGTATCCGAACTCATTATTTATCAGATGCAGATTCTTCTTGTTTGAAGGATAATATAATCTGATGCTTCAAAACGTAATCCTTCCTGTCCCACTTAGTTCGGCTGAATTAAATACTGTATCTGAGGTTGTGGATTATACATGTTAATAACGACTATTAGAGGCAAATCTTGAATCCTAGCTTATTCTCGCTCTCGACTTAACCAACTTGACCACGGAGATCACTTTTTAGCCCTTTCAGTGATTTCAATAAATTCAAAAGCATCACGCTTATTATGGACGTGACTAGTAATGAGTATATTTATTTTCGTGCACCTTTGTAATATACATACTTATATGCCATATGTTACAGTCCCTGACCGCCTTATTAAAGCCACGGTAAGAAAAAATCATCTGGGAATGATCTTTTTTTCGATCAAGGGAGTTGAATTCATAGTAACTATTAAAAAATAAATACAAATATACCAGACGCAAAAAACACATATCGCCACACTATTAAAAAACGTCAACACTCTGCTTAATTAATAATGATGATGATCATGGATTATTATTTGTGGGAGTGGTTTTTAAAAAAAAAACTATGCTCAGTAGCATAAGAAAAAACATTGAAGTTTTTTATTCATTTATCAACAGTAGATATTTGCTTGTCTGATATAAAATGAGAAAATTGAACATTGTCATCAATGTCTTTTACTTAGTTTCTTGATATATATATATTAATTAACATTTCTATTTGGAATCTGAGAGGGGAGAGAAAAATGCAAAAATGCACCGCGCGCCTGCAATTTGGCATATTCGTACCTGTTGTCATAATTAAAGTAATGAGAGCTGATTCTAATGATATAATTTTTTATATATTATTTTTCTTTATTGGTATAATTCTTTAAAAACAAAGAACCAAATAGTAATGTATTATATACAATTTCAAAAGTAGCTTATACAGATTTAAAATATATGGAGGAATATAAATATAAATAATTCTAATAGCCCAAAAACTTCCTACGCAACTCTAGTGACTTGGTTCGATCTTCTCTCCATTCATCCGATAAACGACCAGTTACGATATCTGATGACTTCCAATCCTCCATCTTTCCTTGATATCCTTCAGCAATTGCACCAATACGATCCACATATTCTAATTCTTTGAGAACACTCATAACTAACTCTTTGCGGTCATTTGTTTCATCTGCAATTGTTTCTTTCATAGCTTCTTGTGATGGTAACTTGATCTTTCCACTATAAATACGAGCAATCAAGGTACTTTGTAGTTGCATAAGGGGCATAGGGACAACACGAATAGGAAGACCAATAAAGCTCAAAGTTGGGTTATTGATATAAAACATATAATCGTACAATCCAAGCACTTTTTGTCCATCAACAATCAATTGTCCGTCTTCAAAGGGGAAGAAAGGGAAACTATAAAGATACCCAGTGGCGAAAATGACAGTATCCACACCTTGGATTTTTTTGCCATCCTGACATTCAATAGTACCAGTTGCAGGAAGGAATTTACCAATGGCACCAACACGTTCAGCATTTTTTGGCATATTCTCGGCCACTGTACGCGAAAACGATGTATCTTCGCCTCGTACACAATGGTATACTTTGACAGCTCCTGTAGAAATTTCTCGTACCAAATCTGAAGATGAAGATCCATTTCCAACAACGAGAACAGTCTACATTTTTATATTATATATTAGCTCCAAACATTTAACTTTTTTTTTAAAAAAAAATGGAACCAAATTATCCGTCTTTTTTCTCTTTCTCCATTTCTTTACTATCTCGATGAATATATGCTTATATAGATATACCTTATTTGCAAAATCTTTGGGTCGACGGTAGTCTCTAGAATGGATTACATTGGCAACATTGCCAAAATCTTGCAGTCCTTCAACATCAGGAATATAAGGGACATAATAATGACCTGAAGCAACAATAATCGCATCATAGGATTCTGTGTAGCTTGTTTCCTTATCATCACACCATTCGGTCACACTCACTTGCCATCTCTTATCGGATGTAGGCTCTGCCCGAACAACTGTAGTATTGAACCTGATCATTGATAACAAATCATATTTTTCAGCAATACCTTGGATATAGTCAAGTACCTGTGTACGATCTGGAAATAAAGGATAATCGTCGGGGAAAGGAATATCTCGGAATGCCATGACGTTCTTTGGTAGATTAGTATGTAAGTTGTCATAAATGGCAGAAATAGGTGGTTGTGGTGGAGCCGGTTGATTTGGTGGATCAACTGTCAATGCATTCACGGAAGGTATAGTGGGTGGGGGATTTGCTTTTTCAGAATACAGCCTATTATTATCATGGTGACAACTTTAGTATTTTTTTTTCACAAAATATTCTTTCAAGTTATAAATGACATTACCAAGTACCACCAACTTTGGCATTTCGTTCAAAGACGGTAATAGTATCAAAGGCACCTTCTTCTCGTAGAGCTCGTGCCGCAGCAATTCCACCAGGACCACCACCAATAATGGCGACTCGAGAAATACGAGGTAGTTGAAACATGATAAGAAAGTGACAAGAGAGGGTGTGTGAGAGAGAGTAACAAGCAGAGAAAAGAGGTACGGAACAATGCGGTTGCCAGGTCCATTATTCGAGTTAAAGTTCAATCAGCGAGAGTTATAGAATAAGTCCCACGAAAAAACCTTTACCAAATGTGAAACTAGTCGCAGGGTTGTCGGCTATACAAATAAAAAAAACCGGTCCTTCACTTGGTACCTATGCATAATAAACTTTTTGTGGGGTAAAAAAAAATGGTGTACGTTACCATTTATTTAAATAACACGCCGCTCATCACATACTTCTGTTTTCTTTTATTACGTAATATAAAACCTCATCGGCTGATCTAAATTATTAGAATATATAGGAATCAGCTTGCCTGTCAGAATACCACTTCTACAGATCTGAGTATATAGGATACATGTTTCCTTTTTTACCTATTTTAATAATTTAAGTTTGAGAATAATGCGCTTTTTACATCATTTTCTTAAAGACCAAAGAAATTATATCATAATTATCAATGAGAAACAATTAGTAAGAACTATATAAAACTAAATGGATAAAATACAAAGTTACCCTACCCATAGAAGCATTATACCGGTAAATTCATTGCTGAATGGGGCACAGTGTTGTGAGTTGGATTTATACCGTTGTAAACTCTCTCGGAAAACACGGAAAATCGTTTATGCTTAATATTCTGTCAGCATTTATTATGAAAATAAATTCACAATGAACTGATCACGGATTAGCTCTCAATAATGCCTTTTCACTGTTGGATAATTAAAATGTCCCAAATATTATAGTATGCTTCATCCCTTAATATTAATATGATTTGCAACAACAAAAAATATTGTATGCATATGTTGACATAAGATTGCTTATATAGCGTAAGATCTGGCCCAAAAAGTATGCTAAACCACATATTTTTCCTGAGTTTGCACACACTCTGGAGGAGATACAAAACTCGATGAGGATCAATTCTAAATACAGTTGTTATTTTTTCCAACAAACATCATAGTATATTAATTATTGTAGTCTACAATATGTAATGCAGTGTTTTAATGTGATGGTGATAAGATCAAGACAACATCATCCCTACTTTTCGCTGATTTCAAAATATGACTTATGTATTTGAATCGTTACTTCAGATTCAAATTCGATTGAATACGAGGTTACTAGAAAGATTCCTGAGATACTTGTAGAATAAAGAAAAGAAACCTTGAATTACCTATACTCAAGTAATGTACTAAACTGTGACGCATAATCATTGTGTCATTACTGAATCTGTTACCCCTGAGTTGTTTCAGATGTTTTTGAAAATAAAAAAAGTGATCAGGACAAGATTCTATGACTTGTATTAATTCTGAAGAGACTTGATACTACAGTTTGTTGAATGGAGTCCCCGTAATATTTATTGATATGATCTGTGTACCCAGAAGTATTAGGGGTTTTTGGTATGGTTAACAAAAGCTGTATTGATAACAATGAAACAATGCTATTTCAGGACAAGTAACAATTTATTAATAGTTATTTAAAAATACACCATGGACGAATAGTTTTTTTTTAATTAACAATAAACCAGCATCAGCAATAATTCTTTTGCTTTACTTTGCTAGCAATTATGCGACCATGCGTACGATCCGAATTGGGCTTTAATTGAAAAAGAAAATCACCCCACATGTGCAGGTTACTGTGGCTTCAACATCCTTGGTGATTACATAAAGAAATCGACACAGAAGTTGTCATGAATTTTTAACCGCAAAAATAACTCAGATCAGCAAACATGACAGAACATCTTTTTAATGCTGTTAATCATATGAATTTGTAATAACACCATATTATAAAACATGTAACCATTTAATATTTTTTTGTTATAATAATATATACTCGATTTACAATAAGTTTTCTTTTTTGCTGTTTATTGTTGACGAGCATCATATCCTGGAGAAGCAACAAGGTCAACAGGAGGGATTGCAGATTGAAGGGTTTTGTAAGGTTCCAAAATAACTTGACCAAGCTGAGCAGCTTCATCGATTGCCACAACTGCAATTGCGAGTGTGTTTTTACCAGCAGTATTGAGAATTCCCTTAGGAAGATAAAATTGTGTCTGCGGCCCAAGGTCATTTGCATAACGTCCCAGTTGCCAGCCATTCAAGAAGAGCAAAGAGCGATAACGTGTTTTGGTATCATCCACATAACGAAGACTCATGGGTACTTCATAACCGTCTGGAATAATGACATCAAATGTGGTTCGGTACCATGATACACCAGTACGATTCTTGTTTTCAGGAATAGTAATATCTTCCCATTCATTATCGGGGAAACCAGGTAAATGCCAGCCATTTCGTTCACCATAGAGACCACCTTCATTGTATGGACCACGAACAGGATCTGCCAAATCTTCGCCACCAAGGTTACCTGATGATAAGAAGAATATAGTTAGATGATACACTGATAAGTGATTTTAAATCTGCTGAAGACAGTGAATATTAGTATCGCATATTAATAGTTTTACATACCTTGGATTTTCCAATCAATTGACCAAATAGTTTGATTACTGACACCTAAGAGCTGTGCTTTGGTAAACCCTCGCGCTTGCTTATAATTGTCATCTGAAACACCATCTTCCTCGTGGCCTGTGGTCCATAAAAGGACTGATATGACGTTTTCTCCCTCAGGATCAATAAGTGTGCCATTCAAGTTTGTGAAAGCTTGATTACCAACATCAAAGCCTCCAAGATAGTGTGAATTCAAATACACAACCCATGCAGAAGCAAGACCAGAATGACAAGTCAAGTTAAAACCAGTTATTTCAGATGAACCGTTAAAAGTACCACGGAACCAGATACTGCCGGTATGATAACCTATGTATGTCAATTATAAAGTTAAAAAATGTCAAATGTATACTTTTCCTTTTACAATTCATAGCTCTTGTCTAAGAGAACGATATATATGTCAATTGACTTCTAGCAATTACCATAATCATCAGCATACAGGATAGGCCAAGTATCATGTGGTGTGATTGAGGCTGTGGAAAGACGATCAGCTGTAATCTAGTCAGAATCATCAAATTCTGGATCCGTTTCAGGAGAACCTGCCTTATACTTCCAGGTAACCTCGGTAAGATCAGTATACTTGATATCAGGCTTCTTGAATTCCAGTATGCCAGTATAGATATCATGCTTGTCTTCTTTCTTCAAATGAACTTTTTCACCGTTCCATGTAATGGCCTTGATGCCATCAGGGAGTACTACTTGAATATCCGTGGTTTCATCAATATCACCCGTGAATGCTACAGTAGACTTGTCATCTTTAGAGACAGTGGCGCTACGGACGAGGTAGGGACCATTGATCAAGGCACGCTTGCCTTCTTTTTCATTGAGATAAGGGGCCCACCAACGTAATGCAGATTGGTAACCAGCAACCAAGACAAGCAAGTCCTTTTCGGCACCACCCGAAATATAAATGGGTGAAGTACCATTAGGGTGTGTGTAAGTAAGTTGTAAAATACCATCGTTGGTTTCAGATTTGACTGAATCATTGTTGGTTTCCACCTTGACTTTAGTATCGTCTTTGACCTTGATGGCAAACTCTCCCTCTTCTTTTTCATAGGCATAGACAATAATAACATCATGTGAACCAGCATCTTGATGCGTGAATATTTCACTGGTGGAATACACCAAATGTTGAGAATTGAAGTCATAATCAGTAACAAGAAGTTTGGCATCTCTTCCGTTGAGTATAAGCTTGCTACTTCTTGGTATGGTAAATGTCCCATCGGTTGTGTCTATGATAATATGGAACCTAATAAATTATAAGATACTGCAAAAAATATATCATTTTTACAACCATTCATTAACTTCACGACATATCATTGCAATCAATGAAACTAAATTGATAAATCGAAAAAAAAACTCTTACTCATCTAAATCCTTAGAAGATGTAAGCCAGTGTTGAGCAATATAAAATTTGGCAGAAGCATCGGTGGCAGCACGGCCATCAACAAGAATTATATCGCTCTTGTCAACTTCAGGTACAAAATGTTCAGTTGTCAAAAATGGCTTTACCGTATGCAGAAAAGTAGCTATACGTTATATATATATATATATATATATATAAATAGAACATTTCATATTATTAGGGCATTATTTCTTTATATTATATGTTTTTTTGTTTTTGTTTTATATGCATCCTATACCTTGTAATTTATTTTAATATGCTTTAGTTGTCATGAGGCCGGCTTCAGTGATAGCTGCCTATAATAAAAAAAATTCAACAAAAGATTCTAATTAGTTGTAGATAATTAACAGAGGATTTGCTTAAGGTATATATTATCTTTATTTGTTTGTTGTAGCAACAAACTCTTACCCCGTAATCATAGGATGTGTAAACAGCTAACAGAAAAATATCAAAGAGGAAGTATAGTTATTAAAATTGAGAATAGCACTGGTGTATTATTATGAAAAAATACTTTTATCTATATTAAATAACTTACTTGGCTTCGATAATCCACCCCACGATGTTCCTGTATATTATATATAGTATACGAGAAAACATTGTTTGAATTAGCCAATGAAAGATCTTATAAACTTGTTGATGCGTTTGTTTCAAAGAAATGATATACCTCCGTAAGTCATATACAAGTTTTGAATAGTAATTCCTTGAGCATAATTATTCTTGTAATAAACTTTTGCATATTTTTCGTTCACCATTTGATAACATGCTTCATACCCTGGACCACCCCAAGGATCGAACGCACCACCTTGGAATTCCCAAAGTACAGCAGGTTGATTAAGATTTGTGCTTGCATGATAACTCATATACTCTGTACTTCTGTTATTTGGCCATGCATCAGGATTGCTGCAATCAAATCCAGCAGGATAGTTATCCCAACCATAAATATCGGCAGGGCCATCAGGAAAATTTTGAAGCATATTGGCATCGTTGTAAATATCAGGAACAATCATACCATCTGCAATAAATTTTGCTTTGATCATTTCCAAGTAGGCAGGATCTGTATTGGCCGAATATTCATTATCCAACTGGTTCAAAATGATTTTGCCTCCATTTGTAATTTGATTTGGTACCAAGAATTTGTCAATTTCAGTTAGCCATCTAATATAGAAGAAGATTATTGATATATCAATGGAAGATATAAGCAAAGAAGCAGTTAACCCATAATATCCATGTTCAACTTATTAGTACGTATACTATATGCTTCTACAATATATTAAATAAAATATGATAATGTCACCATATTCTTACTCTTCACAATTTGCATTATTTTCTGGGTTGCTCTTTCTTGCGGGGCTTTGCATATTCATTAACCAACTTGGGAATCCTCCACAGTCCTATATTATGTAATAATACAATATTTGATTTTAGAAAGCAAAAGAATATGATAATCAACCAGTGGATTTCTTATATATATAGCATTGTAGTTTTATCATAATAGATAAATCAATGAAAAAAAAATGGAAGAATGTGTTTGTAAATACTACTTACATTTTCAGCGTTAATATACGGACCAGCTCGAGAAATTACATGAAGATTGGTTTTTTCAGCTGCATCAAATGCTCGTTGCACATCCCGTACACCATCAAAGTTATATACTCCTTTTTTTGGTGAATGATAACCCCAGTTAAAATAAAACGAGACACCATTATAACCAAGTGCCTTGAATTTCTCTAGAACATCTAACCAAAGGCCTGGTGAAGGAAGTCGATAATACTTTATAAAATATTTGTAGACATAAATAATTCAAAAGTAAAGTATAAAAATGATATATATATTGCCATTAGTAAAAGGTTTTCTCTTAAAAAAAAGATAAATGTTACCTACATGAAATTCTCCACTAAATAGGAACAGACGTTCACCATTGACCTTTAGTGTATATGTGTCCCAGCTGACTACATCTGTCAAGCCATTTGATACCTCTCCATCATCATCTTCTTGTCGTTTCTTTAAGTTCTGATGGGCCGGATATGCAACAACAGCTGTTACTGCAGCAATTACTAATGATATACTTGTCAAAGTACCTTTTATGAAGATCATTTTATAAGCAAATCACCCTTTTGATGAAACCAATGGAGTAATTATTATTTGCCTTTCAATAGTATATCGTTAATTCATCCCAGATCTTGGATTTATGCTATATATTTATATAAATTCATTTCAGAGGTTAGATTATATAATCTCTGAGGACTTTATTGAAATGGTTTAGTACCATTGATGATGAAACTGGAAGAATCTTATAAATGAGTACAACAAAATGATAGTTATACAAGTCTTCATTTCTAAGCATGTCCCTTTTATTTTTTACATTCAAATAAAGAATAATCTCTCTTATCGATTTAGAGCAACAATAATATGAAAGTATTTTTATCTTTTTATATATTTCATGGTCTTATTAAAAAAAAATGAGCTTGCTTTGATTCTATTCTATTATAATAATTGTTATATACTAGAACCCGAGAATTGTCTATCATTTACTTGTCATCATGATGAAGTTGGGCGTGGAGAATTTGTAACATAAAATTTTTAATTTTTTCCCCGAGATTCAGAAACGCTCCTTATTTTCCCTTCACTTTGTGCAAGGTCGTCGACTGACGTTTTTACATCGTCCGAGTTCCAAGGATTGTAATACTTACATAACGCATTACTTAAGCAACCTTCTTAATGAATATAGCCCCTTGTATTACACCTTTTTGTATCCTTGGGGATCAACTATCGTTTTACCTAATAAAGAGGTTTGGTTGGACTTCTCTCACTGATAATTAATATATGTGAAGCCCATATTATGTAAATTGCTAGAATCCGTAGCCCAGATCATTTCGCAGATATATATATATATATATATATATATATTGTTACTTTTATATATGTATTGGGTTATTCACGTTGAATATTACGGAATATACTCGCAGTAAAATATGGGTAGTATAAGTATGCAATACGTAGCATCCATTATCATTGCATCCTCATCATGGCAATACGGAGAAACGGAATAATATATATTCCAATTCGTTCTCATTGATGATAGTTACATTTTAATAATTAAAAAAGAAAATAACTCTACTATTATCTATTTGTATATAATAATTCAATTATATGAGGGGAAAGAGAGATAATATATATAAAATTATAGATCTGTTTTTTACAATCAACTATTTACACAGTATTTAAAAGTTATGTACAATTCTTCATTACCACTCTTTCTTAATTTTCAAATTCTTCCAACGAACGGCCTTTTGTTTCAGGAACCCATGTAGTAAAGAATATACAAATAAGCATGATCACACCAAAAATGATAAGCACACCTGGTAAAAAGTGCCTTTTTCCTTCAGGACCACCAACGTCAGCCAATGCATTGAAAGCAAAGGTGGCAATAATAGCACCAAGTTTGCTGATTGGGTGGGTAAATAAAAAAAAAATCAATTCAATGGGAATCTCGGTTTTTGTTTACCGAAAGTAGAAAAATTCACCCATATCTAAAAATATTAAATATACATTACCCAGAAGCAGAAGCGATACCATGTGCTTTTGCTCTATGACGTGTAGGAAATACTTCAGCCGGAAGTACAAAGGTTGTTGTGTTGGGACCAAAGTTAAAGAAAAACTAGAAGTGTTTTTTATGAAGAATAGAGCGTTTGTTAGTAGACAATATAATCGAAGGAATTAAAATCCAATGAAGAAGCAATTATTTACCTGAGCAATTGCAAAGATGACAATGAATGCAGCAACCGATGTATCATGAAGAACATTCCAAGCGGCACCAAGAATAATAAACATAATGCCAACCATGCCGAATCCCAAAAATTGAATAGGCTTTCTTCCCCATTTTTCAATAAGTAGGACCGACACAATATATCCAGGAAAAGCACCGAGTGCAGACAGAATCAAGTTTCCTATCGCTTGTTTGAATAAAGTATCCCATGGTGGTTCATCTTCTGGTGCAAATCCCATCGAACTCAATATTAATGCTTGATTAAGATTGGTACCATAAAATGCTATATATTTTACATGATAACGATTTTCATAAGTCATTGGGATTCAATCAATAATCCTTAGATTTTTACTCTATATTAAAACTATAGTCTTACCAATATCCATAAAGAACCTATATAAAAAATTAATTTTCTTTGATTAGTCGCATTTAATATATTAAAAATTTTGTTTTTTGTTTTTGCTTTTGTTTTATAGTATCAGATCTTAACTTACCAACACAGACTGACACCAAGTAACACTTTAAGATTTTTCCATTTTCGAAAGAACTATATTTTCATGATGAATATACTTATCCACTATTACATTAAAAATTTTATACGTACCACAAGAAAATCCTGAAAGTTTTCTTGACGGATTTGTTTTTGACTTTTCTTTAGAGGAAGCACTGTATCTTTGATATCTGTCGTCGCTAGTGTTCGTGCAGAGGAAATACTGGGATCCCGATTGTTGTTGCTATTGTTATTTTGCTGTTGATAATCAAAAGATCCAATCGTAGGAGATCTAGGTAGATCACTATTTCCATTATTATTTGCTGATGGTGGGGTATGTTGTGGAGTTCCTTCTGTAGTAACCGGTGTTGAAAGTTGATTCATTTGTATTTCTTCATAGGGTGTTTTGTAAACACTTTCCCCACCATCGCGTTCCACATCCACTGCTTCTGGATCACGGGCCTTACTTTTCTTTCTCGAAGATGGAAATGAATCCAAAGCAGATTGAGCTGCTGAGATATCATTTTGAACATTTACTGAATAGCGTGGTGATTCAGGTAATGTAAATCGACTATATACTGTAAGAACGGCTGGAATGGCACCCACACCAATACAAATTCTCCATACGTAATCCAGATTATCAACATTGCTATTCACAGCCCCTCTAAAAATAGCAAGAACCACCATGGTTACCAATGGTGCTACAATTTGACCCACTCCTTGCATAGAAAAAATCATGGCAACCATTTTTCCTCTTGTATTGACAGTCGACCATTCACTAATGGTTAAAAAAAAGCATACACACACATACACATAATTAATGATTACATAATGTTTCATGAATATGCATCATGCATGAAAAACAAAATCAAGTCGAATAAAATGATATTATACTTACGCTGCAACTGTACTGGACATTGGATAATCACCTGCATATTAAGAAAAACAGTCATGGATGAGTTCATAGAAACTTATTGGTTTCTTTTTTTCTTCTTTGCTGAGATAACAATTTTGATAAACGTGCTGCATAAAGTTTTATCCTAGAAACATTACCTCCAATACCAAATCCAAGTATAAATCGCCAAAAACCAAGAAAACCAACTGCACCAACACCTTCCACAGTAGAAGCGGATGTAGCACAATTGATTGTTGCAATAATAATTACAAGAAGTTCCAAACCATAAATTGCTTTTCGACCAAAGGCTAAGAAAGAACGGATAAGGTAGAAATATTAGAACAATCCATCAATTTATGGGGATGTCCTGTAAAGGAAAAAGTTGCCAAAAAAAAAGTATGAACATTACTATATATTACCATCACCAAGAAAACCAAAGGTCAATTGACCAACAAGTTGACCAAACGATACCATGCCTTTAAAAGGACCTTGTATACCACTAGGCATCTAATAACATGACAACAACAACAACAACAACAACAAAAGTCAGAGTCCTCCGTTCATGTTTAGATTGTGGGAAAATAGAGGAAAAGCAAGAAATTTTATTTTACCTGGTTATCATCATCTTTATAATAGATATAACCGAGCATTGGCGTTACAAGATTAATAATGAAAATGTCATAACTATAAATTCCATTTATCATTGTCAGCTTCAATAAAATTAAAGTTTATGATGAAATATTATCTAATATGACGTACGCATCAGTAAAGAAACCTGCACTACTAATAACAAGTGTCCGTATTTGACGCCATGTGAATCTTTTAGAGGTATCATCAAGCTCTTGTAAAGGAGCTGGAGGTAATATCTGAGCTGTTGTTGTTGTATGAGTTGTAGTAGTTCGAACTATAGTTCTATCTTCTGCCTATATCATGGATTGTTATTGTCCATGGTAGTCCACGTCATTTGTTATAATCAAAGTAAACAAATCCCCATTTTGGGAAAGTGATGATGATCGTCTTTGACGTACCATAAATGATGAATGCTTTGTAATTGTTACAAAAAAAAAGAATCTAAAAAGGGAAAAATTTAAGAATTCTTTTTTTTATAATGTAAACCTTTTGGGATTCAAGGGCTTAAAGTTGAAAAAAGGGCGGAAGTTGTTTATTGAAATTTTACATTTTGGTTTTGCATGAAAAAAAGCTCGGTGCCAATCATAAGAACCATGTGCGGGGTGGGAAAGTTATTATAGAAGCCGCGTAATCACTGCAAAGCATTTGTCATTCTTTCGATCTTCCGATTTTTTTTCTTTTTTTTCATATTTATTCTTGAGGAATTCTCAGATTAACTAAATGCGGTACACTTCGTTGACTTGTCCAAACATATCCTAGTCTACTTGATAACGCAATTCTGCTTCTATATAACAAAATTCTCTCCCTTTTTGATTCTTCCCCGCATTTATTTACCTATATAAACTCATGTTGAAACTATTTCGAACTAGCCTTTTCCCATCTTATATTCCATCAGCTGTATCCAAAGCTGCAGCAACCACTCGACGACCCCCTTTCATCACTGCAACCACAACAACGATTATTAGAATGTCATCTACATCCACTACGACAGTAAAAGATATAACTCCTGTGGAGTTGCATCAATTACTTCAAGATCAACACAAAGGTGATCCTTTCCGTAAATCTCTTAAGCTTGTTGATGCAAGAGAACGTCATGAAATTGAATCTTTTGGTAGAATTGAAGGTGCATTTAATATCCCACATCAAATTTTCAAGAATGATCCTGATACTTACTCCAGTGCTTTGAATGAACTTGACAAGGATACAACGGTATTGAAAATTTTCACTATTATTACAAAAACAACCTGTAGATCCCCTTACCCGTGATTTGTATTAATTGGTATATATAATCTTTTTATTATTGTTATTGATTGATAGGTTGTGATTCAATGTATGTCTGGGCGTCGAAGTTTAGAAGTCGCTAAACATGCCGTCGACATGGGTTTCAAAGATGTCTATAATCTTGTCGGTGGATTCAAACAATGGCGAAGTGATGATTTACCTGTCCTTCCATTTGAAAATAATCATTCTCCTTGGGTCCATACTATCTTTGAAAAAGAAACTGAAACTGCACAGTATATTGTAACAGATATTGGTGAGGAAAAAGAAAAAACTGATTTGTTTTATAAATATTTAGTTTTTTTTTTTTTTTACATCTAAAATTCTCACACGTCCATCATCTTTTTTTTTTTTTTGCTGTCCCCGATTCTATTTATAAAATTTAGAAACCAAGGAAGCGTATATCATTGATCCTGTTTTGGATTATGATCCATTCTCTGCCACAGTTCGCCCTACCATGGCAAAGCAAATCCTCGAATTTATTGAAAAACATAATTTGAATGTAACCAAAATTATTGACACCCATGTTCATGCTGTAAGATTTTTTTTTTACATAATTCCCCTGTAAATCCTTTTGGTACCTTTTTTTTTTGACTGATCCATTTTTAAAACAGGATCACTTGACTGCCGCACATTATTTGAAAGATAAACTCCCTTCAAAGGTAATTATTTTTTATATATATATTTTAAAGCTTCAAAAGGATAAAAAAAGCCACGGATGATATTATGATGATTAACAAACCATATTCTATCTATTTTTCTTTAGCCTGAATTTTGGATGGGAAGCAATGTAACAAAGGTTCAAGAAGTGTTTAGTAAAAAATATAACTTTACAAATGCACAACTCAGTACGACAGGCCAACAATTTGACAAATTAATTACGGAAAATGATAATTGGACACTTGGTCAAAATATTCAATGTACTGTTCTTAATACTCCTGGTCATACACCTGCTTGTATGTCCTATCGAATTGGTGATGCTGCCTTTGTGGGTGACACCTTATTTATGGTAAATATATCATTCTTGTTATCCTTCGTAATTCTATTTATTTTTATAAAATAAAATAAATTCTTGCTCTTATTGATAATATTGTATTATTATTATTATTAGCCCGATATCGGTACTGCAAGATGTGATTTCCCAGGAGGTAGTGCAGAACAATTATATAACAGCGTTCATAAAATGTATAAATCATGGCCTAATGATATTCGAATCTATGTTGGTCATGATTATCCACCAGCTAATTCCGGTCGTTCGGTAAGAAAGAAATTTATCTAGTGCTTTCTCAAATTCAAAAATCATTATAATTAATTGATCAATTTTATTCATTTATATATATAGTATGAAGTCATGACGACACTTGCTGCACATAAGGAATCCAATAAAATGATTAATGAAGATATTCCTTTGGAAAAATATACCGAACTTCGTAACAACCGGGATTCACAATTAAAAGCACCTCGGTTTATTCATCCATCTCTTCAGGTAAAACTATGGTATCTATATTGTACATATATGTGAAGGAGAAGAAACCATTTATCGATATTTACATGACTTTTTTTTGTTTATTCATTTTAGACCAATTTACGAGGCGGTGTACTTCCTGATGAAGAAAAGTCAATTGAGGGTGAGGCAGCGGCTGGTCGTTTCTTCAAAATACCAGTGCGATGGAAGGATTAAACAAATTATTTAATCATAATCAATCATTTATATACTCTCTATACTTCTATGCTTATAACTTTTTTTGTTTCTACCTACATAATTAATATAATAAATAATGACAGAAAAAAACAACGCAGTTATTTTTATTTTTTTTTCTGGATTCTTAACTATATTAAGGAGATGGAAACATGTACCTCATTGGCCATTGATAGAAACCATCGAATCTGATTGGACAAAACTAGTTAATGAAACAAAGAGGATTTTTGTTCAATATCTTTCAAAAATACGAAAAGAAGTCTTATAAATGCATATATAAAAAGCTATAAAATAAATGATTCGATTAACCAAAACTAATTGGCACCTATATAATTCACATACATATACTCAGTATATAAAGCTTCGAGAGTAATACCAAACAATATGGATTTTAATTTTCTCAGAATAACTC
Organism: Phascolomyces articulosus; assembly: GCA_025677815.1. Classification (NCBI taxonomy): domain Eukaryota; kingdom Fungi; phylum Mucoromycota; class Mucoromycetes; order Mucorales; family Lichtheimiaceae; genus Phascolomyces; species Phascolomyces articulosus. Next base: position 885,729 of record JAIXMP010000003.1, on the reverse strand, counting down.
GTAGAATTATAGAAGGTAGTATTTCCCAAAATAATTATCATTAAGTGTATATAACCCTAAGATCTGATTGATAACTCATTCCATGTCTGATGATACGTTTTCATAGATGTTAATGGATTCGTAGCGAACGTGGCTGATGCCATATTGATCCATCCACAAGAACCAGATATAAGCCATAGTCCCGAATTACAATTCCCTCATCTTGATATTAATATTATTCCTGCTGTTAACGATGATGATGATGATGATGAAGATGGTGATGCCGATGATAATGATAAAGAAGATAATGATGATGAAGAACAAAGGTGGTGGGGCAAAAGATTACGAGACCCTCAGACGTATTTTATAGTATTATATCTTGTTGTTTTAACCTCTATCAGTACTACAATAATTAAGAATTCAAAAAGAATTCCTGTTTTTCTGATATAATCTATATACATTGTAAAAATAATTGAAAATTGTTAAAAAAAAACATTGTTGTCATGAAAATGAATAAAGAAGTTTAAACTGTTTGCATAGAAACCCAAAAAAAAAGTTCCAGTTACCAAGCAACCACACTTCGTGACGTCAGTCACATGGAGAGAAGCGGGGGTTGCTTTAGAAATCAGTGGCACGATTTTTTTTTCAAGAAAAAACAAGGAAAAGGAAAAAAAAACTCCATCTCTCCCCTCTCTATTTACATAACTTCTTGACATCATGTTCGCTCTTCGTCGTGCTGCTGTTGCCGTTGCCCCCGTTGCTGCTCGTGCTTCCGTTCGTCCTTTCTCCGTCATGGGTGCCCGTCTTTGTAATTATCGTTATTTTTTTAATCCATTATATTATAAAGTCGCGTTGTTATATTTTCTCTTTCCATTCTCACTGGAGATAAAGAATTTGACAAAAAAAATATATATTAATGGTGGCAAAATTCAACACACCTGTATTTTTTTTTGTTCATTCCATTATATTTATTTTTTTTAACAAATTCTTGAAGAGAAAAAAAAACACTTTGATATACCAATATATTTTTCTCCTTTTAGTTAATGCGACATGTCAAAAAAAAATAACGATCGTAATACTAATTATTTCAATTAAATTAAAAATTAGCTGGTGCCGTTTCTGCTGAAAGCATTGAAAAGAACCTTGGTCCCGGTGGTCAAGCCGGTCAAGTTCCTACCGATCTCGAACAAGCTACTGGTTTGGAACGTATTGAATTATTGGCCAAGTTGGAGGGTAAGGAATTTTTCGATATGGAACCATTGAACATGACCCACATTGGTACTGTCAAGAACCCCATCGTCGTCAAGTCCCACGACAATGTCCGTTTCGTTGGTTGCACTGGTAAATAAAATTTTGAATTATTCTTATCAATGAGGAAAATTGGACAAAAAAAAAGAATAAACGAGAAGGAAGGGAGATAGATATATATGACAACAGTAACAACAACAACAACACACCTTATTGACATGGAGAAAAAATTTGAAATCAAATAGGTTACCCTGCTGAATCCCATGACACCATCTGGATCTCTTTGGACAAGTCTCACGACAACGACCGTTGCCCCGAGTGCGGTTCCGTCTTCACCATGGACTTTGTCGGTTCCGAAGATGATCATCACCACTAAATTTGCATTATAAACAACTTTTCTTCACCTTCCCTTCAAAAAAAAAAAGAAAACCTTTTGTTTTTTTCTATAAACTGAAAAAAAAAAGAATCATTTGCTTTTTAAATATATATAAATATATAATGTATACAATTTGACCAACAGAAACAATTATTATTACTGTTTTATGTCCTCTATTTTTTTATATCTTGCCAACAAACATATCTAGTGGAGGGAGAGAAAGCTCTTGGATAAACCTTATTTTTTTTCTTACATATAGACTTTTATTGAAAATAAAATAATCACATCTTTGCAAGGATGGTATCCATAGTTTTGTTTATATTATTAAACGAAGAATCGCATGAATTAAAATTAATTAGATGCAGTCATAATTAAATTGTTAACTTGACACTATTTATATATGTACTAATCCTCCAGTATACTACTACATTGTATGTGCACAAAGTTACTTTTGAGAAGTTTTCTAATCATGACAGTGCACTCTATATATACAAGTAAATGGATTGATCTTGCTCTTCTATTTTTATTATATATAGGTATAAGAAACCATTTAATTTGTTACGACACCGTAATCACGACGATATATTTCTATTATGAATAGTCATTTTATCCAATCTAATCCTTTGATATCTTACAAGGTTAGTGATAAAAAAAACAACATTGTTTCTATTCTTTTATATACCTAATTCTATGTGGAAGCATAAATTCTCTCGGAATTCATACATAATACACATATCAGAATTCCACCTCCTGCAAAGTCTTGTTAAGTCTGGTGATGTGTTCAGGATTTTTCTTTCAGTTTGCTCTACATTTATATAAATAGTTACATCGCAAAAGGCTTCTCATTATGATGGTATATATTTAATATTCTGCTGTAAAGAAATAAATTATTATTAACTACTATGAAAATATATGTTCTGAGATCACAATATGGTTCTATTTGCTTTTGTAAATACACGAGTATGACTTTTTTTCTTCTAATCCACTAATGGTATTTTATTACCTTGAGTATGTATCATCAATTTATCTAAAGAAAAACTTTGACTTCTATATAAATAGTACTTTGTGCACATGCTCAATGATAATCGACTTTATATACAACAATGATAGCTTGTCATTTATAATAATATTTTTTTTCTCCACATTTCATTTTATACATATAATATCATTCCTACCCTGTAATTGTATTCTTTACGTAATAAAAAAAACATATTTATCATAAAACACGGACAATGAAAAATGATAAATATTATTATTATTCTCTTTCACTTGCCATCAACGCTGTACCATTGCTATTATTTCTTCTTTTTTTTTACATCCAGACAGTGATAGTAATGATATTTTCGGATGATTCTTTATAATAGCTAGTATCATCATACACCTATATCATTCCTGCATCATCTATTACATTTTTATTCCCATTCTTTGATTAGTTATTGTCATCCATCCGATCTTATGAGTACTACTTTTCTAATAATAAAAATTGATGTGACTATGGATAATGATGTAAGAAATAGATGGGTTGAGTTGCAAATAAATATACATCCTTTTCATACATTTATATTCTTCATCACCGTCATAATGATGACGCCATTATTATTATAGTTATACATATCTCTATTATCTAATTATAATCACATCCATCATATTTATAAAAAAAAACAACATTTTATAACCCACAAAATAGACATCATCTTAGCCAAAAAAAAAAAAAAAAAAAAAAAAAAAAAAAAAAAGATGGTGTTTATTAATGATGGTGAAAGATATTGGGACAACGGTACATTGGCTGCTTGATGATGAAGCAATAGATGTAGATGTGCTAGCAATGGAAGCGGCTGTAAATTGTGTTGTCGCAGTATTAGTATGAACATTTATGGCAGCAGTAGTAGCAGTTGCAGTAGTGGTTGTATTACCAGTATTTGTAATAATATAAAAAATAGTAGTATTTGCAATTGTATTAATTGATATTGTAGTTGCAGTAATAGCAGTATCAGAAGTAGTAAGATTAGAAGCGGTTACAACAGTAATAGCTCTTTGATAATATAACAATAATAGTAAATATATGCCATATTATATCAGTTACATATGTAGAACAATCATTCTTTTTCATTGTATCGATAAAATAGCGAACGTAATATAATACCTCTTCTACTTCTACTACGTCCTATCTAGAGAGTGTGCTTCATCTAGAGAGTTTAAAAGGAAAATGTATTTCCCAATGTTAATCCAGTTGTTTTTGTTCTTGTAGAAGTGGTAGTAGTAGTGGAGATGATGTCTTTTGGAGAAAAAAAAAACAAGCTTACAACAATTGGACATTACTCTGGTGATTTCATGCAAGAAGAATTGTGCATGGATAAACACTTTTTATTTCTCTTTATTTTGTGAAGTGATATTCATGAATATTTTTTATAAAAAAACGCAGACTGTTCTTGTTGTTGGAAATGGATCTTCATCAGCAGATTTGGTGAGTGAAAAATCTACAACAGCTACAAAGGTATAATATTCTATCCGTGGTAACGATTCACCTTTTTCAAAAACAGTTCACGAAATGAACCTCGAAAATGTCGAACGTATTGGTGCCTTATCCAAATTATCGGCAGATTCTCTGGTATTATTAAATGTGAAGATGGAAAAGAAATTGGTGGTCTTTCTTTTACCACCGGATATCTCTATAGTTTTCCATTCTTGTCATTTGAAAAGAATAATTTAATCGTGGATGGGCAAACAGTTGAATGTGAACCCCCTTCTACTAAATGATAATAAATAAAGTTATAGAGGAATAGTAGTAAAATGGATTCAACTAGGTGGTACGAGATAGTATAAGTAAAAAGACTCTAAATCGTTTTGTAACAAACAATGTGTAACAAGTATCTTTTATCTTTATAAAAAGAAAAAATAGGATGACGTGGTACAAAACACACGCAGTTTTTTTATAATAATAAAACAAATCACCAGATAATTTTCCTTGATTTCTTGTATAATTCTAATTGAAACTTTGTTTGGTTGAAGGATGAATATGATGTCATTTGTATACATTCTTTTTTTTCTATTAATTAACCATTAGAGCTTCAAGGGTAATAAAACATCAAAAGGCCCTTATTTTTATGAGTACGTACTACTATAGTAGTGTAGTTAAATAAAGGATCAAGTCATCAGAAACTAACTGGATTTGGTGTAGTTTCTTTTACTAAACAATTAAATAAAATGGGATTGCATTGTCAGCATGAAACTTTTGACATGATTATGGTAAAACAACAATGATGAAAAAAAAAAAAAATAGGGGATTAAAAAAACCATGACATATAGCTTTCCCCCCCCCTCTTCTCCCATCTTATTTATAAAAAACACTTCTTCCCTTATGAATAATATAGATTATTGAAACTTACACAAAAAATAAAAGAAAGTTGTTGAGAAAAAAATTATTCTGGTGTCACAAGTATATAAAAAAGTATGTGTGTTTTTTAGGTTTCTATTGAATTCATCATTTTGTACAAGTTTTTTTTATATATGGGAAAGGTGAGAAAAAGAATTGAGAAGAAGGGAAAAGAAAAAAAATTATTATATAGAAGAACAGGGGAAAGAAGAAGAAGAAAGTAAAGTAAGAAGGGTGGGGGTATTATTATTATTATAATAAATGCAAGGAAAATAAAACTGTACTAATTAGTAAAGTAAGGTTAATGAAGTTTGATACTATTATTCCACGCGATTCAAAAGCATCCTGTGGCATATCGGAAGGATTATTTGCTGGGACACCCGCCAATGGACCACCTCCATCACTACTGGCATCATTTGGACTATCACTCGCACCACTGGTGTATAAAATTCCATCATCTGCAGATAATACTTTATCTACAATATGAACAACACCTTGGGTAGTAATGATATCAGATCGTATCACACGAGCAACATCACTATTGGATTTACCAATCACTAAAAGCTGATCTGGATTATCAGGAGCACGTTGAAATCGTAAAGAAGAGTCACGTCGTTGTGTGTTGAGTGTAATGGTCATATCGGGGGATGAAGTGAAAAGAGAAGTAGATAAATAAATGCCTACAATGACTTGATACTTTAAATTATGAACCAAAGTACCATAAGGCATTGTAGAAGAATTAGCAGCTGCCCAAGCAGCATCGTTAGGTGCCAGCACCGTTTTATTTGGACCGGATACCACCGAGGTTAAATTTAAAGATTTCATTAATTGTTCATGTGTTTCAAGTTCGGGTATCGTTTCAATGGTTGATAAAGTTTCCATAGGTGGTATTAAAAATTGATCAATCAGGTGAATAATGCCTATTTACCGGATCATCAAGATTCATTAGTTTTCTATTATTTATAACCAAGGGGAGATTTCTTTTTTTGGGGGGAGATAGAGAGAGAGAGAGAAAGAAAGGGGGGAATAAAGAAGAAGAAGAAGAAGAAGAAGGGGGATTAATGATGAAATTTGAATTGAAAGGTGATAGAAAAATAAGAAAGGGAAACATTTCTATAATATTTCATTACCATTACTACAATGAATATCTCTTATAATCACATTAGCAGTGACAACACCTGAATCAATTTGGAGGAGTGTATCATTATCATTATCATTATTATTATTATTATTGGTTTGTTGACGAGGTCCAATGGCTAATGGAAGATGTGTTGAATCATTGGTGAGGATATATTGTCGTCCATTCAATAATGAATTGGCAGGATAAGTACCCGGTAATATATGTCGTAAAAGTTGAGGTATTGTTTCATTGACTCTTGTAAAATTAAGAGTCCCTGTTGAAATAGCGGATTGTAAAACACTATCTCTTGGTAAAAGAAAAGTAATGTTGGGCTGTGTTAATGCATCTTCAATGACTTGGTAATCATTGGATTCTAATCCCTTTAACAATGTCTAAAATAAAAATATATATTAATAATTCTATATCTTTTTATTTAATTATTTTTTATAAATAATAAATTACCTTTGATCCAATGGTAGATAAACGCGCCCATACAGATAATTGTTCATTAGGTGGAGTAGGTTTACTACTATAAGCCAATGAACCTGAAAGAAGAATTGACAGGTAAAATAAAAGACTCCAATGTATCATTAAAAAACATGTCCCGGAGAAAAAAAAAAAAAAAAAAGAAAGAAGTAAAAATAATTAAACAACTGGAAAAAAGTAAAAAAGTAAAAACATAAACTCCGCAAATAAAAAATACAACTTGGTACTACCACATATGTAATAGCTTATATTTATCGCATTGTTTCATTTTAATTGGCTCTCTCTCTCTCTCTTTTTGTTTGTTTGTGTAACTTATTTTTCCAAACACGTGTAACTATTTACTGACTGACTGACTCTAACATTAAAATTTACCCTTTTTTGCTTTAGCACCGTTGATTTATGGTTAAAGTATACCAATGAATCGGATTTTTTTTTTAGTCTACCTTGCTATTGTTATATATAAAACATATACTTCTTTATCAATTGAATAACAAGAGTATTAATAATAAAGAAGTATCAAAATGAAAGAATAAATAGAAATATTAGAAAAATAGTTTTCCGTCTTTTCTTGTTAAATCGCCGTTTCTTTTGACTCCTTGTACAACACTTTCTCTTTTCTCCCCAAAAATAAACTCATCCATGTTATATGTCATAAATAGTAGAAATTATCTCTAATGATCTGATGATGGTAATGATGATTTTTTTTATGTATGTTAACAGCCTTAATATGGAATATCCCCTTGGACTAATAATAATTTTCTACCTTATATACATGCATAATCTGTATACCTAAAAACGACGTCATGATGTCTGATTATTATATTATATATTTATTTATCCCAATACCTAGAGAGTGATGGTTTTTCCTTGTTGACAAATGTGTTGAGTATTATTATAGATGCGGAATGGGTGAATTCTTTATTAATAAAGAGAAGAATGGCGTCATCGAACGTGTTTTTCTTGGAAAGGTGATAGAACGTTCTGGATGATAATGGGTTTGAATTATCAAACATAATTTCTTTTCTTCACTGAAAAACAACCCTAAATGCAAGATGTTTTACAATAGATATACATAGTTGAGTCAAGTCAAAAAGTATGTACACTTCTTTTATAATAAAGAAGAATTAGCATATAATAATGATATCATATTTTCCTCCATGAACTGACAAATATTATATTTTATAAGTTCTTCTATATAATATGCTGGTAAACCTACATAATCTTATGATGGAACATGAAGGAAAGAATCATGGGATGATAGTTGCAAAAAGTGGACCATGAAGAAATTAATGTAATATTTATTGCTAGCTGACATGATGTGCATATATTATAGAGACAGTTTCTTTGTTTGATGTGACTGCAAAATGAATCTAGTATAGGGAGGTATGAACAACTCGAATAATCTTTCCAAAAATCATAAGCTGCATGTAGACTCGAGACCTATCACAATGGGGTAAATTGTTGCCATTGTTATTAGTTATCAATGACATATATATATCAAGATCTACAAATAACTAAATTTTTCACTTTATTTGCTGAATACTGATTACTATACATTGCGTCACATATTGATGGATAAAAAGTGGCAAATGGATATTGCTCCCACATTTGGTATAAATACTACAATATTAATAATTATATTTTCTAACTCATATATAGCAAAGTGACATTCACTATCATATAATGGCAATGGCATGAAATAATGATTTACTATATAGTATTATTTATCTACAATAATATGTATAAAGTATCAGTTGCTTATAAATACTGTTATTAGAAATGCATCATATATAAATAATAATAGTTTAATATATCACAACTATTTAATAATCTACCCTATTATGTTTGATTCTTTGAATGTTTAGGTGAAAATTACATCCATCCAACTAAAGAACCAAAAATTTCAAATCATTGTTGATCAAGCATAATATTCAGGAACAAGTCGTTCTCCGACAACACAACATAAATTCAACTCACCACTATAAACATTTTTCAAACTCGTATTACCATTGAAAAATCGTGTCGACGCGAAATTTCATTTATAAAAAAACGTCCTCCTTCCATGTCTGTTGAAACAAAGTTCCGATCGCTCAATAAACGTGCAGCTGAATGTCAACGACATATTGGAAAATTAGATTCTGTCGATTCTACACAAACTCGAGAAGATATTGCCAATCATATTCGAAGTGACCTTCGACAATTAGAAACTGACATCAAGGTAAAAAAACTATTTACCTCTTTTTTTTTTATCTTGATGTCGAATAAAGCTTCATGACATTGAATACAACCCTTTCTTTCTCTCTCTCTCTTTTTTTTTCTCTGACAATGTATACAATGAGAAACTTTATGAAGACTAAAATAAATAAATAAAATAGGCCATTCGAGAACTTGCAGAAGAAGAAGATGAAGAATCGTCAAAAGTTCAAATCTTACATAGACTAACACAATATGAAACACAATTCCGACAGTAAGTTTAAATAGTATTATTATTGCTATGAGTATACGAGTTATTTTGAAGCAAACAGAGCTGACGACTTGTATACTTTTTGTTCTTATAGATTACAAACAACATCACGTGCTGGATTATGGCGATCGAAAAAACGACTGGATGAATACACTTTAAAAATGCGACATGAATTATTTGGTGGATTACAAAAGGATGATAAAAGTTTTACTGAACAATTTGAATTAAAACAACGTAGAAATCGAGGGTAAAAAAAAAAGATACAATTTGCTTTTTGAGGTATTATCAATGTATCCAATAGGATTGATTTTAAATGTTCATCTCTTTTTTTTTTTGATAGACATGATGAATCTCTCTTACGTGCTTCAACCGATGTGACAGAAGCATTACGTCGTACGGGTACATTAATGCAGCAAGAATTGGAAAAAAGTAGTTATACAACAACTATGCTTGGTAAGGAATTTTTTGTTTTCGGAAAGATAACAAGTTTGTGACCCTCCCCTCTTCTCTTGCATGTAAAAAAAAAAAAAAAAAAAAAAAAAAAGAGAGACTCATCTAAAATGATAATGATAGCTGATTCTTCAAGGACATTGGGTTCAACACATGCCGAATATCAAAATTTTGGATCCTTGATGGTTATTTCCAAAAGATTAGTGGGTCAATTAGAAGCAGCCGATTTGTGGGATCGACTTTCATTGTTGTTTGGATTGTTTGTATTTATCACTGTTGTGGGGTACATTATTAAAAAGAGAACTTATGATGTTGGAATATCATGGATTAGCTGGATTGCTGGGAAAGGTGCCAAAGCAACTGCAACACATATTGCTACAGTGACTCAAACAACGATCATGGCAACAGTTTCTTCTTCATCTTCTTCCTCAATATCAACTTCATCGACATTATCTTCATCATCTACCACAACGGCAGTTGCATCTATGGTTGAAGAAATCACATCCCAATCAATCAAACAAGCAGTCAATGTAATAACGGAAACATTATCAGAAACAACGACATTACTTCCATCCGATGATACAAGTAGTGTCATTGTCTCATCATCATTACTATCCTCCTTAACATCATCCATCATACCCACAACTACTTCTATTGTTGAACACATTAAAGATGAATTATAAAAACTTTTTATTCTCGTTATAAAATTTGAAATAGAATAATATATTTTCTCCCTCTCAATCAACTCCATTATTTTATTCTTCATAAACTTAATCTTTTTTTTTTTTTTGTTATCGTGATTTTTTGAAAGGGAGGTAAATAAAATATGTATTACACATGACGCATAAACAAGAACCAACAACAACAAAAAACAAGTTAGTTGTTATGGTAATAACGAGTTGAGTGAATAAAGTGGCAATAAAACTTGGATTTTTGTGTTTCTTTCCCCCTTTATTTTTTTTTATTGTCAATAATCGAAAAAAAAAGGAGTGTGGGGAGTATGATCGTACTGACAAAAAAACAAAACCCACGAAAAAAAAAACTTGAAGAAAGTGTCTCATTTCTTTTTCAAATACAACTTTTTTTTTATCTTTGAACAAACAACAAAATGGTATACTTTATATTACTTGGTGCTATTTTATCTTATGTTGCCATCGTACGTTATTATCGATACCAGTATGTGAACAAGCTTAAACATATTTATCCAGATCCCGATATCATTCTCAAAAATGGGAAAATTGCTCAAGAAATTTATTGTCAAACATTTCGTAAAGAATTTCCATGTAAGTTTCTGTGTATATTATTTAAGATTTATTAAGAAAAAAAAGGGCCCGTATTCACTTTATGATGATGAATCATGATTAAAAGTGATTAGTCGTGAATCAATTGAGGTCGCATTATTTAAAACATTTACGGTCCCTACCGTCAGCAAGATATTGGTGGGTACAAGAGAATTTGAAAAGGCACCACTTCGACGTGCAGAAGATACAGAATTAATCTTGTCTGAAATTATTGATGTGTATCCTCGAATACAAAATCAATTATTGGCTAATCAAGTGGTGACACCCAAGGAAACAGCAAAACAATATGAACGAGCAGAAATATCCATTCAACGTTTAAATGAATTACATGGCAAATATCCTATTTTAAATGATGATTATATTTTTACAATTGCATTATTTGTTGATGAACCTATTCGATGGATTAATGCATTTGAATGGCGTTCATTGGATATTCGAGAAATCAACGTACGTTTTTTTTGGATGTTTTTATATTATGGCTTATCAATCATGTTTAACTTTTTCTTTTTCTTATTCATTTAATTTAGGCCTTTTTCAAAGTATGGTATGATATTGGTCTCAAGATGAATATCAAGAATCTTCCAGATACTTATGAAGGATTAATGAAATTTAGAAAGGTAAAAAAAATAACAATGATTCACAAAGAAAAAAACTTTCATGTTTTATGAATTTATTTGGATGGTAACGATTTGATATTTGGGTTGTATATTAAAGGAATATGAACAACGCGCAGTATGTTATTCTCCATCCAATTGGAAAGTGGCACAACCTACTTTACATTTATTATACAGTCGACTACCTTCCTTCATGAAGCCAGTGATTCGAAATGCATTACCATGTTTATTAGAAGAAATAGATAGGAAATCGTTCGGTATTGAAGAACCGAATTGGATCATGAACTATGGTGTTCGGTCCATATTACGACTACGAGCTAATTTTATTCGGTATTTCCTTTTACCTCGACGTCATTATTGGACAAGGACACCATGGCAACCTAACAAGAATGGAAAATATATGCCGACCTTTTGTATCTATGGTACAGTTTATCCTGATGGTTATCAAATTTCAGAACTTGGTCCTGCCAAGTTTACTCCTCTTTATAAAAAATGTCCTGTAATGCATTAAATAAGCCAAAATAAAATCGTGTCACTCCAACCACGTGATTTGGCTTTTTTTTTTGTGGTGTCATCTTTCGCCACACGCACCCTAATCTTTATGCGCGGGGCGGAATTTTTTTTTTTTTTTTTTGCTTGCTCAGAAAAGTTCCCGCGTGTAATTTTTTTTTAAAAAAAAATGTTTGTTATTGAAATACTTTAACGAAGATGAAAAAATGCGATCGACTTGTTTTTAAAAGTTCAAGATGGAAAAATAGTATATTTTATATGATAATCAGTCAATGAAAAATAAAGATACATGTATGTTCATTATCATTTATTATATATAACCAAAAAGTGTTTCTCACGACAATGTTAAACCGAGATCTTTGTGTGCTGTGTACAACCCATTTTTATATTGGATTCGCTATTATAGACTAGAGTTTGTACTTTTTGACTCCTTAGCACTTACCACCAGCAGATTTCACGCTTGAATATATTATTATTAACAATGACATCGTTCCTTGAATACACTTTCTCATGCAGAAAAAAGAAATGTTAATAAAAGACCAGGTGATGTTTTTTTCTCATAATAATAAAAATAAAAAAAAAAGGAGGATTTATTTATTTATATGTGAAAATAGCACTTGAATTTCCCATGGTTTTGCTCTTTTGTTTGTATATTGTGATGTAGAGATGCATATATTAGCGTTGTAATAATGATCCTTGTTGTTGTTTAGATTCATTTTCAGTGGTTATTTTAAATAAATGATAAAATAGGGTTTTTCCACACACACACACACACACACACACACGCAAACATAAATTTTTTACTCCACAATCAGTTAAACTCACACCCCGTTACAAAAGAGAATCATATGTCAGACTTTTGTCGCTGTATCAAGAATCAGCATTACAAACGAAAAATACATTGAAACCCCGTGTAATGAAGCTATACCATTCAAACTACTTCCCCACCTTTTTAGCTGCTAAGGAACAAATCCTCTTCTTTCTTCTTTAAACCAAAAAAAAGAAAACCTCTCCACATTTTACCAAAAAGACACATATCTCTCTTTTCTTTTTGAAAAAAAACCCTCCCTACTCTTTTATATATATATAAAAATACAAATACAACTATGCCAGAACTCAAGTCTTTTACACGTGAAGAAGTCAAGCGTCATGCCAACGAAGACGATTTGTGGATCATTATTGACACCGTCGTTTATGACATGAGTCGTTTTGTTGACATGTATGTATATTTTTTTAAAAAAAAAAACTTTATACAATGAATTCATGATTCATTGTCATTAACCAACATCTCTATTGACTTGTATATATAAATACTTATTACAAAAATATAGGCATCCTGGCGGTGCTTTCCCTATCCTTGAATATGCTGGTAAGGATGCTACCGATGCTTTCTATGGTCTTCATCGTCAAGAAGTTTTGCAAAAGTATAACCGTTACAAGATTGGTACTATTGAGGGTGAAAAGCCTCAAATTGAATTCCGTCAACATGGTGCTCTTTCCAAGGTTCCCTATGCTGAACCTAGCGCTTGGCAAGGTTTCAAATCACCCTACTTTAAGTAAGTTTATTATTGTCATTGTTGCATATATATTTATATATATAATGTTCTTTTTTTTTCTTTTTTTTCTTTTTTTACTTATCACCCTCAATATTGTATCTATTATTATTATTATTTTTATTATTTTCTAACAGGGAATCCCATTACAAGTTCCGTACTGCAGTCCGTGTGATCATGGATCAACTTGCAGAAGAAGCACGTGAATTTGAAGTGAGCGGTGAAAGACCCTCTGATGAATTCCAACAAAAGATGGGTTCGCATGGTTTATTGGCTGCTAACATTGGTCCTGGTAAATTCTTGAAGGAATTTAACATTCAATTGCCAGGTGGTATTCCTGTTGAAGAATATGATTATTTCCATGAAATGATTGTTCATCAAGAAGTAAGGATTTTATATAATGATAATAATAATCAAAAGTGGTATGGAACAATTAAAACTAATCTATTCTTTTTTTTTGCTTCCCCCTTACTTTTTAGATGGTAAATAATTTAATGAAAACAATTGAGATCATCAAGCCAATAGAAAAGAAAAGAAAAACCCTCAAGACAGAATATATGTATTCTTCATCTTAACATATAAACTTTTTATTATTATTATTATAGGCTCGCTGGGGTACTCGTGGTCTTGATGATGGTTTGATTGGTGGTATGACTATCTCTCTTCCAACTGTTCTTAACTTTGGTCGTCCAGAGATTAAGCAAAAGGTATAGTAAAAAAAAAAGAACAGAGGATATGTTACACCATAAAATTTGACATGCCCAAAAGCTTTTGAGTCTCCGCGGCTAAATCGATATTTCCGTTTTTTTTATCTTTTTTAGGTCGTCCCTGAAGTGCTTGCTGGTAGAAAGAGAATGGCTTTGGCTATCACTGAACCTTATGTTGGTTCTGATGTCGCCAGTCTCAAGACTACTGCTAAGCTTACTCCTGATGGCAAGCATTATATTGTCAATGGTGTCAAGAAGTGGATCACTACTGGTAAGTTATTTTCTAACCAAGAATTCTATCTAAATGCTCTAATAAGAATAATAAGCAACTTGATGATTAATTAATTAATAATAATAATAATAATAATAATAATAATAATAATCTGATGATGATGTTGATTAGGTCATTGGGCCGATTACTTCTCTACTGCTGTCCGCACTGACAAGGGTATTTCTATGCTTTTGATCGAACGTAGTGAAGGTTTGGAAACCAAGCCTATCAAGACCTCATACTCTCCTAGTGCTGGTACTGCTTACATTACTTATGAAAATGTCAAGGTTCCTGTTGAAAACTTACTCGGTAAGGAAGGTGGCGGTTTCCAAGTTATCATGTCCAACTTTAACCACGAACGGTAAGTAAAAGATATATATATATATCCTTTTTATTATTATTATTACTATTATTATTATTATTATTTCAAAAGTTTCTTATCAATGTTATTATAAATGGTCTTTTTTTTAGTTGGGTCATGCTTGCTGGTGCCACTATGGGTGGTCGCTTGGCTGTTGAAGAATGTTTCAAGTGGGCCATGCAACGTAAGGTCTTTGGCAAGCGTTTGATTGATCAACCTGTCATTCGTAACAAATTGGCCAAGATGGTAAGTCCAATTAATTTGCCATTGGAAGGAGGAAAGAGGGGAATCGATGGAAAGGATTTGGGGGGAAGGGAAACAAAAAAAAGAGAGATACTAACCCATTATATTATTATCATTATTAATTTGAATAGATTGCTAGTGTTGAAAGTGTTCACAGTTGGGTTGAAAACCTTACCTACCAAATGTGTAACATGAGTTATATGGAACAGGCTCTCAAGTTGGCTGGTCCACTTGCTTTGTGTAAATATCAGGTAAATACTTTATGACATAAGTTTTTTTTTCTGACTTATTCATGTGAAACCAATGGGTCCGATAGGGAAAAGTGTGGGGTAAGAACAGATTTATTGACTGAGATATATGTCCATGTTCTTTTTTAGTGCACCCGTATGCTTCACGATGTGAGCGATGATGCTTGTCAAATCTTTGGTGGTCGTGCCATTACCAAGACTGGTATGGGTAGAAATATCGAAACTTTGCAAAGAACTTATAAGTTTACTGCTATTCTTGGTGGTTCAGAAGAAATCATGGCAGATCTCGGTGTTAGACAGTAGAGTATCGTTCCTATTCTCTTTATATATGTATGAAAAAGCATTTGACTAATCATTTACCATTCTCTTTTTCTTTTTTTTTTAATTTCTAATAGAGCCATGAAGAAGTTCCCCAAGGATGCTCGACTTTAAATAATAATGGAATAATATATTATTTTCTGACTAGGCTATATCATCAATACATAAATAGAAATAAAGTGACAATGTATCAAAACAACTTTTTTTTTAATAAACAATATTCTTATGTTTCTTGGATATCATGAAACGCAGTTCATCTACATGTTGTGGAACAAATGAAACCAAAAAAAAAACACAGGGTTCTTCTAGTAATATGAAATCCAGATCATACCACCATGATATTCTTTCTAGAGAAAAAGAGTTGATTTATCGCGTCTCTAAAATATAAAAACGATTCTTCAGATTTACCATAGAGATAAAGAAGGAATGATTATGCTGATATCATAAAAAAAAAAAAGATTGGATGATCCTTCAACATACTATGTGGTCCTCTCTAAATTTCTTTTTAAGACTGAATAGGGTGGTAACTACCAACCTGTAATCAATAATGGGTGTAAAATGTTTAAAATATAATATTGTTCGTCAAAGGCTACAGGGACTCCTCGATGCACGTCCTGAAAACATCAGTAGCAGCTACACATTAGGAACATTCGAGTTTTGAGCGAGTGTGTAAGTGTATGGTTATACTTTTTTTGCTTGAAAGCTTGAAGCATTTATTTAACGACAGATTCAAACATCGTCAAAGAAACAACTTTATACATCTATCGAGCATAGTGTCAAATAAGTTTTCTTTGCATCCAAACTAGAAACTATCCAAAGGCTCATTCATCACTGACACCATAAAACATATTATATTATTCATTGTAAACAAGAAGACAGTTAAAGATACAATGATGGTTACAAGCAACATAATGATGGTGTTTCTCTCAATCATATTCTTGAGCTATCTCAGTAGTAAGCTTAAACAGGGAGCATTATTTAAATGTGATATTTTAGGCACTATTGGTGGGGGCAATATCAAAAATATTTATTTTTTAATACTTAATGATACATAAATACATTTTTCTCAAATTATACGACTTCAATTTTTCAACCTTCTAAGAATAACTCGCCAATACGATCATCATTATCTAATAACTTGATGGTGTTACTTTTATTATCCTCACTAGTAAAACGGGCGCGAAAAAAAAAATAGTATAAGCAACCAACAAGCTTTGAACAACAAAGTTGTTTATATAAGTGTACTATTATTCGAAACGAATCGAATAAAGAATCTCAAATCCAGTAGCAACAAAGTAATCCACCATGCTACCCAGACGACGATGAATCTATGTATTGCTGAAATGCGAGGAAGTAAATTTTTATTGTTGCTGTAGAATTCCAAATTGAAATTTGGTACAGAATGAATATTTGTGATGACAACGCTTGTTCTTTGATGGTTTTGAGTCATTATCGCATGTTGAGGAAGAATCTTTGTTGATTTTTTTTTATAACATTCCAAGTGATATCATTGTAATTATAAAGTGAATCATATGTTATTAATGCACATTTCTATATTATTATTAGCATCATTATCATATTACTGGTAGTCGTCAACATCGATGGTACTAGTTGGCAGCCTTTTCTTTTCATGATAGTAATAAACAAGCATCATTTACACATTAAATACAATATAGTTATCTATTTTTAATAACTAGAATACTGTTAATTTGCTGTGGAAGAATAATAATTAAGCAAATCGTCGGATTACACTACCATATGCTATCATATTTAATTTGAAAAAATACTAATATATTTCTTAGACTTATATAACTAACAACATTTGATGGGATGGTTGGATTTCTACCGTTAGAAGCCAGTATTTATTTTTAGTAATACAACAGGTCCCTGATTTTTAACTAAAAAGGAAATAATATGAGAGCCCGAGAAAAATTATATGGGCGAGAGCTCGCATAAATTACTCTGAAGGTTAAAATCCGTTTTCCTGCAGGATTTAATTGTAATCCCGTGAGGACCTGTGGAAGATATATAATAATACTAAGATGAATCCGGAGACATGTTGTGACCCTGGCCCAAGATTTGTTGCGCGTGTAATAGAAGTTTTGTATTATTAGACGCTTCTTATATTGTTTCATAGTCGTTCAGCAGTTGCGAAGCAGATATACAATGATATGATTCAGGTTATTCAGGTTTATCTTCTGCACATGAACATTATTTATTTATGGAATGGGCTAATGATGACCCTTTAGGTGCTTCAGAGTTTTGGCTCAGCTATATGTAATGCGTCACACAGGTTTTAGAGAGAAAAAGATGTATTTATAGGCCTTTTTTTTTCTGCTAACTTTGTTTTTTTCAATTTTTATTTACCACTTCCATCACTACCTTTCATTTGACGGAAAATCCTTAAAAAACGCGTATTAATTACCACTAAAATCCATTATCACCGTATATTCTCTTGCAGTTTTTCCAATAGAACCATTCGCTACTCCTTTATATGTGAGTAAATACCTCTCTTTTTAATTCCTTGCTATATTGATAACATTGAAACTAACTTGTCAAGCTTATTTAATATAAATATAGAAATAATGTATATCACCTACGAGACGGCACAATATTCTCGGTGTATTGATGGAGAGGAATACGCCAAACGTTCCCAACCACCCAAAAAAAATCTTCAATGATTTACCCAAACCAGACTTTATGCCTACCAAACTTGTTCGTGTCTCTGACATGAAAGTAGTTGATAAATCTCAAGTAGTGAGCGAAGGTTACTGCGCATTATCGTATTCATGGAATCAATCAGGGGACATACAACAAGATGACAATGGAGAATACGTACGAGTCGATGAAGGCACACACGAAATTATTTCTTACGATACTATATTTCCTGATATGATTGTTCCTGGATACAAAGTAGAACAAATTACAAACTTAAACAAATTGCTGAAGTTTTCAAAATCATGGAAGATCAAAATTACTTTTTTTCAAAAACGATTCGATATGTCAAATTTGAAGGCATCATTCAACAAATATGTCAACAATTCAATATCAAATATATATGGTACGACCAACTATGCATCAATCAAGATGATAAAGAAGAAAAACAACATGAACTACGCAACATGCATCATATATATGAAAATGCTTATTGCACCGTTGTACCTGTACCTGAATACAATGACGATGTATTTTTAGATCCAGAAGGCCAAGAATATTTCAAACGGTTATGGACTTTAGAAGAAGTGATAAAATCAAAGAGATTGCTATTTGTTGGTCCGTAGCAATACTCATCTATTTGGAGAAAATATTCGTGGAGGAGAAATAATATATGAATTGGTCAATTCATCATCATCAAAACTCACTGTACCTCAAATTCTATTTCATGCACATCAACGAACAAGTACCAAAGACCATGACCGTGTTTTTGCTCTCATTCAACTTTTCCCAGAATTCATCGGTGAAATCAACATTGATTACGATCAGCCATTAGAAGCCCTGTTGATTCAATTTTATGGTCTTTTAGCAAAAAAAGATATCAGAATTTTGTTTTTCGAAAACGATTGTTATTATAAATCAACAATTCAAAAATACCACTTTTTGCCATCATGGACGGGTGTTCATGGACAACACTTGCCTTATGATATAACAACATCATTTAAAAATTACGATATAATTGGAAAAACCATGCGTGTTACAAGCACTTTTGCTCCGAACAACCAATCCATCGAGAATACCACTTTAACTATACAAAAAGAAGATCTACCACCAAGCCCTGACGATATCGATGATGACGATAATAATAAATACCTTTATTGTTTGTGCATAGTTGTTCAGCTACCTGAAACAAGTGAAACCAAAAGAACCAGGTTTGACTATGATTACAATTATCTTTATTTAAAAGGAGAATATCTCGATGAAATCTCTAAAAAGTTCCAACAACTATCAAGATTCATGGAGATAAAAAAGAAAAACTTGTGCTGGTGTCACAAAAACGGAGATGATTATCGAATGACTGCATATTTCTTTCTCAATCATTTAACAGATGGTTTGGATGATCCTTCTGCGCAATACGTCATTCTCTCTGAAATCCAGTTAAAAATTGATAAATATGATTATTACTATCCTGTAATTAAAAAAACGCAAGGAGAGGAATTTTATAAACTATTGGATGTTGTAGCATAATTAGTAGAAAAGAATTTTTCTCTGGTTGTAATTTACCCAAACAAACGTTTTTGATTCAATAAAAAATAACAATTTATATATATAATTTACGTATTTATTAAATACGTTTGTTTACAACGTATCTCAACCAAAAAATATACTCTGATTAATCAAATAATTGATAATGAGTGTAATACATTTAATAAATACTATTAGTTTTTTGTCATTGTCTGGAGAAAGTCCTTGATGCATATCCTGATAAAATCAGAAGCTGCACGTTTGGAATATCCGAATCTTGAGCGAGTATGCAAATACATAGTAGTAGTTTTTTTCCTTGGAAGCACGGAAAAAATATTTGAACCATAAAAGAAGAACTAACCTCACATATACAGTTAGCACAATGTCATATAAACTTTAATAGTCAATCCAAGAACTGTCTAAGAAACTCGTTTATCGCTGACACCCTACATATTATATTATTCATTATAAACAAGAAGACAGTTAAAGATAGAATAATGGTTACAAATAACATAGTGGCATTTCTCGATTATGTCTCTGGACTATCTCAATAATAAACTTAAATGAGATCCTACCTACAATTGAGGACAATAGTCCTAATAAACTGCTAAACCATGTATTGTTTTTAATTATCATTTTCTCTCTCTCTATTGGATTTTGCTTGGGAACATAGACGTATATGAATCGATAAAAATATATTGTAATTTGATCTTGTTCTAGATATTCTCCGTGATAATGTTTTATGATCAATACTCGTCCATTACTTTAAACATTATCATATATTATTCTTTGACAAAAATACTATTGCCTTAGTGTCTTTTTATGAGGTCATCATACTACGCCATTTGGCTTCAAACCCAGTGAAAATTAAAAAAAGAAAATTGGGTCTCATGTATATTTCCACTACTTTTTTCAATGATCTCAGTGGATTGGAAGCTATTTTCAGAGATGATCCTGCTGTACGATTATTTTATAACACATGATTATCTATCCTCTGTTAATTGGTAATGGTTCCTTAAACGACCGAAAAACAACTACTTTATTCATTTATAATGAATTCAAGTTCTGGTAATGCTTATTATTATATTGGACAAGGTGGCCGTTGTCAGAGGTCTTGGAGATGAACTGTGTGGCGGTTGCTACAACTATTAACTCTTACCGTAAAAAAAAGGAGAAAATAGTATGTATCATAATATATATATTCTGTAAGAATGAAAACTATTATCTCAAATAGAACACAAGGGACGCCCTAATTATCATTGATATATAGGCAAAGAAGCAGCAGAATGAAAAGTTGCAAGATGTGATGTTCAGTTTGAAAAACCCAACAACAGTTACAACCAACAAAATCGAGATTTTTTTTTCCATTATCATCATTATCCACAACGGTGGTGTTGATACTACCACTGATAGAGTATCGCTCCCGACTATTTAACAACGATATCAATAATGATATTATGGTGTATCGCGTCATATTTAGTAACATGAACACTTTTATCGGAAGGACGTCAGGCTTTCATCAAAGAGTATCCAATGGATTTCTATACATCAAACTCATATAAAAAAAAGATAAGTTGGATAATCGCACTAAACTATATATATGTGAATGTTATATTTGCCCATCCTTTATATTATATAAAAAAAGTGTTTGAGGTTGGATGGAAGAGAAAAAAAAATACTAGGTGTTTTGGGAAATAATTATATATGAAACATAATAAACAAAATGCCACAAAAAAAAAACATTCGTGGCAGTTTTTGCTTTTATACCTAATAAGTCCCAACCGAAGATAATATATTTCACCTTAAAGAAAAAGATGGGGTAACAATGAAAAATATCTTTTTCCTCAATCTAAAACTAAGCGGGAAGATGCTCCGTCATATTATTGTCAGGACAATGACGATGATGCTCTGCATCGTCGTCATTCATTTTACTATAAACAGTAAAGTAAACTATAAGTAGGTGGTAGAGAGGACGGAGTGAGCATGTATGATATATTACACCAAAATGTTTCCTAATAAGACATGTTGGGAAAAGGATGAAATTGTCATATAAAAAAATAAACTCAAGTGTTACGATGCTACATAAATAGTTTAATAGATCCATTCAAGCTATTTTTTCTCATACTTGTCGTTTCTTATATACATTTATTTTTTATATCCATGATAACAACGGACAATAATATTCTGATGAGCTCCATAGTAATAAGAATCACAAAATAATATAGCTATTATATTATATTGGTAACTTTTTTATGGTGATGTTAATCAGTACTGACAATCCATTGTGATATAGAAAATAGTGAAAGAAAGTTGGTTGCACATTGTGAATCATAGGAGACAAGCAGTTTCAGCCATATAAGGCTGACTTGCGTGCGTGTGTATGTGTCTCTCCGACTCTTGCTGTGCAAATATAACAACCCCTGTGGACCTGCCTCTTTTTTTTCTTTTTTTTTCTTTTCAATAAAGCCCATTAGAAAGAAAAGAAGAAGAAATTCCTTTTCTCTCTTTTTCTCTCTTCCCTTTTTTTATTTCTTTTTTTTTGGCCATGTCTTTTGCAATTCCTTATCTTTTTAGAAATAGTGTAAAGAAAAAAAGAGATCATATTGCTCACCAACATTCTCAATTATCTTCCACTTCTTTTGGCATCGTTGGTTGCAGTCATGGAAGCAATGTGAATAATCACAACCACCACCATTCTAACCAACATGGTCCTAATCATAATAACACAACCATTGAATATTCTAGCCATGGTAGAGAACAATCACAACAACAATCACAACAACAACCTTCTTACCCAACACTTATATCTATGGTACAAGCAAAAGCAGCTGCTTCACCTAATCCTTCACCGTCATCGTCTACATCGTCTCGATCACGTCCAACTTCTATTGCTCATCCCCCCACTGTCCCTTTGGAACCTGAAGAGCTAGAAGAGAACCGATTTTATCGATACATTCGTTCCCATTTTAATTTAATCTTTTCTCGCTCTTCGGTTGTTTGTATACCACATTCACGTTCTTTGGAAGGTTTGATTTTAACAAAAGATTTTATTGGTACGTTATATCATCTATCTATCCATCTACATTCACAAAAACTTCCTTTTTACCTATTTTACCTTTTTTTTTGGGCTGCATAAAAAATTTGGGGAAAGCAAAAAAAAAAAAAAAACAACTTCTGCGGGCTACTATTTGCTGCGCTATTATTTAAGGAAAAACTGAAAACCTTGACTTCTTTTTCCATTTCATTTGGCAAATATCTTGATAAATATATCTTTATCTATTCATTTATTATGAGCTGTTCTTTTTATTTTACATCTATAAATATATATATATTCATTATTAACATTTAAACCATAAACATTTACACTACACTATAGAAACACATTCTTACAATCCATCCCCATATTATTGTGAACAATATCAAGCGGCGAATGGTAAAGTGATAGCGATTGAACTTCCGATTGTAAGCACTGTCTCAGGTAAGTGAGAATAGTATAAATGAAAAACAAAACAAACAACAGTGCGTTCGTTCTACACATATATTTGATGACATCTGACCTGATGATTATTAAATAGGTTTTAAAGAGCCGAGAACATTACACGTTATGGCCGAAGAATGGGTTTATATAGGAAGAAAGAAGATTCGTGTATTAATGATCGAAAGACCTTTGGAAGGAGAAGCTCCAGTAAGTATAATTATTATACTACTAGACTATCAGTATTATTATTATTATTATTATTATTACCATTGTTTATTACTATGATTACGAGCACGATGAACGATAAACATTAAAAAAAACTTGAACGTTTAATAGTTACAACAACAACCTCAAAATCCAAATATGATATCAATTCCAACTACACGAAGCTCAAAAACGTAAGTTTATCAAAATAAAATAATAATAAAAAAAGAATATATAACATGTGGCGCGTGCCATAACTTTCTTTATGCTCAGCTGATTGCGATCCCGTCTAGCGATTTGGACTTTCTCAATATGTTTCCCGAGAACGCTGAAGCCATGCAAGAGCTCCAATTGACTGTACAGAAATTTGTAGAAACATATGTATATATTCGAGGATTTAATGCTTATACCGTAGAAAAGATTCAACACATGTATATTAAAGCATATACGGTAAAGTGAATCAGAGATTTTTTTTTCCAAATCTGTCATTTTTTATTATACCTCTCGTCCTCGCCATCTCAAGTCTTTTATTATTATTTTCTTATCTAATAATATAAACTGTACATCTCTATTTATTGTTTATTTATTTATTATTCCTTATTATTTTTTATAGACTATACTACAAAGAAATAAGCTCCTTCGTGACGCTTGCAGATTACAAACCGAACATGATCATTTTTTGGAACTAGTAGAAAAGTAATGTCGTCATTTCATCAAATTTAGGAATATGGCTAATTTTAATTGTTCTTTCTTTCTTCCTTTATATATATATATACTTATTATTTGTGTGTGTGTGTGAATATATAGCGTCGTCATGGGATTCTTGCATGAAAAGATTTGGGTACAATCATTACGATCCATTTTACATTCTCAAGACAACTACCTCGATTCGATATGTAGAGCTTACGCTAGAGAAACCATCACTTTAAATCGATACGCTGTAAGCCATCCAATGGCTGATATGTCGCTTGAATGTTTCGAAGCGGCTATTACCTGTTTACGCCGTGTGGATACAGATTTAGCACCTCCGATCTCTGTATCCATTGATGAAGAGAGACCTTCGGGATCCTTCCCAGCAGCTTCGGACCAACTGGCATTTACCCCGTTAGAAAAACTTGCATGCATCCGAACCGCTTTAGATCTTATCACCGACGCTGTCACTAATTATATCCAAAGTATTTCTGTCAATACGGTGCCTGATGGTAATTCAATCAATCAATAGAGAATATAGTGTAAGGGATCATGCTAACAAATAAAAAAATAATTCTTTAGATTCCCCTGTCACCGCCGATGAAATGATACCCTTATTTGCTTATATTCTTGTTCATAGTCGGATATCCCGTATTGCTAGTCTGGTATTTTATATGGAACATTTTCGTTTATCACTTATTGAACGATCAGAACATAGGTAAAAAAAAAAAAATAGACATGGATTATTTTTAGAAACGCTGCATTATTTTCTTCTCTTCAAGCTTATTAAAAAAACAAATGTACAGTTTTGTACTTGTTACTTTAAAAGCAGCAACCGACTTTTTAAAAGGAGATCCCCTTTCGTTGCACGATGCAAGTTCCGGAATGTCAACCCTCTCTACGAACTCCACCTCATCGGCTTTATCACCTAAATTATCCAATTTTCGAGGACGTTCGACATCCTTCAGCTCAGCACCTCAAGCATCCGTCAATGTTCCACACACTCCCTCACATTACCGTTCTGTTTCCATGTCATCACAATCTTCTTTCGGGGTCCCTGGAATAGCTGGTAACAAACAGCAGCCACATCAACAACAACAACAACAGACATTGACAACCCCATCCTCATCACGTTTACGTCATCGTAAATCACATAGTGCAGATCTACATCACTTGGCAACAGATGTACCTGACGTTTATGTGGATCAATATGGAACTAGTAGTGGGAATAGCAATGATAATAACAGTCGTCGTAATTCATTGACACCTAGTGTGGTGATTCGACCTCCAATTGTACTTCCTAGTCAACGAGAAATGAACAGACGAAGTTTAGATATCACTAATGATTGGATGCTTGCTAATAGTGGAAAGCCTTCTTATCATCACCATCATCAACAGCAACCTTCTCAATATGCAGGTACAGGACGTCCTGCATCATTTGGTAGTCTTCATACAAACCATATGAATATTAGCACCAGCAATATCCATATCAATAATAATAGTAATAATAATACGAATAATAATAATAATAATAATGTCGGCCACTCAAGACCAATTATATCCACCACGTTTCCTACGATTTCCAACTCAAGTCCACTTCCAGGGTTTTGCACCTCACCACCTACCTCTACTACCAGTCACCATAGTAATAATAGTGGTGGACTTTCTTCTCCACCCTCTTCATCCTCACCATCTTCTATCAGAAAGTTTGAACATCATACCACCAATGATGCACGAAGATTGGCACGTTCACTCAGTTCTACTTCATCCTTATTCAGTAAAAAATTAAATCATCCACCCGAGATTATTAATATCCGTAACAAACCCGATGGGTTACGACGTCCAGCATCTATATGTATTGATCCACGCTCAATGCATCATGATGATGAGGATGAAACAGAAGATGATTTAATGGGAGATTTTCTTCGTGGACTACAAAGTTTAGATGGTGATATTGTTGGTGAACGTACAGGTTCTTATCGAACTGTTCGTCGATTATAACACCCAACTTATTTTATTTTCCTCTTCTTATATATATACAACAAAATCCTTTCTTTTTATACTATTCCCACCTTTTAATAATAGTTATTTAAAAAATGCGGTGTGAAAAAGTGAAAGATGATGAAAAAAAGAAACCCTTTTCAATACATTTTTGTACACATACAACTGGTTTCTTTTTTCCTTTCCTTACTCTTATTCCACCTTTCCTTCTCTCTCCCCACCCTCCTCAATGTTTCTTTTCTTTTTTGATTCTTATTATTGATCATTTCTCCTTTTTTTGGTTTCTTTTTTTTTTGACAAGTGGGAAAAAATGTACATATATAAATATTTTTTTAAATATATAAAAAAAATAATGAATGGATGCAAATGCGATGAAAGAAAAAATGTATGTATGTGTGGCAAGAAAATGAAGGGAGAGGGGGGAAAAGTAATAAGCATATACAAATGGGGGGTTTTTTTTAGTCTTCTCTATAAATTTCCCTTGTAAGAAAAGCAGCAATATCCATATCTTTCCAATATTGAAGATGTGTACTCAATGCACTCCAATAAGGATTCTCCAAATGATTTTCTTGTAAACAATAATCAACCCGCCCTGTTCTATTCAACATACGAACACGTCTTGCCCCTTCTGAATAAATATTTAAAGGGGCAGGTGGCGAACGTCGTGCTCCATTCACTCCTCCTGATTGTCGTTCTAATCGACTCGCCCAAAAACTACTGTTATTGATAGCATGTTGAACAGCAGAATCACTACTAGAACGCGCATGTGTATAATGTTTTCGGTCAGGTGATAACCAATCCATTGAATTATTATTCGGACTTCCCGTCACACTGGTGGTTGCACTGGTTGCGGTGGTTGTGCTCGTCATATTATCATCAACATCACTTTGGCTATTGTTTTCATCATCACTATTATTGGCAGAAGCCATATCGTCATACATTTGTTGTCGAGAAAGTCCCAATCCTCGCATCACCAAATTAGCAGTCAATCCATATTTAATTGATTCATACATGGCTCCTGCTCGATTCGTGATATTTTTGCCACTTCCCTTTTTTGAGGTGGTTTTGAATTGAGCTTTCATTAATTCGTTTATCCGTGGTATCGGTTCGGGTTTCAAATTGGTCCCATATTGTCGTGATATCAAGGGTTCCAAACGATAGGCTACAGGGTCAGACTAAATATAGGAACGATATTGAATGGAGTAATCAATTAGTTCTAGAAAAGTACATAGAGCTACCAAATGTATATTATAACTTCTATATGTGGTAAAATTCATGCCCACACAGACATACCTTATGGAAAATATTATACAAATTTTCAGTTGCTGGAAAACAGAATTGAACAGGTCGACGATTTGGAATGGTTCCTGTTTTGGACAATCCTTTTCGGGATGAAATTCTATATCCTTTTAATAACAAGAAGACGCCTGCTGGAGATCCAAGGGTAAAGAAATTTTGGGTAGTAAACATGAGTGATTTAGGTAATTGTTCGGGTCTTGTATTTTTTTCTATTGCTATTAAAACTTGATTTTTCATCTCTGTAGAAGAAATATCCGTGGGTTGTGCTGAGAGCATATCAAATGCAATTAGTGCCTAAAGAAAAGAAATATTACAATTTTTAATTAAATGATGCAACCTTTTTTTAATCCTTGATTTTTTTTTTGATTAAGTGAGAGGGGCAATGAGAGAATGAAAATTACTTACACCTAATGAATGACCTACAATGGACACTTGACCATTTCGTTCCAAAAAATCCGGATGTCGACTGACAAAACGTAGATAGATTCTATTAATGAGCTTGCATAGTGTAATTGTCATTTGTTCACGATATTTTGGTGTTAAATAAATAGGTACTATATAATAATAAATGTATCTAGAATAAACAGTCTGACATTTTTTTTGGATAATAAAATGATGATCATGCTTTATTTTTTTACCATCCATAATGACATCAGATACCATGCTTCGAATATTGGGTACACTATCCACTGTCAATTCATCTAATGTTGGACATCCATCATCACCATCTGGCATACCAAGATCGGCTTCACCCCCACTACTGATTTGATCCTTGACGGTCAAGCCAAATCTAGATCCTTGTCTCCATGGTATAGGCAACACTTGAATACCGTTAGGACGGTCTGATCCAATTGCTGTTGGGTATACTAGTTTTAATGATTTTCGTAAATCATTGACATCTAAAGCCATAATCATTTGTTAGTTTTCAATCATGTATTTTTGTTCCATCCTATCCTTTTAAAATATACCTTCTACTACACTTTGTCCTGAAAACCTTTGTCCTGTCCTACAGTATATAATACAACTGTCATCAGTATAGATCGAGGGAGATCTCATATTAATAACAATTAATATCTGTTTTAATTTACCCAGGAACCACAAATATGATATGGTCAATTCGACGTCTACCATCTGTACTATCATCCTCCTCATTATCACTTTCACTGGTAGATGTATCCAAATATATTCCATCATCCTGAGATTCGTTATTCTCGGTAGATACGGGTTTAGCCGTTTTTTCTTTTCCACTTCCGCGTAACTGTTCATCCACAGCACGATATCCTCGGATTAAACGAGTGCCTCCCAAATTTTGTTTGTTCGTAAGTCGTGTAATAATACTTTTTGCTAATTTGCTACTTGTGCTATTTCTATATATTGCACATAATGTGAATAAGTCATTCATAAATTCACCTTTCACGTTCTATTTTTACTTTCCTCTGCCTTAATTGTATACTATAGACTTACGATAATAACCATGCTGTATCTGTTCCAGTATATGCAACATATTGCCCAAGATAGGGACCTAACAAATTCCATTGTCGTTCTACAGGTCGCTTTGCCAAGGCCATCTCTAATTTCTTTTCTTCTAACGTTGTTGTGGATACTCCATCGCTCTCTTCTTTTTTAGCCACTGGAAATGATTGACGTTTTGATTGTCGGTGTTGTTCAGCAGTCATTGTATTGGCTCCTTCTGGATTAACATAAGGTTTATGTTTGCTGTTTCATTATAAAGATAGATCAGTTGATTGTAATAAAAAAAAAAAAAGGAAGAAAGAAAGAAACACGCATGTACAACAAAAGGAATCAGATGACAATACTTTACCGATACCCAGCCTCAATCTGCTGCGCCAAAGCCTCCTCACAGGGTAACCATTTCGAACCATCACTTTGCATAAACCATGTTGCTCGTCGTACAGGATACACAGGTCCATCCCAATAGATTGGGGACAGCGTGCGATAAAATACTTTGACTTCAAATAAATGGTCTTCGTTGACTGGTACAGTAATTGACACATCATCACTCTGTATATGGATAAATTCCATTTTTAGAAAATAAAAATTCTACCTGTCTTTTTTTTTTTCATTTATGTTAAAAAAGGAATAGATACCTGAAGTGCTTGTTCAAGTGAGTCTGAATCTCGTTTAGAAAAAGCAACCCATTTTTTATTTTTCTTATAAGTTCGTAATTGAGTTTCGTCATTGACGATTGGTCCATCCACTGCATAGAACCTAAAGTGTGGAGTTTTTTTTTGAAATCGTTTGTTTGTTAGTTCAACCAACAATCACCCCTCGGGTTTTCATTGAGAAAGAAAAAGTGAAACTTTTGAACTTTACCATCGCACATCAAGTTTAGGTGCATGAGGATCTGGTTGTAGTCCAATACCTCTTGGACTACCAGGTGATATAGCGCGATGGGGAATGTCTCGCTCCAGCATCGTCGTTTTTACTTTTTTTCCTGTCGTCGATATTTCCCGCAAAAAAAAAAAAAAAAAAAAAAACTGAAAGGGAAGAACGCAGAAAAAGGAAATTCCGTACTGTGTTGAATAAAAAGAGAGACGAAAAAACTGTGTTGTTAATGCCGATCCTATCACAATTCGTTTTGGATGGGGCTGTGGCAGAATTCTCTCGCCCCACTCTCCCTACCCTCCAATCAACGATTAACCAAAACACTGGACATATCAGAACACTAGTAAGAAACATATACACTATATGGGATACTATATATGTTTCCTATATATAGACGTGCCATTCCTTAAAAAAATTTATGCAATCATATAAAATTGGCTGTTATTACTGTTGTCATAGTGATATTGGAACAACGTTCCCTTGTCAACATTGACTCTTGATAACAAACAAATTATATAAAAATAAAATATTTGTTATTATTTTTTTAGAGCAAGTAAACAGAGAATACCCAATGACACAAGAAAAAATACACTTGTTTAATGATCATTATTAATATAAATTAGTAACACTGTCATATATTATTATACTTATTTCTATATACCTGAAAGTTATCTTGAATATCTTTGATATATCATTAATCAACTGAAGTACAACCTAAATCTCTCTATCTACTGATATTGTTTTTGAGTATTGATATAGTCTATCTTTTTTTGGCAAAAACACTTTGATAACCCCTATGCTTTTTTTCTGTCTTGAAACAAAACAGGCTATTCATGATCGGCATAGACTCGATAAAATAGGGGCAAAAACAACCCCTTCATTTTCATTTTTTATTTGTCTTTGTCGCTGTTTATTCTTTTAACGACAAAGCTTTCAAAATGATACCTAAATTCTTTGCTTATCTAATACATTCCCCCCCCCCCGATGGTTACACCAGGTAATCCTTTTAAGATTTTTTTTTCCCTCAATTTGACCTATTATCTCTACAGATTATTAACGTTAGGACTAGCTGCTATCTTTACAAGTTTCTCAGTAAAATAACTATTCCAAGTTATATAAAACAAAAGAGAAATATCAATTGATGAAGCAAAAACTATTTTTCTGGACTATTTACTTTGATACTCATTGAAATTTAAAGAACTTTATAGCATCCTTGCATAATAGTGACAAATAAAAAATAACAGCTGTTCCAATAAAGTTTAACAATGATATTTTGTTAAAGAATATAGTACAATGATACAAATGATTGGTGCAGCAGACGTCTTTCAAGTTACTAGAAATAAATTTTTATGTCAACGATATTGGTTGTAGCACCTGAAAATATATATACACTTTCTTCTTCTTTAAACGATAGATTAAGCGTCATCACGCATGTTGTTAATGAACATCTGGCGCTGTGACATCTTTCCAATATATTCTATACAGTATGTTATTTTATTATTGTCAATGTCTTTCAACATCATTACAGCGTACTAGAATAGAACTCACACTTTCTAAGAATAATGTCATCAAAAGTAAGTCATGACACGCATGAGATATAAGGAATCGTGGTTCTGTCCTTGGGTACTCGACAAGCTAATTAGAAAGACAGCATAAAAAAGATCCAAAGATTATAATTATATTTAGAGTCTGGAGCAAAATAGATTGGTTTATCAAAAGACAAATATTATTACAACCTGTCGTCATATCCATGTAATTTAGTATATACTCAGTGATATGACTGATATTCAAAATCGAATTGAGTGAATCGAGGGTTCTCTTGAGATTTTGAATTTTATCCGTAATAATGATACCCGGAATGAGGGTGTCAATCATGAGAATCAACAAGAGGTTAATAAAAAGTTTTTTTTTTTTTTTGGGATTATAAGAAATATTTGATAATATATTTTTTGTATTATAGGTATTACTCTATATTGATTTATACTTTATCTATCTTTCTTATATAATAGAAAGAGCCTCCTGCTGCCACCCATCGGATCATTCCACGACTATTTGTAATTGTAAACAATCGATGCCAAGCTGTGGATTTAACGGTTGAATGCATGAGAACATTTGTAGCTGAACGGTTTATTTTCCCCTACGAACGAGAATTATTGATTAACAATGTTATGGCAAACATTTAAATGGAAACAACAATTGTGATCGATGAAATGATCAATGTCCGTAGTGTTTCCTTGGTCACTCCTTGGAGTGAAATCTTCCTCTCATCCAAAACGAAAATGCCACTATATTGGAAAATAACTTCCTGGCCTTTGATGTACGCTTTAACCAGAACCAATGGGCAGCCAAATGGCTGCTCAGTTATAAATGGGACAATCGCCATTAATACTGCAGAAGAAACCACTTAGTAAATTTTTACAAACATTATAAATACGTAGCAACATTATTATTCATAAACTTGTTTTTTTTTTTCGTAATATTTACAAAATAGTAAATGTATTATGATATGCAAGGTGATGATGATAAAAGTGATAACGAAAGGTATTATATTTTTCTTTTTTTATATTATTATATATAGTATTAAATCACTACTTCTTCAAACTATCTTATGCATCCCTACCTTTTTTTTCGATATTCAGTAATGTTGATCATGAGTTACCCTCTTCTCGTACTAAAAGACAAAGAAACGCCTTTTGAATATATAGAATAGAACATTAATCAAATAACTTTGAGCACCTTGTGTATGGGTTAGCGGGTGGGCAAAAAATATATTCTTATGTCTCATAGCGAGCTGTGTATACATTATGTGAATTATTCTCATCAATTAGATTAAAATTTATATTTATTAAGGTGGAAGAGTGGACTGACCTGCCCCTATAGGCATATGGTCGCTTCCTTGTGGTACTTTGAGATGAGATTATATATGAATGAAGATTTGTGGCTGTCGTGTCCGTAGGAAAAGAATACGCCAAATAGGTGTATCTAAATTTAAATGAGGAAGAAAAGAATAAATAATAAATAAAATAGAATAACGCCATTATTATGAAATGGTGTGAATTAGAACGGTATACCAAATAAGGTATAATGTTCAACAATAAGAAAATAAGAAATGAATAAACGCCCTCTTAGCATAAGGCGTAAATTAACAATAACAAATATCAATCCTCATCTCTATGGACTCATATAAACACGTACCCGACAATAGATAAATAATTAGAAATAAACACTTCATCGAAAAGTATAAAAGGACCTCAATTTTATTAGATAGGTTGGTCATCACTCTTTTTATTAAATAAAATCTATATAACAGCCTCAACGTATTCTTACCGTCTTTATTTTTCTATTTTACTACCTTTTATACTTTTCACAGTGGCATCAGCTGAAAAACCCCCATTTAGGAGGAAAGAAGAAGCGAGAAAGATAAGGATATATGGGATGAAGCGGAATAAATGAAAAGGGGAGGGGAAACCATCTAAGTTTTCTTAAGTTGAACTAGCGGTGAGTTGGGATGGCAGTGGTGGCTCTTCAGGTTCAGGTTCGTCTTCTTCGTAGTCATCTTCAGAGTGACTTAATCGGTCAATTTCTAGAAGAGCACAAATTAGGACGAACCAACAGTTTAACCATTTACCAAATGATAAACCGACCTTTGAGCATGGTAGGTGATTTATAATATAGTCAAGAGGTTGGGTTTCTTGCTTGAGTTGAGGCATTGTACCGAATGTTGTAGATAGCTCGTCGTTTATTTCTTCCATTAAAGGGCAAGTCGCAAAATATTCTCAATTTGCTGCATGGTGGCCACATCGACAGTCCTGTAGGGGATAGGATGGTAGCCAATGCATTCTCTATTTAATTAGCCTATGGCGGTCGCGCGATGTAGCAGGTAGGTACAGTACCGGGCCAATCATTTGTTGACCTCGAAGACAACGGATGGTTTTCCTTTGTTTGGCTCGAGCAATGAGCTCCTCGTCGCGCTTCTGAGAAATGGCTTTCTCTACTGGATCATCAGATGGGTTGCTTCTATTTTTTATTTTAGTGTAAAGCTGATAGAAGGAGTTGTTTGATGATATATTTTTCCAGTGCTTGTCTTTCTTTTTGTTCCAGAGGAAAGATAGTTCAATGGATCGTGCTATGGTGGTGGTTGGTAGATGTTGGAGTCGAGTGACAAATTTGAGTTGTAATGTACGCGTTCTGGTATGCATGGAAGGTAGATCAGCTAATACCATTGGAATAATTGTAGGAAAATGAGTTGATACATTTCGATTGAGACACATTTTAATGCAGCCTTTTTGTGTATTGTTGAGTTTATCTTTCTGTGTTGCAGACAGGGCAGTAACGGCCAGGCCATATTCAAGAACATGTCGGACAAAGGTCCGGTATATTCTCAAGGCAGGCCATAGTCCGATTCCATATTGGTGAACACCTAGTTGTCGTAACAGTGCCATATTTCCTGTTGGTTTGGTGTTGCGTTAATTAACCAGCTGTGTAGAGTTAATACCATTATGGTCAAAAGGAATACCAATGTATTGAAAGTTGTTGACCAGAGGTATAGCTTTGTTGTATAGCTGGTATTGTGACGATAATTGGGCATTGGAGTTGGTGGTTCAATGGTAGCACATTTATGAGGGTGCCATTTATAGCCTTGATCAAGAGAATGTCTTTCAGCGACCCGAATTAAGCGTTTCATATCCACAGGAGACCCTATTAACGCGACATCATTGGCATAGAGACAAGCAGAGATCACGAGGTTTGATTTATCAGGTCGTTTCTTATCGGAACGTCCGTTCTTTCCGCCTGTGTATATTTGTTGTTGTGCTGGTGCTTCATTCTCATCGATTATATGTAGTCTTTAATCCCACTTGTAGCCAGCTTTTCATCCTTGATTTTTATCCTTGAGCTGCTCTTAAAAGTGCTTTTTTAAGCCTTACTTCAGGCTTAACTTTCAATTCTTATTCTACCGACTTATTCTTAGTTTCACGGATCATTTTTTCCACTGTATATGTCCAATACATTATGTTCAAGAAAAAGTGTCGAAATGATAGGAATTATAAGAGGAAAAAGAAAAGTCGATTTTATCTTGACAGATAAAATAAATAGTATACCCAGAGATTTCTTTCATTCATTATCAATCTTTAATATAAACATCCTCTCAACAAGGAATAAATAGTTGGTAATTAACATATATCAAAAATTATGAAGGGTTCTTCAATTTTATTTTTAGTCTGATTCTTATTACTCCTCTTACTATTATAGTGAATAAATGCTACTATTTAC
Source organism: Phascolomyces articulosus (assembly GCA_025677815.1). Lineage (NCBI taxonomy): Eukaryota > Fungi > Mucoromycota > Mucoromycetes > Mucorales > Lichtheimiaceae > Phascolomyces > Phascolomyces articulosus. The sequence continues at coordinate 850,639 of JAIXMP010000003.1, read as the reverse complement.
CAACCTCAATATATCCCTAATCCTATCTTACTTTCTATTTCAATACAACTTTCTTATATATTTTATGTATTATATACGATCACTATTATGCCAATAATCATTTGAAGCCAGCAATAATGTGCTAATTATTAACCCTAAAAATGAATGATTATAATACTACTTATATATCTCGAGTTATTATGTAGTACTATTCCTTGTTTCATCTTGCTAATTATTAGTCCATTCTTTTTTTATTATTATGTATTAATATTAAAATACAAAAACGTAAATACTATTGGTTGCTCTTTATATAATAATTTGTAACTAGAAACATTCAATGTGTCATTTTACTTGCTTTCGATTTGATATGCTTTTTTATTTTTTATAAAATTATCACCGAAAAAAAAACCAAAAACCTTCAAAATGTTGTATATTTTATAGGTCAAAACCACGAAGAGAGAACATAATCACACAGAATTAACCACGAGGGTATGTATGAGATAGTATAGATGGAAGATAATTTTTTTATTTAATAAATGATCCAGTATCTATATCCTTTCTAAAACTACTGCAGATAATGATAATAATGATGATGTGACTATTCTAATAATATTGGGGACAATAATATGATATGAGAAGTGTAACGATCCAAAGACCATATGTGCAGTGATAAAAATAACGGATCACTGATTACGACAAAAAAACAATATATTATTATTATGTCGTGGCAGAATTATCTGTGTTACCCTTTTCCTTTTTTTTGGATACTTCTTGTACGATTATTTTATATCTAAAAATAACCATCTTTAATAACTCTTCTGTATACTTCTTGCTGGGCACATTATTACATCATAACTATTATCAGCGTCATTGCCAAGATGTGTAGCATCCATCATCACTATTTTTAATATTAATGTCATTGCCAAGAAACAAAGTATTACTAGCAACTATCCATATTATTAGTATTATCCATCATAACTAGAAAACATATAAATATCCCCTCATCATTAAACAATAAAAAATCATCTTTACGTTCTCTTTAAATATCTTATTATCTTTATTATTCCTATTGGCTACGGTATTATCCGCCAAAAATAATTACGACAATTAAAAAATGGGCCAAAAAAAAACTATCCAAATAAAAATTGACAAAAGATGAACTCGAATCTTGCGATTCGATAATCCTCGTATGAGGGGCTCGACCGGGAATCGAACCCGGGACCTCTCGCACCCTAAGCGAGAATTATACCACTAAACCATCGAGCCTTCGATGTTGTCTTAATCTTGCCACATTATTCATTCCAATGGAAATATATTTTTTATATGTTTTTATATTTTATATAATGTTTTACTATATGATTTTGGCCACTATATATATCATTATGTAGAGAAAAAATTAAACTTTTGAATGTAGTATATAAAATATAGTAAAAATTAATATTTAATTATATATTAATTTTAAAGTATTTTTTTTAATTTTATTTTTTCTTTAAAATAATACTTCTTAGTTAGTCTTTAAAAATCTTTATATTGTTTATAGTATATATAGTGAACCATACTAATACATAATAGATTCACTCGTTCATAAATAACTGGTTAAACATCATTCTATAATAAAATATAATATAACCAATAATATACTATATTACTCTTAATTTGTTCCTTATTGAGATGAAATAGTAATTATTATATTCTAATGCTATACTCTATAATAAATACTAATATTACACAAAAGGCACAGCCTGAGCACATATACAAATAAGGAAACTTAAATCATCCTTGTGTAAAAAAGGAAATTAGTATAATCACATAATGATGTACTACCTTTATATAACTCTCTAAAAAGAAAATGTTAAAGAAGATGTTTGTAATGGTGCATACCATTATGACGATATACAACCCATAAGGTCGTTGATCGACACAACATCCGAGGATATCAAAGGGACATGATGGATGGACGAATGGATGGTTGTAGATAGAAATATAAGAAGGATTAGATATTCTAGATAGAAATGTAGATCATTGATATTAGTGTAGACATTAGAATAGCCCCTTATATTTCGACGTATATAAAAAGAGGGATCTTGCAAACCAAGATCCCATATCGTTTTTTATCTTCATATACTACGGTTACTACCTCTCTCTCTATCTCTTGCTATTATCTCTCGCGCTTCCTCCACAGTGTCTAACAGAACCCGATTGTAAGTATACAATGTTGGGCCTGCGCTATTACAATGTTGTGGCATATTTACATATCCATACTTCTTCTTATATATATTATTACTGATTCTGCTACATCGTGTTATCACAAATAATAAATAATAATATAAATAAATAATATCGGTTGCCTCACATAATCCTCATTCCAATAATAATAATAGAATAATTATGATCCTAGTATAATATCCTATACATAATAATTATCAAATAATATAAATACTACCATACCTTCTCATTGTACGAGTAAGAGCGTAAAAGTAATAATAATCATCTAATGACTAATGGTCAACAAATATATATATGTACAACAAATATAATTATATCTCCTCATGTTGTGTTATATCACCATGAACACCACCTATAATATATATCCGTTATATCAAACAAATGCAATATTAACAAACTACTATGATCAATGATTAAGTGGCATGGATAAGAAAATATATAAATACTGTACTTGTAAAACTAGAATATAATTATCTTTATTATCATCTTGATCATTATAATAAATCTATATCGATTCTCGCAAGACTTCTTCTGTCTCCATCTCTCTTTGTTATTAATTCTATCGTTAATTCTTATCCATACCACAGATGTCAAAGATAAAAGGTGCAGCCTTAGACCTATCCTTATAACTACTCTCATAAATGATAATAATTATCATATCCCAAAGGTCCTGATTCATCCATCCAGAATATAGAATAGTATAAAATAAGTAACTAAGCCCACATCTTTCATAGAATAGAAAAGTATAAATAAGCTATTGTAAACGTAATTGTAGAAAAGAAATTCAACTTTTATTTAAAATCTTTCTCTCCATTAAATAAACCTACAACAAAGTCTCAAAGGATTTATATCGTCCATTTTTATCTTTTATTCTAATCTAAAAATTAACCAAATTCCATACATTGATCATAGTAGTTTGTTATTATTATATTTGTTTGATATAATGGATATATATTATAGGTAGTATTCATGGTGATATAATATAACATAAGGAGATATAATTATATTTGTTGTACATATATATATTTGTTGACCATTAGTTATTAGATGATTATTATTGCTTTTGTCGTATTCTACATAATAAAATAACTCCATGATAAAACATATATCATATAAGGGCTCAGCTCAAAGAACATGTCCAAATAAGGAAACCCAAATCCTTCAATTTTAAAAAGGAAATTAAGTCAAATCGCATAACGATGTACTACACAATAAAATCTAAAAGAAAGGATCAAAGGGTGCACCATATTCTTGCACTCGATCCTATAGATCCCATATTACTATCATTCTCATAAAAGAAATAATTATACAAGAAGGACCCGAATCCGTTATACATAATACATAATAATCCACTAAGCCCTCATCCATCATAGAATAGAAAAAGTATAAATAAGCCATTGTGAAAGTAATTGTAAAAACCCTTTAATCAACTTTTTATTTCCATTTGGAACTCGCATAATAAACCTTTAAGAAAAGTCTCAAAGGATTCATACCGTCCATTTTCTATTTTCTGATATAAAAACCTACCAAATTCCACAACTTTTATACTCTTACTTGTACAATGAGAAGGTATGGTAGTATTTATGTATTATTTGATAATTATTATATATAGGATATTATTTTACCAGGATCATTATTATTGGAATGAAGATTATGTAAGGCAACCAATATTATTTATTATTTATAATAACATGATGTAGTAGTATCAGTATATGAGCAATCCTTTGATCTGATGTCTAATCATAGCAGATCATAAATAATTAGGGGCGCTGGTCCTCTCTTAAAATCCCTTAATAATTTATTTCTATGACACCACATACTTCGTTGAAAAGTATAAAAGGACCTCAATTTTATTAGATAGTTTGATCATTGTTATATCAATAAGATCAATAAATAAAAGAAATAAACAAGAGACAATATAAGTCAATAAGACCCAAAATAATTCAGTGAAGTTTATTATGATTCAAAAATAATCTCTCTATTTATACTAAATTACTCATCATGGATGGACTGCTACTACATGTGTATTATGGTATCATATTTCTTATGGACCACATCATTTAAATTATGTATGCTATAAGACTGTGTGAATAACGGAAGTTATAGAACGTGTGAGCGATGATGGTGGGAATCAAGAAGTGAATTACACATTTGCATAATGAACGATATGCCTAGGAGAAAAGCATAATCCATGTCACAGTAGCTGTGCTTCAAATATAATTACCACACAAGTGAGGCAAAGGGTGAATAGCGTTTTCTATTATGAATAATAATAATAATTAAGAAGCCATTGTATGTTGGATACAATAATCATGACTACTTTTATTAAATAAAATCTATATAATAACAGTCTCAATGTATTATTATCGTCTTTATTTTTTTTCTATTTTACTACCTTTTATTTTTTCACACTACTATTACTATGAAATGGGGTAAATCAGAATAGTATGCTGAATAATATAATAAGGTGTAATGTTCAATTATAAGAAAATAAGAGAAAATAAATAAACGCCCTCTTAGTAGAAGGCATAGTTAACAACAATAACAAATATCAATCCTTATCTCTATGAACTCATATAAATATGTACCTAATAATAAATAAACAATTAGAAATAAATACTTCATCAAAAGTATAAAAGGACCTCACTTTTATTATATTATTAGATAGTTAGATCATCATTATGGACTTTTATTAAAAATAAATCTTTTAACAGTCTCAATAATATATTTTCATATCATCTTTATTTTCTATTTTTCAATACCTTTTATATTTTCATTACTGTTAATAGTACTGCCCGTATCCTCCATATTACTGAGTATTATAGTAATAGTAGTATATAATAAAAATTAAAGAACAATAATTATTATTATCATATCATCACTACCTTTACAAAGGGCAGTAAAAGCAAAATATATTTATTTTTCTACTTGTTTGTCTTTTCTTTTATTTTTATAACCTTAAATATATTTATAATTTTTTTTTTCATCAGACCTTAAAAAAATGCTATATATTATAGTTAGAGATAACATACAAATATTAAAGTATAGACTGCTTAAGAGATTAGAAAAGTAGATGTTTTTCTATATATTTTAAGGATAAAAGGTATAACTTAAGTTTATTTTTAATATAATGGAAAAAATATAATTTAGAAAAATTCGAAAAAAATAATTTATGTATATAAAGAATTTTTTATACCCTAATATCATCAAAATAATACAATTAAGGTACAATAATTTTTTTTGTAAGATAATAATAATAATAATAATAATAAAATGCTATTCTACCAATGTAAGAAGGTCCTCACCTCAAGGTTGTAAAATTAGATCTGATTTTCAACTACGTAAAATGAAAAAGTGATGACATTAAGAATTAAAAATTACAGGCTATATGAACGATCAGTATAAACATTTCTTCTTTATCAACTCGTAACAAATAATTAATATTCCTTGATAATTGTTGCATAGAGAAAGTAGCATCATAATTCATAAAAACAAACGAAAAACTCTAATTTTACAAGGCAGATTAAAAAAGAAAGAAAGAGCAAGAAAAGGTATATATATATATATGTCAAATTAGATAATAGTACAAAAAAAAAGAATGATGAAGTATAAAATAAAAATGATTGATATGAAAATGGTGAGAAACGCTATAATAGGAACGGATAGTGCGTAGGATCGAAAGGGAATGAAGGGAAATAATTAAATTAATCTGTAGTATAATAAAAGCCTGATCCCAAACCAACGGGTACAGGCGGTACATCTATATGACCATGGGGCACCTCAATTCTATCACCCGCAATTTGCAGTAATTTGACCTTGACACCAATTTCCGTCAATGAATGTAAATATTCGGCCGTGTCTTTACTGGTAATGCCTTTATCAAGCAACATACTAAATCCATCTTTCCATTCAGATGCTTGTGCAGATGAAGAACAAATGAATTCGGCCAAAGGTAAATTATGATCGGCAAACAAGGCAAAGGATAAACTGGTAGTAGTCTCTGTGACCAAGGCATTATTCAAAGCGGATGGTTTACGACTAAATGGTTTGATTTCCATGACTTGGGCTAAATCAACTTTGTTGGGTAATCCATCACAGGATTTGATCACCAACGGGTATTTTTCGGCAAAATCACCATACATTAAGGCTTTTCGAGAGGGACTTAATTTGTAATAACGCCAACGTTTTCCAGAAGAAGAAGAGGAATTATTAGGTCCACTACCACCAAGACTTCCTCCTGTCATTGCGTTAGCGGCTGTGCTGGTACTGAGAGAATTGCCTGTAGCCATAGCAACGATGCGTTGGTTGGATTGTGGGCAAGGAAACCATGCACCTTGCAATAAACAACTAATACGTTGTCGTTTTATAAAATCAAAGGATTGTTTGTTGAGACGGTTTCGAAGATTTCTGAAAGAAAAAGTTGTAGCGTCAGTCTCGATGGATACTTTCCAAATCAAAAAAACAGACTTTCCTCATATATTTTTTCCCTTTACCTTATAGCCTCACGACCTAATAAATCATCAGCCCATTCTAATTCTTTTAATCGTCGATCTCGAATCACTGAATAAGGTGTGCCCATCATGACTCGATTAAATTCATAAATATCTTTGATACCATCGCTTTTTAATGTTGCACGTAATTGACTTCGAACTAAGGCAGATACTTTTGAAAAATCACTCGTGGTAGCTTCCATATCCTGAAATAGTCGATAAAAACATTGTAATGTGGTTGAATGAACATGATCAAAATTCATTAACAGTGGTTCAAATTCGGCAGCGATGTCTAAAATAATAGTCATTTTTTTTTTACTTGGTCAGAAAAACTCTCCAAAGTTTCAAGAAGTTGTACCCTTTTGTTTTTCATTGTCTTGAATCCGATTACTTACATCCAGTAGTGATATTCCAATGGCTACATAAAAGTTCAGTCACTTCAATACTTGCTTTGGCAAATGGACATCGTTTACCATCTTGTCGATGAAGTTGTTCTAAAATCATCTATTATTGTGTATATAATGTATGAATACAAGTGTTTTCTCTCTCGTAAGTTATAATATAATTTATATTACCTTTGCAAACATATCTTCATTTTGACGTGCAAATGCATGCATTCTTTCAAGTCCAAAGACACCGGCTCGTCCAAACTCACGGTGGGGTACTTCAGACTATGATGAACATAGATAGAATAAAAGTGAATAAACTCTATTTTTCCTGCATATTTCTATTTGTATAAACAATAAAAATAACAATAGCAACAGCAATTTACCGAAAAACCTAATTTACGCCATTTCCGTGCACCAGGAACTTGGATATTTTCAACATGTGCAGCTTCCCATATATCATTCAACATTTTGGCATGTCGCGGATTATACATTGAAATTTGTGTTTTTCTCCTGCGGTCGGCATTATGGATCATCGCCGACTGAAATTCTAATAATTGCTCCTTAAGTTCTTCAGAAGGATGATTGTTCATTAATCGCTAGAAAATAATAATAGCACATATACAATCATCAGTATAACCTGTCCTTTCTCTTTCTCTTTTCATGAATAAAAAAAGTCTTCTTCCTCTTTTTCATTTTGTCCTTTCCCCTTCAATAACCCAATGAGCTACAACTTACCAACACATTTTTTCGTGTATTACTATTATCAATATTCTCCAACAATTCACTCCGAAAATCATCCGTAACATGCTTCAACATGGAAGTGAGCAATGTCAAACTATTCAAACAAAGAGCATAATCTGGGCTCTGTAATCGTTGGATCAAGGTAGGAAATAATTGAGGTTCTTCTTGAAGAACTTTATGTAAAGCAGTATAACCAATGACATTTTCATCATTGGTATTATTAAACGAAGCTGCTTGAGCAGGTGAACGTTCGTCCGCGGCACATACCACCTTGATTAAAATCGCTGTTGCTGGACGACAAATCGTAACCAATGTTTCCGTTACCAAAATATGAGCAATATCGCCAATAAACTCTTCGGTTAAGGAATTCCAGCTGGCTTCATGATTCATGAGGGATGTAAATGAATTCAATGCATAGGCCAATGTGTTACCGCTCACTTTACTAATGATATCACAAAGTGATTCTAATCCACCTCGATCCAAGAATTCTGCTGCAAACTCGGGTTCCTATATTAAAATATAAATGTTTTTTTTTTTGTTGAGTGGGACCACCATGTCTGTATTTCGGGAGGATGACACAAAAACAATAATAAAAAACTTTGGATCGACAACCAAAATATTACCTTGAGATACTTTTGTAAAGAAAAAGTTGCAATTTTCAAAACTTTATCGTCTTTTGTAGTAGTAGTCGTCCCGGCAGTTTGATCAGCAAGATTAGCACCCGCCGACATGCGTTTGACTAATTTCTCGGCCTCTTCGGGTGTTGGTGCAGAATCAAATTCATAGGTGCCAGACATGATGGCGCGAAGAGATAGATAGAAATGTAGAATAAAATAAAAAAAGAAAGAAGCCCTTGCACTACCTATTATTATTATTATTATTATTCACTAGACCTCGGGAATTGGTTTTATAATAATTGAACAAAGAATAGAAGAAGGTTGTGCAACATGCATGTGAAACAGCGAAATAGGACAACCGACTCTATTTTTGGGAAGATGGGAGATCCTTTCTGGGAGAGAGAGAGAGAGAGAGAAAGAAAATAAGAAAGAAATTTTGATTTTAAACAATTATCATCATCTCTTTTTCTCCTTTTGCTATATTTTCATATTATCAAGTAAAAGAAAAAAAATAATAATTCAAGCATCAAATCAGCAGCAGGGATCAACCCTTCCTTCTCCCTTTCTTTTTGTAATTATTTAATCGAACGATGATCGATCATGAATACATCATGATGGTTTCTTTACATTGGATCAAATCCACTAGTATTCTTAGTAAGTAAAATATTGATATTGGTTGATCGTTTTTTGATAATGGAAATATTTTTACATTAAAAGGAGATTAAACAATGATATACCATTCGTTGTATTGATATAGTAGATGATCCGTCAACAAAAAATTCACTATAAAGGAGAAGGAAGGGGAGAAAGATAATAATAAAAATGTTTCTCAGTAGTTATTTATATTTGACAGGTTTAAATTCTTACTGTTCCTTAATATTAGTTATTGTAATACGCAACTGATGTATGTTATCGGGTAATGACCCCTTCCCTTCGTTATTGACAAAGAAGAACATAACTCCTCGTTTTTCAAATAAGAAAATGTTTGAGCCCGTTTTTTAATAGGATAAAATTTGATACCCTAGTTGCACATATTATTAGCATTTATCAGTGAGCAGCAATATCATGATGAGGTCTTTCACTGAAGAAATACATGGTGGGACCGGTTTATTATTATTAAAGTAACAAAAAAGATTATGATCGTGGCTCTTCAGTGAATAAAAACTAAAGGTCATCATGAATAGATAAATCTAAAGCTGTGTATGTGTAGTTTCATAATACACCATCATCGATGATGAGTTCAAGTCCCGCTTCGAAATTTCTATATAATTCTTTCTGTAGCCCATTATTGCTATTTTTTCCTTTTTGTTCAGCAAAGTAAAAAAAAAATGAGCAAGAAAGCGTCAAATAAGTTGGATACATGGGGTAATGAAACTACCATGAATATGAATCCTATTTTATATCAAAATATTCTGGCTTCTCCATATTTTAAATCGCTCTAGTAAGTTATCTATATATGTTCTTTCTTTTCTTTAGGATCGCTTTAATCTACTTTTAATTGATCAAGCGTTTTTCTTTTTTATATGACCTAGTGAAAAAAAGACTTTTCATGAAATCGTGGATGAAATCTATAACGAAGGTACACACACAATGGCCAAAAGAATTTCCCTTTTTATGATGGTGTGGTAAAGGTTTGTCGTGTGAGAAGGGTTATTTTTGATTATAGTTTGTACATGTCTTTTCAATCTAACTCTTTTTTTCTCCCTTTAAATATGCTCGTTCTTGGAAAATATTTATATGCAGTGTATAACTTGGGTAAGTTTTTTTAATGAATGATTTAATTTTTTTTTTTCAAGAGAAAGACCTTGTATGGAATCTTTTCACTAACACATTTTTATTTTATTTAGCTCCCTTTATCAAAGGAACTGCACCTTCTACAGCCTTTTGCTGTCTGTACAAATTTTGGACTTTACGTTTGACAGTTAAGCAGATTGAAAATTTGATCGATCATCCCGATTCACCGTAAGTATCTATCTATAACGGAGGAAATGCTATTCTTTTTTTGCTAAAAGTACATTTTATTTATAGATATATTCGAGCTGTTGGATTTCTTTATTTACGTTATGTACTTGCCCCTGCTCAATATTGGGATTGGTTTCAGTATTATCTTGATGATGATACAGAAATTGAAATATCGGGAGGACCACGCTCTCAAAAATCGTATGTTGCTGTATTTCATAGTTATCATGTACACAATGTTTATTTTTTTTACCAACTAAACTAAAAAAAACATTTTCATATGGGGCGTTGTTGGGATTTTAGAACCATTGGAAAGTTGTGTCGAATGTTAATGACGGAACAAAAGTACCAAGGAACCATGTTACCACGTATACCTGTTCCAATTGCTAGAGATTTAGCCAAGAAAATGGATGAGTATGAAAAAGAAGCAAGAGATCATGGGTAAGTAATCAAAATAATATAAAAGATACTAAAAAAATTCCCTTCCAAGTCTATTGTCATTTATCATTGTATGACCTTGTGGTAAGAGAAAAAACAACAACAGAGGGACAAATGGAATGAGAGATGAGAACTATGGAAGGTCCATCGTTATACTACAAAATGAAATGAAAAGAAAACTAAATTATATATAAATAACTTCTTTATGACACAATAGATATGATGATGAGGAAGAAGAGGATCGTTCGTATCGTCGACGTGATAGATCACGTAGTCCTGATGATAGAAGAGATCGTTATCGTGATGATGATTATTATGATGATAGAAGCAATAGTAGACGAAGAAGGGATGATAGTCGAGATAGAAGAAGATCCAGTAGTCGTAATAGATATCGCAGCCGTTCCCGAGATAGAAGAAGATATGATGACGACGATGATTATTATCGACGTCGTCGACGAAGTATTAGTCCACGTAGTCGTGACAGTAGATATGATCGTGATGATAGACGACGACGTTCCCATTCAAGATCAAAATATCGTGACCATGATGATGGTTATAATCGACGTCGTCAACGCAGTATCAGTCCTCGTAGCCGTGATGGCCGCCATTAAGAAAAAAAAAGAAACATATTCGTAGTCTTTCTCATTCTCTTCAAATATAAAATTCGTTGTATATCCAATTTATTATTATTTTTTTTTGCATGAATTTTTTTTTGAAATGACTATTATATTTTGTTCAAACAGTAAAAATAAAATAACCTTGGATTTAAAAAAAGTCAACAAATTAAAATAGTTAACATCCTTTGTTTCTTGGTTTGTTTTCAAATATACCATCATCTTCTGTCAAAAGTCTTTTTTTTGATAAGATAGAGTGTATAAAAAAATTCTTATCTTAAATATGCTGAGAAAACCTCTTCTCTCTATACTTGTTTTAACGAGGAAATAATCTTGATGGATGATGAACAAACATAACTTCACACAAAAAAGATTTATTGAATAGGAGAGACTCTGTCAAAACTAAAAAGGGGACTGATCATGATTGGTAAGTGACAGGTTCTAAAGTGATATTAGTGAACCAATATTCCATAGACTCAATGATAAGAAAGGGACCATTAGACATTTCACATATGTAATCCAATACATTGCGAATAATATGCCTTGAGCTGGAGCAAGGACCCTTTTCGTAACCCAAAGTAAAAATATATGTGTGTCTCACTGAGTTCTAATTGAACTTTTTTTTTCACATTTCATTTTTTACACAAAAAAAAAAATTCTCTAAATATACTACTTCTTTTATACGCTCATTCATTCACTCTTTCTTTCTTTCTCTCTCTCTCCGCAAACACAAAAAAAAAAAAAGAAGCTTTTATATATGGATTCCAGTGTGCTTAATCCGAATGACACAGAACAGCTCATGTGCGTCGACACTTCACCATTAAATCCGATACCAGAATATACCACCCATACTACTACTTCAACGACAAGAACAAATGATAGTTGTTGGTCACCACTACAAAAAAATATCAATAGTAATACTACTCTAATGGCAGCCTCTTCCACAACAACAATGACTGATAAGACCATTTTAGAAAATGACCATTATCATCATAGTCAACGTCGTCGTACCAGTCAAACTTTTTCATTCCATAGTCATGATGACAGAGAGGAAGACGACGACGAAGACGAAGAGGAATATTTTGTAGTCTCGGCACCTCCACCATCACCTCAAGAACCTTCCATGTTGGAGGCTGTCTTTGCTAAACAATTAAGTCGATCTCTTGAAGTGGTTGTACGTACCAATGCTTCAGACGAGGGTACTTCTACCACGACTTCATTTCATGACAATGAATTTCTTCATGACCCACCTTCATTACAACAGCAACAGCAGCCGCCACCTTCGTTGTCACAATCCTTTGGCTACAGAGCAGAGGATCTAGACCAAGTTGAACAACGATATAGTTTAAATGATGATATTTCACGAAATACTCGAAGACGATCGTCTGCAGCTACCTTAATTTCAGCCGCGGCAGCAGCCGCCGCTAGTTCAAAGACATCAAATACATCTACAACAACAGCACACTGGGATCATGCAAGAGTGTTGGATAGATTATTACGAAGAACACAACAAGAGCAGCAACGAAGAAGTTCTTATTCCGGTAGTGGAGGAGGTATCACCAAGAAAAGATATCCTTATTATAATAATAATAATACCAATGTTAATGGGAATGGACGATTTAAAACAGCACGATCTTTGTGTAATAAAACTCCAAGTGATTTAGCAGATGCTATTTCCATGATTCGTATATCTACTTCAGCAACACATCCTACAGCTACTTCAACAAGTCCTACAACTATGACTTCATCTAGTCCTTTGTTTGACGCGCCACCATCACAATAAGCAACAATGAAATTATTATCCACGTTTTTTTTCACATACATATATACACATGTACACAACACAACCACCCCTTAGTAGACTTACTAACTACTCAATGCAGTTTTTTTTTTATTTCATTATTATACCTCTACAAAAAAATCCCCCACATATATTCATATAACATACGCAACACACAGAATTCTATTTTTTTTTTTTTTTTAGCTTTTTTTCTCTACTTCTTTTGATATCGCATGGTAGCAACAAAGTTTTTTTTTCCTTCAAAAAATGAACACACTCTCAAGGATATATATTATGTGTAATGTGTGTGTGAATTAAAATGATTTTCATGTTGCTGCGCAAAATAGCAGGTACTTGTTTTATTCGATGTAAAAAAAAAACGTTAAAGAATACACACATAACACAAACACACAACGCACACATATTATTTTACACACCCACATCTATTATTATTCATCACACTTCTCTATCTTTTTTTATTCATTCCACCCATCTCTTTTTCTTCCTTTCATATTTAGCATTTATTATCTTCCTTTTTTTTTGTACATACCATACATCTTGTTTCTCTTACATCCTTGCATTTCTCTAATTTGATTATTATTATTATTTATTATTATCTATTATCATTCTTATTAAAAACATATTCTTTTTTTTTATTTTAATTTTTTGTATTATCTACTCGAAAAGTCAATTTACATATAGTAGAAACAGGTTTTCTTATTAAATCAAAACTATGACAAAATGGTTTTACTGAAAAGGAAAGTCGTTTTTTATAAAGAATTCGTCATACACTAAACTAGTTTACTTGTCACTATAAAATTTGATGTATGTTCTATTTAAAGTTCCTATATTATATGTGTGATTCAAACTAGATCATGAGAAACATAAAGCTTTGTAATGGTTACAGGGAAAACGTATAACAAGTCTTTGTAGACAATATAATTATAAGTGGATCATGCACCTGTATGGAGATCATGTAGAAGTGGTGCTATCGGAAGAAGTTATTGAAGATAAAAATTGTGCTGTGATTCTCACAGCCATCCAATATGTTGCTTTTGGGTCGTAAAATAATACCGATTTTTCACTCTAAGTCAATGTGTGCCTGTCTATTGAAGCAAGTAAATCGATATTTAATTAATATCATTTTCTGACATGTATTTTTCATATCTAGAATATCCAAAAGTTGATTATGAAAGTCTTAGGATAAAGCGCGTTGTAAGCAGAACACTTGTTGAATCTAAAATACATGTCGAGGGATACATCAGCCAGCTAACAAACTTAGACCTCTTGTAGGTAATTTGATATTTGTAAAGAACGTATTTATTAATAGGGTGAATTTAGCACGAATAAAAATGGAGGTCTGTATCAGATCTCAACAAATGATCATCCTCAAATTCAAGATGGATATCGTTACTTCATCATAAAAATCCGAGTTGTTTCTGTAGAAAGCATAGGGCGAAGTATGAAGAGATAATTTGTGGAGGGTTTAATAGTACCGAAAGATGATATTATCACTAATGAGTTCCAAGAATTTCCGACCATATGTATAAAAAAACTAAACACAGAATCTCCCTGTCAGGTATGTGTATATTATTTTGTAGGTTTGGTATTGGCTTAGATGACAGAGATGGTATTTTTATATAGTATTTTTGGTAATAGTTGCTGTATAATATCTTTTTCTCTATTGTCGTTTTTTTTTGGAATACTTCAATAATTCGAAAAATTTTTATGCAGTTGTTATAAAAGCAAAGACAACAATTTAAATGTTGTTTGACGAAATAATAGGCAATTATTGAAAAGTGCTTGAAGAGCACCTTTTTCACTATATAAAAAGTGAGGCACCTCCATTATAAAATTCCAGACCGGACTGTTGCATAAATTGGATGCATCCTCTCTTTTACGCGTCCCATACTAGTTACTGATGTGAAAAAATAATAAACTATACAATAAAACAATTGTGATGAAAAGGAATATGTAAGAATGGAGAAGGTTTTTTCAGGAGATTATACTATTCAATTAGTAGTATAGTATACTAGCTACGTGCTATATATAAGTGTGTTTGTATATAAAGTACCATGAATCAGTTATTGATAAAAAAGTTTTATATACGTGATGTACTTATAATTCTGTAGGGAGAACACTACTTTTGGAATTATAAACAAGAAAAAATGAAAATGCAATGTTCCTCTCATTCTTACTATTACTGCTGCTACAACACTTGGATAGTACTGTTAATAATGCTGCTATCTTTTCTACATCTATTGCTATTACCACTGGTATTACTCCCATCACACTAATTTTTTTTTTTTTTTGCATAAAACACCATAAAAACAGTATGTATTTTTTTAATTGGAAAAATAATGTTGGAATAATAAGCAAGTGGTCGTAGATATGAAGATGAAAGGGTTATGTAAAACTATATACAGTTTTTTCATCTAGTAATAATAGACAAATGTGAAATCATCATTATTGTAAAAGAATCAATAGGATGTATTGTCTTTTCATTCAAATATTTCTTATATAACGTATTATCGTGACACGTAATAAAAAAACTCGATTATGGTACAGAAGCATGAAGAAAATAAAGATAAGAATCAGAAAATAAAATAAAAATATATATAGTTTATAGAGAATCATGAACGTAAACCGAAGTTCTAGATGGATGTGGTTACCAACAACGGTTGAATAACCAAAAAACTTCAATCTCTAGTATTTGCTATAGTTAGTCTACGATATCCATATACAGTGCTCTACAGTGAACTGAGGATTCAATCTGCTTGGTACACTGCCAAAATCACGAAAACTTTTCAATTTGTATTATTGTGCATAATAATCTTATTGTGTGATGTCTATTAGACGACTGTAACAAATAAAAAATGACGTATTGTGTGTATATGATATCATACTCATCAATCGAGAAAAGCGAAAAAAACTTGTTTCTTTGATCATTTATTCCAATATAAGAAGATCTAATGACGCAATACTAGTTATAGATTATAGATTTATTGCATATTATGGAAATAGAATAATCGAGTGGATGGAACAAAGGGGAGGAGAGAATAATGATAAGAATAAAGAATAAAAAGAAACAAAGAAAGAGGAGGTGTATTATATTAATAATAATAATAATAATAATAATAATAATAATAATAAGGATGTATAATAATATAATGGTAAAAAAAAACGAGCAATTTGTTGTTTTTTTGTTTTGTCAAGAGAGGGTTATATTACAAAGAAATAGCGTATGTTCGAATAAGTGGTATGGAAAATCTTGTTCTATTTTACTTTTTACGGGCAACACAAGATCCAACCACATCCCAACCCACGGCAGCAAGGAAAAGAGCAAAGGATAACATGCCCCAAAAGATACTGACATTATAGAAATTACACCATCCATCGAGATCTCCAGGTTTACAAGAAAACATGGCAATTTCTACAATAGTACCAATACCCCACAAAATGGCAAGTAATAAATCAATACCTCCCATCAAGACTCGATTCATTTTGTGACCATGAGATAAACGTCGATAACACCAAAATGATAAATGAAACAATGTCCAAATAATGGTAAGAATAGCCTATAGATACATATGAATGAATATCATGTTTTTTTTAAATATGGTCTCTATCTATTGTATAATGAAATTCATCACTTACCACTGCAAAAAGAAAATAAAAGCAAGCAGCACTATCAAATGGAACATCTTGACCAGAATACTAAAATCATTGATGATGGTGATTAGTTTTTTTTTTTGTTCCCGCTAACTCATCCTCCGCTCTCTCTCCTTTATTTTTTCTTCTCCTAATATCCGATGATGATCCAACAATCATCATCATTATCAGCCTTATGTTTAATTTACCGGCGAAGCACCTGCAGCAAAACCAAGATGACCAATAGCTGCAATCAATTGTAAGAAACGAAGTAAAAGACGCCACTTGTTTGGATTCAATCGTGATTTATCCCATACAGGAGGTAAAGATTCTTGGATTTCGTTTTGGCTCGGTCTTGGTTTACCACCTGCTGGTACGGGTTTAGGTGAAGGTGTATTATTTTCACTACTGATTTGAACTTTAGAATAAGCACTGCTAGGGTCACTGAATTCTTGATTCCCAAGACGTGTGCCTGCAAATTGATAAGCGTCTTGATTAGGGGAAGCACTTCCTACGCGTTCATAGGGTGAATCACTGGTAGGGTATTCTGTTTTGTTGGATTCATTCCAAGCATTCATGGTATTGCTGGTATGAGTGGTTGTGGTGGTAGTCGTAGGTGCACGGTAATCGGAAGGTGAAGGCATACGTGTTGTATTATTAATATTATCGTCTTCGTAGGCATTTCCAAAACGTGGACCGCTACTCGCTTGTTGTGATGACCATGGATTTTCTTCAAATGGATTATTGGCCATTGTTTTTGTATAAAAAAAGTAGAAAAATAAAAAGTAAAGAAAGAAAAAGAAGAGTTAAAAAAAACCCATGCCAAGAAGCAATGGAACTTTTTTTTTTGTATGTGTGTGGTAACACTCTGTGCGTTGTGTTGCTGTTTTTAGACTATTCCTTTTTTGGAATGCTTTATAAAATCGGAAGAGCATATTCCGTTATAAATAATATCATCTTGGCAATAGAGACTAAAAGCGCATTATTATTATTAGGACATATATAATGTATAAATAACTATGGTTAAACCTAATGATAAGCTTCCTTATATATAAATATTTCTTAGATATAAATATTCATCATTGGCGTCGATCTTGATTGTAATATTTTATACTTTTGGGGTTAAAATAATCCTTGTTGAAGAGTTTGGAGTAACCTTCTTTTTTCATATGATCCACCGATTGGATACTAGTTTAATGCTAAAACATTACTACCGAAGGTTTCCGGAAGAGTTACTTTTTCACTTTTCGTTCATAAATTAATTCATAAATTAAAAAATTGCTTAGCAAATGAAGTCTATCATTTCATATATAAACACATATTTTTAATTAATACAAAGAATAGCCTTGAATTTGCTTTGGATGGGTTAGGTTTGATTAGAAAAGAAAAAAAAAAGTTTTTATTTTCCATTTCCGCTCCATAACTCAGTTTGAAAAAACACAAACAACTTTTTTTTTTCATTTTGGCAGGCAAAAAAATAAGCAGATTAATATCACTTTATACCATTACACACACAAACACCTATATACTTTGTTACAACAACAATATATTTTTATACAATACACACCCTCTTCTTTCTCTTATTTATCACTAACACACTCTTTCCTTTTTACAACAATGGCCACCACAACCAATTCTTTACAGGTGCCTGGGATCGAGATTCAACCACCACCTATTTCTTCTTCTCATCATCATCCACAGCAAAAACATCAAGAAAAAAATGACACTACTTCCACCCTTTCAGCAACTGGCAGTTCCACTGGCACCACACGGACCACCACTCGAGCGCGTACTTTTTCATTATCGTCTCTTGTAGGAAAAACTCGTCGAGCTTATTCCGTCTCATCGGCTTATCCACCAAAGATGATTCATCCTTCGCTTGTCCCTGCATCCTTAAAACCTCAAGAAAATACATTATCAGTGGATAATGATGTTTGGTTTCATGCCAAACATGTCACACCTGCTCAACGACGTAATTCTGTTGCCGCTGCTCATCGTAAATATGAAGATTTTCAACAAAAAATGGAAGAAGCTCCCATGTTTATTCTTGTTTCGACCTATTTGAATTATTTTGTCTTGATTCTGTTTGGTCATTTACGTGATATTTTGGGTAAAGTATTTAAACGAAGTGAATATGCTCATTTACGTACAAACCAGGTAAATATCGTTTTTATTTGGGGGGGGGAGAGTAAGGAATGGATAAGATCTATTGGAAAGCATAACCTATCTTTAATTCACTTTTTTATCAATTCAATTCGATTAGGGATATGCACCATTGGTTTCTGATTTCGATTCATTTTATACCAGACGAATGTATATGCGTATTCGGTAAGTATAATATCATCATTTATCATGTAATTCCTTCGCATTTGCATGGGAAAAAAAAACCATACTTGTTAGAGTAAGAAATATTTATATATGTATAAAAACGTAGTGATTGTTGGAATCGACCCATTACTGGTGTTCCCACACGTATTACAGCAATATTAGAACGAGTATCTGATGATTTTAACAAAACTTTCCGGTAAGTGTGTGTGTGGAAGTAAAAGATCAATGCCATTTTATATCCCTTCCCTTCCTTCCCCCCTAGCAAGAGGTGTCTATTTTTTTTCACCTCACACAGACATACACTTTATATATATATATATACATACAACCACACCCCTGGTATATTAAAACAAAAATCTTTGTGTAATCTTGAATAGATTGACAGGCAGGAAAATTGATGCTATTAATTTTGCGTCGTACAATTATTTGGGATTTGCTCAAGCCGAAGGTCCATGTGCAGATGCTGTAGAAGAAACTGTTCGTGACTATGGTGTTAGTGGCGGTAGTACACGTGCTGAATGTGGATCTTTGGATATTCATCGTGAAGCTGAAAGAAAAGTCGCTCGGTTTGTGGGAAAAGAAGATGCTTGTATTGTTTCTATGGGTTTTGCCACCAATTCGACAACAATTCCCGCTCTTGTTGGCAAGGTAAAAATAAATAAATATATTATTATACGTCTTTGGATCATAGGAAAGATGAAGATGACTGATATTATCATATGTTTTTTTATCGATGGATAGGGCTGTTTGATTATTAGTGATGAATTGAATCATAGTTCAATTATTTTTGGTGCACGTCTTTCAGGTGCTTCAATTCGTGTATTTAAACATAATAATATGGGGGATTTAAGAAATCTTTTACGTGAAGTGATTTCTCAAGGGCAACCCCGTACCCATCGTCCATGGAAGAAAATTATGATTATTGTGGAAGGTTTATATTCAATGGAAGGTTCTGTGGTCAATTTACCTGAATTGATTAAACTGAAGCGTGAATTTAAGGTATTTATTTTATGCACGATGGCAAAAACCCGATAAATGGGTAAAGAAATTTCACAAAAAATTATCTCAACTCATATTCTTCCTCATCTTTAGTTTTATTTATATGTGGATGAAGCTCATTCCATTGGTGCTTTAGGTGAACATGGTGGTGGTGTTTGTGACTTTTATGGTATGTTCATTTTTTTTTTCAATTTGGATCTAAACGTAATTAAAAAAAATTGCTAAGGGTAGATGTTATGGCTGTGTTGATTCTTATTACAATGTCTGTTTATAGGTATCAATCCAAAACATGTCGATATTCTCATGGGAACATTTACTAAATCGTTTGGTGCAGCAGGTGGTTATATTGCTGGTGATAAGGTAAATCAATCATCATTATATAAAAAGAAGATGACGCGTCTCTCTCTCTCTCTCCATATATAAAAAGGTGACTAACATAGATTGATATATATTAGGTGGTGATTGACCATTTACGATTAAAGAATCATTCATTCTGTTATGCAGAAACCATGACACCACCTGTTACGCAACAGGTCCTTGCAAGTTTGGGTATTATGAGGTAAAAAAAAAGATCAGCAAAGGAAGAAGCTTAGTGAGTGCGATACATTAGGAAACTTTTTATTTATTATTTTGTTTTTCGCGCGAATCCCAATTATTTTACTTAGAGGAGAAGATGGTACCGAGAATGGACGTAATCGTATTCGACAGCTTGCAGATAATGCGCATTACTTTGCAGCTCGTTTAAGAGAAATGGGATTCATTGTTTATGGTGACGAAGGAAGCCCCGTTGTCCCCTTGCTCTTGTTCAATCCAGCCAAAATTTCAGCATTTTCGCGCGAAATGCTGAAACGGGGCGTTGCTATCTGTGTTGTGGGCTATCCTGCCACTCCTATCATTAGTTCTCGAGCACGGTTCTGTGTTTCTGCTGCACATACGAGAGAAGATTTAGGTGATTATTATCTTGAGTGGCGTAAAAAATCAATTAGATGACAAAAAAAATGTTTATCATGATGGCTTAGGAGAAGAATGTTATCAAATACTAATTCAAAATTTCATTTATAAATTTATTAAAATAATAGATCATGCTCTGAAACTGATCAGTGAAGTAGGTGATCTCCTCATGCTCAAGTTCAAAAAAGCACAATAATTTCTATTTATCATACTATCAATTATCTTCTCTATGCATCCCTCTATTTCCTTGTTGTTCTATTCTATTTATTATTATTATTATTATTAAAAACAGACCCTAAATTTCTATCCTCTTCTTTTGTAAATAACAAACTTATAGAAAGTGTCCTTTATTATTATTAATCACTTATTCAACTATTTATATCTATTTCTTGTAACTCACATCTTTTTTGTTCAATTATATAAATAATAATAATAATAATAATAAAGAAATCTCCCTCGTTTATTTTGTATTATTATTATTATAATAATAATTTTAAAGTTGTTCAAGAAAATGGTCTGATATTTGACAAGATTTTTTGTGACTCCTCTCATGTTTCCAAGGGTAAAATTATCCCTCTTTCTTTTGCTCCCAAAAAAGGTATATAATATTAATTCAAATATGGTATATATATGGTTGCCAAAACAACAACAGCAACATCCTCATCATCATCTTCAACAAGTAAAACACTTTAAAAAGCCGCTCTTCGGTGCTTCTCGCGCGTAAGATAATCTTATTATACAATAATAATGACAATCCAAGATAACTTTTTCGTTGTCGTTGTTTGTTGTTATTTCGGGGGACTGGTTACTATTATTATTATGACAAGTTTCTTCATTTTAGCAAGGATCAATGTACCATTGCCAAAAGAGCTATGCAGGCAATAATTCCATGCATGGTTTCTAACAATGGTAACCTCTACCAAACAATGATTGGATCGTTATTTTATGCTGTTCTTTAATAATCTGTACACGGTTGTCTTACTGATTTTCTTAAAATATTCATGATAATATAATTTTTCATTCATAAGTCTCTATCAGCTATCTAATATATGTATAGAATGTAATAGGATGCACAAAGAAAAAAATAAAAAGAAACCCACCTATTGGGAATCTAACAAGATAAATGACATGGGCTTTTGGAATATACACAACCACTACTTAGAAGGTTTGATCGTTACACACAGCATAGCTCATTGGGCCAAACCGCTAAATAAACTTTTCTTTCGCGCGCGAGCTCGAAATCGCATCCGAACATTTTATGCTTGGTGTAACACATAGCATATCACAACACAAGAAATAATTCGGAGGTGTTATTACTATGTGTTATATTGTTTGAATGATTACCTATATAAATACCTATAGTTTCAAAGGATTTTGAAGAAAGGAAGGGGTAAGTTTATATAACATCAAGGTAATATCTATTACTAGAAGAAGTATTCATATGAAATACATAATATAACACATCAAATCCGGATTCACTACCGATGTTGTTTAAAGTATTACACAAAAAAATGAAGAATGGATTCTTTTTGTGTAATCGTCGTTTTTTTTCAATTATCAACCTCATTCCCAATAATCGCGCGCGCGAAAAAAAAAGTGTCATGTTGCTGTGGGGGAGAAGAGAGGTGCTTCAAAGTTTTCAATGGCTGTGTTGTAATGTTGGGGGTGGGGTGATAGGGGAAGCAGGTGGGGGGAGAGTAAAAAAAAAAAGGGAGCAAAAAAGGCAAAACCCGAATAAAAAAAACCCGAAATTTCGCGCGACATTTGCATTTTATTTAACGTTTCGCTCGAACATTTTTTTTGGCTGATTAAATCCGGTAGTATGGTTCCTAATGGTTGTTATAATATATTTACGAATGACTTACTATGTAGGTGTAGATCTCTCTTCTCGCGCGCGCGGTGCCTCAAAATCATGAATTTGTTGGACACTTAAAGAAGAAAGCACATAATAACTTTTTAGATATTTCTTTTTCTCTTTTTATAAATGTGTTTTATCTCTTAAAACAACATACACAAACAACACTCTTTTTCTATTTTATTTCCGTTCATTTCCCTCTTTGATCCATTGGCTGTGTCTTCACTTAAAAAACAGCATCAAAAAAGTAAAATCAACACAGCCTCAAATGTGTTTATCGTTCTTCTGTTAACGATTATAATTGTGGCTATATCCTTCGTTCTTTTTAGAAATTATATAAACTTCTTTAACTAGGAAAAAAAAACAAACTCATCTTCTATATAAATACCCCACATATACATCTTGTTCTTTTCTTTTTCTTCTTTTCTATATTACAACTTGCTTATTACTACTACTTACTCACATCCTCTATATAATCATGATGACCAATCCTATACCAACCAATACACATCATCATTGTCCTCCTCGGATATCTCGTCATCATCATCACCATCAACGTGTTGTCATTGGTGGGAATGATACTCGATTAAACGCATTTCATCGTCCACCTACTACCTTACCTATTCACAACACCATCACTAACAACAATAACAACTTGAATACCTCCAATGATTTAAATCAAAATAATAAACGATATCGAAAGGCATCCGAAGGTGAATTAAGAAAACGAATTCGTGAAATTTATCAAGATGAAAATCTGGATGGTAAAGAAAAAGCCAAACAAATTCAGGTGAGCTTTTTTTATATATACACAAGAATTTCTATTTCTATTTCTATTACCATTGGATCTATTTTATGAAACACATGACTTAGAGAACCA
Organism: Phascolomyces articulosus; assembly: GCA_025677815.1. Lineage (NCBI taxonomy): Eukaryota > Fungi > Mucoromycota > Mucoromycetes > Mucorales > Lichtheimiaceae > Phascolomyces > Phascolomyces articulosus. The sequence goes on along the minus strand of JAIXMP010000003.1, from coordinate 826,742 downwards.
TTAAAAGAAAAAAAAAACTCATCATTCATTTCATTCTCTTTCTCTTCCTTTTCATTTTGGTTATTCTCTATATAGCACCTCATGTGCAATCCAGCGGCATTTAATGGACCTCCTTCTCTAGACCAACAACAAGATATCTATGCTAAGTCATATAAGGTACGAACTCACATAATCTCCAATGAAAAATCAGAGGTACTTACAACAAAAATATGTTCATTTTCATAGGACCTATCAAAAGGCATTCTTGGATGTCCTCATTATCAACGTAATGTCAAGATTCAAGCTAATTGCTGCGGTAAAATATTTCCATGTCGGATATGTCATGACGAAGCTTGTGATCACCCCATCATTCGGTAAAACATCTCTTTTATTCTTCCAGATTGTGCGGATAATTAGATAGCTTATAAACTCACCAAAAAAAACCCATCTATCTATTTTCGGTCTAGTAGTCAAGAGATAAAGAATATGTTATGTATGCATTGTAATACATTACAACCAGCCAGTCAAACTTGCAATCATTGTGGTATCCAAGCATCTCAATACTATTGTGATAAATGCAAATTATGGGATAATGATTCACAAAATCATACATATCATTGTGATGAATGTGGATTATGTCGTAATGGGCCTAAAGAAAACTTTTTCCATTGTCCCACCTGTAATGTATGTATGACCATTTCTATGAAGAACAATCATCGATGCATTGAACGTAGCTTGGAAAGTGATTGTCCTATTTGTGGTGAATATATGTTCACAAGTCGTACTACCGTTACTTTTATGGTAAATGATCCATTCTTTCTCTATTTATCTTATAACCTATATATATATATATTTATTAGTATACTTATTCTGAATATTATTCTATATATATAGCCATGTGGACATTGTATACATAAACCATGTTATACTGCCTATAGTCAAACCTCTTACCAATGCCCAACCTGTTTAAAATCCATGACAGACATGTCTGATTATTTTACCTTTTTGGATCAAGAACTTGCACAACAAACCATGCCTGCTGAATATAAGCATTTTATATCTCATATCTTTTGTAATGATTGTGAGAAAAGATCTGAAACCGATTATCATTTTTTCTATCACAAATGTTGTCATTGCAAAAGTTATAATACCACTGTATTGAAAACGACAGAACAAGATAAAACTACCACTACTTCTTCTTAATGAAGATTATTCTCTTCCTCCTCTTCCTTCAACTCTTCTTCTTCTTCGCTTCTCCTCCGTTCTCTTCTCTTTTCCCCTTCTTGTTTCCGTATATATCCCTTTTTCTTTTTTATATACTTTTTTTTTTCTTTATGACATGTTTCTTTTCTTCTTCTTCCTCAAACTCTTCCCTTTGTGTATACAATTTTCCCTCTCATCTTCCTCTTTCTCCATTCCTTCTTTTTTTTATTAATGGTTTTTTTCTTTTCTTTTCTTTGTTTTGTTTTTTTTTTTCAACAATCACATCCACCATCGTCATCCTCATCCAACCGACTTTACCACTTACTTCTTTTTACTATATAAGTTTTTGCATTCAACCATTTTAATTCGTTCGTGTATACTAGTTCGTTTCATCCCCCCCTTTTCTTCTTTAGGTACATATTATGTAGAGCATTTTTTTTTTTTTTTTTGCATTTTCATGTTTATTATAATCAACAACAACAATTTAAATAAATATATAATAATAAAAAAAATATATATATAATTTTTATTTTAATGAATGAGCTGTCAAAAAAAAAGTTATTCTTCTTTATGCTTAAGGTGATCATTATTATTTTTTGAATCCATGGACGCTTGAGTTATGATGCGTTGTACTTTGGGTAAAATGATGAATTGACCTAGCAATAATACTACAGCCACTGCAGCTGCAATTTTATAGACTTGATAAAATAAGAATCCTAAATAGAGGTTTTCCAATACTATATAATAAAAAAAATATCGATGGAATGAGTTGTTAATGATATCAATGGTAGAATTTACATTGTCATATGAATAATCTATTAGTTTACCAATATCGTATTTGACTGGAGCAGATTCCATGCCTGGTATGTTCGATACACCAGCATAATCTGCTTCTACAAGTACAATGCGTCGTTCATTCTTATTATCATTGCCGTTATCTTTATGGCATACTTGGTATAACGTTAATTTGAAATCGGTAGGTGACTATATAAATATATTGGGTAATTTTCAGCTTTACTTTGCTCTATGATCACTGGTAGCTACTCGTAGTAGTCGTAAAGTTGTCTTATTTACCGTAGCTGGATAAGAAATGCGCAATTCATAATTCATGTCAGTCCGTAATTCATCAAGAATATACCAATGTTGAGATAAAGATGGTGTAATGGTCGTATTCGGAGAATGAGGTATAATGACACGTTGTGTTGTACTGTAAGGTGGGTTCAAGACATGACCATCTTGACGATCGTTGATACATTCTACTTGGTCATCCCATGATGCACTGAACATGAGTTTTTCAGTGTTGCCCTGAACCAATTCAACACATAATAGTAATACTATGGAAAGTAAAAGGAACGACCCTAAACATATCTTTGGTCGCATTGTTTGATAATTATGTATATTATTTATGCTCTAGAAAGGAAAAAAAAAGAAACAGGATAAATGACAGAGATCTAAAGTGACCGCATCAATGTGGGTCGTGTTACCTATCTAAACTTTATGATTTTTTTTTTGTTTGCATTGATACATAACAACATGCGTAAGAAGAAATTTGACATCCATATAATTAGATAGTGAAAACACGCTCTTATTTAATAAATAAAAAAGTAATATGCCTATGTATAAAAAAATCATATATACTACATTCTCAAGTAAGATACGCTATAACATCCCATTTTATAATTCCTAAGAGTAAAAGGACAGGCAATATAATTTGAATATATGTATATATATATTGATTCGAAAAATGCAAAAGAGGTTGTACAGACAGAGGGAAGAAGAGAGAGAGAATATATGTTACTATGTAGTTCTATATTGTTCTGAAGGGCAGAGATAGAGTATGGGGTAGAAAAGTTGTTTTTTTAGGTTGATGGCATTTTTTTGTTGTTGTTATATTCACATTAAAATTGATATGCTATATCCACAAAGTTTCAGGTATTGAAAAAAAAAGTATATCCAATTATTTCTTCATTTTCGTTTCGTTGAATAAAACATGTTGCTTGACTAAATATTGAAAGGTTTGATTAACACGGGTCTGCATCATTTTGCAAAAAAAAGAAAAGAAAAAGAGGACTCATTTCAAAAGAAGAATGACAGGTAGACTTACCCATGGGATCGTATTTCATCATGGAAAGCTTAGGACTAATTCTTGGTCGACTCTTGATGTAATTATAACCTGTACCAGCTGTGGAGAGCATTTTAACAAGGATAACTCTAGCTTTTGCTTTCTTTGCCATGGTGGTATTATTATTTTGAATATAAAAATCAAAAATAAATAAAAAAAAACAAGTTGATGTTTACAAGCAAGCTTTCAAGCCGGCCGGGTCGGAACTAAAAAATTGGACAGCTGGGCTGGTTGCCAGCAATGACCATAATGACTTGAACCGTCTGTTGCAATAGGAACCCCCTCTTTCAAAAAGCAATATGGGTAAGTGGGCACATACAATATGCAATCTATACAAGTATCATCCATGGGATAATCCATCCATCCACTGACTCAATATATCCATCCTTTATTTTTTTAAACAGGTATCAGCCGTGATTCGCGACACAAGCGATCGTAAGTTTTCTATAGAACGGTTTTGGAAGGGCGAGATGGAGAGGATTACCTTTATATCAAAATGGGAATTTTAGATACAAAAAATCTCACATGGAGGAAACCACAACATCCATTCGAGTTACTTACATTATTATTTTATATTATAGTGCCACAGGTGCTAGACGTGCACAATATCGTAAGAAGAGAAAGTAAGATTCTAGATTTCCCAATTTTTTATTTTCATTGATTCGAAAATGGCATACACAATCAACTACATGGATGAAAACAGCACACAGCCTAGATCCCGTTCATTTCATTAATTATATAACTTTCTTAACTTCAATTTTTAGGTTCGAGTTGGGCCGCCCTGCTGCCAACACCAAGCTTGGTGCTAAGCGTATCCACACCGTCCGCACTCGTGGTGGTAACACCAAGTACAGAGCCTTGCGCTTGGAAGCCGGTAACTTTTCGTGGGCTTCTGAAGGTCAAGCCCGTAAGACTCGTGTCTTGACTGTCGTCTACAACGCTTCCAACAACGAATTGGTCCGTACCAACACTTTGGTCAAGGGTGCTATCATCCAAGTCGATGCTACTCCTTTCCGTCAATGGTATGAAGGTTTCTATGGTCTTCCCTTGGGTAAGAAGAAGTTGACCGAAGCTAAGGCTTCTGAATTCGATGCTGCTGTTGCTGCTAAGTCTGAACAACGCAAGAAGAAATGGGAAGAACGCCGTTCCAACGCTGCTATTGATCAACTTTTGGATGATCAATTCGCTGCTGGTCGTCTTTATGGTATGTTGTTATTGATATATATATCTTTGTTTTTGTACAGGAAATGCGGGATAGTTAGCAGATAATAGCATGACTCACTCTTCATTTTTTTAATAGCTCGCATTGCTTCCCGTCCTGGTCAATCTGGCCGTTGTGATGGTTACATCCTTGAGGGTAAGGAACTTGAATTCTACCTCAAGAAGATCAAGGTAAGGTTTTATTTATTATTGTTGTTGATTGATTAATAAGAAAGGATTGTGAGTTGTATAGAAACTAAATTTATTGTTTTTTTTTTACTTTAGTCCCGCAAGTAAACTACTTGTTACTTCATTTTATTTTTTGCAATAAAAACTTTCACACAAAAATTGAAAAAAGTTGTACATATTTTCACTCTTCGTAAAAAAACAAACATACGTATATTTGGATTTTATGGATAATATATACAAAAAACGGATTTGTTTTTTATGAACAACAGCAAACAATTGAGCTTTTTTTTTTGGATAAACGAGATAAAGATGGAAAACATGAGATAGTTCAAATACTATAATAATAAGAATAAGGGCTACGATGATGACAAATGATAGAGATAAATGAAGAAATTTGGATATTCTCAATTGAACATGCATGTAAAATAGCAAAGAATAGAATCAATTGTAATTGTTATTTAAAAAGATGATATATTGAATAATATACAATTGAAAAAAAAAATCTCGCTTGGTATTAAATATGGATAGAAAATATAATGATAATTAATGGTAGAAAGATAAACTATACTAAATTCGTATCTTCATTTAAAAGGCTCAAGATAAACTTTGCTCGTTTTTGTCTGGCTAAAGGAGGATTCTGTTCCTTATATTCTGGTGCAGGTCGTAACATGACGGTAAAGATATCAGCTATATAGAAAGCAATAAGCAGCGATGAGGATATTAGACGGGATGGAGACTCTTTCAAATAGATAAATGGATTGGGTAGAGAGATCATTTGACAGCAGTCTACTAATACTATTATTTTGCATAAACTTACCAATACGAGTAATTCGTGCATCCCGATAAGATTCAGGAGCATATTTGATGGCATCTTTTAAAAAGCTTGTGATATAAAGTAACACATTGAGGTGGATATGTGGCAAATCATTTTTAAACTAGAATGTATAATAAATATATAATATTAGTATATGACAATTATTTGATTTCAATAAACAATGATAGCTCTAGATATATTTACCTGGATCATTGCTTCTGTAGAACCAATAGCACCCAATGCTTGTTTATACATGGTTGCGGGAATCACGGGTTCAGGTAAACATTCAAGGAATGCAACCAAAATATCAATCATAGAATTAGCCCCCACGGTTTCGTCTTCATCTTTAAATTCGATTTCTTTTTTATTTTCCTTGGTATCCTTGCTATTCTCATCACTGCTACTTTCATCATTTTCATGAGAAGAACCACCATCGGATCCACTTTGTTTTTGTTTACCACTTAGCAACACATTGGTATCAAATTGTTCACCTGTGTCAAGACATCGACGAATATATTCAGAAATGACACGATCTCCATGATCTAAAAATAAATAATCCTACATCCATCACCCAGAAAAAAAAATTACAATGATGAATCATTCTTTTCAAAGATTTTATTATTGACATCTATTCCATTTTTAACTTACCAGACAAAGCATATTCTTGTTCCACAAAAAATTCAATACTCTCCAAAGCTCTTTTGGTAATGTTGCTTGTTGTTGAATACGTGCATCAGTTCCAGTCGATGTTGCACTTGTAGCAGCAGTAGCCGTAGCACTTGTACCAGTACCACTTGTTGTGGATGATGATGATGTGGATGCTGTTGCACCAGAAGACTTTGAGGATCGAATACTTTTTCTTAATGATTTCTTTTTGTCCAAAGTCACAGCTACTTCACTAACGGGCAAAGACATGAGTGCTAAACGTTCAAGAAGAACACCGAAACATGTAGGTTGATATTGACCCGTAATCACAATAAAGAAGTCTTTGCCATTTTCAAGTCGTAAAACCAAAATATTATCAATTTCTTCTTTACATTCATTGAAAGGAGACGAGATGGTTGGGTCAATCAAAATTTCAAAATGAATCACCACTTTTTCACCTAGAGAAAGTCATGATTTTTTTTTTGGGGGGGGGATACACAGTGTTCAAAATATATAATGAATAAGTTATTTTTTTTCTTCTTCCTTTCTTTCCCTGTAAATATAACATGTCCCCCCTCCTCCCTTCTTTCTGGTTCCATGTGCTTCATTTTCATTTCTCTTACCTGGGCCAAGAATACCAGAGATAGGATGAACACGAAGCCAAGTAGGACAAACTTCATTTTCATCCATCTTTGGGATGAATCGGAAAGGTGCCAGCACCTGTCCAGTATTTTCAAGAATAAGTGTTCTCTCCTTGTACTCCATGAAATCAACATCTCCGAATTCAACAAATGAGGATGATATTTGTCCCTTGGTGATATTATCTTGTGTTTCTGCTAATTGACGGACAAGAGCACTACGTGTTTCTGCTTGTTTTTTACTATCAATTTTTCGAATCTATTATATAAATATATATATGTACATAATTTAAAAAAGCCATCCCTAAAGGAACAATTTTACATATATTATAGCGAAAAGAATGCAAATCTACTACCTTTGCTTCCATAAGAGCATACACAGGCTTATGATCACTAAGCATCATTTCCATACAATTTTGGTACTTGACTAACTTGAGTGCAGCCTCGTGCTTGTTGGTGTCCGCTTCGGTGATACGAGCACGCTCTTTTTTCCATAAGATGCGATCCGTCCAAGAAGGCGCCCGTCTTTTTGCACTACACCAACACCAACATATCGAGATAACAAATAATTTAATTACAGGTCTTGGCTTTTTTTTTAACAAAAAATGAGTGTCAATAAAAAAAATGGGGGGGGGGTTACCTAGAATCATACTGGTTTGTACCAGCATCGTATTTATAAGTTGGCATAAATTGAATGGCTCCTTCTTCAAACATGGTGAATGCACGTCCAGCTCTTCTTTCAACCGTAAGCTTATTTAGGAATAGGTTTTTTTTTAAACAAGTATATGATTAATTTTTTTTTTATCATTATCCATCCATCCTATCCACTTACTTGATCATAATCCACCAAGAAATCTAACTCATTTTGGCGAAGATGCGACTTGATTTCTGGTTCTGTCAAGTTGATGCGATAATTCAAATCACCTAACCAAATCAAGTAACTGGAAATAGAAAAAAACAGACCGAGTGTCGGTGGATCACATATTCATTATTTTCTCTTTCTTTCCTTGTATAACAATTTATCATGACTTACTCTGAATGAAATACGGAGGCTGTGCTTGCCCAATCTCGAAGGACCCCTTCATTTTCAAGAAATGAGACACCTTCATCACCACCATTATTCCATGAATAAGTGACATAACTTGTCAGAGCATCAGCTCGATGAGGGAAGGTTAATCTTTTACAAATTTCTCCAAAGTCTTGATTTCGTCGATCCACTTGTTCAGTAAAAGCAGCTAAATGGCAACCCATAAAACATAAATAACTATCGTGGAAACGAAGTCGTACACCAGCACCACCTTTATTTCCCTGGATAATATATGATAAAGCAATGTTGAATAATAAGTATTGATCTTAGTCTCCTTCCATCTCTTAATTCAAGTAATGGATAGTTCTTACCATCATATTCATTAATCCAACACCAACATAATTCGCTTCCACATCAGATATAAAATGTTCATGTTGTTTTTTTGCAATCACAATGATAAGGATAGTAACAAGTTGTTGGGTAGCAACCTAAAAAAGAAAAAGAAAACCGTCAGTTTCTCTCTTATGCAAATAACTCCAATTATTATTATACATATATATATTTATATATCACCGATATGATCCATCTACTTTTACAGTACCTTATAATATTCATTTGCCTTTGGACCTAATGCATCAAAAATAGCCTTTAACCATGCATTTTCTTTTGTAGGATCATATCGAAGATACGCATCTTTATTAGTTTCCATTTCTTGCAATGCAATCACATAGAAATCTGGATCAAATGGTTCTCCATTTTCTGTTTTTGATTGATCAACAATCCATGTCTTCAAAGATTCTGTTGGCAAACTTCCATGAACATTCCATGTTCCTGTAAAAAGCCTACATGTATGAAATATTATTTAAAAAAAACCCTAAAATCCCAAATTTCTTTTTTTCACCCCGATCACACATCACAAAATTTTTAATGCATGAAAATAATAATAATCCTCTTACTTTATATTATCCCAATTGACAAAATCATCCTCACGATCCATTAGTCTTGCATGAACCCAATGTTGTTTGGCTGTGATCGCAGGTGTATTGTTACTATTTACGACTTTGGATGCAGCACGCGTTCCAGCACGACGTAATTTGACGAATTTTACCGAGTCAGTTCGTTGCGCTGGCAAAACATAAGATAATGCACTGTCTTGTTTTGCTGGCATGGTAGTGGCACGTGAAAGCTTTTTCCCTACTATTTTGATGTATTTCATTTTAATTTTATATACCATTATCATTTATTTTCATTGTCATGACATGACATGCCGTGCCATGATACAATCTACTTACAGCCATATTTACGATAGGCTGTTGTCCACTTGTGAGTACCCGACTCAACATTATACTTGTTTTTACCTAATAATAACAACCATGATTATCCTACTGATTCTCTCTCCCCTTCATTCTCTTAATATTTATAAAAAGATAACTCCTTGAAAATGTATAAACTTACGAGCAAGTTCAATTAAAGTTCGGAGCTCTTCCAGCACATCCACCATTTCATTTTCCTCGGGAAAAATGACGGCGACAGATGATGGTTCTCGGTTTTTTCCTTTAACCGAAAGAGTTACCAATATATCTAATAATATATAAACATAACCCATAAGATGAGTATACTATTTCTTTTTGGTGTTTCTCTCTCTCACTTGTAATATCATTCATAATTTTACTCACCAGGTTGTGAATTTTTATCTTTTGTTGTTTGAGCTGCATAATACAAAGAAGATTCATATAACAATAAATTAGTTTCACTCCCGTTTTTAAAAAAAAGTTGGTCCGAAGCGAATTTAATTTAAAGGTGCATATTTACCAATGCTGTATTGAAATTCATCATAAACAGGTAATATCTTGTGAATAATAGGTGGCATATTATTAGGTTGGTCCTCCAATATCAACACACTTTTTTATATATAAAATAAATAAAATTAAAAAGGGTCAACGTCATTCTTTCATAAGTATTCGGTACGATGACAAAAAAAAAAAAGAGATTCTTTGATATTTCATACCAAGCTTCATCGTTTCGGGTGACAACAGCAAGGTGATGTCGAATTTCGTTTGTTGATTCTATCGTCTTTGAGTCTACTGTTTGTAATCTAATTTCAACACAGTATATATTTTAAATAATAATTCTGGATTAAGGAATAGATACAATATCAATGGAAAAGAGTGAGAAGAAGGAAGGGTTATTTCAATCGCGTGGTAAATTACTGCATAGTTTTCCATTCTTTCGTCAAGTAATAAAAAAAAGTTATTATATTGATAAATATATAAAAAAGGATATGCATTGAATCATGTCAGGTGGATTGACCATTCCTTTCAAAGGAGATTTGCCTTGTTTATCTTGTTTTCTACCATTACTCGGTGATTTTTGCTGTTCTTGTACTGGTTTTACCATTGTCAATTCATCAAAGCAAAAAAAAAGTGGAAATAAAAATATATAATAGCATATTTTTTTTAATTACCCAGCATATAGTTCCAAATGTGGCAAGAAATGATCGTCATACAAATAGTAATTATAGTTTTTTATTCTTATATATTGGGGCATTAAAATAGTAAAAAGCCTTATTAAGAGACGTTAAATATTACGAAACATTATTTTAGCTATATTATTGATTGTGTTTTTAATTATTAAGAAATAAAAATAGTGAGAATAAATTGTTTATTATATATATAAATAATTTGCTATATTATATTTTTTTGCTACAATTACTAAATAAAAAAGGATATGGTAAGTGTTTCTTCTTCTTTTATTGTTGACGTTTATCATAGCCAGGTGAATCGACCAATTCAACAGAAGGAATGGCAGATTGGAGAACATCATAGGGTTCCAAAATAACTTGACCAAGTTGTGCAGCTTCATCAATAGCAACAACACCAATAGCCAATGTGTTTTCTCCTTGTGTATTAAGAATACCCTTGGGAAGATAATATTGGGTTTGTGGACCTAAATCATTGGCATAACGACCTAAATTCCAGCCATTTACATAGAGCAAAGTACGGTAACGAGATTTGGTATCATCCACATAACGAAGACTCATGGGAGCATCATAACCATCTGGGATATTGACGTCAAAAGTGGTTCGGTACCATGATACACCAGTACGCTCCTTGCTTTCAGGGATTTTGGCATCTTCCCAGTCATTATCTGGGAAGCCAGGTAAATGCCAGCCATTGCGTTCACCATAAAGACCGCCTTCATTATAGGGACCACGTACTGGATCTGCCAAGTCTTCACCACCGAAGTTTCCTATTATTGTTCATTGTTAAAAAAAGATATAAAAGTATTATTATTTATTATCGCGAATCTATAATAGTAGATGATGTTGCCCAATATAAAAATAAATTCTTTTTTAAGGTATATATAAAAAAACGTTATTATGTTACCTTGAACCTTCCAAACAATTGGCCAAGTAGTTTGATTGGTAACACCAAGAAGTTCAGCCTTAGTAAATCCACGAGCTTGTTTATAATCATCATCTGCTTTGAAATCATCTTCATGTCCAGTAGTCCAAAGAAGCAAGGAAATGACATTTTCGCCTTCACGATTAATTAATGTATCATTTAAATCAGTGAATGCATGGTTTCCGACATCAAAACCTCCAAGATATTCACCGTTCAGGTAAGCCACCCAAGCAGACGCAGCGCCCGAGTGGGCAGTAAGATCGAAACCAGTAATTTCTGAAGAGCCGTTAAATGTACCACGGAACCAAAGACATCCAGTGTGGAAACCTATAATAATTATTTACAATGGAACCAGTGGTTTATCAGAACGTATAATCCATTTTGAATAAAAACCATTTATATAAACTGACGTTGGTTATTCTTGAATGCAAATTGTGATTAGGGACTTACCGTAGTCATCAGCATACAAGATGGGTCCTGCATCATGTGGAGTGGTTGAGTTGGTGGAAAGGTGATCAGCAGTAATCCACTTAGAATCATCAAATTTGGGGTCTGTTTCAGGGGAACCAGCTTTATACTTCCAGGTAGCCTTGGTAAGATCAGTATACTTGATATCAGGTTTCTTGAATTCCAATGTACCAGTATAAATGCCATGTTTATCTTTTTCCTCCAATTGAACCTTTTCGCCATTCCATGTAATGGCCTTGATGCCATCAGGAAGTACTACTTGAATATCCGTGGTTTCATCAATATCACCCGTGAATGCTACAGTAGACTTGTCATCTTTAGAGACAGCGGCGCTACGGACGAGGTAGGGACCATTGATCAAGGCACGCTTGCCTTCTTTTTCATTGAGATAAGGGGCCCACCAACGTAATGCAGATTGGTAACCAGCAACCAAGACAAGCAAGTCTTTTTCGGCACCACCCGAAATATAAATGGGTGAAGTACCATTAGGGTGTGTGTAAGTAAGTTGTAAAATACCATCGTTGGTTTCAGATTTGACTGAATCATCGTTGGTTTCCACCTTGACTTTAGTATCGTCTTTGACCTTGATGGCAAATTCTCCCTCTTCTTTTTCATAGGCATAGACAATAATAACATCATGTGAACCTGCATCTTGATGCGTGAATATTTCACTGGTGGAATATACCAAATGTTGCGAATTAAAGTCATAATCGGTTGTCAATATTTTGGCATCACGACCGTTCAAAATAAGTTTGCTGCTACGGGGAATTTCAAAGTTACCATTGGTTGTTTCAATCTTAATATGGAACCTAGCAGTGAGTGAAAAAAGAGTTACACCATGTAATTAATAAGAATCGTCATGACGACGGTTAATATATAGTTTATCACTACCAGATTCTTCTATATATATATATATATATATTACAAATAATATATATATCATCGAAACTTACTCATCCAATTCTTCAGATTTAGTTGACCAATGTTGTGCAACGTAGAATTTGGTGGGTGTATTGACATCAGCAAGACCATCAATAAGAATAATATCACTCCTATCACTCTCTGGTTTAAAATACTTGGTTGTCAAGAAAGGTTTCACCGTGTGAAGGAATGCTGCTATGATAGTAATATGTAAACCGAGAACTTAGTTTCACATGAAGGGGAATATTAAAAAGTAATAATTCCCGTACGTGTCTTTTTTTTTAAATTGAAATGTACCTTGAAGTTTATTCTCGTAAGCTTTTGTGGTCATAAGACCAGGTTCTGTAATAGCAGCCTATGTTATTAGGGAAAAAAATTAGCCGATGGTATTTTTAATAGTCAAAGAAATACATAGTGGATAGGTATTAGAAAAAGCAACTTACACCATAATCATAAGATGTATAAACAGCTATATTAAAAGTAGTATAATTGGTGAATTAATAATGAAAAAACGCGTAAAATACTTCGTACATCAAGGTATACAATTGTATCACACATAATCTCCTCATTCAAAGTATCTTACATGGCTTAGGAAGACCACCCCAGCTAGTACCACCATAGGTCATATACAAGTTTTGAATTCTAATTCCTTGTGCATAATTATTTTTGTAATACACCTTGGCATACTGTTCATTTACCATTTTATAACACTATAATGGGATTACAATAGTAATCAATTGTTAGTAAGTTTTTTTTTTATAAAGTTTGTTTTGATATTTTTGAAGACATAACAAAAAAAGGTTACCTCAGGATAGCCAGGACCTCCCCATGGATCGAACGCACCACCTTGGAATTCGTAAACAGCCATGGGTTGTTCACCATTTGTACGTTCATGAAAATCTCTCCAATCAGTGCTTCTATCATTTGGCCATGCAAGTGGATTGCTGCAATCAAATCCGGCAGGGTAACTGTAGTAGTGTTGTTGTTTCAAAAATAAGTATATATATTCCATTTTTCTTCGTGCTGTTCAACATTGTTATTGTATTTGATGAATGCCGAATAAATATCCTTACTTGTCCCATCCATAGATGTCAGGAGCACCAGGACCCGTAGCGAAGTTTCCATTGGGACCGACATCATTAAAGATAGTAGGAACAACCATACCATCATCACGGAATTTAGCCTTTAACATTTCCATGTATTCAGCATCTGTGTTGTAGGAGAACTCGTTTTCAATTTGGTTCAGGATGACTGGGCCACCTTTAGTAATTTGATTAGCAGTCATATACTTGTCGATTTCAGTAAGCCATCTAATAATAATAATATACACCCATAATGATGAGAATGAGAAAAGTTATTGTACAAATCTAGATATAAATCTAACGTAGGATGCTGTGGTAATGTTATGCATAAACGTGTTACTAATATATGCAGTTTTGCTTACTCATGACTAGCCTCCTTGTTTTCTGGATTATATTTTCTTGCAGGACTCTGCATGTTTTGTAGCCAACTGGGGAATCCACCACAATCCTATATATAATAAATGATAAACAGTTTTAGAATACGCATTTGTTTTTTTTTTCTGATTTTCTTTATTCGCCAAGCACTCAAAATTAGACTGTATAAGTACCAATTCAGAGTTAATATATGGGCCAGCACGAGTAATAACGTGAATTCCAGAATCAGCTGCAGCATCAAATGCCTTTTGTATGTCACGGATGCCCGTAAAGTCATAGACACCTCTCTTTGGCGAATGATAGCCCCAGAAGAAATAAAAGGAAACACCATTGTAATCGAGGGCTTTGAATTTTTGCATAATATCAGTCCATAATCCCGGTGACGGAAGACGATAGTACTATATAAATAATACCAAATTGTTGTTATTAATATAAATTAATAATAAGAAAGCACAAATAGTTACTACTAATAAAACTTACATGGAATTCACCACTGAAAAGGAACAAACGTTCTCCATTGACTTTCAATGTATGGGTATCCCAAGTTACCAAATCTGTTAATCCATTTGTACCATTACTGTCACTTTTTTGCCGTGCTTCCAATGATAGTCGAACAGGTACTGCAATAACAGTTGTTACTGCTGCAATTGCCAGTGAAATACTAGTTAATGCACCTTTGAGTAGCATAGTAATAATAGTAGTGGTTGAAGGTACTAGTGAATAAATAATTGCAAAACCCATAGAATCCCCTCTTTTTATATAAATGTGTCAGTTTTTTTTGTATCACCATCGTGCAGATGGCGGCGCATTATATAATCAAGAAAATCCATGAGAATTCTATATCGTTCTTATTTTATCACTATCCTGCTCTGTTAGCCTAGGTTTTGCTTGACCCCTGACTTATTAAGAGTTGGTGTTGCTGTTGTACAATATCTCAACAGCAATGCAATCTTGTTTTTCATCCAGTAACAGAGAAGAATAGTTGTACTATAATGATCCATCATATGTAACAGCGCATAGCCAAATTTTTTAACACTGTGGTAGCATTTATGTTTTTTTTATTGTTACGGTCCATGTGTTTTTATTTATAAGTAATGCGTCATACACATTGGCCAATGTTATATACCAACAGTAATGCGAAAAAAGCTTTTGTAAGGAAAAGGTGCTATATGTAAGAGTAACAAAACGCGCCAGATATGGGCCAAACGTCCCGGGTCCCAGTATAATCTTTACACATATTATAATCCAAAAACATTCTCTTTTACTATTTTACTAAGAAATACTCTATCAAAAAGTGTACAAGCTAGAAACTTCTCAATGAACCAATAATACTGAGAATATCACCGTTATCTTTCCTCCATATATAATATAAAACTTTTATATAATTTAAAAAGTCAAATGACTCCCCAACAATATACCTCTCTTCGTCCGTTCCTCGGGATGATGAATACACACTAATAAAAAGTCTGTGTAAGTGAGTCGTTGTTGTCTATACTACCGCCATTATTTGTTGTTGTGGTATGTAAAAAAAATTATCTCACGTACAGGAGAATTACCATTGAGCAAATACGGCAGAATTCCGGGAGTACAAAAAAGAGGAGAGCCCCACCTTTCATTTTTATATTTACCAAAGCTGTGTATTTATCCTTAGATTGATGATCTACTCTCCGCTTAATGTAGCATTTTTTAACATGTAGGGTCTAGTTTGGAATTACATAACAGATTACTTAAGAACTTTAAATCCAATCAAATGTTCCTCCACATATTTTGCAATAACACCCTTGAAGTACCTATTTTATTTTCTTTCATCATGTAATAATATTAAATAATAATAATAATTGTGGAGTGCCTAATAGTGGTGCCATAACGGGAAATGATAATAAAATACAAATAAATTGTTATATATGTATTGCTGCTCTGTCTGCTTTTTTTAAATTGAAAAAAAAATTTTTTTTCAAAGATTTTATATATCATGAGTAGGTTATTGTTTATGTAAAGATGGTTATAGGCAGAGTTTATTATAGAATTACATTGACGGTTGGACTGTTAATAACAACTGATACATATATTTTAAACAAAATATATTGATGAGATGATATATTTTCAATCAAATGTTACACCAACATATAAATAATCATGCTGAGCACTTATGTCATTGTAGCTATAATGATTATATATAGTTTGTTTTCACGAGAGTAATTATTAAATGCAAAGAATATATCAACTTTCAATACCATTATTTCTCTTGTAAATAATATCAATTGTCACGACAACAAAATACCGGACTATTTCATCTTAAAGAGTATAGTATATACGTGTTTTCAGAGCAATAAAATTCATAGATATTCTTCTCTTCGGCAGCAGCAAGAAAGCAATGGAAAAGTTTATACGTAATTGAATACATAGTGCAATTTTGTTGTTATACAATGTTTTCTTGCCCTAGAATTGGTCATATTGGTAAAAACGGTAGCATGCTGCGCAAAAGGATACCTGAAAGATGCATAGAAGAAAAAGCTTAAATATCTCATCGGATGGATGTTGATTACCATAGCAGCATATAATATTACATCAGTTTCGGAATACCTTATTCTTGGTATATTTTCGTTTTTTGCAACCTTTATTTTATATAGAAAGCTTAATACTTATTTAATAGTTAAAATACTCATTACTCTATTCTTTATTGTTCAACATTATTAGCAAATCATTCTGATTGCATATATTGTACTAACTTTTTAGATACAAATAAAAAAATATTACACGTTATATACACATTAAATTGCACTTAACGAATAATATTTTTTATTCATTTATTGTTAGTTATATACCATGTAAGAAAATGTCATTCATTGAATAAATATATTATTATTTTAAAAATAAAATTCGCTATTTTATTGTTACTGTTGTAATTACTTATTTCTCTGCATTGTACATTCTATTCATACAGCAAAAAGAAAGCTGCATTTGTAACAAGCAACAGACAACGAACCATGTATAGTTATTATGTACTACAGCTGTAAATCTTTTGTGGTAGTAGTTGGGTGGCAGAAGGTTTAAATTATACTGTAATAGAGAAGATGTATTACAAAACACACGCTTCTTAAAGAATCTAAATATATGATGCCCTACTAGATTATTAATACATTATGATGCGTCATTGTTCTTTGATATATATATATATTAAAAGAAGTTGTGATATACCAAAAATTAAAGAAAAATTACGCATCGAATTAATGATGTAATAAAATGCATTGAATTTATCATCACGAATTAATGTTATTGTACACAACTGCCGAATTACTTCCTAAATTTACTGTTTATGCTAGTACACTTATATTAATAAAAACCAATAAACTTGTTTTTTTCCCAAAGGAGAAGAACTAAATCTCCTCGTCCTCATATTATCACTACTAGTGTCTCTTTTCTTGTTGAACTAGTGATATAATATTGAGTATTTCCTCTCTTTATCATCATTTATTATGACTATAGTTATATACGTACGTATGTATAAGTTATGAAAGTCTAAGCCTATTGCTTGAAGTGCCAGGTTTTTGTGTATATTCCAGCAAAGGTAGTTATCTTCCACTCTTTATCAAAGACGACGACAAATTTTATGATGGGATACTATCACTAGTAGTAATACAAAGTATTATGCACGGTGATATAAAATATCCTAATATGTAAGGTTGTGTACCGTATTTCCAAACAAAATGTGATAATGATAAGACGAATAATGATAAATGAAATGGTTCAATAATAGAATAATAATAAATTAATTACAATAATAAGCAGCTTATAGCTTCATCATGAGTTTAATAAGTAAAGATATAATGATTTATACACGGTACGTAAAATAACGTACTTTTGCAGAAAATAAAATTGGGTCATACTGTTTATCGTTATCGATCAAGAAGATGAACGATCTGAAGGTTGATGATCATATAAATAAAGAACACCGAGAGGATCTTCAAAACGCATCAACTTTTATTTTTCTGACGACAGTTGATGTATTAGTTATTAAAAACCTTATTTTTCTTCTTAGATTGTTTAAGATATGATATAATTACGAGGGTATTCACCAATCTTTTTATGAATTATGTATTATTTGTCTTGAATCTTTGTTCATCTCCTCTCGACGAAAAAATTGGGTTTCAACTGTAAATCATCTTCTATATAGTTTGAAGGCTACTGTAAATCTTTGGAAAGTACATCCAATATACTTACCGACTGTTGAATTCTGCATTTGTGATATTTTGAAGTGCATCATCGTCATATCTTTCCAAAATAAAATCAAAAACAAAAGCGTTTGTAAATAACGGTTCCGGATGATGAAAATTTTTATAAGGCGATTTGTTTTGATAAAAATATAGATAATAACTCAAAGATTAGTATTGGGCATTTCTCTTTATTTTATAATATATAATGATAACGAACAAGATATACTTATACTTGTAAATACAATTACAAAGAAAGAGGCTTCTCCTTAATATGATACCATTTAGACAAGTCATCATATCAATATATTTTGCTAATTCCGCTAACTTGTCGTCGAGTATTGTTGAACATGATATATTTTCAATAAATAAATCTCACAACAGATAAGGTTTAAAGTTGATAATCTCCTAAGGAGAGGTGGATTCAGTGGGTATCATTTTTTCCCTTGTTTTCCTCTCCTTTAACACTCCTGCTAAAAAAGGAAGATCGGGACAACTGCTTGTTAACAATTGTTTATGGAAGTGTATTTAACAAATCAATTGAAAAGGAATACATGGCAACATTTATTTTCATATATTACTTCAATTAATAATAATAGTAGTAGTAGCAATCATTGGAGCAGGAAATTTAATGATAGAAGTTAATAATAATAATAATAATAATAATAAACATTGATACGATTTATTTACTTCACAAATAATATGTAAACAAATAAAGAATAAAAAGACATTTTATATTCTTTACCATAAAGAAGTGTATTGCATTTAATACTATCGCCATCAGGTCTCATGTATTGAGATAGGATCACCCGCTCTCCTCCATCACTCAGAGGGCATTACATTTGCATGGAAATAAATATAGTTGTTGTGTTACAAATTGACCCCCTTTTTTTATGTCACAGATTTATTTTACAATGTTCTAAATTATTACACTAAAAAACAGAGGTGGCTCATCAATAATGAAACTAAAAAGTAGAAATATAAAAAGGTACAGGAGCGCGTAATAATGGGAAAAAAGTCTTTGCTTCAGCCTTCTTCTAATAATATTATCTAATAATTTGTTTTAAGAAGCGCAAAAAGATATAAATTGTAATCAAAGCAAGGGTTCCACGTATGGTGCGCTTTTTTTAGCTGTTGGAAATAATCACTGAAAATCCTAGTATTGCTATTTTTATATAAATATCGCAGATTACAACTTTTTTTTTTTACTTCTTTTCACTTTCTATTTTATTATCCATTTGTACATATTATTTTTATATCTACTTCCAATCCATATCTTGCCCAAAACTAGTACGATATAATTTTATTTTATTTTATATTCTTGACTCTCTTTTATTCATAAAATATAAAGTTACTTATTGCTGATTTTCAAAAATGTTCCTTTAACAGCTTCTTAAAATATATAAAAATGGATGATTTCTTTGAAACGGTCGCTGGTATGCTTGGTGATCAAGTTGCCGCAGACCATATCAAATTAATTGCTTGTTTACTAGCAACATACCCCTTAGCAGAAGTTTATCGTCGATTACCAGCAGATAATCCAACAAGTCGACATTTACTTTCGATTGCATATGCGGTATTTGCACTCGTTTTTGTTTTGCAACTTTATGTGGGTGCATTGCATATTGTTATTACATCTTTGTTTACCTACTATTGGATGCGATCCTATCGTGCCAAAAATGGTCCGGGTATAAATTTTGTAGTAGTGTTAATAAGCATGTCCATTTGGTAAATATCTCTGTTTTGGTTTAAAAGTAGAATGGTCGTTTTCTTTTTGAGTATTTTCATGGTGCATGCCCATCTTATTTTATTTATAAACTATCATAGTCATATTATTCGACAAATTCAAGGGGACGAAGGAGATACCAAGCTTGATTACTCTGGTGTATTGATGATGGGAGCCATTAAGTTATCTTCGTTCGGTTTTAATGTGTTGGATGGTCGAGTAGGTGGAAACACGGATTATAATAAGCAAATGAAAATTGATCGATATCCTAGCTTGATTGAATATTTTGGATGGCTCTGTTACTTTGGAGGTTTATTTGTTGGACCAACATGTGAATACATGGAATACTATCGATTTACCAATTTCTTTTTCTTGTCACCCGATAAGAAGATTTCGCCTTACAAACCAACCATTCGATTGGTTCTCTTTGGTGTACTTTTTGCAAGCATAACCGCTTTTGTTGGACCCACTTACAACTATTATCGCTTATTGGAAAATGATTATTTGACGCTTCCATTCCACAAGAGGTATTTATAAATGAATAATTGAATACGAAAAAAGGAAGAGAGGTAATGTGGTAACACAGAAATTATTGCTATTGTTGTTAATAATTATGCATCACCTGATATTTTATTATAGATTGTTGTATATTTATATTACTGGGTTCGTATGGCGCTGTAAGTTTTACTGTGTATGGGGCTTAGCAGAAGGAAGTTGTGTTCTTTCACAGTTTGGTTATAATGGCATCAAGGATGGAAAACATCGATGGGATCGTTTAACAAACGCTGACTGGATTGCTGTCGAAACTTCACAATCCATGCAAAATACCTCAACCCGATGGAACCGATGTACAACTAATTGGTTACGACATTATGTATATGAAAGACTTTCACCACCTTCAGCAAACGCCAGTGGAGGCACTAAAACCAAGAAGAAATCTAGTGGACATGCTTTGATGGCTACTTATATTGTTTCTGGCATATGGCACGGCTATCATCCAGGATATTATGTTCTGTTTTGTAACATTGGTCTGATACAAATGTTAGGCCGTCGTGTGCGACGAGCTGTCCGGCCTTTAGTGATGTCAGCAGAGGATGTCACTCAACCTTTACCAGTGTGGAAAAAAGCGTATGATATTATTGGTAACCTTGTCACCTTTATGCTAGGAGGAATCTTGGTGGGATCATTTGAACTTTTATATCTATCACGTACTCTTATAGTATGGAAGAGTATCCATTATATCCATTTCTGGGGCTATTTGATTACCTGGATTGGTTTATCCACTATAGAACCCATGTTATTCAAAATGCAAAAGCGTCGCAAAGAACAAGCAGAGGCTGCAAAAAAGAAAAAGTTGCTTGGTGATAATACTGAAAGAATTGTAATGCAATTGGAAATAAAATAAATAGGAATTTATTTTTGTACATATAATACTATTTTCATACAATAAAACCGAAAGAACTGCTTGAAAAAATATTTTTTTATAAAAGCAAGGTACATCGTAAAAAAGAGGAATATGTTAATGATATTAAATCATGTATTGCCCATGAAGCATCTCCTGCTTTCGCTTTGTTATAAAACTACATAAAAAAAGCGTTTTCGTGTTTTCACGTGACAACTTCATTTCTACCTTTTGTTGATTTCAAAGTGAAGTCGTTGACTCCAAATTTAAATTCAATGGAACATGGTATTACTTGAAAGATTCATCAAAACACTTGATAAATAAAAAAAAATAGTATTAGAAAGTTCAGTATCACACTGGACCTAACTTATGACATTTACCCTTGAGGTGTTCAGATGTTGGATAAAAGGGGCGTGCCTGAATAAAAAAGGTCTTCGAAGAGACATGGTACTGCAGGTCATTGAATGGATAATTTGTTGATATGGTCCGTGCACTCGGAAACATTAGGAATTTGTATCAATTTCATTCAAACGATGCTATTTTATAAAAATAAAAATATGCAAATAATTTATTAATGAGACTAAAAAAATTCCAACACTGCGAACAAAATGAAATGTAATCTTTATTTTTATTTTTATTGGGACGCCAAAAGCCAGAAAAAATTGCATTTTGCACTCTTCAACATAGTACATGGATGAGTGTTTTTTAATTAGCAATAAACCAGTGTCATGAGACTTCATTTGCTCTGTTTTGCTGAAAAAAATACACTGCCACACGGATGACCCGAATTCAGATCAAAGTGAAGAAGAGAAAATCGCGCTACAGGAAAGATGGCGTCTTTTTATAACACTCAATTGAAAATCCGAAATGTGCCTACTATTGTGGCACGTTAAGTGGTCTGCATAACAACTTTGTTGGCGCTTACATATAAAGCAGCATAATAATACCACAAAGTGTCGCAAGGAAGCGAGCATATGCCTATAGGCGTAGGTCAATTTAGTCTTCCACAATAATAAATTTATAAATTTTCACCTAATCGATTCAATGCCAGATAGTACTTAAAATTAATTTCTGTACTTGGCTAGAAGTAGATTATGATAAAATATATACTAGTGTCGTAATTATTTTTGGCGGTTAGTACCTTAGCCAATTGAAATAATATAGTTCAAAAAGGATAGCAGTTGAATAAAGACTATTAGATGGATTAAGAGATAGCGTAAAAACGGGTCATTTTATTGTTGAAGGATGAGAGAATATTTATATGTTTTCCTAACTTACTGCGGGTAGGATGGATAATGGGCGATGGATAATAATATTTAATAAATGCTGCACATATTGGAAATAACGCTAATAATAAGAATAAGGTGATAATGCCAAGTAGAAGTTACTGCGCGTTAAAGAAGTATAAAAGAAGAATTGAAATAACGGTACAGGAAGTATCCAAAAAGGAAACGTAGTAGTAATACAAAGGAGTTTTACTACGACATTAGTGTACGAAATCTTCTTGTCCTCAACTGTATTTATTATTGTAAGTTGTTTGTGTTTTAAAGAATTATGGAATGCTTATTACTACCTGGATGCATTGTTGCTGCGTAGTAATGAGGTACATTTTTGCTGTTTTTTTTCTACGATACCTCTTTTCTGCTGGTACGTTACTGTAATTCTACCCAATACTCCTTTTCTTCAACAAGTGTCAAAAGGAGAAATTCCAGGTAACGGAGAAAATGGGTAACAGATTTTTTACAGTGTTATGAGATTATTATAAAATATGACAGAATTAAAAAGAATTTATAATATGGTCCAAAAATAGCAGTCTGGGAAAATTGGGTTGAGTGGGTCTTCTATTCGAGATCTATTGAACTCGTCGATCGCAGAGTTTTTTTTCTCGTCGTACATAACTTTAGTTATTTACAGTGTTATTACATATGAGGTCATCATTTTGGTGAAGAGCTTTATGGCAGAGGCTATTATGGTATTTATATATGTTGCATCATATTGTTGAGAAATATACTCAAAACATCAAATAATGGCAATATGCATGAATAATCTTTTACATGAACAACACAAATTAGAGGTGATATATAAATTTGAATTCCGACATTAGATACGATTAGTGTTCAAGGAGTGTTTTTTATAAAAAAAATAAGAGTGTATATAATATATATACGTAGCAGTTCAACAATCATAAATAATGTGCTATATTTTAACGAGGAAAAGATACATTTCTTCCAAACATGGACATTAAATAAACTCCCATTGTTCTTTTACCTTCTATTGTGCTGACTTTAACACCACTATGAAGTACAAGGTCTGGTCCCTTACAAAGAAGTTTACCTAATAATAACATCATATACAGTTTATAAACTAGTTGTATTACCCAATAATGTGTGCTACTGCATATTTTTTTTTGTATTGGTGCGAAACGAATGGAAAAAATATAACGTAAGTCACATCGTACCATAGCAGACTCACTGAATTCTCTTATATAATATCGATGGTGATGCGGCAAATCGCCCAATTACAAGTACAGTATGGACCCTCTATGAAGATTCCAGTGGTGAACTGATGCTTATCTTAGTAAATATAAAAATTAACAGGAGAGATATAAAATAATTTATAAAAAAAGTAACGTTGGAAATATATAGAATACGACGAGAATAACGATAGTAATATAGCAAATAAATAAGAAGAGTCAGAAATTAACAACTTGCCATCCCATTGTTTTAAAAAGGAACGTATATTGAGTGAGAACTTTGTACGTATTATATAATATATTCATTTCTTTCGTTAAGTGCTACGTACAACTTGAATCATGCTTAGATGCAGAAACCAGAATGATAGGCCTTAAGTTAATACTCTTATAGTTATTTAAATGCTATGATTTAATTTTTAATGATAACATACTAATGTAATAATACTACCTTTCTTATATTATCCACATCCGTTTGATGAAAAGGAAAATCATTCAATAATGGCAGGAGGTGAAAGCGTTTCAACTCTTTTTATTATTCAAACGGATTTTGGTACCTCATATGTAACTTGATAACAGCTAGTACAACCTAATGCAATTTTTTTCGTTCCTCTTACAAATATGATGTTGGAGATACTTTATACGCAAATATTCTTATTATCACACAAACAAAGTGGTACACATTTCTACTGATTTTTGATGATCACTACGCACCACATAATAATTGTATAAAAGTACAGCCATCCAATTTTTATGTATCTAAAAAAGCATAGACTGTTTTTATGTTTTAAGCAATAGAAATAAAAAGTAAAGAAAGTTATTACTGTATAGGAGCAGTATAGTCAATGATATTATTAGTAGTTGGAATGATAATAAAAGTAATAGTTGGAGATTTATGTAATGATAGTAATCATGGTATTATCAATAGTAGTAGAAGTAGTAGCACAAGTTTTTTATTGTGTTTGAGAATGATCTGCTTCTGCAAGTAGAGGAAAAGGACAACACCAGGATCAACATCCGCAAGGGCAGCAGCACAGCACGCCCCTTCTCTTTCTATATATAAATGATAATATGTATGTATTATATTTGATATATAATCATTTTCATCCTCATAAGAGTGTATGAAATATTATACATTGTCCATTGTGTTGTTGTTGTTGTTGTTATAACATCTGTCATTACATTGAGAGATGCCAGAGACGACAAATAAACACACAAACAGAGAGAGAGAGAGAGAGATTAGGGAAAAAGGAAATAAGCTTTTGATTAGCAATTTGCATATTGAAATAGTTCAGTCGGCATGATGGTTTCGGTAAATGGGGCATGTTCGACCACAATTCAGGGACCGAACTATTTATTCGTCACTCTGGTGGCTTATTTTTGAAATGGTCGCAGCGAAAAAAAAAACATTTTTCGAGCAAAAAGAAAAAAGCAAAATGTAATAGCACATTGGCCTTTTCTATACGGTATCGTAGTAATTAAAGCATGAACCACAACAATAATATGAATTCACCAGTACCATGTTTAGGTGTATATCTTTTTTTTTTCATTTTCATTTTCTTTTTTTATTTATAAAAATAATGGGGTTTGTGTTTCCAGTTGGTATTATAATCAGATCAGTATTAACCACGCTGTTAAGGATGGTTAAAAGGCCTCAGCGTGTCTCTTCAGACCTCCCACAAAGCACACAGCAGAACCATGTACCCAAACGTGGAAGCTTGATCGTTCAACAGGCCAAAGGAAAGATCATCATCTTTTCCAAATTCTGGAAGATTCGTCTAAAGAAAAAAAAAAAGGATTTTGCAAACCAAGTTCACTTATTTATACCTTTTTTTTCTCATTACAGTCACAACTTTTTTTATGGTTCCGCTCATCTTTCCCTCTCCGACCAATATACGTGTGAGTTAACGTTGTTAATAAAAAAAAAGTGGGGAGAAAGGCTTTTTATGAATAAAATGATGAATTGATATATAAACGAAAAGAAATAAAGAAAATTAGTCATCTATTGAACTAAAAAAAAAGAGAGAATGAATGCAAGTATGTTGTGTGAGTGTGTGGGTTAGATTGGATTGGGTTAAAAATGTGCATGTGAGAGAAAAGGTGGGCTGTTTATTATTATGGTTTTTTTCACCGTCGAATAGGTTTTCCTTGGATAACATCAATAATTTCTTGTTGTGATAATGTTTCATATTCTATTAACGCCTTTGCTAATCGGTGAAGCTCATCCATATGTTCTGTGAGAACACGTCTTGCTCGCGTTTCTGCGCTCTATATACAAAAACAGCATTAGTATATAAAAATCCGAACACTGTTTAAAAAGTATAAATCTTACCAAGACAAACTCCTTGATTTCTCCTTCAATCAATTGCTTAGTATCAGTGCTTAATAGTTGCATATCTTCATCATCATATTCTACTGGACCAATTTTTTCACTCATGCCATAATGTCGAACCATTCGTTTAGCAACTTCGGTTGCTTTGACAATGTCGCTATGAGCACCACTCGTCACATTATCAGAGCCAAAAATTAATTCTTCTGCAATTCGACCTCCCAAACAAATATCAAGTTGTGCTAAAAATTCCCGTCGCGTAAAAGAATCCTATATCATTTGGGGGGGGGTTTTAAAAAAATATAAATGATTTCGTCCCTATTCCGTCATAAACCAATATCTTCATCATCAAAATATATACCTTATCCATTTCTGGGAGCTGAACAGTCATACCCAAGGCACGCCCACGAGGCATAATGGTTGCTTTATGTAAAGGCATAGCACCCGGTGTATAATAAGCTACCAAGGCGTGCCCACCTTCATGATAAGCTGTTAACTTTTTACTTTCATCTGTAATCACAGCACTTCTTCGTTCAGCGCCCATAATGATTTTATCCTTGGCATATTCAAGATGACGCATATCCACTTCTCGTACGTTTTCTCTGCTTGCTTGAATAGCTGCCAAATTCACCAAATTGGCCAATTCAGCACCACTAAAACCAGGTGTTCCTCTCGCAATCACAGATACATCCACGTCGGGGGCCATCATCACTGCTTTCATATGGTGTTTGAGAATTTGCATACGACCACGTACATCGGGGAGGGGGACGTTGACCATACGATCAAAGCGACCTGGTCTCACCAAAGCTTTATCCAAGAGTTCTGGGAAATTGGTGGCGGCAATAAATATCACACCTTCTGTTTGTGAAAAACCATCCAAATCGACCAAAAGTTGATTTAATGTTTGTTTCATATACGTCGAATCCTTTGGATTACGTTTTGATCCAATAGCGTCGAGTTCATCAATAAATACAATACTAGGTGCTTTTCTTCGAGCAGCAGCTATAATAATAATAAATATAAATTCCCTCCTTTTGTGAGTATATTGATTTTGCTATTGTAATTTTTCATTCTCTCTCTCTTTTTTGATTTACAAAAAAAAAAGATATATCTGCAGACTTTACCAAATAGATCTCGTACACGACGAGCACCCACGCCAACGTACATTTCATCAAATTCACTACCGCTCATAAAAAAGAAAGGTACGCCTGCTTCACCAGCAACAGCACGAGCAAGTAAAGTTTTACCAGTACCAGGAGGACCTGTTAATAATACACCTTTGGGCAATTTACCACCCAATTCTGTAAACCTATGTGGATTTTTTAAGAACTGGACCAATTCCTCAAGCTCTTGTTTTGCTTCATCACATCCTTGTACATCTGTAAACTTGACAACTTGTTGAGATGATGGTTCATACTCGGTTTGTGGTGTGGTTGTTGTTTTGAGAAGACCAGAATTTTCCAATGCAAGTGATAATACAGTCAAGAAACAAAATGCATATGTAACAGTAACTCCAACCCAACGAAGTATACGCCATACAAGGTATCCGCGTGCTAGTAAAGAAGATTTAAATATATCAGTTTGTCAGCGCTACTATTAAATGAATCCATATTCCTTTCCATTTTAATAATCAGATCTATACCTTCTTCAACTACAACATAAATTGGATCCTTTTGGGTATTACCCATACCCAGTTCACCATTTCTCCGTACACCTGCAAGAGCATCTGCTAATTCACCCTTTCCTATTTAATTGATCAGTCTCTCATTTTGGTATCTATATATTTTCTTGGCCATATTTACTAATAAAAACGAAAAAAAGATTTATACCTCCTTCACGTTGTAATCGATTCATTAAATCAGGTATTACTTTACTTTGTTGTCCACTTTCCACTAGTGCTGATATATATTGACGATAACATTCTTCATCATGTGCAAACCTTCCTCGTTCAAATCGTGTGACAACTTCTCCCGGTTTCCGAGCCATCCGAAGTTCCTAAGAATAAGATATAAAATAATAACGCTCAGACCAACTTTGTTACGATTCTGATATTTATTATTAAACTCCTCTCTTTCGCACGTTTCTTACTTTATATAACGCAGCTTGAATATGTGGATCATTAGGTGAAGCATTTGCTTCTTGTTCAAGCCGTTGTAATCTTCTTGGATCTCGTGCACGTTGATTCTGAAAGAAGCGTTTTTGTTGATGTGAATGATGATGTTTTGTTATTGTGGACCAACGGAATGGAATCAAGTCCGACGAAGATATCTATGATGTTATGTATGGCGCATCCCAAAAAGAGAAGTAAGTGTATATACTCACGGCAAGTCCCACGTACATATGAATATATATGTATAAATATAAACATATATAAAAATCAACCAAAACACAATTGAACGCTCTCTCTTTCTCTCTACCCCTTGCATATTTTTTCATAATAATAATAAAAATAAAAAGAATTTTCTGTTCCTTTACCTTTAATAACCTTAGTTCCTGAGGTGTTCTTGTTGTCGCTCCAATAAATATAGATTCTGTTGCTACATTATTTGAACTAAAATAGAATCGTGAATGGGTAACTAAACGTGGTAATCGATGATCACGCCACTTTGACGCTTGAGCTAAAAACTAGAGGAAAAAAAAGAGAATTCAAAACCAGTGAATGGTTGCAAGAGTTTACTACTAAGTAATTCAAAATTGCTTGTTTCAAAAAAAATAATAGAAAATAAATGATTATTTAAAATAAAATACCTTGTGGGTAGATTTTAATTGGGCACTCATTTAAGAGTATAAAAAAGAAGAGAGGAAGGAAAGAGAGAAAAAGTAAAAAAGACTAGAAAAAAAAAGGCGAGAGGGGAGAAGAGAAAGAACAGTGGAACGAGAATTGAAACCAGCAGCATTTTGCGAAACACCTGTTGCCAAATTTGATTCTCTCACACCCTTTCTGTGTATGTAATTTAAAGCAGCATTATACATCATCACATATACTTGGGAATTATTATATATTATCACACAATTGAAATACCATAATCTTCATTGTTAATTAAAAATAATAAAGTGATCAAATGCTTTTTGTTTTTTGTTGGCTATTTATTGAAAAACAGCAAGCAAACCGGCTTCTATCAAAAACCATCAGAGAAATCAATCATCTTAAATCTAATGCCACACTTTTATTTTTATAAAGCTTGTTATCTGTGATTTATAACAAAAGGGGATGGATATTTGCATATTAGATCTTGCAATATCGAGCGCATGACGCGTATACCATCAACTTCATTTTACGAGTCCGACTCATGGATGCATAAAATTGGTTTCCATAAACAGTTTACTTCTTTAATCAACGATGAATAGCCATTTTTCTTTTGATGGATATATAATTAAACCGCTAATGATAATATACATTCATAGTACTCGTCATAATTCCTCAGGTGAAACAGTGATACAATTAAATAGTCCAATAATAAGAACAGTGATGTACCTTTAATCATCGTGCATGTGTTTATTATGTAATATACTAAGTAGCAGAGATAAACTGATTGCTAAAAGAATTGTCTTAAGAATCTTACATATAAATATAATATATATAATAATGACAAGATTTTTTTAAAACTTTTATAGGTATATATAAATTTACATACTATTATGCATCATCGTTTTTGCTAATAATACCAAATCTCTGCAAAAAAAAAAGAAAGCTTAATATGTAGTATAAAATACGAGTTCTATTAATAAATGCGTATTATGCTCTGATACTGTAAACCATAATGTTGTCTTACATAGATCTTTTATCATCTTGATTACATATTTTTTTATATACAGGCTTAACATAGTATTTCTACTACGCTAAGTACTTGCTAATAATAATTTGCATCATCAGCTATCGTTATGCATGGAATCTCATCAAAAGGATGGCGTGTCATGACAATATCCATTGCTATTACTTAACCGATGGATGTGTGAATAATAATAAACTCTTAAAAGTAAAGTACTAATACGCATTACTTTTATATTAAGGATGTATTCTCTCATTAAGTGTCAGAGATCACCTTAACGAAGTCGTCCTTGGTAATGGATAATGGTAGATGTGGCATTATGTATGCATAGCGCATATTGAAGATAACGGCAATCAGATGATAAAATGCTCGCCGACCTTCTTTTATCTATACTGCATCAAGAAACCCAAGCAAAACTTTAAATGTAACAATGTAATATAATTATACTACTAAACAACCCAATGAAGGTCAAACAACTGGACCAATATATGTATAATATTATTAATAGAAAGGAAGATAATCAATGAATTTCGAGTAGTATATGTACTTTATGCAGAGTTCTTATAATAGTATATTAATCATATATAAAGAGAAATTGTTTCAATGTCAACAGTACAACATTATTATTATCATTACGTCTACTACTAGTATTGCTGTCCACGAAACCATCTTTGACAGTCAGGAACTACAAGGGCATGTCATAAATGACGAACAAGTCAATTTTATCGGAAGTTGTAGAGATTCTTGTGGGTCGACTATCATTCTATACCTTTCAGCTTTTGGGTAGAAAGGTAAGTATATATACACGGAAATAATTTATATCCTATCTATGTGAAACAGTGGAACGATCAGTATAAATGTCCAATTTTGTATTTGCATATGCTGACTTTGATAAATTAAGCAATAAATTTAGCAAGAGATAAATCGTTTTGGTGGTTCGTCATCAGTGGTACGTATAATATCTATTTTTCCCTTTGGTATACTATAAATATGCATTTTTTTGTACATAGCATGAAATCTATTAAAATTGCAACCTATACCGTATTGTAATATGATACTAACAACACTAAAAATATGCCATCATCAATTTAAATCTATATCTTCAATTAATAGAAACACCGATAATTAGGAAGGTTGGCAATAATGTTATAATCAATAATAGCAATGGTTGTTGAATTGAAAAGCAAGGCGATAATGTTACTCTGAATCGAGGAGGAATCTATCATTTTAAATGTTTATATAGGAGCAACCTATCTTACTACCTTAATGCTAAAGATTGTGATGGATTGGTTCCGTTATAGGAACCTTGCAACATTCACAAGCCATTTTATCAACGAAACCTTACTGGTCCCTGTGTAGTTGAAGGGCCTTTCCGATATTCATCTGATTGAAGAAGGTTCAGAAACGTTAAAGCAATCAAAAGAAAGAATAAACAGAGATAGCAACGACTATATCCATTTACTCAGAGTTCCTTCAGAATACAATGTTGATGATTACATTGCAACATGCACAACCGAAGTTACCTTGAATTTACCTTATTATCATGAATTTGGTTCCACAGTAGTTCATCCAGATGATGTCTTTAGGAAAAATTGGTCAACCACATCGGTGCCTCTCAGTAGCATAAATACTGCTGCTGCTGATAATGATAATGGTGCTAATTTGGTAATACAACAGTCAACAGTATTATATTCTGAGGAAGTAAAGGCCATTTCATTACTTCAAAATGTCATTGATGCCATAACAGAAGAAAAAAAGAAACAAACTGTTTGTGACAAATACCTGTCTCATTTCACACTTCCGGATGACCGGTGGATCGGTGATCTCATATTAACTTTTGTTGCAGGCAACAAAATGCATCACCAACATCGTTATACAATAATACACCGCATCAACAGAATCATTATCCACAAATAACTGAAGGAAATATTAATGAAGAATATCGTCCTGCTGTATTGGGATATAAAAGTGTACAGTTCAAGGATCTAATACCTCCAAATACTACACGACTAATGCTTATTTCAACAACACCCGGTATCACTGATATGGGTGGGGATAAGTTTGAAATGAAAGTATGTATTTTTGATGAGGACGATCTATTATTAGCAATAACAACAACATATAGTGTTCTTTTTTTTCCCAACCATTACTAATAGACTAGCAGCTTTAGCAAGAAGCATACGAGCCTCTGAAGTCGTGCACCATAGCTAATTCTTGCTATCATTGAACATTGGCGCTTAATAAATTCCCTATGTTTAAAATAAGAAGCATTCCAAGCCTTTATTGAAATAAAGCAGTGATATTTATTCAACATCAATTGATATTCTATATCTATATCTTTCTATATTATTAAAATCACTAGGTTTTTACGACTTACGTTTTGTTTCTTACAAAAAAGGGAATACTCCGCCAATAATTTTTTTTTTTACATTGTTAGGTTCATATGTATATTTAAGTTATGAAAGTGGAAAGCACTTTTTCTTTTCTATACTCTAAAGTAATACAATCTTTATAAATTTCTCTTTATCTTCAACATGTCAACTCCCATTTGCAACAATTGCGGTTTGCCCGGCCATCAGCGCACCAATCATCGTGATTGCCTTGCTAATCCAAACAGAATAGCAATGCGCGAAAATGAAGAGCGTGATTATAATGAATCGCGTGTTGTACCTGTACCTGTTTGTGTAAGCTGTGGTCAAGAAGGTCATTCACGCAGTACCCATAGCTCTTGCCCTAACAATCGTGCAAATAATAGCGATAATTCTGAAACTGCTCACATAGTTCGTGTACCTGTTTGTGCAAGCTGTGGTCAAGAAGGCCCTTCACGGAGTACACATCATTCATGCCCCAATCACAATTCCAACAACAATGCTAATGCTGAATCTACTGCAAATGTTAATAATAATAACGCCAATAATAATAATAATATAAATAATAGACAACAACGCGTAAGCCTGATAAATTTTTTTTTTTCATCTATTCATATGATATTAGCTATTAATTGTATTAAGTATAAAAAATATAAATGTGATCCAATTTCATAATATTGGCCGTATTTCCAGCATTGTCCTCCCACCACATCATACTCTTGGTCTTATGGATACTGGATGTAATCATTGCCGTGCTCAACTCTTTATCGAAGAACGTACTTCCGAAACTTCGGTTAGAAATCCAAGATTCAAACTTTGCTGTCAGGAAGGAGCAGTTGAACTTCCTCCATTAAACTCAACCCCACCTGCAATTTCTCAACTCTTACGCGGTAGTGACACAGTCTCTACCCATTTTCGTCAGTACATCCGTGCTTATAACAGTGCGTTAAGCTTTACATCCCTTGGAGTCAACATTGATCAGACTGTTGCTAATATGCAAGGAGGAGCATATAATTTTCGTATTCATGGAAGTCTTTATCATCGAATTGGCTCTTTATTACCAGCTGATGATAATAGACCAACATTTGCACAAATTTATATACACGATCCAGCAACCGAAACAGCCAAACAACAAGCTACAGAAACAGCAAATAGACAAGCTGTTTCAAATGTACAACTTGATAACAATACTCTCCAATCATTGCAAACACTTATGCATGATATAAATCCATTCGTTCGATCTTTTCAAAATATGGCACAAATTGCACATCAACGTGGCGTTGATAATGTCAGGATGGTTATTAGATCCGAAAATACCCCTGATCATCGACGTTACAATGCACCTACTGCTGGGGAAGTTGGAATTATTATTGTGGGTAATCATGACGATGAAAATATTGGGAATCGAGATATTGTATTGAGAACCAGATCCAATCAGTTAGAACGGATCAGTGAGATACATCATTTTTATGATCCACTTCAATATGTTCTTATTTTTCCTCGAGGTGTGTTTAGGTTTTTAGTTAATTGATCTAAGGGTGACGATTGAGATATTGTATTATTAATAGAATAAATAAAATGATAAATAGGAGATGAAGGATGGACCATCAATACAAGAGCAAATAATCGCAACATCACCCCAATGGACTTTTATAAATATCGTCTCATGATCTGTGTTCATAATAACAATAATACAAATGATCTTCATCGCTTTGGAAAATTGTTTCAACAATATATTGTTGATATGTACGCCAAATTGGAAGCAAATCGTTTAGGTTATATCCGCTATAATCAAGAAAGTATACGATCTGATTTGTATCGTAGTGTAGCTGATGCTATGGATGTTGGTGATAATAATATGGTAGCTCTTGGAAGACGTGTTATTTTGCCATCATCTTTTATTGGCTCTCCTCGACATATGCAACAATTGTATCAAGATGCGATGAGTATTGTGCACCGTTTTGGCAAACCCGACCTTTTTATAACCTTCACATGCAATCCAAACTGGCCAGAAATTCAACAATCCCTTTTACCAGGCCAACGTGAACCTGACCGTCCAGACATTAGCACACGCGTTTTTAGATTAAAGCTCAAGCAATTAATGAATGACCTTACAAAGGATATGGTTTTAGGCCGGGTAATTGCCCATGTTCATACGGTGGAATTTCAGAAGCGCGGGCTCCCACATGCACACATTCTGCTTATTCTTGCCAATGAAGATAAACCTGTAACTCCCACTGATTGTGACAATATTGTTTCTGCTGAATTACCCAATGCAGAAGATTATTCTGATGCACGTAATACTGTTCAACAACATATGATCCATGGTCCCTTTGGTCACTTAAATCCACGTTCACCATGTATGAAAGATAATAGATGCACCAAAGGTTATCCCAAACAACTCAGACAAGAAACAGAAATGAACGAAAATGGTTATCCAATTTATCGACGTCGAAATAACGGAGACTATATAATGAAAGCAGGCCGTAGAATTCATAACGAATGGGTTGTCCCACACAATATTTATCTTTGTACAAAATACGATGCTCATATTAATGTTGAAATCTGCACCTCCATTCATTCCATCAAGTATGTTTATAAATATGTCTACAAAGGCCATGATCGAGCATCAGCAAGAGTAGTACAAAATCGACAGCCTGCCGCGAACCCTGATAACGACGAAGTACAGACATATGACGAAATCAGCACCTTCCTTGATGCTCGCTATGTTTCTGCTTCTGAGGGATGTTGGCGTTTATTTTCATTTTTCTTATATCACGAATTTCCTGCACATGAACGGTTAGCAATCCATCTTCAGGATGAACAATTGGTGTATTTTCATGAGGGAGAAAATCCCACAGATGTGATTCAAGGCCGTGCTCATGAAACTACATTAACAGCATAGTTTGAATATAACAGACAGCACCCAGATAATACTGCTCTTCAAAATACCCTTTACATCAATTTCCCAGAAGAGTATGTACTTGTTAGAAGTACACGTAGTTGGAAAGTTCGAGAACGAGGTCATGGTGGTACCATTGGTAGAATGTTTGCTGTTTCCCCTCGGGAGGTTGAAAAGTACCATCTTCGGCTTTTGCTCTGTGATGTACAAGGTGGTAAATCTTTTGTCGATATGCGTACAATAAACAGAGGTGAAGAAAATGAAGAGGTTTTACCATCTTTTCAAGCTGCTGCTCGAAGACGCGGTTTAATTACTGGCCAGCAAGAATGGAGTGATTGTCTGGATCAAGCTAACACTTACCAACATCCTCATGCAATGCGTCGTTTATTTGCCATTATCTTGGTATTCTGCTGTCCTGATGACCCATATAATTTGTGGTTAAATTATCGGGATGGTTTAGCTGAAGATTACTTACATGCAACACGGGAAGAAATGGACGATCAAAACTTACAATTTTCTGAAGCCATATACAATCGTGCCTTATTGGATATTGAGTCTGTTATGGTCAATCTCTCCCGCTCACTACGCGAATTTGATGGATTTATAATTCACAGAACCCGAAATTGACGATGACACTGATAGCAGTGAGCCGATTATAATTCGTGAGCATCGAAGATTAACAGCACATTTGGCTTTACAACCTGAACAGCAATTGCAATTCAATGAAGATCAACAAGCAATCTTTGATTCAATCTTTCGCTCACTTGATGCACCACAACATGAACCAAAATTGCATTTTGTTGATGGTCCTGGTGGAACCGGAAAAACACACCTTTTTAATTCAATTCTTGATCATGTCCGACGGGCCGGCCATATTGCTCTTGCAGTAGCTACGAGTGGTACTGCTGCATTGTTATTGAATTCTGGGCGCACTGCTCATTCTACATTCAAAATTCCATTAAATGTAAATGATACATCTATGTGTAGCTTTACAGCAGGCTCTGATACAGCAAGACTCATTAGATTGGCCAATGTTATTGTGTGGGATGAAGCTTCAATGATAAGTCGTGACCTTATTCAAACTGTAAACAGAAGTATTCGAGATGTCATGCGTACCGTTGATCCTGCTCTTGAGCGTGTCCCTTTTGCAGGAAAAACTGTGATATTTGGAGGTGATTTTCGCCAGGTATAGTATTTTTCCAACCAAGTAAGCATTTTTAAGAATATTTATTTAATATTAACACTTTTTTTTTGGTAAATTAAATAGGTACTTCCTGTAATTCCAAATGCTGAACGTCCTCAAATTGTTTCCCAGTGCTTAAAACAGGCTACTAATATTTGGCGCCATGTCATAGTCCATCATCTTCATATAAACATGCGCGTTCAACAAGCTGCTAATACTGCTGATGGTGAACAATTACGTGAATTTGCCGAATATTTGTTACGCATTGGTGGTGGTACTGAGCCATTGGTACCAAATACGGAAGATAGGATTCGAATCCCTGCTCATATGCTTATGCCACGGTATAACACATATGATCTTATTGCTACTGTATTTGGTAACCTGCATTTGCCAAGTGTTGATCGTGATTTTCTTACTAGCCGTGCTATTTCAACTCCTAAAAACAAAGACGTTGCTGTTATAAATGATCTTATTCTTGATCAATTCCCAGGTGAACCATCCGAATTTAAAAGTGCTGATGCAGTAGATGACCCAGAGGACCAAATCCGCTATCCAAACGAACTCCTCAATTCTTTAAACCCATCTGACCTTCCACCACATAACCTTCGACTCAAACCCAACTGTCCTGTCATGCTACTCCGAAATATAGATTCTGCGAACGGCCTCTGTAATGGTACAAGATTAATCGTTCCGTCATGGCGCGCATACGTCCTGAAGCTGAAATTGCTACTGGACCAAAAACAGGCACCAGGGTTCTTATCCCACGTGCTACCCTTACTCCTTCTCTCACACAATCACCCATTCAGTTTAAACGGACACAATTTCCGGTTCGTTTAGCATTTTCAATAACGGTCAACAAAGCACAAGGCCAAACTTTTGACAGTGTTGGTCTTTATTTGCCTGAACCTCCATTTGCTCATGGTCTTCTTTATGTCGCTATGTCTCGGGTTAGAACACCAACTTCAATTAGAATCATGCTCAACCCAGACAACTCAACAATTCCTGACCAAGAAGGCTTTAACACGCGAAATGTTGTATATCATGAGGTTCTTCTGTAACTCATGATTTTTCACCTCTTCTCTTTTACAACTCCATACAACTTTCCATTATTTTATCACTCTTATATTCATCACTGTTGTTTCATCTTACCTCTTTTGCTCTCCTCTTTTTTATTTTATTCAACATAATTACCGTAGATTTGTTCACTATTATTATTTCATATACATAGGGTTTAGGGTGAATTATAATTATTTGGGGTTATGGCTGCGCTTAGGAAAGGAAAAAAATGGAAACAACTCGCGAAGCGGGTGGTTTCCATTTTTTTCCAGTTAACTTTAAAGTCTAATATGACCAATGAAAATGAAAAGTGAAGAAAATTCGCGAAGCTAATTTTCGCCTTTTTTTTTCTCAATTAACAATAGCATTGAAAAGATAAGCTACATAGGATTTGAGACCAAGTAACAAAGAAAGAGTGAAAAAATGATAACCATTCGCGAAGTGAGTGTTTATCATTTTTTTCAATAAATATTTAAAGTCTAATATGGCCAATTAAAATGAAAAGTGAAGAAAATTCGCGAAGCTAATTTTTGTCTTTTTTTTCAATAAATATATATCACTGTATTCCCAAAACATATATACAACATTGAATCCCCAAAACAATTATACAGCATTGAGTTCACAAAACTATTATCCAGCCTTAAATGACAAGTGAAGGGGGTCAAAGGGGGCTTGCCCCCTTTGCGAAGGAGGCCGTAGGTCTCCTAGTACAAAATTAAATATATAAACGCAATCCTGGTTCTTCAAGATCATATCAAAATTACTACATTATTATAATTAAATTGGTAAGAAATGATTATCTTGATTAGAACTATACATCTTTCATAGGTTTAATGATGCATAATAAGATGAATCCACCTGTTATGACACTACACAGATAACTCATCAAACACTATTGTAGTCCTAATTTTTTTTGAAGGTAATTATATGTGATTTCTATTTTATTATTATATATGTACGATGTTGTTAAAAAATTGGATAATGGTGTGTTTTTTTTTCGAATAATTCAGTGAAGTTTTTCCTGTCGATCCCACATTTCCTTATATACACTATGGTCAGTTCCCAACAATCTCTCATGCGAGCCTGATTCAACAATCTTTCCATCCTTAAGTACAAAAATTGTATCTATATCAAAAGTAGCAGTGTATGAGTAAATATGAGCCCTTTATCTTGGATCTGGATTTTTTTTTTAAAAAATACATACCAGCATCTCGGATGGTTCTTAATCTATGAGCAATATGGAAGCTTGTCATACCCGTCTCACGCAATATGCTTCGGAAATTTGCAAGCAAGGATTGTTCGGTGTGGGTATCCAAAGCTGAGGTAGCTTCATCCAAGAACAAAATTTTTGGATTCTTGAGAAGTGTACGAGCTAAAGATACACGTTGCTTTTCACCACCTATATAATTTATATCATAAATGATTTTTTTTCAGTTTATCGCCGTAATTTATATATCACCAATTGTTCTCCCTGCGTTCTATATTCTTATTCATACACACTAAAACTGTTTTCCCTTTCGTTTTTTTTTCTTTTTAAAAAAAATATAATAACTCTACCTGAAAGCATAAGACCACGTTCACCAACCTTGGTTTCATATTTATCGGGTAAACTCATAATAACGTCATGGATCTCGGCACGTTTTGCAGCATCATGAACTTCTTGTTGAGTTGCATCAATACGACCATATTGTACATTATACAAGATGGTGTTATTAAATAAACTTGTATCTTGTGGGACAACACCAATGGCTTTACGTAAACTATCCATACGAATATCCTTGATATTTTGTCCATCAACATAAATATTTCCAGATTGAGGTTCATAGAAACGGAATAAAAGACGCAAGATGGTGGATTTACTATTATAAAAAAAAGGTTTAATTAGAACGATAAAAAAAATAAATTAATTATTCTTCCTGTGATCCATTCATCCAATTCCGCCACTCTTAGAGCAACGTAACCTGTTCTCTCCCAACCTCAACAAAAACTTACCCGCAACCACTAGGTCCAACAAAGGCAGCCTTTTCACCAGCCTTGACAGTAAAGCTAACATTATTCAAAATGGGTCGCTCTGGATGATATCCAAACACCACGTTTTCAAAACGAATTTCACCTCCCTTGAAGATAAGATCCTTGGCGTCCGGCGCATCTTGGATCGTTGCTGACTGGTTTTCCAAATGGAACATGGTATCCATATCAATCAAAGACTGGCGCAATTCACGATAAACGGAACCCAAAAAGTTGAGAGGCATAGATAATTGGAACACCAGTTGATTCACCATGACAACATCACCGACTGTCATAGTACCATTCAATACTCCTTGTGCTGAAAGGAACATCATAGCGGTTAATGCTGTACTAAAGATAGCGTTTTGTCCAGCATTCAAAGCAGCCAAACTAGATGCGACCTTGAGCGATGCATTTTCGTATTTCTTGAGTGGTTTATCATATTGATCTGCTTCGAATTTTTCATTGTTGAAATATTTCACAGCCTCGAAATTAATCAAAGAATCCACAGCCTTGGTAGCGGCTTCGTTATCAGCAGCGTTAGCTTGTTTACGGAACTCGGTACGCCATGCGGTCGTTGCCACCGTAAACGCCGTATAAGCAACAATGGTCGTAAATGTCACAGCAGCATAAGGTGTGCCAAACTTGTAGGCCAAAATGCCACATACCATTGAAATTTCCAATGCAGTAGGCAAGATATGAAATACAATCGAACTAAGCAAAAAACTAATACCCTTGGTACCACGATCGATCGCTCGGTTGAGACCACCAGTTTGTCGAGTCAAATGGAAACTCAAATCCAATCGATGCAAATGGGCAAACACGTTCAACGCAACGCGTCGAATCGCCTTTTGGGCAACAGTAGCAAATACTGCATTACGAAGTTCTTGGAATGCACTGGCACCTAAACGAGCCAAACCATAACCAATGATAGCGGCACCACAGACTCCCCAAAGAGTCGCATCCGCAGGAAACGTTGTACCGAGAGAATCAATCACTTCTTTGAAAAAGAACGGGACTTCGACATTTAATAGTTTACCTCCCACTAAAAGTGAAAGGGCAATCACGACGCGTGCTTTGACATTGGCGTCTTTTTTAGGCCATACATATTTCATGAGTTGACGAATAATGGCCCAATCAGTTGCATTGCGATCTTTAAGACCACTACTGGCGTTGTTGGTTGTTGCAGGAGGCGTTGCTGTTTCGACTTTTTTGGTGACTTGTTGCTTTGTTTCTTGAAATAACGGACGTTGGTGTGAGAATGCACGACGAAGTGTTTGACTCGAAGGTTGCCGGGTGGTTATTGTTGTATTATTAATAGGTAGAGAAGAAAACATGACAGTACTTTGAAATCGCCGAGCGGGCAATGTAAAGTTGGTAGCAACACTGCCTGCTGGACGGACCGTCCTTAAGCAGGAAAGTGATAGCCTCGACAGCATTGTGAATGAGAAAAAGGAGAACTTTATATTTCTCTTTTTTTTTTAGTTACAGTGTGACCGAAATTATATGAAAAGAGAAAAAAGGGTAGAAAAAAAACCTATTTCTTCACCCTCCCCTTTTATAAATGAAGTTAGCCAGGGTCCGACTCATCAGTGTAAAATCGCTGTCAAAAAAAGTATATCGCGGCTTTACGGTGGTGTGCTATCTCTGCGCATATTGTGCCAGTTTTTCGAATTTCCTGACTCAGTGATAAAATCTTTTTTTTTTTTTCACGACTCATCACAGAGCAGTTTGTGCCTGTGTAACATAAAGATCGATCAATCCTTCCATTGTTATCCATCGATTCAACACTTGTAATTTAAAGAAGTATTTACTAAGCAACAACAATAATATATAAAATTTCAAGAAAGAGTTTCAAGATGATATTTAGATTTAATATACATAATAGCAGTATAAATATATTCTAGTGTACAATAACTCTATTTGATAAATATATATCCTGGTAAATGAAGAGATCCATAACATATAAAGAAAGAAAAGAAGAACGGGTAATGAGGGCAGTAATAGTAGTAGTACAGTTGACATGTATTTACATATACTTAGATATACTCTTTCCATATATTTAATCAATATCCAGAATATCTTTCATTCGATCATAAACCATAAAACTTATGCCCATCATTGGAAATACTTTAATATATCCAATACTCAATCCCACATAAAATCCTTTCAATCCTTTCGATTGATATATAAGTTTTGCCGTATCCATAAACTTCACAAACTTGTTCGGATGAAGTAATCCACTCACTTGCATTCGCCTTCGAATCACCTATATGCAATTTGATATAAGTATGTTTTCATCCCAATTCCAAATGGGAGTTTACGAGAAGGGTAGATTTAACGTATCAAAAAAATATCATCATTACGTACTTCCAGTGGATAACTTGATGTCTGTGCAACTAATCCAGAAACACCACCACATAATAATTCAGCCCATGGTTTTAGTGGTGGTTTTTCTACCATACGACGATTTTCAGGATCAATTTGGACAGGCAAGCGTGTGTAAGGTGAAATAATTGGATCAAATCGAAAAAGATGAGTCATAACATGGTATGTTCCAAAAGATATGCCAGCATATGGAATAATTCCTGCTACGGTTGGAAAGAATCCTCGATAAAAATTCAATAAATGAAAAGATGATGCAGCAGCAGGTTCTTTATAGATTTGTTTGCATGTATCAATCAGAGTAGGTCGTACTCGATTTTCTTGTTTAACAACGTAAGCCATACGGACACGAACAAGGTCCAAAGGATATGTAAATAGGATACATGTGATACCTAGATAAAAAAAAAACTGTAAATGTAAATTTTCTTTTCATACTTTTATATATCTATAAATATATACATTACCTGCAAGTGATCCTGCAAAAAATTCTCTTGTTGCAGTTTCATGTGCTTTCGTCGGCATAAGTAACTTTTTTTATGAATAAATATAACAGAATACATGTTATTATGAACTGATCTTCCAATATTAAAACCTTGTCATTGTTTTATAGGTGAAATGATAAAAATACAAACATACTGCACGAAATTGTTCAATTGAAACAAACTTGATTGATGCATATGGGAAAATTCGTAATAGTGTTACTGAATGACCTTGAAAAAGGCCTAGTACACCCGTATGCTTAATGATATCCCGACCGGCTTTAAAAGCTCCCGTGAATGTCCCTAATAATCAAATTGATAGAATCAATTAGATTTACAATGTTGTTACCGTTATTTCTTTTTTACTCTTTACTAATAAAGAGTAGAAATAAAAAAGTACATAAAGATATTTATATAAAGTTTACCTGAATACTTTTCAAACACTGGGTTTTGTGCTTGAAACAGAATCTTGACCCGATCTAATGGCGCGATCGCTGTTTTAGCCTAGAATAACATTTCAAAAAGGTGTTCAATAAACCATTGAAATGAATCAAAATATAATTACAAAGTATATAATGGCATTTATATATTACCACACAGCCTGCAATACCACCAGCAATAGCAGAACGTATTACATAGTCGAGATTCTGGGTACGTTCACGACGCTTTTTACCGCTCGTCATAACAACTTCTTTATATATTTTTGGTGTAGGTATATGGAAAAGAGGGTTAAGAAAAGGTTTATGTGTTACCCGCTCCAAATACTCTCTCATGCAAAAAACATCGGAAAAGTAATTACCCTTTGCTTTGGTACTAGTACTGCATTTTATACCCTTGTTTTCGCCTCTAATCATAGAATCTATCACGATATGTTATTTTGTGTGATTTTCCATGGCAACAAAAAAAATATATATATGAGAAAATAGCGTGCTAAACATAAAAATACGCTTATTCATTTTTGATTATTATTATCGTAATATCATCATGCCACGCTATTCTCCTTTTTTTTCTCTTCTTTATAATTAATTATACACAATGTATTATTCATTATTCACTATTATTACTTGATAACATTAATAGAAAACTCGAGCTTTCGATCCAAATAGATTATAATAAAAAATGTATAAAAATTCTTTGTTTTACATTATTCTGTCATTTTTTTTTCTTTCAAAAAAAAAACACATTATTAAATTCAGCAAGAACGCACCGAAAAAAAGATCATGAATTAATATAATCATGCAGCCTTTTACAAGTGCTTTTGAACTAATACGTAACCTTTGGATAAAGCTTGTATTCTTTATTGCGGAACCCATATTTCCTCTCCTTTTACCTGATCCCTATACTCGTGCTGGTAATGTTCGAGTCCAAGATAAGCCTGCTCACGAAA
The DNA here is from genome assembly GCA_025677815.1 of Phascolomyces articulosus. NCBI lineage: Eukaryota > Fungi > Mucoromycota > Mucoromycetes > Mucorales > Lichtheimiaceae > Phascolomyces > Phascolomyces articulosus. The sequence continues at coordinate 782,999 of JAIXMP010000003.1, read as the reverse complement.
GTCGCGTTACAATGACGGAAATCATTGCGGCTCATCATTGTAATGTCAGAGTATGTTGACATTATTCTTTATTTTGGAAATGGAAGATGATGTTTAAATTATAAATGAATGTTGATATCTCTCTCTTTCTCTCTCTCTCTATATATATATAATTTTTATATTAGGGACTTTGTAAAGCAGGCTCTATTATGGCTTGGGTGGATATTGCAGCCGGTATTGCTGCTAAACGACATGCTTCTTCGCCCTCGGTAAGAACTTTGTTGTGTTATTATAACAATTTTTGCCTAACCTAAAAATAACAATAGGTGACTCGGTCTATCGATGATGTTGCATTTCTGCACCCAGTCAAAAATGGGGATATTGTGAGTGGATGTTTTTATCTACTGAATATATGATAATGTTTTGAAACAAACAGCTCGATCCATTTATATATATAATATCAATATTTTATATATAGATAACGATTCAAGCATCGGTTAATAAATCATGGAAAACATCCATGGAAGTTGGAGTCAAAGTAGAAGCACAAACACCGTTAACAGGTGATAGATTCTTTGTTGCTCACGCCTATTTGACATTTGTTGCTTTATCACCAAGACCACAACCTAAAACATACTTGGGAATCAAGTGGGTTGAACATCGTCCAACACGTGTTCCTGGTCTGATACCAAATTCTGATATGGAAAAGAAACGATATGAAATGGCCGAAAAACGTCGACAATATCGATTTATGGAAAAGAATAAACCAGATTTGCAAAGTATACGTGATTTAATGCGTGATTGGTCTCAAGGTCTTAAAGAACATGCTCATCAACATACGGCAGCTATCAAATCTCATCCAGCATTTCAACCACGAGCATCTGTAGATGAAGATCGACAACAAAACGATTTTAGTTATATCAATAATAATAGTAACAGTGATGAAAGAAGAGGAGGCGGAGAAGGAGAACAATCGAGTTCTACTATTGTTGATATGAGTGGGGAAGATGAAACGACGAGTATCACTGCCGATGATCAGGAGCAACAGGATTTGTCAACTGAGCATCTCCAACCTCCAAAACGAAGAAAACGTTATTCGATAGATCCAATCATGCGACTGCCATTTATGGAAGCGCCGATGGAAACAACGTTTGCTGAAATGGTTGAATTGGTCATGCCTCAACATGCAAATACTTTGAATATTACTTTTGGTGGTATTGTAATCCAATGGTTAGAGCAATGTGCTTTGGCTAGTGCAAATCGATTATCAAGGGCCTACTTATTGACAGCAAGGTAAAAATATTATAAATAGGATTGCCTTTTGTTTATTGATTCAATCATGGTATCATGGAAGCATCAAGGTCTTGTTATACTAAAAAACCAGAACGATTTGTATAAATATAATAGCATTGACTCACTTTCTTTTGTAACACCCACTCATGTTGGCGATGTCGTAACTATTCGTTCCATCGTATCTCGAGCTTATTCATCATCCATGGAAATATATGTGAGCATGGAAGCTGGTAAATATTATTTCTTTTTTCAAATTGCTCACAAATCTCTTATCTCATCTCTTCTCTCTCGTTATTATTACCCAAAATAATAGAAAACTTACAGACAGGAGAAACCAACTTTACCAATGATGCATTCTTTACGATCGTTGCTATTGATAAAGATCATATACCTGTTCGAATACCAAAAGCTATTCCTCGAACAGAAGCTGAAATGAAATTATTCGAGGGTGGAAACGAACGTCGAAAGGAAAGATTGGAACAAAAGGTGGAATTGATTAATCTAGTCAATAGTTCCGCCAGCCAAGGTTTTACAGCGCCTTATATTAGTATTCCGATTGCTTCTTCAGAATAGTCATTTATTATAGTTACTAAACGTATAGTTTGAGTTACTTTAATGGTTCAAAATAAATTCAAAAGGCCCATACAATATAACATTCTTGTTTGTATATACTTTATCAAAGAAACGCCTTGTTGACTCTTTGTTATTTGTTGACTCAAGTATTCTTTTTTTTTTGCATAAATTTTTTGCTCCAAGCCAATTTTATTTTATTTTCGACACAACAAAAGGATATTCCGAAAAAAAAACCCTCTCTCCTTTCTATCTCCCTTTTGTACCTATACCTTTTTTTAAAATTAATATAATGACAGCTTTTACTGACGATTCTACATTATTACTATCAAGACAATCCTCGAGATTTGCTAACGTCAATGTTCAACAACGAAGAAGACATGAACACCCCGTGACACAACAGCAGCAGCAATTTCATTCTGAAAGGAGAAAAGGAACAAACAACGACAGTGTCATTTTAGTTATAGAAGACGAACCAAAGCCAAAAACAAAGGTTAGATACTTAATTAACACCATTGTCCAATCTCATTCTGTATAAAAGGAATGAAAAAAAATAAAATTTTTATATTAATGAATGTCAATGGATTATATAGCAAAACAGAATTAGTCGCGAATCGACGCGTTCAATTGATTCAAAAATTATACCTAGAAACATGTTGAACGATTACGACAAAGAAGAAGAGGAAGAGGAAGAGGAAGAAGGGTATTTGAATGGCAATGGTAGTGATGGGGATCAACTTATCCCCAGTTACAATAAACATCATAATATCCCAACGCTTAATAGCGACCGTAGCAGCAACAGCAGCAGCAGCAGCAGTCATAGCAAACGACGATACTTGGAACCAGAAGATGTTGATTCGATTTATGGTGACTATCTAAATAACGACGAAGGCAGCACATCCAAGAATCCATTTGTTATCGATTCGGTATCGGATCGTACGAGTAATAATAGTAGTGTTTCAATTAATAAACGTCGAAGAACCTCTGAAAATACCAGACCATTACCTCCAATAGAACAACCAAAAAGATCACAACGACAACAACCACACTATGAAGAAAAAAATAAAGACGATCATGAAGAGGAGGATGATGATTATGATGATGTTAGTGAAGAAAAGTATGAGGTGGAAGAAATTCTGGCTCATAAAGTATATCGAGTAAGTAAAACAATAGAAACCATTGCACACCTTTTTTTTTAAAAAAAAAATGGAAGCAGCTATAGTTTCTCACTCTTCTCCTGATGGTGGGTATTTTAAACGCGTTTTTATTATATTAGAACAGAGTTGTCAAGTATGAAATCAAATGGGTTGGATATTCGAATAAACACAACACGTGGGAACCTGCTAGCAGTGTTCATGAGTAAGTTCAGAATGTAATAGCGCGTGCGTGTAATTCTTAAAATGCGATTTATAATATTTTAACAAACCTTTTTTTTTTCTATTACTCCCTTCTTGCCTCTCCCATTCCTTTAATAATATTATTCTAGGGATTGTCCAAAAATATGTGCCAAGTATTGGTCAAAGCATGAGCCACGCCCTATCAATGCCCCAACTAATTCAACATCGAAACAGCCACAGCAACAGCAACATAAAAAATCTGATGCATCGAATAAACAAGAAAGTTATATTAAACGACTTGAAAACCATAATATTACTGATGAAGACTTACATGTATCATTAAAGAATCAAGGATTTCATATAGCATATGGATCTGGATTCCCGACAAAATCGACAGATTGGATGCTTGAGATGCGCCAGATTCATTTGGTTCAAAAAGTAGAGGGTACTGACCAAATTTTAGCCTATGTGAGCTGGTAAGGAGTGCTAGAATATGCATATACACTTATTCACACACACACACACACACACACATATATATATATATATATATTCTCTCTCTCCTTTCCTTGTTGTTGTATACATCATTTCCTTCCATCCAGCCTATTCCTCCGCCCCTGCTCCTCTCTAAAAAGAAGCACAGCCCCTTGATAAAGTTATTCTTTTACATATATATATATATATATAGGGCCAACAGAAAGAAGACGGTACATGTTGTACAAGAACTTCATGATAAGTGTCCTGGAGAGGTAAAATGAAAAAAAATGGATATAGGAATAATGATATAATTGTATGTATGAATATTATACTTATTGCTAAATATTATAGTTAATCAGTTATTATGAAGCACGCATTCGCTTTGAGGATTAATAACAAGATAACTTCTACACACTAAATATAACTGCGGCGTTGACCACTTCGATTCCATAACTGTACACTTACGATCTGCTTAATTTTCTTTATTTTCTTTAACCTTCTCCTATTTTTCTTTCTTTTCTTTTTCTTTTTTTCTTTTTTTGTCTCTTTTTCTTTTTCTCTCGCTTATGAACTTTCTGTAAACTGTAAAGTCTTTTATTTTTTTTACCAATTGTACCATTGCCGATTTGCATTTCCAAATCAACAAGAAACAAAATATATAAATATTATAATATTTTAATAATTCATTTATAAATACTTTTTGACAGTTATGTGGATCGTTACACGGATTGTAAGTGCGAGACTTTGCAATCAATGGACTCAAAGAATGATGGTGATGATGATATGGCTGAATTGATAACTAAAATAAATGAATAATTATAATATACGTAGTTTGGTGATTCGCAGTGGACTCGGGCTATCTTTATAAATATCGTCATACAAGCATGTCTTGCCATTATATTTGAAGCTGCCATTTTTAGTTACCATGCCAACACTATTGATACTATCAATCTACATCGATTTAACGAAGATTATTATGGACCAAGTCTTTTAACAGCCTATGCAAATGCACGATCATTACTTGTTTATTTTACACTTTTTATCATTGCTCAAATATTTACAGTGATTCTTGTTATTGATGCGGTTCGTATTATATCTATCTATGTATAAAGTGACTTTGTGAAACAATTCATAAAGAGAGTGTGTAGTAAATATATATTGTTTATATATTTATACAAATACTATATATAATTGTTGCCAGTATGAATAACGACTAATTACCATAATTGTTTGATAAATATATTTTTAGGTATGTCAAAAAAATACAATTGAATTAATTGCACTGGTAGCATTTGAAGTGGGTATGAGTGCCTATTCTATCATTCAATATTATCAGTCATCCAATCTATTCAGTAATACATCAGATCCAGGCATTAGCTTAGCAGTTAGTTTTTTGGGCGATTCACTCCATGCATCGAGTTGGGCAGAAATCACGCAAATTTGTTTAATGATTATAAGCAGTATCATTTTCATCTTTCTTGCTTATAAACTTTACTTGGAATTTGGTTGGCATATTTATAAAAAAATTGGGGCTGATCTTGCTATGCGAGGTAATGTATAATAAATATATAGTTGGGATCAAGTAAAAATTTTGAAGGGCTAGAACATATTATCTAAATATGTCATCCTTTTATTGTATTATCATGATAGATCGATATAAAATGTATCAAATCTTTATGATGCTTTTAAAATTCGACTTTTTCTTCTTCCTTGGATTTTCTATACAATATTTAGCGTTATTTGTTGTAGCATGGTGGCCAGAAGCATATACAAAAGAACAAACGACAGAACTTATCAACAAATTGATTGAGCATATAATCTTAAGCTGTTTTGTTACTATTTTAATGTTACTTTTAGCTTATTGGGGTGTAAGTATATATGATGAAAATAGAGCAGTACAACACCATTATGATCATCCGATCATCCATCTCCCTTTCTTTCTTTCTTATTATTCATGACCAACGACGCCCTCCACCTCCTCTCTCCTCCTCTTCTCCCCCCAAATATATATATATATAGAAATCCCAAAAGAAATATTTATTCCCCCAACAACATCAGATATTACAACATTCAAAAAGACATGTCATCTTTAGATCTCCTTTATATCTACTCATTGCTAACATTATCATGTTTCCATATTATTTATATATCCATTATATAGCTTCGTCGAGAATGCAAATGGCATCTATATATATTTATTGCATTATCTACTGCAAGTATGGCATATTTTATATACGTTTTGGTACAAATTTCTCGAGAACCTCAAAAATTTGTTGGGTCAAAAGCATTCTTGACCTTTTTCTGTAAGTAACTTTTATTTATTGTTCTATTACTCTTCCAAGATTTATGTTTATCTCTTTCTAATAATATTTGAAAACACTCTATTCATATAGTATGTGTGGATATGGTATTACTACTGGTACGTGCGCATCATTATCATCATGATTCTGATTATCATTAAGAAAAAGACCTGCAATGAATAAGGAGTTATTGTTGTTCATGTAAAAGAATGGCACTGTGTTAAATTGTAATAATAATAATAATAATAATAGGTTACTGTTCCCGTATCCATGATCTGTGTCCGAAACTTTAACCATGGTTTAATTAATCACAGTAAGATCTTTATCTATTGGTTTCTTATTTATAATTATCTCCTTAATACTTTTTAGTATAATGATCCCTTGGAATAGAAAGAGAAAGAGTAGAGAAACAATAACTTAACTTTTTTTTTGTTATATACATAATAGTCTCCCATGCTACTGGAACTGCAACATCTTCTCATTCTATGAGCCCCTTAGGGGGCGAAAGAGAAGAAAAACCTGGTTCAACACAACGATGGTCGATCGAATAATATATTAAAAATATATAAAAAGATTTCACCTCTCCTCAATCTACAACAACTGCAATCTCATCACTCTCACTTCTTACTCTTATATTACGAAACAATCATTCATCTTCTTTACACATCCAAAAAAATCCGATTCTTTGATATTATTACTATTACTATTACTATTGCACTATTTTATACAATATTTTCATTCTTCTTGTCACTAGTTTATTTTTATGCATATTATTTATTATCATTACTGATTTATACTATAATAACTATACTCCCTTTTACTATTATAAAATCTTAATAACACTTATTATTATTAATAATAACAAAAGAAAATGTTTATTGTCTAACGAATATACTATCAATAGCAAACTTACGATTTATTGTTGTTGTCATACTTATATATGAATTTTATTATTCTTCAATATATTATATGCTCTGTCATTTGTTGATCTACCTTTGGTCGTAACGAACTCAGCCATCAGTCTATGCAATGATACTTAATAAACGACAATAATCCAAGTGGGAAATGCATCTAACTTGCATAAGTATCTATTGTAGCTAAACAATACCATCTATTACCAGACACTGAAAACTTGCGGCACGTAATAATAATGATATATAGTACTCCATGCTTTGATGTGTATAATGTTTCAGCTTATAATATTTTTTATTATAGTGTCATTAACAACTCAGATAAACTGTCACACAGCAAGTGTCGTTTGTGATCTCCTTGAAATAAATTAAATCCTTCAACAACCTTATATAATTACTATATTAATATCTCTTCCGTTACTGTTATAATTTTATTATTATTATTTATTAAGGGTCCTAATGATCAAAAACAAGAAAAAGAAAGCAGTATTATTCTATATTTATAAAATGATTTGATCCTAATTGGGTAATTTTTAACCATGAGTAATCACAAACGGTGATCTTTGAAAAGAAGACTGGCTACAATCGGATTGGACTTGTACAACGATACACTTTACCCAGATTTGTTGTATTACTATGAAAATAAATCTGCTTCCAAAATATAAAATACAAATACCTTAAAAAATCTTTTTTTATTATAAGCGACACCTTCCCTTGAAAATTAAAAAAAAGATAATAGTATAGTAATAGTAGAAGAAGAAAATATACTCGAGATTATACAATAAAGTACAATATTATACCAGATAAAGAAATATAAAGCAAGATTATTTTTACCTTGTTTAGGTGTTTTTTTCCTTTTCTTTTGTGCGAAAAAAGTGAAGCGGGCCTTAAGATAAGCATATGTCATATCATGTCCTCGCCTTTGACCCCATCAATTGGAATAAAGAAAAACCTGTCAATAGCTTTATACCGATTCTCTCATCTTTATGCTTTTAGCGATATACTTGTATTATTATATGGATAATCTTTTATCTAATAATACAATAAATATCATGTAGTAGTTGAAAATAAAACTTGATATAAAAGAAAAAAAAACCACCCAGTAAAACATAAAGATACCATCGTCCAAACCTTATCAAAGTTTTTTCTTTCTTTTCGCGTTACACCTTTGCTATATCACTGATCTGGAGTGTCGTGCAAAAAGAATCGATCACAGAAAAACTGGAAAAAAGAAGATGTTGAGCTGATCTTCTTTTCTTTCTTCTTTTCATTTCATTTCACTGGTAACTATGGCACCATCATCAGCAGTGAAAAAAACGGCCGAAGATATTGCTGCTAGAGATGCGGAAAGATTAAATCAGCTAGGTTATAAGCAGGTAGGGCTTTTTTATTCCTTCTTCATTTGCTACATACCTATACTTTATATATATATATATATGATTAATGATCTGGATCATTTGTTTATAGGAACTGAAAAGAGAACTAACGGTAAGTAAAAAAGCAGAATAGAAAATGGACCCTATAATATAATAAGACATCCCATCATGGCTTCATTTGCGTGTTTCGAAAATCTAACCTCTGATTTTTTCCGTATATGCATTATAACATATAGTCTCTCGGAAACTATGGTATTGCATTAAGTGTAATTTGTATTTCCTCTGGATTAACATCATTATTTGGATGTAAGTACTCTGACAATGGAAATGTACCATAGAATATTACAAAGAGGATAAATGCTGATATTGATATCTTCTTCAAACTTTAAATCCACAGATGGTTTAAATACTGGAGGACCGGTTGTAATTGTGTTTGGCTGGTTAGCTGTATCATTCTTTGCTCTTCAAGTTGGTTTAGCTCTTGCAGGTAAAAAAAAATATCTTACGGATATTCATGATGATAAATTATAATATAATACAAATAACTAAAAACCAACGACCAATGTAATTATAGAAATATCCAGCGCTTATCCTACAAGTGGTGGTCTATATTGGTGGGCTGCACGTTTAAGTACCCCAAAACATGCGCCAGCTGCATCATGGTTTAGCGGTAATAATAAAAAGAGCGAGACTCAGAAAGAAGGAAGAGAACCTGTTTAATTCAAGAATATATTAATTTTTGACAAAAAAGATATTATTCTGTTTCTCTTTTATTACTTAGGATGGTTTAATTTGATCGGGCAGTTTGCAGTAACAGCAGGAATTGATTATGGTCTTGCTCTGATGATCGCAGCCGTCATTTCGATCGGACAGCACGGAGAATGGGTACCAACGGCAGGTGCGACTACGGGTATTCACATTGCCATTTGTGTTTCCCACGGAATTGCAAATTCTCTTGGCCCTGGTGTAATGCGAAGAATCAATTGTAAGTATAAATCATTATTTTGGATCATGTAGTACAGTCTGGTATTTATCTGCAGGATTATTTATTGTAATCATGCATAAGAAAAAAAAAGAGGGATCAAGGAAAAGAGAATAGGATACTATGAATAAATAGTCAAATACTAACCATATATATACCTACAGCTGTTAGTACCTGGTGGCAAGTGATTTGTCCACTAGCGGTAATCATTACGATTTTGGCATGTGCACCAACACATCAATCTGGTGCCTTTGTGTTTACTCATTTCAACAACAATACTGGATGGACCAGTCCTGGTTATGTGGTTCTTTGTGGATTGTTACAAGCACAATTTACATTGACAGGCTTTGATTCATCTGCTCATATGTCCGAGGAAACACGAAATGCTGAAATTGCTGGACCAGTGGGTATGATTATGGCCATCGTTGGTAAGTCAGAAATTCTCATTTTTGTTATTATTTACATAAGCAAATGAAGACGTTGTGACAATATGTACTTTATCGAAACTATCTATGGCTATAGTGTAATTTTCTTATACGTTCTATTATGGATATTCGTAGTTAGTGCAGTTATGGGATTTATTTTCCTTGTTGGATTTTTATTCTGTATCCAAGATCTGGACGCAACCATAAATTCAAGTACCAATTTCCCAGTCATGCAAATTATTGTCGATACTGTCGGTGAAAAGGGTGGCATTGTCCTAATGGTAATGTTGATTCTTGCCTGCTGGTTTTGTGGATTTGCTTCCGTTACGGTAAGGAATTATCATTTTTATTTAGTCCTTTTACGTGGGTTATCAAAAAGAATATTACCGTTATTGTAATTTAGTTATAAATTAATAAAATACGCATTAACATACTTTTTTATACAAAAGGCCAATTCCCGTATGATTTATGCTTTCTCTCGTGATGGAGCTATGCCAGGCAGTGAATATTGGCATCAAGTGAACAAGAAAATGCAGGTAAAGTAAATTTTTACATTATTATCGTAACGGATATAGAGTATATAATTTATATGCTATAAACATGATAGACCCCAATCAATGCAGTATGGTTATCAGTTTTCGTTGCATCCATCTTGGGTTTACCATCTTTGGGTAACGACACTGCATTTTCTGCTATTACTTCCGTAGCTACTATTGGCCTTTTCCTTTCATATGCAATTCCTATTGCTTGTAAATTGTTGAATAGAAAGGCATTTAGACGTGGTCCTCTTCATCTTGGGCGTTTTTCAGAACCCATCGGCTGGTATGTTTATTATCATTTAATTTTTACTATATTATAGCTGTGTATGTTATCAATCGTTAAATTATTATCATATTGTCTTCACTTTTAGTATTGCCCTTCTCTGGATTGCCTTTATTACAGTGCTATTTGTATTACCACCTGAATGTAAGTTTTAGTTCTATATATTGATGATGGGTATATTATTAATAATTGCATATGAAAATAACTTTCAATCTCTCTTTTTTTTTTGTTGTTGGGGGGGGGATATAGATCCCATTACTGCCGTTAATATGAACTGTAAGTTTTTATTATATGGATGGAGAAATAGCCTTGTTGAGATCACATAGTACTTACGTATATACTCCATTTGCTATTTTTAGATGCCTGTCTTGCCATTGGTTTAGTCACTATTGGTGCTGGAGGTAATTCTAAAATGTTAATTTTTTTATCAAAAAAAAAACAAAAATATTGTGGAAAGCTAAGAAAATATACTGGTCATTTAGGTCGCTTCCTTATTGATGGACATAAATGGTTTAAGGGTCCTGTAATCAACTTGTCCGATGATGAACGTGTAGGCGTTGATTTAGAGATGGAACAACCTCCTGTCGAGGAAATTGCAGATCCTGAAAAGGCATTAAAGAATGTTCCATATGGTAATGGAGATACCTCTTCCACTTCTTCATCTTCTTCCTCTGCACCGAAAAAACATGCACAGGAAAAGACAGTAACTGAATAATGACCACTCCATTTTAAATATCCTTTGTTTTTATTTATAATATCTTTTACTTACTGTTATTATACAAACAATACAGTTATACATGTGATGCTTGTTCGCAAGCTACCAGTTTTTAATTAAATATACTTTGTATATATACTACTTGTTAATAAATTATTTTTATATAGTCTACGTAATAAATAATATTCTATGTTATATAGACCTATAGTATAAAGAGGATTGGATTCTATATGCTATTAAGCTGATTGCTAAGTAGATACACTTAACAACTTGCTTACTGTTTCTGTTAACACGTTTCCAATTGTAGTTAATGATGTTGGCTACCGTAAAAATGTATATATATTTGAAATAATTGTGTGCTGGTAATGGTGATAGTAATACATAATATAATAATGAATATATGAATGGTATATAATGGTACACTATATACATACTAATTCTTTGCCAGTTTCCAAAAGATAACCAAGTCTATCTAGTTCGGGCAATTGCCTATTTCTCTTCTAGAAACAGCTCGTATGGGAGTACTGGTTCAAATGTTGTCGCTGTAGTGAACTTCAAATAGATTCACCACAATAACAATGAATATATATTCTATAAATTATAAAATCAAGTACCAAAGTTTCAGTTTATTTGATTCGAGGTACATTTATTTTTGATCATGGAAGCAAGTATTTGCTGTTGTTTTGAAATTAACAACTAAGGTTCCTTTGGGACTTCGGCATTAACTACTGAGAATAAATGTGTTCCTAACAAACATGGATGAGCCAATTGGATTAACGTGTTGACATCCTTGATTTGCAGGATTCTTTTATATTATTTCGACATAAACATTCTTGTACCCAAGGTTAATACATCACCTTCTTGGACACTATATCCCGATAATGATAAGTGTCTTCCCTCGATCACCAATTTCAAAACCTTTCATAGTCCATTTTTTCTGTTTTGCAAGTCGAATTATTGTATCTTTGTTCATTTTCTCTCTTTCAATAAATTAGAATATGCTGTCAATATTTAAGGTATATACTCTCCTCCTTTTAAAAGCAACCACTTTTTTTTTTTTTTTTTTTCAAAAAATCCAATATGTAACATTATTCGCTCCATTCCCTCTTTCCCTTTGACAATGCCACAAACGAAAACATCGGTAAAATACAAATGTACAATGCTTTTTACGAATTGGATCTACAATACGTTGATTTTTGATTGTTTTTTTATATATTTGTGCAAAGAGCAATCAAGCAAAATCCACAACAAGTATATGGAAAAAGAAATATGACAAAAATATGGCCATTTTACTTCTTGCCAGCAGCTGCCTTCGACTTCTTGGTACCACGGAGCTTCTTTGCACGGTTCTTCTTTTCCTTGCGTTGCTTGCGACCACCCTTGGGGGCTTCGGCAAGGCCAATCTGTATATATTATCAAAAAATGAATATCTCTACACATACAAAATCATCCTATATTTCCCTTCCAAGATATTCTATATATCGTAAACCACACTATTATTTTTGAAAAAATACGTACGCGGACAAGACGGTACTTGGGCTCGAACTTCTTGAGCGATTCAACAGAGTCATAGATCAAGGCAAAACCGGTAGTCTTACCACCACCAAAGTGAGTCTTGAAGCCAAAGACGGAGACGACTTCCTTGTTGGACTTGTACATCTTGGCCAACTTCTCACGGAGCTCCTCCTTGGGGACGGTGGCGCGACCGGGATGGATGACATCCACAACCATTTGCTTGCGTTGAAGCAAGCGGTTCGTAAGGAACTTGCGAGTGCGGATAGTAACAGTTGCAGCGTCAGCCTATAATTATTGGGTGTTTCCAAAATTCGATAATTATAAATTAATATGAAAGGTCCCAAAACTCAATTCTGTCACCATTCTAATTTCAATGGACGAGAGGGAAATTCTCCCCCAAAACCATTCACCATCCCCATTAGACACAGCTCCACTCTTCACACCATCCATCCATCCATTCATCCATCCATGGATTCGTTCGTTTTTGCTGTATATAGATCGTTATTTTTTGCTTTTCAATAGTTGGATTGATGTGTTGGGATGATGTTGAATGATGGATGTATGCATAGAGTGTAATAATCGATATCGAAGTTTCAAGGTTTCGTTTTTGTTCGGTCGTCATGGTTGAATATTCGTGATGGTAAACCTCCCCTTTTCTCTGACCCATCCATTCGATTTCTTCATCCATCCATCCATTTTCTCACTCTATTTCCCCTTCCTTTGATTTTCTATCATCTACACGTATATCATTTACATACCATATTCGTGAAAGAGGGTGAATCGTGGTTCGCCACCAGCACTACCAAAATGCCCTCGCCCCCTCGGCGCAAAGCCACAAACTCCGACAATTTTCGGATTTCTTCTTACATCTTTAACTCTGCTAGTCCAATGCATAATAATAATAATAATAAATATTTATTTGCATAATATAAAATAGTATTTCTAAAGTTTTATTTGATCTATCAAATAGAATTGCTACTAATGGCATATTTTTATAAGGAAATTTATTCTATAGAAAAGTAAATATTGAATTATTTAGAACTCGTGAATTAATTTGACATAGTTGGGTAGTATACAGCTGGTTTTATTTCCATCTTGTATAAAATATATGGTATAACCATCATCCTGATAGATATTTGACATTAGTATATATTGTTATTGATATCCAAAGAAAGTTATTTATTTCTCAAAAGATAGAATATTATTTAGTATATCAAAATGCAATATGAACCATATATAATTATAGGCTACTGTAAATATATATATATTTATAGATCCACCGTGATTTCACACACAAGTACCCTTCTTCTACTACAAAAACTAAATAGGATCCGTAGCAATTTTTGCATTAAATTCAAATAGATCAAATAACCACCAAATAACCAAAAAAAAGTGTAACCTTAAAAAGAGCATCACAGTGTAACATAAAAAGGCTCTTTCTGTTGTTTGATTAAAATACGTGCACTTTTTGTCCTTAATTATAGTTCAGTCAGTGTGGAGTATCCTTTTGACGACGATGACGATCATTGCGTCCAAAAACAAAATACATAAATACCAAAAAAAGGAAGTTTGTTAAAAAAAACGAAATTTAATCAAATGGCTTTATTATTTATATTCCTTGTTACCTGTAGCTTTGAGGTAAAAGTATTTGTAGGTAAATAATAAATAAATACTTAGTAGGCGAACAGCCAGACAGGCAAGAATGAGAGAAAAAAGAAAAAAGAGTTACCTTGAGCTCAGTTTCCCTTTTAGACAGGAAAGCGGGTGGAAGACACCAAACTGTCCTTGGTAAAGTATTCTTTTTGGAATATTTTCAAAATAAATATTTTGGCCCAGATGTAGAAGGAGGTGATTAATTGATCGGCGTTTAGCAGCTAATCAGCTCATGTATATAATTTTGTTTATATACTACTATCCAATATTTTATATATCTATACTTTGAACAAATGATCAAAAAGAAGAGTTTCAGGTGTAGTGTGTGATAATTTAGATGTAGATGAAACGATAATAAGCTTTTTGGTAGGTTAAATTTGATCTAAACTTGTTTCGGTATTGTGTGTGAGACTTATCTATTAAACTCTCATAATAAGTTTTTTTTATATATGCTCTCCGACGAGTTTTATAAAACTGACTCTGTATATGCTGTTGTATGAGTTATTTACTTGCTCACACACTCACCCTAGTTAATATATATTAATTTGTCCCTTAATTTTATACACTTCTTTATTAATCAAAATTATATACATAAAGTAAGTAACTATGACAACAAAAAGGCAGCTACCTTGGTAACAATGATATAATATGTAACATAGTAAACATAATAAAAATAGCCATGGTAATCCGATATGCAAGGTTCAAAAAAAAGAGAGCGGATATTTAATATATGTAACACAAGCATGCAACTTGAGCAACACAAAAGATAAGTTTTCATTTCCCAGTTCCACTTTGCAGTGTAAATTATTCTGCTCTATTTTTTCAGTCTAAATTGCCTTTTCTCCACTCTCTTTTTTCACCTTTTTTTTTTTTTTTTTCCTTTCCCTCGGTTTTTCTTTCCTTTTATTTGTTTTAAAGAGTTTTTTTTTTTTTTTTTTTTTAACTTGGGGAACAATAGATATATTATTCTTTGGGGTTCCTTTACCTTTCCTTTATATATACCATTTATTACTATTTTATTATTTTTATCATTATTATTAATATTACTAGATATTCAACAACAATAACATATACAAGACAACAAACGATAATGCCTTCACCAACTATGCAAATGCAATCAATCTCTGGAATCATCACACAAGTTCATAATACAACTGGAGAAACACCACCGCCACTGGTTGGTGCTTCAATGACCGTCGTTGGAGACCGAGTATTTGTATTTGCCGGACGACTCGTCACATCCAGAAAAATGACAAACTATATGTATGTCCTTGATTTGAATACACTTCAATGGACGCGCCATATTCCACCACCTGATTCAGCCAAACCGCCCAAACCTCGTTATTTTCATTCAGCTGATGTTTATAATAATACCATTATTGTCTTTGGTGGTATGGGATATTCACGTATTTCAACTGATGGATTGTGTGTATTGGATGATATTTCGATCTTTGATGTTGAAACAATGACTTGGAGACGACCTACTGTAGAACCTTCTTTATTTGCACCACGTCCTCGTTATGCTCACTTGTCAGCTATTGTTGAGGATAAACTTGTCGTGATAGGAGGTCAGGATATGAATAATGGATATCTAGGAGAAATCAATGTCCTGGATCTTAAAACATGGGAATGGGTCCATGCCAAATCTTTCGATAAACACGTGGGTGCATATAGGTCGATTGCTATTACAGCACCTCCTCGAACTCGTTTACCAATTATGCTTAGAGAAACAATGGGTACAGGAGGTGTAGGAGGTGGTGGTGGTCCAACATCCACCGATAGTCCACAAGTTTCAGCTATGGATGATAACAAGAATAGTGCCGCAGGCGGCACCACTACTATTGATGCACCAAGTCCCATTTATCTATATACCAATTATAATTTTGCCGATGTTAAACGCGAGTTACAACTTATTTTTACTCCTTCCGGAGCATCATCTGCTGTCGAAGATTGTTCAAACTATATGACTGGATCAGCCATGCCTCCTGGTTTACGTTTCCCTACAGGTCATACATTGGGGCACCATTTGGTACTGGCAGGTACCTATTTATCCCCTCAAAGTCAATCATTTACCATTTGGGCACTTGATCTTGGTACATTGACTTGGTCGCGTATTGAAACTGGCTCGGTCTTTACCCAAGGTTCATGGAATCGTGGTGTGCTTCATGAAACAACGAATCGTTTTGTCGTGTTTGGTCACCGCGGTCGTAACTTGCTGGATGACTATAACCATCGCCAAGTCAATTTTGATCATGTGGCCATGGTGGATATGGAAGCGTTTGGTGTTTACAATCTTCCCAAGACAACCTGTTCTACATTGGCTCAAGAAATGGGTCTTAGTTTACTGAATGAACCTGCTGTTTCGGATTTCCGTATTATTACCATCGAAAACCAATCCATCCCTGTCAATTCAGCAGTCTTGTGTCAACGATGGCCTTACTTTGAACAATTAATGAAGGAGAACCGAGCAACAGTATCAACACGTAAACCAATAGTCGACATCAAAAAGGACGAAGAGGAAGAAAATAATAATGATGAAACTGCAACAGCGGGTTCTCAACAACAACCACAGCAAGAAAAGCAACAAATATTGAAAGCTCATAGCATGTCTTTCCCATACCCACATCCAGTGGTGATTGCTCTCCTACAATTCATCTATACCGATAATTTATTGACAGCTCAACAATACCAACCTCACATTCTTTCACAACTTTTATTGCTGGCAGATATGTATGAATTACCTCGATTACGTGCCTTAGCAACCCACGCATTGCATCAAATGCTCAATATGTCCACCGCACCCTTGATCTTTGAAACCGCCGCCTTATCCCATCAAACTAGTTTGCAAGTACGTGCATTAAAAATGATGATTGCCGCCAAAAAGATGATTCAGCATCAACAGCAACAACACCATTCCACGTCACCCATGACCCCTCGAGATAACACATTTTCAATGTATGCAGAATCAGTATCTGGGCGAAGTGACGGTTCAGGTTTGGGAAGACGGTCACAACAAGATCACGGTATCCGACCTTCATCACCTACATCAAGCTACTACAGATCATCAACTGCATCACCCCTTCAACGACAAGGCTCTGAAGATCCTCACATGTCTTCCATGTTGGATCATTTATCTGGTACAAGCCCTAAATTCCCTCCTACACGAACAAGAACACCTTCTTATGCATCTCCTGGTAGTCCGTTCGGAAAAGGAATTGGTTCCACTCGAGGTGTAATGGGAGGCGTCATGGGAGGACAGCAATCATTTAGTTCTCAAGGATATGGATCTGCAGGCCCAGATGCATATCGTTATCCAGGATCGGCTTCAAGCCCTCCTCAAACACCTCGTCATGGTAGTATTGCTGTTCCAGCTATTCCTGAAACACCTACTACTGCTGGTAGTCCAGGCTCACCTCAACCGAGCCGATCCACAAAGAATAAGAAGGATTCATCAAAGGATGGGAAGAAGAGTACAAAAGAGAAAAAAGCTTTCTTAGAATCTGTTGGCAATAAGTTCTCCATGAACTTTTAATTTGGTTTTCTTTTTTTCTTTTACCATTATGTTATTATTATTATTATTACTATTATTACTATTATTACTATTATTATTCTGTTTTGTTAAATATATATGCCACATTATATTTTTTTGTTTGGTTATTTTCTTTATTATTTATTATTAATTAATAATACAAAGTTTCTTTTACATTGTCATCATCATTATTTCTTGTTTCGTTGGTTCGTATCCATTCTTTAGAGTGAAGGGGATCCCTTTACTTCATTTAATGCTCTTTCAAAGAAATGAAGAAAAGTGCCTGGTTCCTGCGCACCTGGGAAACCAAATCTAGATATGTGGTAGTGCCATTATTAGTCAACGAGAAGAAAACAGTGTACATATATCTAGGTTGTATAACAAATTTAAAATCTCTCATACCTGTATTGGATTGTGTAATTGGGAACACCACTGACACTTTCAGTTTTGTTTCTTTCTGCTTGTTCTCTTACTGAATCGACATCAGCATCAGATGTCAAGTAGCTCAAAGCCTAATTGTTTTTATTTGTGCCTGTTTTAATCGCTTTTGTTTGTAGTTTATATATGTATCATCATGACGCATGAATAATTAAATTGTACCTTTCCTCGATCAATACCAACACGGCCTGCAGCATCCGCTAAAACTTGTGGATCACCAATATTTCGTTCACGTTCAAAATAATCCTTGAATAACTCCTCCACAACTTCATTTTGCTTATCAAATTGTTTTGACCAAGCAATGAGTCGATGAGAATCGAGTGTATTGGCCATCACACCACCATAACTAAACGCGATTTGTTCTTGTTCACCAATATTTTTCATATTTGCGACAATTTCATGGGCACGTTGTTCTCCAAACTTGCGCTTGTAGTGTTCCATTTTAGGTTTTGGGTTGTTCTTTGACATGGTAGGCGATAATTGAAAAGGGTGCCACTCGATGTCGAATGAGACATTGGGATTGGTTGACTTGAATTGTGAAATGGCCTTTTCAAGTCTACGCTTGCCAACAAAACACCTTCATATGAATGGTGCGGTCTGTGAGTTTCTTTCTGAAGAAAGTAAATGATTGCTTTACATATTATAGTTGTTAATTACCATGGGCACACTGTATCGCTTATAATGTCGATCTTCAATTTTGTTGTCATTGGAATATAGTCAATTAGTAAGCTATGAGAAGTAAAGTAACAAAGCGAGCCTGAGAAATGCTCTTCGGAGTAATAGTTTAACCTATTCCATGTCTCGTACATACAGTATCTGATAGATCGCAACACGCTTATACACTATGATGCAATTCACTCTTAGAGATCCAATAAACCATTATAACAATCATTCCCAACAACAGAGTTCTTATCAAAAGTCACACAATAAAAAAGAATAATATATCCAATAACAAGTATATCGAATTTTTAATAATGATAAGTAGAAAAAAAAAGTCAAAGATATATAAGAACACAAGTAACTTTTTGATGCTTAATCACTTTCACTACTTCCACTAGCACTGCTGCTCACACTATGCGATCTTTTACGTCCACGTCGGCTTCTTTCTTCTACGACACTAGAGCCTGAATCACTACTTGGTGAACGATTACGACGACGACTATTGCTACTTGATTTTCGGTCACGACGATCATCTTCGCTTTCTGATGAAGTGTAACTAGGCGATCGACGACGATGGCTGCGACGAGATGATGATGATGGTCTTGGTGGAGGTGATTGAACCCGAACACGATGACTTCTTCTGTCACGATCACTATCGCTAGGACTTCTGCTACGACTGGGTGATCTGCGTTGATGACGTCTGCTGCTTCTACTTTTTCTACTCTCCCATTCATCTTCTGAAGCGGAGGATGGTGTTGGGCTTCGTGATCGTCGACGACGACTCGAAGTAGTTCCGGCTGTTGTACGTCTTCTTTTATCTCGACTTTCTCTATCATCTCGTCGGCTGCTACGTGGTGGAGGACTTGGACTGCGTTCACGTCTTCTTCGTTTTTCCAAATTCCTTAGTTCATTTTCCTTCATTTCTTGGTATTTTGCAATCCGTTCTTGACGTTTCTTTTCTTGAAGTTCTTGATCAAATGCTGCTCCTTCAACGTAATCGGAATCAATCTTTAAAGCTCGCATCATTTTTTTGTTTTCTTCCTCCTTTGCAGCATTACGTTGATGCGTCTCATGTTCCTGTAGACTAATATTCATATGAATCCCCCAATGTTAATTGTCAATTTCTTGAATGCATTTATATACAATCCTCTTCTTCCAGAAAAACAGCAATAATCATTCCTCTTGAAAACATACCTTTTAGCATCTCTTGGTTGTACTTGATCAAATTTATTCATTAAAGATTCACGAAGTTGTTGTACTTTGGATTCAACCTCGTCTACGTCAAGTCCTTCATCTTCAAGTTTGATTCGAAGTTCCATACATTGTACTTCTACTTTACGCTTTCGATCATGAAGTAAAATATCTTTATTAGGTGCTCGAATCGTTGGTTTATCAGCCTTGAGATCTTTGGCTGCTGAATCTTGCATTCTGTCAGTTCTTGGTGGTCGAACAAACGATAAATTACGAACAACGTAACCATTTGTTCCTATTTTTTTTTAAAAAAAAAAGTTAGAGACAATGAATAAATAAAAGACATAAAAGACGTAAACTGATTGATTTACCTGAACCACGAGGTGTATTTAGACCAATACCGTTATACATTTTGGAAATAAAAAAAAAAGTTGTAAAAAGAGGAACGTACAAAAAGAAAAATATGCTAAATAGAATTTTATGTTCCGTCCAAAAATCCAACAAGTGGAGTTGTTTCACTTTTTGACACAAAGAGGCAATAACCAGTTGTATTCGTTAAACTTAAATATAGAAATGTCAAGTATTTATACAAAGGTGGAACTCTTTATTTAATTATTCACAAAAAAAAAAGGATTTCTATTCTTCTTCTTTACTAATAGACTTGATGACCTTGGCTGGATTACCAAGTGCCAAAACATTATCAGGAATGTCCTTCGTAACAATAGAACCTGCACCAATAACAGCACCATTGCCAATCGACACACCCGGACAAATAATAGCACGGCCTCCAATCCATACATCATTACCAATTTTGACATCTTTACCATATTCAACACCTGTGCTTCTTTCTACTGGATCCAAGGGATGGTTGACGGTATAGATATGAACACCTGGACCGAACAGAGATCGATCACCAATAGTAATTTTTCCAACATCAAGAAACGTACAATCATAATTGATATCCACACCATCACCTAATGAGATATTATAACCATAATCACATCTGAAATTGGGTCGAACATGAGTCTCTTTACCGACGTGATTGAAAAGTCGATTAGCTGCTTCATCTCTTTGTTCCCAAGTAGGGGCCTTGTTCAATTCATCCTGAACGAGTGCTGCCTTGTCACGATCAGCAGTCAATTCTTCATTCCAAGCGAGATAATTTTCATTGGAAAGCATTTTTTCTTTTTCGGTGGGCATGGTTTTTTTTTTCTTGTTGACGTATCACTGAGGAAAAAGTATAATATAAAGAATAAGATGGAAATGGAATTATTAACAAGGAAGAGAAAGGACAAGGAAAGGCATTTGTAGATAATTATAAAATCCGGGATTATAAAATATTAAAAAAAAAATGTCACGGTTGGAATTGAAGCGCATTCTCGGATTGATGTGTAAATTGATCATTAATCTATACAGTGTGAATCTATACATATATATAAGTCAGGAGCCATCCAAGAAATATATCAAAGTCCCGTAACTTGGCACTTTTTGATTCGTATTTATTTTTGGTGCTCCACGATGCATAGCTTCATATAAAGTAGTAGAACTCCGGATAAAATCATTAAGGAAATGTTTTGAGTTTTAAGCTAAAGAACAATTGTAACTATAATGATGGATTGTATTATTACAATCGATATCTGTAAAAAGAATCGGATGCAGAATATTTATACGTATCAATCGAATAATACTTAATGAAAAGATGAAGTAACCTCTTCTCTGCTTGGTTTTATGATGAGACTTTGTTCCGTAATTGATACATTGTTCTGTATATATTTTTAAGAAACACGTATCTCTTGTTATCCCGGTAAATATCCGAGATGGTACACGTTTCATCAGCCACGCTCAGTTAAAAAGAACCAGACTGTTAGAACCATTCCTAAAGATATATATAATGCCTTCCTTAAAATGGATCGTCACTCCATCACTCCTCCACTCTCCTCTATAATCTCTAATACTCGATATGAGAATATATATCAAATCCTCCAACATTTACTTGGTAAAAATCTATCCTCAGCAACTCAACCTGTTTCTAATAACAGTACTCTTGTATTCCCTTCTACTTCAACTAATGACATAATGATGATATATTATTTTCTCATGTTCAAACAAACGTAGTCCAACATAGTGCTAACGTATTCAGATTCATTAAGGTTCAAACCTTGTACTATCGTTTCTATGCATCTAACAATCAAGCAACTCAGTATTACTTCTTTTTTGTCTCGTCCTCTTACTTCAAAAGCTTGTCATGATCAACTAGTTTCGAAAAGCACCGTGAAAAAAGCGTTAGGAATTATTGAAGAAACACAGATTTTGTATTGATTATAACGCTAGTAACATATAATGCTGATTTTAGGATTTTTATTAAACATATCGTATAACTTTTCCTATCAAATAATATATATGTGTAATTATGAACTGAAAAATTTTTAATACTGGTATATAAAATGAACCTTATTGCACCAATCTAGATTTGCTTAGAATAATGTCTCTTGTTAAGTAATCAAAGTCTTTAATTCATGGTGTTCTAAGATATTCATCGTCAAGATTAATATGTTTTTTTTTCGTCGCAGCAGATCTAACATTGTAAACTTAAAAAATTCTCTCCATTTTTTTGTAATATTTTCAAATATTTTTGATATATGTAATAAAGAGATATTTGTTTTCTCTCATATTTTTTTTTTTTGCTTATTTAATAGTATTTTTTTCTTTAAAATAACCTACAGATCTAAGGTCATTTGTAGTTTTTGCGAGGCACAGCGCGATTACTGCCATTTCAACGTCGACATAGGTAGCCACGATGTATAATAGTCCATAATGATCCCTAGTATTTTTTTAACCTTTCTGTTTCCTCAAAAACTAAAGAGAGAGAGAGATACGAAATGCATATTTACTGAGATTCGTCGTCTATATAAGCACTCATAGTTAAGTGCCATTACACTAGGTGCATCATGTAACTTCAGGTTGGAAGAAATTTTCCAGACTGATTATTACAATAGGGTTGCTCTTCGGATGTTCCCAGCTGATGACGGCATAGCGTAGACCATCATAGTTCCAGGTTCATCATTCCGCGGTTCTCTTGCTCCAGGGGGAGGGGAGCAATAGTGGGTGCGCTTTGGCAAGTCTAGGTAATTACGTTGGTTGAGGCACGAGGTGGCGATGGGAGTTGATTGCCGGCTTTTTTTAATAATAAATAAAAAAAAACAATTAGTTTAGTTTCTTCATGTAAAATAAAACGTTTATTGTTTATCCTTTTTATCTTAATAAATTTCTTCGTGTCTGCCTTTTTTATGTTGTTATATATCCTGGCCGATTGCTTCGGAATACTTCTAGATGCACAAACCATGTCAATAAAATAAAGAGTATGTTGCCGTGTATTTTGCTTTATTTAAGTTAACCTATCGTGATGTACTTTGCAAATTATGAAAAAGGATCGTTTTATACGTCTTTTTTTTAGTATAGTTTTTGGGGTGCTCAAACTTTATTATATCTGAAATTTGATATTACTACTGAGATGAAATGGTAATAAAATCGAATGTAAAAATAAAGAGACGGATAAGAATATAGTTGAGAATCTTTTTATTGTTCAAATTTGCTCATATTTATATGTTTTGTCTATCTAATGTAATGATGTTGTTCACTAGATCATTCTAGTACTATGTTTCACTGACTTTGATTAAAGGACGATTGATATCCAATTATTCAAGTGTATACGCGTACTTGGTTCTAGATATTTCTTTATGTACCTAGCAATAGGTGTATTATCCTGTTTAGTAATCATTCTTCATCTTTCTTCTGTATTCCAGATTATTAGTAATGAGGAACAAATCAAGAGTGATATAGTGTGTTATTCGTTATATCATGTTTTATTATGGAATGATATTTAACTGGTTATTTATGAATGAGTGAATCTATCATGTATTAGTGTGGTTCGCCACAACTACAACCTAACAATGGTATAAAAACAATTGTGAAAATCGCTTGACGCATATGAATCAAGGGTTATATCTCGTATAAAAAGTTATTAACCACTCTTTGTGCTATATATGACTATGCTTCTATTATTATAAATGTAAGAAACCAGAATACACGTATACCTTTTGGGAAGTTCCTCTTTTCTTTTTAATAAAAACTATATATACACGATTAAGGAAAAAATACCCCAATTATTGATCAATAACTATTTGAACAGTGTACTCGCTACATTCAAGTTTGTGCTTTCCAAAAAACCCATTCAGGATGCCATTGATCACCTTTCCCAATCTTCAACCGCCTGGTTTTTTTTTTTTTGGACCTTTGATGTGTGCGTGCCTATTCTTTATATTGTTGACTTGAAACAACACGTGTCGATACTATATGGAAAATGATCGAATTCTACCTTAGATACATTTGACAAGAGAATTCAATTTATAAAATGTATTATAGCTCACAACAGCAGGCGTTTGTGGAATATATAAAAAGGCAGTTTGAAAGAAATTGCTTATTTATTTATTTTTCTTTTTTTTGGGTGGGGAAAAGGCTTAGAGAAGCATGAAGCAAGAAATGGAGGATATTGTTCATGTAGAAGAAGTACTTGAGTACATGTACATAGAAATCTGACTGTTAGTTGATTTTGATATCCAATGAATGTGTTCTTTTGGAAATGATATTCATGTACATTGTATGAGTATATGCAACCATACAGGATTATGTTATAGCATGAATAATAATAGAACAATTGCTGTTGTACAAGAAGGTTTGTGATTGTGTGATTAAGTGCTTCAAATATAATAATGATCAACGGCGACTGAATGAAACCAATCATGTTTGTTTCTCTTATCGCTTTTGCTCTCTTGGCTTAACGTTATCGTTAACTACTTTATTCAACATGATCTTATTTGCCTTTGAATGGTGTGGTGGAGCATATTTATATCCCTATGAATCGTCGTATGAAAAAAAAGTGTGTTAATTGTTTAAACCATCTTATGTAAAAAAAAAACCGAAACAATATCAAATATTATTTTTTTGTAATGTTTTTACCTTTGACCATCGTAGCTCCTAGCATAGGTAAAGATTGAACCAGGGGCACTAAATGCTGTGCAAGGTATTTATGTTTTCCAAACTAAATCCGTTGCCTTCGGGTAGTGTCTAGAATCCTTATCCCAGAAACTAATTGTGCCATCACTGAATTGAATAATTTGATATTTTAGTTTTATATACTCTACATTAATTAAGACAGACCCATGAATATAGAGAACTCTAATTATATTACCTGCCACATGCTGAAAAAAAGGTACCCCATGGATGAAAGGAAATATCATTTACAGCAAATACATCTTTTATTTTATCTCGATGGTAATTGAAAGTAAAGCATTTTCTTTGTATTTCATACTAAGCAATTTATTTTCACATGTTCATTTGTATACTCATCATAGTATTAAGATAGAAACTCTTCCTTTTATATGATTTATAACATAATAATATCAACTTACAATTGATTCTTTTTTATCCGTATAACTGATATTGACATGTCCTTCAATAGAAGTAATGGTATAACAGTTGGAATCTAGGAAACAACGGACGACTTGGATCTGCCATTTGAGCCGTGATGATCTTTCCTACTATATAAAATTATGTATATCAAGCATGTAGTATTAATAAAGCTAAACTATTACTATATATAACTAAGAAAATAATAGGACTCTCTATATATGGATACTATGTCCTTCCTTTACTTAAATCACATTATCTTGATCTTTACTTTGAAATCTACTACACCAAGGTTTCTCAAGTCAAATACAGAGATATCTTTTTCTGAAGTCGCAGCCACCACGATTTGATCTGTGACATCCGTTGAATAACATTTTCCGCAAGATTAACGCTGAGAAGGTGTTGGTAATTGAATATCTCAATACTTGATGGTTGAACCTCCAAGCAAGAACTAGCAATAATAAGCGTTTGATTTCCCAACTCACTGATGACATTAACAGCTTTGATTGGTTGAGTATGCTCGGCCACTTGAGTTGATTGTTCTGATCCAAGGTCATATAAACGTGCGTCATCAGACATTGCTTTTGAGACATCCTATTTTTTTTTAAATAAAAAGGCTGTTGGTTTATACTAATTCCCATCAATAGATATAATATTTTTTTTAAAAAAAGAACTTATCTAGGATCATGCTACAGATAAAACGGGAGCATAATGTGAATAGCGTACTACGGGGGATGATTCCATCGTTTGCGATATCATAAATTCTTACCTTTTCAAATACAATAGCAATTTGTAGTTTCCCTCAAAGTTTGTTGAAAGGGAAAGATTGGTTGCACGTTTGGTCTTCTCGATTTTTTATTTTTTATCTGTTTATCCCATGATCAGAGAGCCAAGGGATTTCTATGATTAGCAAATACCATTGACGAAATGCTAACCGATAGAGAGTTTTCAACCCAATAATTAGGAGAATATATGAATTCTGCATTTCTCACCATTAGTCATACAACCTTTGAAATAAAAAAAAATGCATGAAAAAAGATGTGCTTGGACCCCTTGGGTTATTTTTTATATTCCGCATCTTTTTTCTCAAAGATGTACGCATCATCCGTCATCATCGAGTAAAGTTTATTAACAGGAATACTTGCCTCGATGTCTTTGAAATTAGGCAGCTAAACTCATGATTGAACATGTAGCGTTTCTTTTAAAGAGATGAAATAAAAGATATGTGTGAGAGAGAAGGGGGAGGAAAGAAACCAATGTTGTAAAAAATAGTATCTTTTTACAGCAGGAAATGTTTGATTTGCTTGAATAAATAATCTCATTGTATATAACGTAATCGCTCAGTATGAGTCTTGTTTATGAATGCCAGTAATAGAGTATCATTGCTTTTCTTAAAATTGTTGTATAAAAAAAGTTATCAGTCGTTTTCAACAACGTAAAAAAGAATCAATATATAGTCATAGTGCCTTGTATTTTTACCCATCTTTTGTGCTTTATATATATAACATATGAGTACCCATTCCTTCAACTCAATTGTTATCATGCTGATCAGTTTTATGAAGTAAAAAAATAAATACTTCTTATTAAAACCTGATCTAGTAATGGATTATATGTATGTATTACGGTTTAACCTATTATTATTAGATACCAGAAGTTCAATCAACAATAAATAATAAACATTATTTAGGCATAATCTACGTTTTTTATATAATCCTCATGTTTTTGCTATTATTAATGATAAAAGAACAAGTAGCAGTATAACATGCCAATCTCCAACCGAAAACCAGCGGATGGCCAATTCAATTCTTGTGACTATCAAATTTTTTGTAAAAATCATTTGTTCCTCTTGCTGTCGTGTT
This sequence comes from Phascolomyces articulosus, assembly GCA_025677815.1. Classification (NCBI taxonomy): domain Eukaryota; kingdom Fungi; phylum Mucoromycota; class Mucoromycetes; order Mucorales; family Lichtheimiaceae; genus Phascolomyces; species Phascolomyces articulosus. The sequence continues at coordinate 755,501 of JAIXMP010000003.1, read as the reverse complement.
TGCCGCCTGTCGAAAAAAGTATACTTTATTAACGTGGACTCTCGACATTGAACCACTTTATTAATTTTCGATCCTCCATCGTCCTTTTTTTTATTCTCTCTGTCTCATAATGGCTTTAACGAACATTTACGTACAAGGATCGATTGAATCCCAGGTAAAATAATCATGAGCTCGGATCGGAAAGAGTGACCCAAAAAAAAAAGCAAAGCCGCCCATTTTTTTGCACCACCTTATATGGTAAAACAAGGATGTGTCTATACCCAATGCTCACATGGAAAATAAAATCTTGTTCCCCTCAAAAAAATCAATATTATCTATAGATCCAAGATCTTGCATCCTATATCTCCAATTTGAAAGGTGAAGATGGAGAAGAAAACGCTCCCTACGTACAAGAGATCACCAAACTTTTGGCAGCAAAGAATAACGATGTTTTTATTCAACTTGCAAAGGACGGTGCTTTTTTCTTGACCGAAAATGATCGAGGTATTTTTATATACTTTTTTGTATAGGCATGTCTTTACTGTTTTATGCAAAACCTTTGATACTCAATGATGATTTTTCTCTCTCTCTCTATTGTTGTTTTTGTTATCGATGGATCTTATAGAGGTCGAAGGTGCTTTCAATTTGTTGATTGTTATTACATTGAATGCTGTGGATCAAACCGCAACTGTCAAGACTTTGATCGACACTTTGACTCAAACCGAAAGTTCCAAGACCAGCTTGAAGCAAAAGATGTAACGTGTCTTTTTATATATTTTGAAAGAGGAGCGGTGGAACAAATGTTTATATACGGAATGAACGACGGAATACAAAAAAGAGGGTCAGGTTCTAATGGCATTGTTGTTTTTTTAATTCTAGTTTGCTCAACTTATATAATGCATTGCCTACCGATTCGACCCTTCGTTATAATGCATTCTTGGGATTAGTAGACGTCACAGCTCAAGCCGACGAATTAGATTCCCTTTACAGCCAATTGGAACATATTGATAAGTGGATTAAGCAATGGGGTATTGATAAGGAAACCGAACGACAATTGTATAGCCATTTGAGTGAAAAGTTGAAGCAAGCAGGCGAAGAGTATGTATATTGGATCAAAAAATGGGGATGAGGATATGAAAAAGAATGAGAGTAAATTCAACATAGGAAAACTCATCCCTTTATTTTTGAACCAACAATAGAAAATTATCTTTTGACTTTTCCTTAAAGAAACTTGCCACTTATGAAGAAGCATCCTTTGATGCCTCTGTCGAAGCATTGGCTAAGGAATTAGTATTGCAAGCCATTTCGATCGAAAACTGGTTTGCATTTGAAGAATTGTACCAACATCCTGCTGTCCAAAAGACCAAGGGTTCCGCCGAATTCGAACTTTTAGAAGTCTTCTTGAACGGTTCGCTCTCCACCTACAAGACCTTTGCAGCATCACATTCTGATTTGATGAAGCGTACAAACGAAGAAAACAACATTATCAAGATTCGATTGCTTGCTTTGGCATCGCTTGGTTGTGAGAACTTGTCTCGTGAATTGAGTTATTCCGAAATTGCAAAGAACTTGGAAATTCCTGAAGAAGAAGTGGAAATGTGGGTGATTGATGTGATTCGAGCTGGTTTGGTCGAAGCCAAGTTGGATCAATTGAACAAGACCGTTATTGTTCATAGAAGCATCTATCGAGTATTTGGTAAAGAACAATGGCAACAATTGAGCACAAGATTGAATACTTGGAAAGAAAGTCTGAATGAAATCATGGCTGTCATTGGTAATGCAAAACTTATTGCTGGCGGTGCATTACAAGGAGGTGCTGCTGCTGTGGTCGTTGAAGATAAGACTCAACCTCAAGTTGAAGTTACCATTTCTACTTCCAACTAAAAAAAAAAGTACACCACTTAATTGATTTTTTTTTATCCATACAAAAAAACCACGCACACTCACTCACACTTTTACACGCACACAATCTCTCTAAACGCGGTATAATGCATCCATTAACACACATACACACATCTTTAAATATTTTTTTTTGGTTTCTACTTTTTACGTATTTTTTTTCCAGTTTATCCCCTCTTCCTTTTTTTATCTCTCTTCCTGTCACTTCTGTCATTTGTTTGTTGTGATTCCATGTGAATGAAAGTAAAAGTAAAAAAAAAATTGTATTATCATCCACCATCATCATCAACAAAAAAAGAAACGTATTATTGTGGCTCTTCAATTGCACTCGCTGGTTTGACAGTACGCCATGCACCATTTAATACACCACGAAGATTCCATACTGGGAATTCTTGTTGAATGTTTCCAGCACTATCAACTACATATTGTTCAACAAGTTGTGAGTTTGCATAAAAGTAATATTTATACTTAGACAGCTTCAATTAAAATATAAGTGTACGTACCTGCACGACTCACAAGACGAATACCAGGCTTAACATGTACAGAGGCGGTCCATAGCGTCCAGCTCCATGTGTATGAACTAGTCCTTTCATCAGCTGGTTGGCATTGAAGTTCTGCGTGAACCCATGAATTACCGTCATCACCCGAAACATCTAATTTAGAGTATTGAGAAAAACAATTTAATTCCAATGGAAAGAATGCATTTGGAATTATTAGATACTATATAAGTATGTATATAATACATTACCAACACGCTGAATGCTTCGTCCACCACCTATTATTGCAAAAAGATAGTATGTATTATGTTATGCTTAACATGAATTAATTTGTAAATAAACTTGATAATATTAATTTTCATTACCTGAGAGTGCATATCCTTGGACCTTTACAGGCTGTGCATTGGCCAAAACAGGTGCATCCACAAGACCTTCAGGAGGATCACAAACAAAAGACTGAACATTGTATTCACCAATGGCGGGTGTGATGGACCAATACTCTTCTGCTTGCTTGTTATTTGCAACCTATTTTAATAAAAATAGAAGAGTAAATACATGCTCAAAATCATGCCATCCATTTCGCTTTTAAGTGGTACATTTTCAGGCAATATCTTGTAATCATGTTGTTGATAATAGGCACTTGATTCTTTATTTTGGATACGGATGGACTTGAGAAATTTAACTGATCGAGCACCAATATATCCTGGAACAACGACTCTTATTGGAAACCCATGATCTCGTGTTAAAGGGCTTCCGTTCATCTTGATGATATAATATGTATTAGATACATAAGAACTCTATATTTCTCTCTCTCTTTTGTTCCCACACACCCATACACATATCTCTATTTCTTCTTTTACATAATTTGTAATAAATATACATTAGCAACCTACTTCATAAGCCAAAAGAACATCACCGAACTCATCCCTAGTAAATTTAGAGTGTATTAGTAGTTTAATTTGGAACATATATAGAAACTTTGCAATCTACTTACACAGCTTTTGATAAAGGAATAGAAGAACCATAACATTCATCCTCTTCACACTTATAAAGGTATAATGTTACCCATCACAAAAAAAAAGGATACTTGTATCATTGCATAAATACTACATCAACTTTCCAATATACCTTTTCAACAGACTGAAACGCAACATGAAGTGTTGCTGAATGTCCCATGGAAGCGTGGATCCCAATACTTTCCAACACATCTTTAAGTTGACAGCCAGAATACATGGCATTTGCAACTGCGCCTGGACCCCAAATTACCTACATATACATCAATTCGTAAGTCACTCTTACTACACTGATTTCCCCTGTTCACTTCTCAATTTAATACAAACCCCTTCAGTGTGCTTCACTTTATGAAGACCATCTCTTCGATTTCCCTATAAAATGAGTATGGTTAATTAATCATTATGGTAAGGTAATAATCGATCAATATGCTAAAAACAAGAATCACCCCAATATATACTTACAGCACACTTTTTACATAAATAAATCATTATAATATATATATATATATATATAGATTTAGTCTTTCTTCCTGAATCAAACACTTTTATTGGAATTTTCCCTTGAATCACACATGGTACTCTATTACCTGCATAGCCATGACTATACTCTTTTTCTCAAATCGCGTCTTCAATTCCTCAACAGTGAATGTTTTTGGTGCTGCTATATTGATACCCTCAATAGTGATCTTATGCGTTGCTTCATCCAAGCTAGGAATACTTCCATGAGAACGACAAAAGAAATATTTCTCTGGAGTGATAAAGTGACTAACAAGATCCTTTGGATTGGGTTCAGCATTATATGGATGATCTGTATGAACAATCAAATTTTTATGATCCCTCGTAGGATCATGACTATAATCCAATGCCATACTTTATAGACCTGTGTTTTTTTGTTTTGACTATATATATTTGTAAAAAAAAAAAAAGGAACTGGATAGTCGTTGAAGAGAGATAAAAAAAAGGAATTATCTTTTTTCGAAAATATGAATCTTTCCGATAATATATTTGTTGTTGTTGATTTCATAATGATGCAATCCATCATTACCAGATATTATGAAACGACAGGGTTTAAAAGAACGAAAGAATGTACGCGAATTAAAATTTCATACCGCCCTATTAGTATTTTATAAACAGTGACAAATATATATAAACAAAGTCTTTCATGAAAAACAAGATATACTGTAAAAAAAACTTGAATCACAAGATCCTCTTTCATATGGTATCCGGAAGGATAGCAGTGGCAGTAGTGCGGATTTAACAACCTGGCATGTAAGACGCGAGTGTCTAAAAATTGTGGCGGATATGAAAATTATTCGATTATGGTTTATGTGTGTGCTACAAGAACCACGACATAAGCATAAGAACAAATATACTGTGTTCCATCTGAACGCGGGCGCGCGGGATCTGCAACATCGGTTGACATTTTTAATTAATGTATTATAGAGTAAAGCTGCAACCTATCATTACACCCTGCAGCAATGATTTAAAGTACAAAACAGATTTGATTAGTATTACTATTGATTACACAACATATCCATTGTACAATGGTGTACCTAAATTCCAAAATATCAATGTTGATCCGACGGATGAGAGTTAGACACCTTTGTTTTCTAATAAATAGTATTTTCCGGGTTTATTATTATATTCCTAAAGTCTCTAACCATGATGCTATGCAAGTTCCCGCGTATATTCCCATTTGTTCTTTTGATGGCTAACCATATCAGAATTATGATTACAAAGCAAGCGTAACGTAAACTATTCCCGCGATTATTAATACTTTTAAACATTACAACAGCAATAACAACAACAGTGCAGTTCTATCTATGTTCTTTAAAGAAATAATAAATAAAGGGATACATATGGAGAGCTGGTTATTATTATTGGTTTATTGAAAAACAAAAAGAAGAATATAGAACATTAACAATTTAATAGAAAAAAGAATAGAATAGAAGAATAAAGAGGTGCTAGCGACATATACAGTAAAGAAATGGAAGATATTACCTTAAAAAAGAAGTAGTAGTGCCATGTGTTTCTAAATTCCTTGGCAATAGGACTTATTAAGAAACTTCACTTATCGCCAAAAAGTTACGCAAAAAATAAATAAATAATAATCTTAGTGTACGTAGTAATGCTGTTTAAAATATCAAATTACAACAGCGGTAGGCAGTGCTGATCGATTATCATCATTATTAACTCATTTACTTATATGAGGAGAAGATCAGCATTTACTCATGATGGACTTAAAGTAAACCCTAATTGAAATCTAGACTCACTCACTCACATTCTCTCTTTTTCTTTCTCAATCAAAAGAAGAGCATGTGTACCGTACGTACAAAAGAACTAAAAATAATGATGCACTGTTGATCATTTACTATAAACAATTATTCGGCGCTTTTCAATCCGACAATTAAACAATACTGTGGCTTCTTTTTTTAAGGGTTCATTTAATATCTGTATTGGTATCATGACATCTTATTAATCCAGGAACGTCAGCTTTCTCTATATGTAGCAGACAATAATTATAAATATACGTGTAGGCGGTACTCCTTACTATATAATAAAGCTTAATCCCATAATGGTTGCCCTGCTCCTAGGAACACCTTGTTTGTATGGGTGCCAGTAAATATTTATACCGAGCAAACACCGTCAATAAATGGAAACAACGAGCGAATCTTCATATCGTTGTACAATGTATTCGTCAGTTACGTATTTTGGCCGAAATGTTTGTTATATGATGTATAAGATAGGATTGGAATTAAAGTTAATATATACGTAATATAATATTGTAGATGAGCATTGTTATGTTGCCAGTCACTCTTCCATGTCATCTTACTAAGGAATATTTATATATAATGAAAATAAGGAGACTTGAATAAAGACACATGATGGATGATGGCATTTTTTTTGCCACTATTACTATCATTCTCTAACTACTAAATACTTACTAGCTCGTTGGAAATAAGAAGATAGAGAAAAATCTCAGTAAGATATAGAAGAGAGAGGTGTGCAGAAGAATTAGTAGTGAGACTAACCCCGAGCCCTCGGGTTTTATCTTTACCACGTTTAAAATCTATATAGAATACAATGTACTACCTTCACTAGCCACGTTAAGAAGCAGTGTTCCTCTATACCAGTATTTAGTAGAACAAAATCAAATGCTTATTTGATCAGTTGATAATATATTATATGAAACAAAAAACAAAAGAACCCTAATAAATAGATAAACCCGTTTTTGATTGTTTGAAGCAAGATATATGACTTCATGAAGGAGAGGACCAAGGAGAGATTCTTATTACACAGGGTTTTCTCTGTTTATAATTTATGGATCCATAGAATATTCTACCTATTCCGTTTTAAGATAAAATGATCGACACTAATGTTGATGTTTAGTAAAAAAAAACCAAAAACAAGCATATTATATACACCTATGAAACAGTGTATCTTTTTACAAACGAGTCCCTTGTCGTAATAAATATGGCGGATTGACACCAAGTCAATAGAAATGGAGATAACAGAAGAGTGGTGATAAAAAAAGAGTAGCGTAAAAGGTGTCGTTTATATTGTTTTAATGATGAGGGGTATTTATGTGTTTTTTAATTCCTTGTAATAATAATAAACTCTACAATGAAATTAATGATAATATATATACGTGAAGTGATGGAGGATGCGATACGTGTTTATGACTGTCAATTGAATACCTGTTCGAATAATTAATATGATGATGGATGATGAAGAGGTGGCATAATAAAATTGAAGTGCGATGGCAACAGTAAGATTTTACGAAGAAAATTCAAAAGGGAAATTGTAACACGAAGTAGTTTTTACTACGACACCCTTGTATCACATTATTGGAAAATTTATTTCCATCAACTTCTATATGTTGTTATAATAACCAAAAGAAATGCGCATCAATGATATATCATTTATTTATAAAACAAAGTACCATATATTAGGATGGATGGAAAGAAAGATATACATGTATTTTTTTCATTCATGAATTATATAAACATCTACAAGTTAGCGGAAGCGCTGCCACCGATTTTTTGAAGGATTTGATTGACCTTGCCAGCTTCCATGTATTCTTTGACTAAAGCACTGATACCCTTGAACTTTTCATGCTTGGAATCTTGAACAAGTTGGAACATGATGGATTCGGAGGTAGTGATGGTTGCACCTGCCGATCGCATACGCTGTAGAGTAACAAGAGAAGCTTGTTAAACCAAAAGAGAAGAAACAACGTGGATTCCTCCATTCCATGATACATAATACACAACCCATGTTTCTCTCCCCCACGTTTTATTTTTATTATTTATAGAATCTCATGATTGTTAAACTTACTTGAAGAGCAATTCCAATTTCAGAATGGTTTTGAGAAGAAACACCATCAGCAAGAACATGAACATCATAATTGTTCTCAAGGAGATCCAATGCTGTTTGAAGAACACATACGTGACTCTATTACATCAAAGGGATAAAAAGAGAGATATATACAATTGAGTAACATTTTCGCAGTTACAACTAATCCATTTTTTTGGCGTGTCTTTTTTTTTATTATCTTGATCAAAAAAGAGAATATCTTCTTTTTAAAAATGATGATAAAAGATGCAGATACTTTACCTCAATACCAACAAGAATGACGGACTTAGTGTTGTTCTTCTTGAGGACACTTTCAACTTCAGGAAGGAACATGCTGAATTTAGTCTTACTCATGTTAATGGCGGCATCTGAAACGTCGAGTTCCTGCACTGTGGGGCCGAATGCTAAAATTTCACACACACGCACGAATGAAAAAATTAGTATAATTTTCAATGTGGTTTCAAAGGAAAAATATATATGTATAATGATGTATACCTTTAGGATATTGTTCAGTAACAACAATAGGAATATCAAGGTGTCGGCTCACTTTAATCTAAATCATTATAATAGTATTTTTTTTAAAAAAAAATGAAGCGTGGGTTTGGTTTAGTGAATATGTTCAACGTGTCAATTGTGTGAAATGTCTTTTTTTGTGTGGGTTGAATTCTGTCATGTGAAGACGGGGAGGTCTCTTACCATTTTGTTGGCAACGGTAATAACCGAAGGGAATTGCCAAATAACACCCTTGAAACGTTCTTGAATATCACAAACGAATAAGGCAGATGATTGAGGAGCAATCTTTGCAATCTTTGTCAAGGAAGCCATTTTTGTTGTTATTAGAAAAAAGAAAGGTGGAGAGAGAGAAGCGTGTGAATAATTATTACATAGAATTGCGCCATATAATTTTTTTAATTCTTGAATAAATCTCAAGTATGTTTACGAGGTCAAGAACAGAGATGACGTTGCACACACACAAACACACACACAGAGAGAGATACACACTCAACAGCAAGGTATCATCTTTTTCTTCTTCTTTCTTTCTTACTTTCTTGTCTCAATTATAAAGAAGTATATAAAAGGTAAATCTTCCTAATTATCATCCTTATTTACAAATAAATAAAAGATCGGCTGTAACAAAAGATTTATGCTGTGTTCAGCATGGCCCATTTTTTTTCCCTTATTGTTTATCAATTGAACACAAAAAAATAGGTGTACCATGTTCCTTTTATTATATAGAAAAAAAATTCAATATGAATTTAAATGGTAAAGATTTACATTGAAAAGTGTTTTTATGTTTCTGACTACTCTTGTTTACCTTTATCTTGATCCAATTTTACAATTTGAAAAAATCGTACGATTGAGCTATCCTATTGATATAAAGTAACTATTATATATAATAAATAATAAATGGGATGAATATATATATATATATATATATATACGAATGATGATCTTGACCATAATTAGTGAATTATCATGTCCTTTTTTTTATTTTTACAAAAGACGTATCTCATTTTTAGGAGTGAAGACATGGATTATAGCCCGTTCCTTTTTTTTTGTGTAATTCAAAAGGGTAAAAAGTCGTCACATGAATTAAAAAAGGTGTTTCGGTAACAAATTAAAGAAGGAAGGTGTTTTTGTTTTATGTGGTACAGATAATTCAATCCCTTTTTTTTTATTATTATCATCATCCATCCATTAGCCTGCTAAATCGTAATAAAATATTATTAAAAAGGAGGAAGAAGAGGGTTTTATAACTATAGAGTCAATTTGTATTATAATTCTATCATCATCATATATAGTAGAATAAGAGAGAAAACCATTTAGAGCACAGATCGACAAAACCAAAGACGAATTAAGCAATGATCTGCAAAAAAAAACTCCCTTTACTGCTTAATAAATTTATCACTCAGAACAACAGTAACAAATCCACCACCTACTAACATATAATAGGAAGAAGTTTTTTTTTTCTGGTTTCATTTAATTGAGGCCAGTGCCCCATCATTTCAAATAATCTCTCTCTTTTACTCTTTCTCTTCACTTTTTTTTCTCTTTTTTTCATTTCTTTTTCTCTTTTTTTTTTTCTTTTTCTTTTTTATATTATTATCAATTATTTATACCTCTTCTTTTCATCCTCTTCTTCCTTTTGTTCCTCGTTCTCGTTTATATTTTATATATATTATATAACAATTTAAAAAAGTGTATTTTTTTTATAAAAATCCTTTTTTATTTTTGATTTTGATTGATTTCAATTATTATTATTATCTAATATAAACCAACTTAAACAGCTATCAACTTCTTGTCAAAACAAAAAAACAACAACTTTAAAAACCAACAATAATTGTATTTTCTTCCTTTTTCACCTCTTCACATAATAAATACATCATGGTGCCAACACCCGTCGCCGACGAATATTTGTTAAGTTTGCGAGCTGTACGAGAACGTTGTTTTCGTGTAAAAGACGCCGGTGCACGCAACGGTCTTCACCATTTTGACGTTGACCCGTCGAAATTACAAGACGTTGTTCAATTTGTGGTGGCTCTGATTAAGCGTGATTTTGATAATCCCTCTTCAATGCCTGTCCATGGTATTTGGCGTCATTTTGAAACCGGACGTCCTCGTATTCAACATCTTTTAAATTCCTGGTCGAGCCTAGGCTTTGACGCGACAGAACAGACCAGACGGGTTCTGGACTTGTTTATCGTGGGTGTCTTGTTGGATACAGACGCTGACCATGTTTGGTCTTTCCGTGAAAAGGCTACTGGAAGAACCTACAAGAGAGCCGAAGGTGTCGCTGTCGCAGTGCTGGAACTTTTCACAGCTGGCGCATTTTCGAGTGATGTGAATCAGCCTCATCGAGTTGACTGTAAGTTTATTTTATTATTGAAAAAAAAAGAGGGGAGATATATATATATAAAAGGGGGGGAAGTCAAAAGAAAAAAAAATTAAAAAAAAATATAATATATTTTAGCTGAGGCTTTAATGAACTTGTCACTGGAAACTCTCCAACAAGGATTCCAAGTCGATCAAGAACGTAATGCTCTTATTGGACTTGAAGACCGTCTTGATCTCTTGCGGAATTTGGGTCAAGTATTACAAGAGCGTGCCGATTACTTCCAGCAGACTGGGCCTGTCCCACGTCCTGGCAACCTTATGGGTAAGACCTTTTTTTGTTATAGATGATCGGATTGTGTGTAGTGTATAGAGTAGTGAGGTTAGGAAATCATTATCATCAAACACAAAAAAAAAAACTAAAACCCCAAAAATACATTTAGACTTTCTCTTGGAACATAAAGACACCATCAAGACCAAGAAGGGTGCTTTGATCCGTTTGGAGACCCTTTGGCCTGTTGTCCTAACAATGGGTGAATTGTGTGTGGCCGACCGCGCTAATGGTAAGGGCGGGATCCCTAACCTTGGTGATGTGTTCCCATCCAATTCTATCCAATTTTCCAACAATCCACAATCCACTGAACATTATGTTCCGTTCCACAGGATGTCGCAATGGCTTGTCTATTCCATCATTGAACCTATGGAACGTTTGTTGGGTGCTACCATTGAAGGGACTGAACTGTTGACTCCTTTACCTGAATTCAGAAATGGTAAGTTCTTTTTTTCTTTAAAATGGATGGTCTTGATGAGAAGAATAAAGAGGATAGAAGAAAGTCTAATAGGATTCTTTTTTAGGCGGTTTGTTGATCGATACTGGATTTATTACATTAAAGCAACAAGAACATGCTCGTGGTATTGAAAATTATCACAAGAATTCCCTTTTGCCTGGTCAACCCAAGATTGAAGTGGCCCCCATGTTTGAAATGGATGATCCAGTGATTGTCGAGTGGCGTGCATTGACAACAGCTTATTTAGATATTGTGGCGGAACGCGTGCGTGACGTTTTACGATTGAATAGAAATAAGCTTACATTGACACGTGTGATGGATGGTGCTACTTGGGCTGTAAGTTATCATTGTTGTTTGGGAGGGAGGGGGGCTTAGAGAGATTTTATTCACCTTAAATATGAATTGTATATAGGCCGGTCGTGAACTAGCTGAGATTTCTCGCCCTAATACGCAAGAACCACCCATTATTGTCAAGGTAAATATAAGGAAGAGAGTGGGAAATTAAAGAAGATTTGTGTGGGATCGACAACTTTATTCATGTGTTTATTTATCATTGTTATTTTTAGTTCAACAAGTTTGTGTTGCATTAAAAATGATTGAGGCGTTTACCGTTTTTAATTATGACATAAAGCACTCAAACAATAACAACAAACATCCATTAAAAAACATCAACAACTACAGCTACGACACATTAAATCAAATCAAGTCAAATCAAATGAAAAAAATCAAACCTATTAAAAAACAAAAATAATCACAAAAAAAAGCAAAACAACAGCAACCAAACCAACCTTTACTTTCTTATATATCTTTATCTTTTTTCTTCTTTATTTCTTTTATATTCTATTTTTATTATCTATATAACATATGACGACGAACGAATTGAACCCAAAGTTTACGTTGAACGAATGAACGAACAAAAAACGAACGAACACAACATCACAAAAAATGAATGAACAAAAACATTCTTATATAGTATATTATTATTTTTTACGGTCCAAAAAAACCCCTCTTTTATATATATATATATATATCTCCCTTCATTATTATCCTTCAAATTCAAAACAGAAAACAAAAAAGAATTATTATCTAGTAAGGTTGAATCCTTATTATTTTAACAAACCATTCATTCTTTCCTTTATTATTTTCTTTTATCATTTTTGAATTGAAATCAACAAAAAAAACCATGGACCTCTTTATATTCCCTTATATATCCTTCACCTCCTCTCCCTTCATATATTACTCATTCTTATTATTATTTTTATATCCCCATGAAAATGAATGGGTTGATTCCTTCTTCTTCTTTTTATCAAGTACTCACTCTCCTGTCCTTTTATATTATTCTTTTACCCTTTTTTCATCCATTCCTTTTTTTGAAAAAAAGAAATATGATTTAATTTTTTTATATTATTTTTCCATTGCTTGTTCAATGGGAATGAATTTATTCTGTGTTACAGTCATTCTTAACCTCCGCTTGAAAGGGCTTCTTTTACTACTTCTGTTTTTGTCAAGTTTCTTTTTAATAATATGAAACGCGAGTGTCTGAGTTCATTAAAGGAGATCACCCATCCATCTTTTTACAAGTAATTACATTAATATGTAAAAAAGAAAAGATTTATTGATAATAATGATCATAGAGATCAAGTAACAAAATAACGATACTAAAAACCTTGTAATCCAGGTGTTTCTTCATAAAATTTATCTACCAGGTTATTGGCAAATGCATAGAGTTCTGGATCTGGTACTGGATTGACAGCACCTAATGCTTCAACACATCCTGGTGTCACCTGGACAACCTCATTTCCCTTTGAATTAAAAACTATTTTAGCAACTTCATTCATCCATCTATCCATCTATACTTCGCTTCCCTAACCTTTCTTTCTCTTTTTTTTCTCCGCTTATAATTGTTATATAGTAGTTTAGAACTTACCCGTGGTACACGCGTCAAAAGCATCTCAACGTATGAAAGTCCGAGTCTCATTTCTTCTGCATCTTGAGATTGTACCAAATCAACAAATGCTAAGCATATGGTATTATTGGGTATATCATCATCATCACCATAGGAGTTTGTTAGTTTTGTTATGTTACAATAAAAATAAGTGATTTATTTTACCTGGTAATAATTGTTGATGGGGTAATAATAACATGTATTTTTCACCATGATAGGCAATATTTAAAAGACATGTAGCAGCCTATATAGTAAATAAAAACCATTATTTAAAAACCAGTCATCTTTTTTTTTTCTGACACTAAACCAAATAACCCTATCAAACCGTGCAACATGAAAAAAAGCTTAATTACCCCTTTACGGATATCCAATGCGCCATGCTGCACGAGTATGTCGGTAAGATATGCAATTGCATTTGCATCCACCACTTTTTTAACAATGTCCGGACGTTGTCTGTGTGTTTTTTTTATAAATTGGTTTCATTCCAAAAATAAATCATTAGAAAAAAAGATAATCCGAAGAAAAAAAAAGCTTCTTTTTTCTTATATATCAATGTCGGAATGAATAGAAAAAATATACAGAAATTTTTTTTTTACTTACGATGAAGTGATATTCGATAACACCCATAATGATTCTTTTTTAACCACGCTAGATTGTTTTTGGGGAAGATAATCATGAGTTATATATATATTGAATAGTATAACAATGAGGATGATAATATTACCGGTGTTCAGAATGTGTTAAAAGGAGTAATGTAAATAGAAACCCTTCTTGATCAATGAATACTTCAATATATTCATCAGGTCCACCACAAAGGTTACCTAATGTACGTAATAGTGGGAGAACAACAGGTCCTTGTTGACATAAGTTTCTTAATTCACGTACCTAAATTATATTGTAAGTCAGTAAAAGAAGTAAAATAAATCTAGATAGTAGTTGTATTTGAGTAACAGATACGAACCAATATATTTGCAATTCCTTGCTGCATGATCTGTTGTCTAAATTGTTGTGATCCAGCTGTCAAATAACTCATCACCCAACACACTTCGGTGACTGTATCAGGCTAAATAATTTGTAAGAAAATATATCGTCAAAAAAAAATTATGGTTACCCTACCAAAAAAAACCACATGTCGTTGCTGTTGTACTTACTGTTTCATCTCGCAAATGACGGAAAAGTGGCTTTCCAATAGCAGCTACGATAAATTCATTTAATTGTCTTTCATTGCCTCGTGCCAGGTTGGCAAGTGCGAAACATGCTGTTTGAACTAAACGGGAATCCTATATAAAATAAAATAAATATACCATTCTCACCTAAAAATAAAAATAAAAATACAACAGGTGGATCAAAAACTTACATTCGAATCCAATAATCGAACGAGTGGAGGAATAGCACCATTGTTTCGGATCATGGTTCGTACTTCATCATCTTCACTTGTCATATCACCTAAATCTTCTGCTGCCATATTACCTAATGCGCCTGCTGCTGCTTCACGAAGATTCTATTCAATATATCCCACCAAAATAGAACGTCAATCTTTTGCTATATCAAAATAGGGTTTTTTTCTTTGTTTACTTCTTCATCGATACAAAGAAAAATCCCCCATACCAAGTTTTCAGAATCCAAAAATGAAACCATATAAGGTACTGTAGTGATGGATTTTGCCCATAAATCATGAGGACCAGCGGCAATATCTATTAAAGAAGATATTTATATTAACCCAACTACTGAATCTTGATACTGCTTCTTTTTTTTTTTTTTTTGTAATCATGTGAATTTAATTCTCTATTTACTGGATAAAGTCTGAACAGCTTGTAAACGTTCATCAGGATCTACACCAGACATCATTCGCTATAAAAAAAAATAAAAATTTTGTAAATATATTCTGTTCGTTTTTTTCATGTCACAGAGAAATCCTTTACCGTCAGTGTTTCAATGCAGTCACCATGAGTAATATAAGTAATCAATGCTTGACAAGGCTCCACCAAAAACTTGCTTAGATATTGTGCGGCTTCCATACGTGTACTCTGTTCATTACTTTTTAAATCATTTGCAAGGGCTTGCACTTGATCATCTGTTAAACGATAATAGGGGTCAATGTCCTCTAAAAAAAACCCATTCATCATCATATATAAAAAAAAAGCGGACGTATCAGTTTCAAATAGAAACGAAATATATCTGATAAACACGTAAAAAATAGTGTTATTTATTTATTTCTTACCATCGTGTTCATTAATGGCTGGCATCTCATCACCCGAACTTTCATTGAATTCACGACGAGATAAATGACGGAAACGTTTTGCACTAATGAGTTGTTCACGATGTTTTTTTCTTAAAGATTCATCGAGAACAACACGCCGTTCACGTAATTGTTCATGGGAACCAATACTATTTCTTTTATACAATGCTCGACGATTCGACATGGTGAATGGTTATGTTGAATGTGTGTGTAAAAAAGTTGAATATAAAAAGGATGTTGCCGAGCCAAAAAAAAAAAAAAGCTCTTCTTTACTAGGGTTTATCAAACGAAAATTTTCATGCAAACATCTTGCTTGGTGGAACGCCGTAACCAATGATAATTGTTTAAATCACTTTATGCTTTTTTTTGCCTGGTAATATATTCTCCCGTCGTTGTAGTGAGATGATAAAGGATATCTAACATCATGGCTGTCGTCCACTTTGAACAGATATGGTGTGATTCAATTGACTTGTTCTTCTTTGTCGTTGTTTGATAGAGGAAGGGTAGAATATCTAATGCTCATTGTTGCTGAAGCTATAACTGATAACCTAATGAGGTTGGTTGGGTGCCATCTACTTGTACTATACCATGGGGGCCGAATTGCGCCGGATTTCAACAATAGGAATTGTATCATTCGTAATGGTTGTTAATTTCTGTTTTGATTCATACGCTTCAAATCGACGTGATGATTCAGGCCTGAAATTTGACAGTGCAATTGTCAATGTTCATAATAAAATTGATTATTGTTTGTATTTTGTGTTATTTCCAGTTCCTTCATTTGACCTCTATTATTCAGCAGCATAATATTTCGTAATTGTTGGTTGTCGAAAGGGTATGTTTTTTATTAGATAAAAAAAGATACGTTTCTTTCATGGTGTCTACCATCCTATATGAAACAGCTCCGGATTGAAATACCTTTTCTTCCTTCCCGTCTCACCTCTCCAAACACTTAACCCATTTTCGCTGGATGAGATTTTGCAACACGATATTCGAACTACTTTCTGTATTTTTAACCCATACATATTGATCGAGTTCCCTGACTATTGGTGTTCTCCATATGCCCACGTACAATTTTGCATAACTTCAATATGACAGTTTGCATTCGATGCGATTAAACATTGTGTATGAATTAGACTAAAGCGTTAGTATCCTTTGGTAGTCTACTACAACCAAAGAAAGCATCTATTATATACGATCATATTTTTGTGACATTTGAGTGTCAATTGGTCCAGTGTTTTCAAAGCAAGTTATGATAAGATATTGGAAATAATTTTATAAGGTAATTGTCGCACAAGCGGTTGTTTTGGATAATGGTAGTTCTGGAAATATTGCTTTGAAATAGTATTGGCTCTTTTTTAGTAGATATCAACAGCTTTCCTTGTCAAAGTAAAACGCTGGCTCTCATGTAATATATGTCCGAGCGAAGCAATTGTAGATTTCAGTCAATGTGTTCCAATCTGCATGTGCACAATCGTCGAGCGATTTTTGGCATGGTTGAGACTTTTTCATAGGCAAAAGCACGATGCAATAAGATCAAAGATTTGAGATCAAGTTGTATGATACTCAATGCTTTGGTATACAATTCAATCGCGTGTATGTAATCGTGTGTTGCGTATATATGATTTCCTTGATCAAACTCATTTTGGAGAAGAGAGAGATCCAATAGCGTTGGTGTGAAATGGACATATGAATCTTGGTATATGGTGAGAAAGGACTTCTTTGAAATTGTAAAGTTGCTATTGTTGGCATTATAATTAGAAAACAAAAAGAAGGGACGCGTTGTTTGTAAAGAAAATATATGAAACAAAACATGGAAACTATTCAATTCGATGCACAACATAGTTATAAAACAATATGTTTTTTTTAGTTAAAGATGCTATTTTTATAAAGTGCAACCGTATCATAATAGTATTAAGATACTTCATCATCATGTTACTATGGTTTCTACAGCTGTCAAACATAAAATAATATCGTGTGCATTATTTTTTTTTTCAATATAAAACTTATGTACTGTCATGGAGATCCCTTTTTTCCTTTACTGCAATCGTTATTCATATGTCATTACGCAAAAAAAGAGAGAGAGAGAGAGAGATATCTTTTAATAAAATAAATAGCACATGCACGTCCAAGTTGACACTATTTTTATATTATGCATTATAAACAACCCCTTCGTTTGCAATAACAACGTGCTTGGTCTGTGCACCACTTTATTATTATTCTTCATTACGACAATTAATAAAAAAACTACATTTATAAACGATTTGAAACAAAATGTAAAAGTTCAGG
This sequence comes from Phascolomyces articulosus, assembly GCA_025677815.1. Lineage (NCBI taxonomy): Eukaryota > Fungi > Mucoromycota > Mucoromycetes > Mucorales > Lichtheimiaceae > Phascolomyces > Phascolomyces articulosus. Next base: position 737,667 of record JAIXMP010000003.1, on the reverse strand, counting down.
GTTTGAACATTAACATGTTATTATTATTTAAAATAATAGGGACAACTACTATTATTATAATATAATAATAGTATTTTTTTTTATCATTTTCTTATTTGAGTATTTTCTTCATTTTGAAGATGAAGGAAAAAAAAGCCATTGAAAAAAAGAAGAAGAAACTTTTTAGTGCTTATAAAAAAGCTTACATTGGCCAATACTGTTTACGAAAGAGGATAGAGAGCACAAGGCCTTCCACCCCTCTCCAGGGACAAATGCCGGTTGTTTTTGATCCTGGCCAGGATACGTAAAGAAAAAAAAAGAGAAAAAGGAAAAAGAAAATGGCGAAATCAGTTGTCTTTTATATCTTTTTTTCTTAAGTGACTGTTTTCAATTCTGGTGTTGAATTTCAATTGCTGCGGCAGGCAATAGCTTTTATATATAAAATATAAGGTATATGAACAAAAACTTAAAGAAGGTGATAATTTGAAAGAAACGATGAACAGTAAAGAAGTATAAAATGGTTTCCTTTGGTGACGTCTTTACATAAATTTTTAATTCTTTCTTAGTCACAACCAAATGTGTTTCACATCCAGCTCCGATGGAAGCACAAGCCTTTAACCCCTTATTTATTTCTGGTACGCTTGAAGATGATATAGTATTTACTTATTATAGGTACAAAGGTATCCATACCGTTTGATGGAACTTTACTATTTTATAGGAAGAAGTTATTGGAAAATGATTATTGGTGAGAGAAAGAGTTAATCGTATCTTGAACGACTAATACAACAACACGAATAAACTTTTTTATAATATTATTATATTGTACGTGTTATTTTTATTATCAATATGAATGTTGTTCAGTATCTTGAGTTTATAAGTGGTAATAAAGAATCATTTTTCAGGAATAAAAATAGAATTTTAGTTATAAAGGTAGAGATTTTCAGTTATGAAAGGAGAGTAAGTTCAGTTATGAACGGATGAGTTTTTCGTAAGCCAATAATTTTAAGTACTGAACATTATTATTATGAAGTGATAAGTAGGTTTTTCGTATTTGATAACACCGATTTTTCGTTTCGTTCCTGCACCAAATATCGATTACGTATGAGTGAACTTTATTTTCATCTCTGACCTGTCAAATATACAAATCTGAATAAACATTTTGTTTGTCATTAAGTGAAAATACTATTCGTCAGCAAGATGATGAGTTATTCAAACCCGAAGTTTATGAGTTATTCAAATCCAATATTGAATTGTGTCAAAACCAATTAACACTTTTTATTTTTTTCATCTTATATAATGCATTATTATAGAACAAGGAGCAACCCAGTGTCTTTTGTATTTGTTATATCCATATGTATATATATATATTTCACTGTATAATAATAGAGTTAAAATAGATGCAGAAAGCAGTATCGTACCGCCCTCTGGGCCACAAATTATAACCACTGGATCGAATTTAATTACAAAATTCTGTACATACGATGTTTGAATATGAACAGTATATACAACAAAAATAAGATGAAAACTTCAAGAAATATATTACAAAAATGTAATTCAGGCTTTTATTCATGGGCAAGTAGACAACAAATCTCGGCTCCATTATTAACATCCGTGTATTTTATCGTTTGGATCCAAAGGACAAACAGTTTTTTCGGTTTTATCTCGATCCATCATTCAATGTATCCGTCGTTAGTTGAGTTACTTGATCAGGTTGCATTCATCTGTCTGGGTTTATTGTCCTCATATATCATTCCATGTCCAATCCATCATTCAAGAGAGAGATGTTTTTGGCTTTTTTGCTTTTGTCGTCCGATCGTACCCATCGTACATTGATTGCATCTCTTGAATGTGTGTGTTCCTCGCATGATCAATAACATATGATAGAAAAAATATTATTAATATTAATATTTAAGAACGACAATAACAATGATAATGAAAACCATATATATAACACGGCACTAAAACGAAACACGTACCAAGCACAATAATAATGATTTCATTCAAATGTAATGCGCCTAGCCCATGTTTAGAATTGCATTATTATAAAAATAATACAATAATGGTTTCCAGAAGCTACCACGAGGAGGTGGCATTACATCAGCTTCCACCTCCCTGTACTCCCAGGCGAAAGATCAGGTTCAAACGGTAGTCCAAAACAGCGAAAGAGAAAGTCGCAATGAACGGTCCATCCCCGCCGACTGTTGTAGGTCTCGGCATTGGGAGATTCGCAGACATCACTTGCCTCCATGCAGCTCGACAGCTAGACTACTTACCCAGTCGCGATAGTGAAATATCTGTCCGACTTAAGGCATGAGAGAGTCTCCTTGGCATCTCTCGAGGGTCACTTACCACAACCCCGCCTATATAAGATCGTACCGTATCGTAACGAAAATAACCCCAAATGAATGGTGTCATTCCCGTCCGTGCATCTCCCCAGGTTTGTTCATAAAAATAGAAGGAGAGAATTTTTTTTGGTGCATACCCGGAACTGCATTAGGCTGTGGTATTTCGATTACCCCGCTGTAAGAGTAACCTTCCAAGATGCACTGGACAAATGCACCATTAAATAAAAAGAAAAGAAAGTTCGCAGTCATTCGAGGATGTACCTGCCGAAACAAGCCTGCCACGATTAACCACTTGCAAATGCCACGAACTGCCCCATGGACCCTTACAATTTTTCATGTTACCCATTTATTACCTGATCAGGGAGAATGCACGCCGAATTGGGTTGGTCCATGGAAGCACTTGGGCAATGCTGCTACAAAATAGAGTTGCAGGTCAGAGTGGCGGAGGGGGGAAGGTAAATGACCACGAATTTGCTGCTGCTTCAAAAACATGTCATTGACGGCATTGCTTAGCTTGTACAATGAAAGCGTAAGAGAGAAAGTCGGGTGGGTAACATCTTCAAGGGGAATGTAAAAAAAGGGACAAAAGTAAAGGGATCTTGCTCGTTGCTGTAAGACAGTTCATTTTATCATTGTTCTTGGTAATTCAAATCCCGCGCTTTTTTTTTTTTTTGCTTGCATATTACGCGACATGCTTCTTTAAGCGTGATAGTCCATAGATAAAAGAAAAAAGTTGTGAGGCAACATTGTCATGGGAATATAATATCGCGAAATATACTTGATAAGATACGTTTTGACACGCTTTTATTATTTTACATAAAGTCTAGTTTTCTTTTTCTTTAACGATTGTCATTCTCCCACTTTTTTTTTTTTTTTTTTCGCGAAGTCTGGGTTACCATGAAATTATTTCTGCATTGGTGATTGATCCCACTTATTGTGATACTAAATTACAGCCTACTTTTTGCGAGCAAAAATCTGTTGTAAGAAGTGAATATAATGAGCTATTGGTAACAACTAAGACTTTCCTTGTTACAATTAATTACATCGTTTTCTATGAATGCTTATTAAAAAAATCATAATTTACATGTATCATTCCATTAAAGAGACAAACCAGTCGCAAGACATTGGCTTTTTTAACTCGCTGAAGGAGTATAATATGGATTGGTCAATAATACAAATAAGAAACTCCTTTCTACACAGGGAATTTTTCGCAAAAGATCACTCCTATAATGGTTATTTATAAAGCTTCAGCGAGCAAACACTTTTTCATGATTATGTACATGGCAGTTTATGTTCTTCTCGCTCTTCCTTTTATTATAATAAGTACTTCTTTCTATTTTTGCAAAGAATAAAATTGAAACTTATAATAGTAAGATTGACCATGGTACACTTATGTGCAATTCGGATTTTATTTATCTAAATACGTATTCAATAGAAAAATGGAATACATGAAATAGGCTGTAATCGAGAAAGAGTTGGAACCATTATAAAGAATATGTATTTCTTTACAGAATATTTACAGAATATATATAATGATGATGTCCTTTTATAACTCTCAATGATGTTTATTTTCACTGTTACATATTATTATATGAGAAATACTGATGATGAGCGAAATCTCTCATTTTTTTTTTATATTTTCAGAACGAACAAATTTGATCATTTTCTATGTAGTATCAACATGTGTTGTTTCAAGCCGACAATATAAATAATAGGCATGCACACAATGGTCCAAAAAAAAAAAATCAAGTAGTTGAAGATTGGAAAAGATGATCAATGGCATCCTGAATGGGTTTTTTGGAATGAACAATATTGAATGTAGTCATTGAGTTGGCGAGTACACTGTTCAAATAGTTAGTGATCAATAATTGGTGGCATTGTTTCCTTGTTCGTGTATATATAGTTTTTATTAAAAAGAAAAAAAGAATTTTGTCAAAAGGTAGACGGGTATCTTGTTTCTTGCATTTATAATAATAAAAGCATACTCATATATAGCACAGACAGTGGTTAATAACTTTTTATACGAGATACTTACTCCAAAAATGTATATTGTCTACTGTATATCATATTTCATGGGCAGTCAAATCATTTGTAATAAGGAACAAGTTACTTTTTTTTTTTGTTATCCCGCTTATCAACAAAAAGAACTATTTTAAATAATGAAAATTTTTTGCCATTCACAATACTACTGCTATCCGTTCAACAAAAAACCATTGATAATAAAGAAATATATATAGAAATGATATTGAAAAAGAGGGTTGATTTATATGAAATAACTTGCAGTTTACGCAGAGGTAAAAAAAAAAAAACCATTATCTTCCAGGAAACTTTTTTGCATATATTTTCACTACTAATTAAATGGTCTAATACCTAGATATTCTATTCAATCGCTTTTTGTTCAAAAGTCATCGTGTAAATTTCCTTCATAGTACATTCACGATATAACAAGTAATAAAATCATCACGGAAAAATACTTTTTTTTTTTTTGGCAAGGAAAGATGGTCACCGGGGAGTAGCACTTTAAAGGGAACCGGTAGAAAGAAAAATAAACAGAAACGATCCATGTGCATTTTTTTCTTTTTGCATCTCACTACCAGCTACCAGTATTATTATGATATGATAGAGCACGAGTTTATTATTTGGAAAAGGGTTTTTCATCAGGCAAAAAACTGATTTTCATTCCTCCTCTTCTTCATGACTTTGTAATAATACCAACCTCCCTTTCCCCCTTTTTTCTTTTACGCTAACATTGATGATAATAGTATCTCAATATATCATATGATATATTATAAACAATATATGTATAAATGATTTTTATATAATTTGTATCATATTTTTTTTAGACAAGGTGTCACTATTACTAGAACCACGATTGATGATGAGCACGATGACAACTACAGATAATAATAAGAAAACAAAAACAGGAGAGTTTATTGTTCATAATATTTAAACATAATTAATTTACTTCTTTCCCATAGAGTATAATGTATGTTGATATAATGTTGAAGAATGCCAATTCCTTGTTGCCATGGAAAACAAGTAAAGGAGATATATTAATTGTTATGGGTTAATAAGTGTGTGCAATAATAGTTGTTCATTAATATAATATATTTCTTTGAAGCGTCGTTGTTTTGGCTCGAAGAAGTTCCTAAATGCCATAATAACACATCGCCGTTCAGCATTATAATAGTAACTAATAACGATGACCAATTATTATTATATGCATAAAATCTTGACATTTTTTTTGACGTTATCATCTACCCAATATATGTGCACTGTTTTTTATTAATTGTTTTTAAAAATATAAAAAAGTACATTGACGATAACTTTAAATTTACTTCAGGAGTAGTAGAAAAGTCTATTATTATACTTTTGGCGCGCCTATTATCACTACAAGGAACAGGAAAAATAATAAAAATAAGGGTTCGTTTAAGTTGATCATCAATTTACTATTATTATACTAGTACGAGCCATTCATAATTTATACCACGATATATGAACAGCGCACTACGAGTAAAATTATATAACGTTTTAATAATAAGATTTAATAATAGTCACCACCAATCATGTCAACCAAGATTGTTTTGCTCTTGAATGGTATATATCGACTTTAGGAACTACTGATAACGGTATGTTTTTACAAGAATAATGTAGTATGTTTTCTTTCCTCTCAATTCCGGCTGTAGTAATATATATCTTACTCTCTTATTCTTCCACTTTTCCTGATACTACTAACTATACTTGTAGCTTAAAGGAACATAGCGCCCCCATTTAATATGTAGTGGAAGTTAAATATATAAAACTTATAATATCCCTTTTCTTTAGCCGCATTCTATAATATGAATATTTTTATCTAAACAAAAATAATAGGGCAATATAAAATGATTGCCATCGTATATAATAATAAAAATGAGTCTTTTTTCCCTTATTATTCACCATCGCCATATGGCATACCATCATAATATGTATGGGTAAAATATAATATATACCATCTTTTTTTCCCTATTACCTATTACTTCCCCCAGTAGCCCATAAAAAATGAAGGTAACCCCTCCCCTTGTGCTTCCTTTTTTTCATCACCTTATTATTATAATCATTATTACTACTATAACAGTAATGGCTTAATGATAGGTGCATATTCACCACCTATTTTCACCACCACTCTACATACTTATGGACTTTTAAGGTAAAAGCGCATTCTGTCGAAACAACCACAAGTAATCGTTGTTGTTGTTGTTGTTGTCAATCCTCTATGAATGTATTTTTATCATGAGTTGAGTGTTGTATAAATTGCTGTAAAAAAACACGTACGACTTGTAGTGCTTCTATTATTTGTAATAATATCATTAAGGAGAGGTTGTTTATACATATATTACTTTACTATTTATGCAAGAATGAAAGGATAAAGTATTCAACATATCAGTGTATTAAAATATCATTCTTCTTGTTTTTTACTGAACAGGACAAAAAAAACTAAAAATAAAGAACAATAATTTTTTTAGGTTTAAATTGCCACACACACTAAGTGTTTTTTAACTTTTCAAAATCAAGGAAGAAATTCATCATCATTATTTTGACTAATCATATTAAAATGCTTAAAGGATATAAGTATACAATAGTCATCATGGTGGACCCACCTTTTCGTCTTTTGTCCTATTTACAAATATATAATAATTCAGGGTTTTTTTCTTTCGGTGGTAGCAACGGCTTAACAAAATAAAAAATATATAACGTGCATTTTTATTTTATTTTATTATCCCTTTAAACTATTCCTACGTCCGTTTTTTATATATAAAAGATCTCGAAGAGGAGGAGGAAAGATGATGTTGATGATAAAGGAATGTATGGGTAATTGTTTAAAAAAAAGTGCACCAGTAACCAGTAGATGATTGTAGGGGTTCTTTTTCTATAAAATAAAAAAGAATAACTTTAAATCTCTCAATAACAACCCTATTCTATTGATGATGGTCCTGTAACATTTCAGGTAGTACCTATTTATTGTTATAATATGCAGTTGTTGATACTGTTGACAAGTAAATATTGCAGATCAGTTTAATCTAAAATACAAAGATAGCATCATGTCAGTTGTTCTTGTTGTTGTATATCTGATGTTTATGTTGTTGACATTTATTTTCTGTCAGCAAAATTCATCTATTATAGTAACAGATCATCACTTTTCTTTTTTGTCATTGTTGTTATTATCATTGTGTGATTAGAATACTTTTATAAGATAATAACTATTATAATATATTGGGACCATCCTCACTTCAAAATACGGGTTAGTGCATATATATTTGGTAGTGAAACAAAAATCTTATGTAGTGGTCACCTCACACCTCCTCTTTCTTCTTCCTTTTCTTCCGTAGCAGAAGTATGGTGCTAACTCCTTTTTTTTGGCTCACTCCGTAGGTTAATATTGGTAAAGGAGAAAAAAGGAATATATAAAGGTAAGAGTAAAAAAAAGAGGTATTTGTTGATATATAATACGAGTCATCTGAGCAAGTCTATCATTTTTCTCCTTTTCATAATTAAGATATTTTTCCATTTCCTTATGTATTTGAATATGTACGAATCGTTTTAAAAATACTGGACCCTGCTTTATATTATTTACTTCATAGGCTTTCTTCAACTACTAGTTCAATAATAGAAAGACATTTTGGTGCAGGGTTCTTTTTTTTCCTAGCCGATCTTCTTGTATTATAACTCAAAAAAAAAAAGGTTCTCCTCGTTTCAAAGCCCAATGACTTTTCTACAACATTCAACAATATATTAACCTATGAAGAATTAACTAAAAACTGGCAGGAAAGCATATTGTTTCATCATATAAGAATTATTATTTTTCAATAATAATAATTTGTGAAATATGTATATATGTTTGGTTTTTTTCTTTTGATAGTCCATATAATAATAAAGCAACAGATGAAAGAACAACCACTCAATAAAAAAGGAGGCAGGAAAAAAATCACTGGAGGAATAAATAATAGTAGTAGAAGAGAATAACAAATGCTTCGAGGAGAGAAGTATTATGATATTAAATAAGCCGTCATCATCATTATCATCGTTCTATACATTTGTTATTATGATTATCCAAAGAAACAAAAGGAGAAATGAAAAAATAATAATAATAAAAAACGGATCAAAATCCATAAGGCTCATTCATAATTTTGAGGAGAACTCTTTTTGCTCAATGGTTAAAAGGGGAATAAAATAGTGGGAGAAAGCAAAAATCATGCATTTATGCTATTCACTTATTATATACATAATATATATATATATATATATATAATCTGGTCGAGGAGTAAAGACGAAAAAGTAGTCAAATACAACACATCAACATAATCACCAAAATGATTATTATTACTTTAGGTACAATGCATAATATCGGATGTATAATAATTCAAAGTATGATAACAAGTGCGTGCGTTGTACATGTATTATAAATAATACATTATGCATCCTGTCGCTCTAATATACTTATTGCAGAATAACCCCACAACATATAAACATACACGCATACGCACGCACACATACACTGGAATTTCCTCGGGTGAAAAATTATACTTTCAAGTCCAATGAAAAGCGGGGAAGTCACTTCTTATAGTTCATATTATATAGAGCTTAGACCATCTTATTATATATAACTTCTTTGAGTAAAATAATAACAAATAAACAAGTGAACCCACCCAACTAATAACAAAACCATTCTTTGAATACTTGACATCTCAACAAGAACAAGAACAGGATGTTAAAATTTTAATTATGTCATATATAATAATAATCACACATCCTTTTCCTTTTTCTCTCGCTCTTTTAGTATATGACTTTGGTATATGTTGCCCTTGAGATATCACACATACACACACATACGTATATATATCTTATATTATAACCAGGACAAGAAGAGGAGAAAGAGGGGAGTGTACCTGAATAGAAGGGTTACAAAAAAAAACAATGGAGTAATTTAGCCTCTCATAATAATAATTGCTTTTTCCTTTTTCCTTTACGATAATATAATATCATCCTGTTGAAGAGTACGCTCTCTCAATTCCTTTATTAAGTAACCTGAATTGAAGGGTGTGTCCAGTTCATCTACTTATTACTTGATCGTATGTGTTTGCACGCGTTTGTCTTAAAAGTACACATACACACTTGTACATAGTATATAAAAAGAAATGATAGGGTCCTTCTTTTCCTCTTTTTTTAACAAAAAGAAAATAAAAATTGAATCGTCTTCTCCTCTTGTTCCTTCTTTTTTCTTCCTTTTTTTTACATTTTTATTTTTATTATTATACATCTCTTTTATTTATCATCATCCATCCAAATACTACTATTTTTCTTTTTATTTCCAAATAATCATCATGGCTACGCCAACCACTCAAACGCCAAAAACTGCATTATCCACTTCATCTTCTATTAGTAGTTTAGAAGAGACTGTGGTAGATCAACAACTGACTTCTTCTTGTGTAATCGGTATCTCCTGTGCTTCCGTCACACCTTCCTCAGGTGTATCTACACCAACAACACCCTCCATACGAGAGGACATTAAAACATTGCGTAGTGCAAAAGAAATGGTCTATGAACTTTTATATCAAATTGAAGCTGTGGAGTTACGGAGGTCCATGAAATCAGAAATCAAGCGGTTATTAACAGATCATGATCGTTTGGTGACCATGTTGCAACAGCGGTCTCAAATGCTTGAAAATGAAAATGATGAACTCAAGGTTGTCTCCAATGAACATCAACGACGGTATGAAAAGGCAGTCCGAGAAATGCAATTTTTTAGACGTAAATATGATCGAGTTGTTGAAATACACAAGCAACAGCAACAGCAGCAACAAATGATTCGTCCACGAAGTTTATCTATAGAGTCAGATTCTTCTTCTGGTTGTGATCATCCAGGAACATCAAGTCCTCATCCTTTTCAACAACAAAAACATCATCATCACCACCACCATCATCATCATCAACAACAACAACAAGGATATCCATTGACACCTACCAGTCCACAACCTTCATCTATACCCACTTCCATGTCAGGTGATCCTGTTGCTTATGAAACTCCTATTGGACCTACTGATTTACCTCCTCCTCCAAGTACACCTCGAACAAAATCAACCATGCCCTCTCGATCTTCTTCCACTTCTACAAGCTCTTCTTCATCACAATATTGGTCTGGTTCCAATGGCATGCCGATCCCTGGTCCACCTTCCGAACCGGCTCCACCTGTACCACGATTACGACAAAATTCCATTACAACTAGTGTACATAGTGCCCAATCCACAAGTACGGATGGTCAAAGTTCATCTATATCACAAAAACAATCCTCTCATCATCAACAACAACAAAATTCCTCTACCACATCCTCTTCAGATGGTAATCCAAGAAGAAAAAAGTCATGGCAATCCAACCAACAACCTAGTCAAGCACTTCCTCATTCTGGTTCTACCACAAGCACAGCTGCAAGTGTGTCAGCAGCTCCTGCAGCTTCTTCTACTTGTACACAACAACAAACGTCTTCTTCCCCTACACCTGCCAATAATAACAATGGACCAAGTAATAATAGCGTCGTATCTAATAATAGTGGTAACAACAACAATAATAATAATAATGCCCCACATTCTGTGCCCATGACACCTGTACGTTCAAGCACAGCAACCAATGGATATACAGGTGCTTCATTAATTCAACAACGTCGCGTGGATCCTCTTATTTTCGGTGGATCTGATGGTTTATGGGAGACTATTGCCAAATCCAAAGGCAGTGATGTGACAGTAGAAAAGATTATTAGGTAATAATATCGATTATTATTATTTTGATCTCTAGAAGAATGATTTTGATTTCTAATATTATATAATTTTTATAATAGTAATTTCCTTCGACGAGGTGGATCACCCAATACAGCAAAACAATCCCCCTCAGCCAATGCAGTCAAATATGGTTACGGTATGATTCATGCATTGATCGTCACAAAAGCCCCAGGTTCCCTTGATTTACTATTGCAGCAAGGAGCGAATCCCAATGTCATGACTCTAAGCCAATTTGAAGATGATAAGGTAATTTATTGGTTACAACTCCTATATATTTATTGGCTATTTTTAACTGTCAAAAAAAAGTGATGATTTACCATGTTTAACACTTATGCACCACTCCCATTACTATGCAAATCCCAATTATATATATATATAGGTGACTCCTTGTTATCTTGCTGCAAGTGTCGGTTGGCTTACAGGTCTTCAAAAACTCGTTCAAGCAGGTGGAGATTTAATGGCTGCTCGTGGTGCTGGTGTCAAAAATAAAACAGTGCTTCATGTTGCTGCTGAGCATTGTCATGCTGCTGTGGTAGAATATATTGTGAATGTAACACAAGGAGGCTTGAACCTTGAAGAAGATAGTAATGGTAAGTTTTTATCATCGGAAAGCCTTTTTTTGACGGTCTGTGTATGTATGTGATCCATCATACTAACGATCATTCATAAAATAATCATTAGGTGCAACGGTATTGCATTACGCATGCGCATCGGGTCATACAGATTTAGTCTCCTTTTTGGCGCGCTCGTGTCAAATTCCCGTGAATCAGCCTGATCACCGTGGCGAATTACCTCTTCATTGGGCAGCAAGACATGGTCGTTTAGAAGTGGTTACTTTATTGGTAGAACGATGTGGCTGTGATTTTAATGCCTATGTTCCACGTAAAGTAGGTACTCCATTGGATTTAGCCAAAGCTTCCAGTCATCGACGTTTAGTGGATTATCTCAAAGGTTTAGGAGCTTCCACCGCTAAAAAGATGGATAAACGTCGAGAAGAAGAATTAGCCAAAGAAGTTCCTACTCATTTTGAATCTACTTTGACAAGAAATGGGTTCTTTGGTGAAGAGTCTTCTACTACTGGTGGTTTTTAAAATCATTTTTTCTAAAAAAAAATTATTTATTAATCTTTTTGATAATGCAATAAGGAGCTTTCAAATGAAAGGTAAAAGAAAATACATAAGGAGTAGCAGTAATAGTATTATTGTTGGCATTGAAGATGTCATGAAGATCCATAGCCAAGCAAAACATTGTCAATTTCTCTTTGTCCCAAAAAAAAACACTTTATTATTATTATTATTACTATTGTTACCGTTTATTTCTAGTTACATTATAATTTATATATATACCAATTCCATAATATTTTAATATTATTACTTTTATTTTGATAAATCATATAATAATAGTTCTTTGTCCCTATTGCTCCTTTATCTAATTTTAATTAGTATATGTTGATTTATTATATCATCATTATTATTCTTAGTATGTCGTTCTCCTAAGCATCATATTATTATACAACCCCCCTTTTTTTTTATTATTCTTGAATTTCTTTTTTGATCTCATTACTGAGTTTCTTGGCTACCTAAACTGCTACTGCTACTAACAATAGTTATATATATCACCTCGTGTCTTTATATCTATTTGAATGCGGGAACATTTTTGTATGTATGTAAATAATAACAATAACAATAATAAAATAATAATAGTAATAAAAAGAGGCGTGATCTAACAACAACCGTTCTTCTCACGTGTAATAATGCATATTGTTTTTAACTGGTTTTCTTCTCGGCATATTATTTGTCAATATAGAAGAAAGAAGTAAATCAATGCATAAGATGATGTACATGTACGTATATATGTATGTATGATTTTTATGTTATTGAACGATAGGACACTATGTAATAAGGAGTACTACTTTATCATAAACATGATTGAGGACCATGATGAATAAATAATATGTTGCCATGGTTTTTATTTGTTGCTCCGCAAGTGGCAAAAATAAAATATAATTGATTTTTAACTAGAAATGGTGCATCACAACATCTCCATTTTTAGATGATTGTTGCATAGTTAAACCAAATAAATAATAATAATAACAACAACAACATTATTACCCGATCGACACACTTAACAAAGTAACAGCAGCAAACAATTCTCCTTTTTTTTTTATCTTCTTCAAAGTTTAAACTTGACCTTTTTTTTTTGGTGTACGTCGTTTTCTTTTTTCCACTCCCTCTCCCTTTCTTTCTTTCTCTTTTCCTTTCTCTTTCTCCATAATAAGCATACTCAAGAGACCTTTTTTTTTTCCGTCCGTTTTTATTTATTATAACCCCAACCTCCTATATACCCCATTATTTTTGCTTACAAAAAAAAAATAGAAAAAAAAAAACTCCATTGCGTTTCCATTATGCCTCTTCGTCATGTTACTGACCATTTCCGATCGAAATGGCGGAGATCAAGCAAGATGGACTTACCATCGGGACCTTATACAGCAACCACCACTACCATGGCATCACCATCCACAACAACAACAGCAACTACCACGACACAAAAATATGCTCCTTCCACAAATACAACGAATAATAATAATAATAATAAACAAGACCCTACTTCAGGGCAAACAAAAACAACACATAAAAAACCAACCATTGTACCGCCACCCAATCCAGATCTTTTACTACAAGGTATTGGTGAATATATCTTTGTTGAACCTTTAGGTCATGGTAAATTCAGTAAAGTCATGTTAGCCGAACATTATTTATCTGGTGAAAAATATGCCGTCAAGGTAAAATTATCCCCATTCTTGTTCATGAATTATAGAGAAAGGCATTAATGGAATAGACATAAGGATAAATAATAACTATAGTATCCTATATAATAGATTATTGATAAAAGAGTCCATGATTACCGTATATTATCACGATTGATACGAGAAATTGCATTAATGGAAGCACTTGATCATGAAAATATTGTTCATTTATATGAAACATTTGAAACAGCCGATTCACTCTTTTTAATTATGGAATATGTTCCTGGTGTCAATTTGGATGAATATTTACAACAACAACCCAATCGAGCATTATCTGAAACAGAAGCGCGTACCATTTTTCGTCAATTAGTGGCTGCCGTAGATTACTGTCATTATCGATGGGTAGTTCATAGGGATTTAAAGGTATTCATTATTTAGACATTGTTTAAACAGGAGCTAAGAAATACTTGGATTGCTGAACTCTCTCTTTTTTTTTTTAATTCTATTTATCTATCTTATTTAGGCACCTAATATCTTACTCAAACCATCCGGTCAAGTGAAATTAGCTGATTTTGGCTTGGGCAATAGATTTGGATTACAACGCCTCAAAACAATCTGTGGTAATAATATACACTTATAAGGGTATAGGTGTGGGGGAGAGAGAGGGGGGGAACAAAAAAAGCAGACAGGAGAAGAGGGAGATTTATATAAACTTATAAATATAATAAACGAGGAGGTTCGGGCGAAATTGCCTGAATTGTGGTTGAATGGTATAGGATGGATGAATGATATAATTTAAAAAAAGGCTTATTTCTATATATATATATATAAATGCTAACATGAAGAGTAACACAAAATGAAAATAGGAAGTATGCTGTATTATAGTCCGGAAATCATTACCGGTCAAAAATATGTTGGACCTGAAATTGATTGTTGGTGCCTGGGTATCTTATTATTCCGAATCACTGCAGGGCACGAACCATTTGGTCATGCACGAAGTAAGTTGAATTATTATTTACTATTATTTAGAAGGTCATATGCATTAATCAAACTAACATGTTACCCAATTCTTATCAATAAGCTGTGGGGGAACTGAAAAAAGATGTCGTAAGTGGTAATTATCCCATGCCGTGTCACCTTAGTGAAGATTTAAAGTCCACCATTCGCAAATGCTTATCCTTGGATCGGAGGAAACGATTAGGTGTACGCCAAGCACTTCAAGGTGACCCCTGGTTAAATGATCATGGACAATTGGAAGATCCTTTTGTGAGTAAAAACAACCATCATGGGACACTCAACGTAGAAGAAGCCATTCGATTACGTACCGATCGAGACCGTTCTCGACGACAGTATTTACGTGATATGGAAGAGGAAAAACAACGAGGATTACACATTCGTAAAACGGTCGTGTATCATCCTATCAATACTTCCATTTATTTCACTGGCAACAATGCCACGCATTCTACCAATGTGGATGAAAATTTGGGGATGGTAGAAATGATGCGTGCCAATCTATTTCAGGAAATCCGAGTGATTCTGGATCAAGTACGACTACGACCTATTCATCATATGAGCATGACTGATCTCAAATCTCCCTTTTTGCATATATTCCGAAAATTCAAATTGCCTGAACAAACTCGAATTCGAAAGACAACATCGACTTTGAATCTTTCTCAATTGTATAAACGAGTGACCAAGGATCAGATTAATTATTATACAATTGAATGTAATGTCCGTGCTGTGTCTTCGACAACAGCTGTATCGGGGTATTCTTCGACTTCCCTTTCGACCAATTCTCTTGAAAATATTCTAAGTACCTGTACTAATAATGTCTCCGCAACTAGCACCATGCATCATCCACACCATCCTCATAATGACTCATCTTCATCCGTGCTTCCTCATCACCCACAACAACCAATGATGAACAGTGCACCATTGCTTGCAACATTGACAGCACAGCAACAAGATGAATACGAATTAATTTTATTGGTTCAGTCTGCATGTGAATTACTTGGTATCACTTACAAATACCAATCCAAAACACAACTTCAATGTGTATTGACACTTCGAAATTATGGATCTGAACAGCAACATCCTCATCAAAAATCCACCCCTACAGTATATCATCAAAAATCATCTTCCTCATCCCATCATCATCCGTATGGTGGTCATTCGCGTGATAATTCTGATGTAGGTTCCAGAACATCCATGAATGGAAAACCCTATCATCAACGAAGACGTAAAAGTCAACTTTCACACGATAGTGCCAGTAGTGATTTTAGTGATAATAGTTGGGCCAGTCGATGGAATCGTGGATTAAAACGTTTATCACTCCCACTTTTATATAACCATTTCAGTAATACCCATTTGAACCAACAACAACGTATTTGGTCCAATTCTATACAAGTCA
This sequence comes from Phascolomyces articulosus, assembly GCA_025677815.1. Lineage (NCBI taxonomy): Eukaryota > Fungi > Mucoromycota > Mucoromycetes > Mucorales > Lichtheimiaceae > Phascolomyces > Phascolomyces articulosus. The sequence goes on along the minus strand of JAIXMP010000003.1, from coordinate 721,380 downwards.
ATTCATCAGCTGCTCCTGGAAGTTTAGCAAGTACAGGATATCATTCAAAACAACAAAAACAATACCAACAACAACAACAACAGCAACAAGGTGGATCTCAACCCATAGATCCAGAATTGACCGATGATGGTATGTCTGTTTTTATGGTGGAAGCATTTGCTGTTCAACCCAATCCATCACATCATTCATCAAAATCAGGAAAGCGAGATCAACAACAACCACAGCAACGGATAGTTGGTTTAAGATTTTCAAGTGTAAAAGGATCATCCAAAGTGTTTAAACTTGCAACAGGATGGATAGGAGGTGTTCTTACTTCCAATGTCTCATCACCCAATACTACTCATACGAAAGGAGGAGGAGGCATCTTTTCTTCACCTTCCAATAATAACCTTTCAAAACAATAGTATACCATCATCATTATCATTATTAGTTTTTTGTTGCATAATTTCATAATTCTATTTTTTTTACACCCTTTCTAACTTCCATTATTAACGCATACACAAACAGCACCTCCTTTTTTTCATAAACTTAGTATCATCATACATCCATTGTTTCATTCCACATTTCGTCTTCTCTCTCTCTCTCTCTCTCTTATTTTTGATTATTTTTGTTGTAAATATTATTATTATTATTTTTTTTTAAAAATGCATTACATAATTTTATATACATTATTTTTATATATCAAACTTTTTTTTGTATTTATTCATTTTATTCTTACATTTTATTATACAATTCGCTCAGTGAAAACAAAGGTGTATCATCACGACCCATTCATCCATTGGATAATGAGGTAACACGAAATAGTATTTGTTTACTACAAGTTGTTTTGTTTGCTGTTTTTTAAAGGAGAAGTAGAGGTAGTGGGGGAGAGAAGAGGCAACATCATAACAACAACAAGATAATAATAATACATGTACCCATGTGGAACAATATATTGACATTTTAAAAATCAAGATTGACGAGAGGCCAACATTCATGCTATTTTTATGTATTGAATCCAGACCTAATGCTACTACTCAGCAAGCAAGAACAGCTAATAATAATATTGTTATTCTTCTATATATAAGATAAAGCTACACATACAATTTATATCATGCAACTTGGGATAATAACTACGAACTGACTTTTAATTTATATGAATGACAATGGTAGTTAATAATGCTATGATAAGCAATAGTAACCTTGATTTTATGCTGAGTAGTAGATGAATGTACCATCAAGATAAATAATAAGAGTGAATGACTTCTTGATTGTTTTTTTTTATGCAGCTGCTTCATCCTATAAAAATAAAAGACGGAATGCATTATATGTGTCTACATGTCTATGTGCAACTGTAACACCGCATTTACCAGAGTCCTCCTTTTTGATGATAAATCGGAGGATTCCCTTATTTTTATCTTAAAACGTTTTTTTTCCCCATTACCATTTAATTTTCACGCGACCACCAACATTAAAGTAGGGTGTGAACTTTTTATTATTATTGTATGATTTTTATTATTAAAAAAAAAGGATGAACCGAACAACAGGTTTTTTTTTCTTCTTTTATAATAATAATAATAAAAATCATTCGTTGTAATAATACGAATGGGTGTTGTAATTGTATAATGTGTGTACCTGTGAAAAAAAAAAGATTTAAGGTATATCTAAAAACAGTAAATGAGTCGGGTTTTTGCTTTTTTAAGCAAAGTAAGTCTATGGTTTAGTTAAACCCCCAATCCCGATAATTTCTATAGAAAAACACAGATGCTTGTTTTCTTGAACGTGATACAAATAGCATAAATTATTGCTGAGCAGATGTGAATTGAAAGAAGATGGTATTAAATAATGAATCTTTTTTTTTATTATTGTCAAGAAGAATAGATAGTATGAGGATTCACCACTTTCACTTTTGAATGAGGACGAAAAGAAACAAACGTATAATTACTAGTAGGAATACGGGTAGATTCTATTAGATGGAGCAAACGATTATGGTATATATATATTCTCTTCTTGATAACAAATGCTTGGATTGCTATTGTTGTTTAAAAAGTATAAGGTATTAGAATATCACGTCAAAAGACATCGTATCTCTATTTTATTCATGAGTAATATCTGAAAATGATAACGCCACACATGAGAAACTAATTACTACCATGTATTAAGTCAATTTTTTACTCAGCAATATACTTTCTATATATCGTTCGTCGTTGATGGATACTGGGATTCTCTATACAAAAGTTATGAATCATTATGATGTCCAATATATATGACACGTCAGTTGACGACGGCCATGGATTAATGCTAATTGCTAATGATAATAACAAAAGAGGAACTTTCTACTTTATGGTAATAAAAACCATGATCGTCATTTGTTTGCTTTTGCTGCGGCACCAATCGATGAATTTGTGCGTTATACAATACATCAATAATAATAAGTTAAGGATGATTGGTTACGTTTATATATTTCTTACGTATGTTTTCAAGGAACAAATAAAAATAAATAAAACTTATTATATACTTGGCAATCTTTCATTTGTTTCCACCTCCTCCTCATTCTTTTAATGATGATCTTCGTGTTATAAATAAAATAAAAATCAAGGTAACTCATGTGATAATATAGAGTATTCCATTGTCTACCTATATCCTTTGTCTTTATTATTATAATTATTATTATCGTACTCAACATATTTTCGTTGCACTACTAGTAGTGGTATTCTTCTAGTTAATACTAATAATAACGAGAAGTATATATCCATAATATACAAGATGGGAATCCAAGTGGCGCAATGGTGATGATGATGGATTGTTGTTTAAAGATCTTTGTAAAAAAAAATTGTTGTACAGAAATTAAATCGCATTACTTTTGTTGTTTGGGGGGAGGATTGTCATGATGGTTTTTTGCGAATTACAGTAAACTATTTATGTGGGGAATATTTTCAATGATGAAATGATATGAAAAATTAGTTTAACGTATTGAAAATAGGAAACCAAATAGAAACTGTCATTCACAGCACTTTTCTATATTAAAATATATAAATATACGATGATGATGATGATGATGATGATGATGATGCTATTTTCATTTGACTATAATTGTCAACTCCAATTATAATTATTATTATAGCCTAATAAATAATAATAATATATATAATATAATAGACTAAATATGATACTAATAAAAAGAGAGAACAGGCATCAAAAAAAGGCGTTTTGAACGGAAGAAAAGCGTGTCAAGATTTGAAACGCAAAAGCCCACTTTTTTTGGGGGGGAGGAGGGAGAAGAGGAGTTAGTGTGTGTGATGATGGAAAGGAGAAAAAGGATTAACGTAACACAATAACTTTTATATATACATAATAGAAATAAACGTAACCAAACGTAACGGGATCTTCGGCTCCCACACACAAATACAACAACAAACCACAATATGGTTCACTTAAAAGGGTCTAGAAAAGAAGAAAGAGCACAACCAATCATTAAAAATACACAAGTATATATTATTAACGGATGATGATGATCAGCTGAAGTAGTCTCTCTCTCTTTCTCAGCAATGGATGATTGTATCACAAAATAAGGGTGATAATGAAAAAATAAAGCGGAAAGGAATCAAGCTTCGGTTCGGGTCTTTGCTTGGTTCGTTCCGTTGGTTTCCTTACTTTTCTCCACCCCCCCTTTTGTGTGGCTTGTTATAAAAAGTTATCGATCGCATGAGTGAAGTTATTTTACTAACCGTACCAACGTGGGGTAACTATTATTATTATTATTATTTATATAACACATTTTGAAAACAGGTTAATAAAATAGATTTGAGACGACGGTAATGATGATGATGCTGATAATGGCTTTAATAACAATAATCATCTAAGTGTTGTTTTCATATTAAACACTCAAGGAGAAGCCAAGCAAAGGGTTTTTTCGTCAGGATTTTTTTTTTGTTGTTGGTGAAACTTTCCCAAATGAATCATTTTTGTCACGATTTCTATTTGAAAAAAAAAAAAAAAAAAGGTTAAATATGTCACTCGCTCATTACAATATACTTGGTAAGTAGTAGTAGTAATAGATTCATAACAAGAACTTATCCAAAGTAATAAAATATCATGTCTACGTCAGGATAAATTTTTTTGTTTATATTGTTCTATCTTTCTTTATTGGATAACAATCATAACAAACCATATATAAACTTTTTTGGCGGGTAACTTTTTGTTACGTTCATATAGTAAAATGTTATTATTTCAATGGGGGGAATTGTTTTTGATAGAAGAAGTGGCGGGGAGTAGACATCATGAACAGTTTTTATAACGAGAGGATCAAAGTTAGTTACTTGATTGGGGGGAGGAGGATAGGTATGTTTTTTTTAGTTGAATTGGAAGCTTGCACAAGGCGTTTTGCGGCGTGCAAAGTAAGCTTTTTTTTTTTTTTGCGCGCGCACTCGCGTTCCTTGTGCATATCCGTCCCATTATTTGTTCTACCAAAAAAAAAAAAAAAAACTATAATAGTCATTGATCCTTCTTGTTAAAAGACGCTGATAAAGTAGAAAAAGTGAATAATAATAATAAAAGAACCATCTACCAACCTGATACATTCATCATCATCATCATCATAACAATAATTGTCAAAAAAAACTCTAAAAATAATAATAATAAAGAAATGACCAACTGACTAAAAAGCAGGGCCACCCCTCACTGTCTCTCACACATGTATATATTACCACACACTTGATATCCACCCACATGTATGTATCTTAAGCGTAACAAATAGGTCAATCGTCAGAAGGTCTCTCTAAAAAACTTGTTGTGAGCCCAAACAAAACTAAGCTCTCTCTTCTTTTTTCTTTTTGCCTTCTCTCTCTTTCTCTTCTTCTTCTTCCTTGACTCTATTTTACTCTTTCTTTTTTTTAACTTTCATATATAAATATATATATATATATATATATATATATATATTGATAATGAAAAATAATTCGGGTTCCAATTTCCGGTGGCATTCATGTTCAAAAGATGATTTCCCATTCAAGCGGCATAAAGTACCTAAAGCTTGCCAATTATGTAGACAAAAGAAAATGCGTTGTGATGGCTGTAAGCTTCAATATACATTGTCATTTTGTAATCAAGAAAACACAACTGTCAACTAATCTTTTTTTCATTATTTTTTTTTCTTCAACCCGGATCACCTTATTTTTATTTAATAAAAAAGTGTTTCCGTGTGCCCGTTGTACTCAGTCTAATTTAGAGTGTAGTTACGAAGATGACGGAAATCGGCGTAGACGGTCCGAACATATCACAGTGGTGAACAAACTCAAAGATGAAGTTTCAAACAGCGACGATGGTAGCAGTAGTCAACCTCATCAACATTCTAACAACAACACCAATGATATAATGGATGACACTATGATAACAGCAACATCATCATCATCATCAACATTGGAACCAGGGAATCATCAATATAATTTATCATATTTACCGCCGCAACAACAACAACAAAGTGATGAATTTAAACGTTCCAATTTGAAACGAATAACATTTTCTAATAATTTATATGAATCCATGCGTCAAACGGATACGAGTGTGATTGGCAAAAGCTATTTCTTTGGGACACAATTAGCACCTTTATTGTTTGATTTTTTCAATCTGACATCTCAGCCTTATAAAATTTGGCTTCATTTTATCGCTCAATTCCGGCAATTTTTAAAAACTAATAATAATAACAATGATCATCCTCATCACCACCACAACAACAACCACCGCAGCCATCATCATCATAAATCATCTACAGTACCACCGCATGCCATTCCTGATCATCTCGCCAAAGAAATTATAAATTTATTTTCAAAGTTTAATTGGCTATACAGCACCATGTTCAATTTTACAACGTTACATACTGCATCTGCACCTGCATTGTCACAATTATTTTGTCCTACGACTCCTTCATCATCCCTGAATAACAACAACAGTAACAGTAACAGTTCTGGGTTACAGACACCAACAAGTACAAATAGTCCTAATAACAATAACGTTGAAAATAATAACAACAACGGAACCATGGAACAAACTATCGTTTATGCAATTCATGCATTGGTATTTCATGCTGCTTTTCAATCACTGGCCACCAGTTGTCATGATATCGCCTCCAGTTTAGAATACTATGCTGATTTATTCTATCAAGAAGCACAGCGACGATTTTGGGAATCTATATTAGTTGTCGACAAGCATCGATCTTTGGACACAACCGCTTTATTACAATTGGCACGTATTTCCGTCTTACTAGCACACTATGAATGCGCGGCCCTGTATGAAGAACAGGCATATCAAACATTACGAACAGGCATTGGGTTTGCATTACGCGCTAGATTATCGGATATCATTAATAATAATAACAGTCATCATGAACATTATCACCAGTCAAAACAAGTCAATGAAAGAAAACGACTCAAAGCATTGTATCTTATCTTGAATGCTTGGCATGTATGGTTTTCATTCTATTTACATCGATACGAATGGGCTGATGATGAGAATCAAGTACCACCCCTATCACCCACCACCAATAAAAATAGCAGCTCGTCTTTTCTATTACCCAAAATGAATGATGCCACAGGAGACAGTAAAGGGGCAAAGCAACGATGGGCTTTACAAGTGGTTGATATATATACAGAATTCTTGAAACAATTATCTAAACATGACATGACGTTTTCTGAAATCAAGGTAATAATAAAAAGGAAATATAAGCTGTCAAAAGAGTACATCTTTTTAACTCATATTTTTGTGGTATAAATAGGGACAATTAGAAGCTCTTCAATCATGGACTGGGGTTCACAGTTCTGATATTCATGCACGAAGGAATTCATCTGATTCTCAACAAGAGGATGCAAGAGCATCGCCTGTTAGTATACCTGCTTGTATATTAGCACTTTATCATCATACTTTGACCATTCATATTTTTTTTTGTCAAATACCAGCATCCGTTCATTTATTTCGGAACAATACAACATCATCTTTTGTTCATGGAATAAATGAGAAAACAGCAAACAACAATAATAACAAAAAGGCTTTGTCCTTTCGTGACACGATTTTGGAGATTTGCGATGAATCAGCCGCTGATATTGTACATGTGATTGACGACCTTACCTTGGAGCATCATACATTACCGAGTGGAACAACCGATCAAGTACGCCAATGTAAATTGACTGTTCATTCATTCATGTATCCATTATGTCTCGCTGCATCCATTTCTGTTTCTGTTCTTCGACAGCGGAAATTATCCCTTGAATTCAACCAAACAGCCACCATGGAAGAAGACCTCGGTTCATTACAACAACAATTACAACATATCAGAGCTCGTCAACAGAGTAAGAAACGATCCAGTATTCAAGCAACAGAAGCTACTATCACCACTGCTGCTAGTACTATTCCTATTGAGCCAAAAACTGGTACACTGATGCCATTTTATAAATTACGAAGACTACTTAACCCAATCAGTTCTCATATTGAAATGCTCAATGTATTTCAAGAATCGTTGGTAGAAATCCAAGCAACAGCGGTTTCGAGTAATAAAACATCACCTCAGCCCATGCCCATGACAGCGATGGATCCTATGCAACATCGATACATTCCAGTTCCATCAGCATCTTCTTTACCACCTACCACCATTGCCACAGCGACAACAGCAACTGCAGCTGCAGCAACAATGAATACGTCCATGATGACCCATCATTCCCATATGGCAGCCATGATGATGAACCCTCAATTACAACGACCTCCACCTCCACCCCCTCAACATCCAGCAACAAAACCATCTTCAGCATCTTCCTCATCTTCCGCTTCGCGATTTATTGATCATCAATGGCCTGAAGCATTGGGACAGGTTTTTTCAGATGAAAGTTTATTGACTGATGGATTACCTTTACAAGGAAGTACCATGAGTGGACGACCCCTAGATCGAAATGATATTGATCGTGAGCAATTGGAAAAGTTATCGCATAAAAAAGATCTCCGTAGCAATACTAGCAGTGCGAAAACCAGTAGTGCGGGTAGCAACGTTGTCAATGGAATGCAAACAACCATGGGAGGGGGAACAACGGCCATGGTGACCAATAATCTTGACATGTTTCGAACACATAATACATTATTTTCGGAAGCGGCGGCGGCAGCCGCTGCAGCTGCTGCAGCAGTGACGGGTGGGAATGTACCTACAGCAGGGTTACCAATGCGAAATACAATGGCTACCACGGGACCACCAACGACAACAGATGCTTATGCAATGCGCACAATCCCATCGGGTGCAATACGTAAAAGACGAAACACCGTGGGTGTACAACAACAACATCACCAACAACAAACATTACTAGCTCATGGTCAAAAACGCCATTATGCAGCTACGGTACCAACAACAACAAATTATCCCAACTTGGACATGGACTATCAACAACAACAACAGTTGGTGCCATCAAAACGAATGCGCACAGATAGTGCATATAGTGATCAAATGGAGATATTGCGAACAGATCGTCATCAACAACAACAACAACAAAGATACTCTACAGCAACAGCTGCTGCTTCCGCTGATGCGACAAATGGGAATTTTAATAGAACACAACAACAAATGTCCAATAATCTAAATATTCAAGATATTCAAGATCAATCTGGAATACCCATGTATACGACTGATTTTTTATTAATGGATTTATCGGATACAGTAGCCGCCGCTGCTGCAGCTACAACAACAACGGTTTCAAGTACTTCATCCAATCCCATTCTATATCAACAGTCAACCCCTACTTCCCGTGTACATATGGATCGTAACAATAACAATCCTCCTCATCACACGCTACGTAACGAACCACCACCCACACCTGAACCATTTACTACATCCAATACATCTGCAGTCACACCAACAACAGGAAGCCATCATAGCATGGTCAACAATATAACTTCCAATGCACCTAAAGTCACCTTACTCCCCATTCCTCAAACCAATCCTATACCAAACAAAAGTTGGGTATCTCGCCATCAAAAAGATTGGACTGAAGATTTTAATAGATCTGTTCTTGAAACACTTCATAATACACAACATATGAATTCTGAAGCGACTTCGTTTGGTCCCGGGATGGTTGATCCATCCTCCATGAGTCTGAATATCGATCCTATGACGTCTCATACAACTCAACAGCCGAATTTGAATGATAGTAATAGTATGTTTATCTTCTTTGGTATGAATCAACAACAACAACAGCAGCAGCAGCAACACGACCAACAACAACGGTTAACTCATGCTTCGCACCAACAACAACAAGGAGGTGGAGGATGGGGAGTGGATCAACAGCAACAACAGGCTTCATTAACAAGGTTACAAAATGGAATGCGAAGATCCGGTTTAAATATGGTGGGGCATAATAGACGAGGAACAAGTGGTACTACTGGTCATTATCAACAAAGGCGAAACAAGTCGCCTCAGTCCATGTCCATAAATCATCATCCACAACAACAGCAAGCTCCTTCACTTTCAGAACCAACGAATTCCTCTGCAAGTGATGATCGATCCCCTTCTGCATCTCCTGCAATGTTTGCTCAAGAACAATGGCTTCCTGATGGTGGAGGTGGTGGTGTACCTACTTCAACTTGGAATTAAATACCTAATCTTTTCTTTTTTATTATCTATTTATACATATTTATCTACATACACATATTATATATCCCTTTCAATAAGCCTATTCAACATGGACCTTTATTTGTGATTTCTTTTATTCTTTTCCTCGTACATACATCCTTGCAATGTATATTTTTTTGATATTCCTTTTTTGTTTGTTATTATTATAGTTTTTTATATATATTATTATTCTTTTATTCTTATACATATATCCGAATTCTTTTTTTTTTTTAGCATAACTCATATATATATATAAATATATATATATTATATTCTTTTATTTCTATTTATACCATATATATTACTCACTCACACTCACACACACAATTCACAATGATATTCGTATTTTTTATTTTATTTTTTTACATTAAAGCATTCAACATCTACCATTAGTTTTTTTTTTATAAAGTTATATAACTCCATCTCATGTACGTTATAGTATTATTCTTTTAATAAATCTTCATGGAAATATTTCATATGAAGTTGAACAGAGTTAACAAAAAAAAATGATGCATTAGTTTTAAATAAAGTAGTTGTTGTACAACAAAAAGCTCTTTTTTCGTTCATTCAATGTTATGATTTAACTGTCGACGAACGCCATTCGTGTTACGGTAACATCCTATTACTATCCGTCGTATATTATATTTATCAAGCCAAGGTTATAAACTAATGAAATCCTTAAATAAATTTCCTTAGAAAACGGACCGTAAATAATATGAGCACCTCATCCTATGTTGCTATTTTCTCTCTCTCTCTCTATTTTTATAGACTGGTGTAATTTAACATGTTGGGATTGTCTGACAGGACTTAGCAATGAAATGGTCCATAAATATTGACAGGAATGGTTTTAATTTTGGGGGGGGGGAGAGAGGTGATTAAAACCAAAGTCTAAAATTTCGGAAGGGTTGTCCCGAACCGGTGGTACGTGATATTTTTATTCAAAAATTTGTAGTTTTTATGAAATACAACATCGTTTGGCTCTCAATCGAGAATGACACTAAAATGCCCTTCCATGAAAATGCAGTACCAGTTCTCGTTTGCTAGTGAGACACAACCTGTTGGCCTGGAAACGTAGCACCTCTCGTGATATACATCACACTATCTTCTTCCAAGCGAAAAGAAATATCATCGATATAAACTTATATATATAGGCCGTCAATTTAAATATTGCTTTCTATTTTTTTTAATAGTTGTATATCTTTGTAGTAAGACGTAGAATTCAAAAAGTTATTTCCATTAGAATATGGAAATATGAATAAGGAAAAAAAAACTTGAAACGATAAGATCTGTCATCATTATATATATTTATAGAAACAAGTCTTTTGAATTCAAAATGTTAAACTAAATCAAATGGTATTTTTTAGAATCTTTTATTATTATTATTATTATTATTATTATTATTAATTTAAGCACACAGGAGATTAGAATGTAAAAACGCCGTTTTTATTTGCAATACTCTCTGTCAAGAGCCACAACGGGGAGAAGGTGATATTACGTCGATCCTCATCCGCACTGACTATCCCAAGACAAGACTAGATGCATAATTGGGCATTTTTCTATTATGCAATTGTTAAAGTTTAGGCACAAAGCGAAAGAAAAATGAACAAAACCAAGGTATGGTCAAAAAGAGTGCGGATTTCTTGTTTACGTCCTCTAAATGCAAGGTAGAGACAGTTCAGAAAAAGGTCGTAAAACTGATATGGACATAACCAAACTAGACCCAACAAAAGCCTCTAGAAAGCACCCACATCTCTCATATTCTCTCTTTTTTATACTTCATAGCAATGTGATGTGTAACTGTATGAGGTATACAATAATTTGCAATAATTAAAAAAAAATTCAGCAGAATGACATAAATATTGCTTACTTGTTAATAAGCACGTAGACAATGTAAAACACACATTGCGATATTACTTGCTCGTTAGCATGCTCTTGTTAAATCAACTATTTGCCAAATCGGACGTGTGCTTCAATTATTCTTGTAACTGTCATTCTAAAGAAGATGAACTGCAACCAAATATATTGTTCAAGGGGAGGAAAAAGGTTATATATATACTAAGAATACAAATAAATAATTGGTAGTTTAGATAATCCAAATTCCAATATTGACGACAGAATCTACGTATGTATATAACAAGTACAGGACGACCCTTTCTCCTCCTAAAATTGCTTTCCCATGATATAAATGCATTCAAATGCTATCAAAGCCCTTAAATGTCCACAAATATATTTATGTGGAAAAACAATTTTAGGAATCTCACTATACAAGTAAGAGTAGTGTAAAAGCAATGTTTATTAGCAAACTGCCAATCACCAAATACTATATATATATATTTACATATATTTACATATGCCATTATTTGTATCAAAATAACCTTTCATGTCAAGTAACTAAGCTACTGTAACCTATATCGATTCTCACACGTCTTTCCATGTCGTGTATTATTAGTTTTCATGATATATATATACTCTATACCACCTTAAAGGGGTAAGGCTGTAGCTCGTTGGTTTATTAAATGTATGATTCTTGTATTCCTTGATCAATGTGTTGGTTGATGGTCAGTTCTGTTGCATTATTACATTTAACGGATTATGTTGATGTAGAAAAAGTATATAAAAGAAATTAAAGTGTTTGATTCGTTGTAGTATCAGGAGTTGTTAAAAAAAGATCAATTTGTGGATGTTTTCAATTGTGAATTGTATGAGAAAAGTGAAACCACTTGCATGAGTGGATGAATAACATCGCCGTATTAAACAGAAAAAAATATATAAAGGACTGTTGTTTTAATTAGAGGTCTGAAAAAAAGCCATTCCATCTAACTATATATCTATCATATCAGCCTATTTTTTATCATATCTCTTCCAAAACGCACGAGTGCTGTTTCCAAAAAAAAAAAAAAAAAACGTAGTCCCAATGTATTTACATAATTTCAAGATGAAGAGGACCTATTTATTAATAATCAGGTCCTTCCCAACCCATTGGTATTGATATTGACACCAATGAATATGAAGATGAATCACCACCTACTTGTGAAACCGAAGATTGGAGATCTCTAACCTTACCGTTGGTAGTATGAAAAAAATATACTGACGAGATCAAATCGAGAAAGGGCTGGTAAGTACCCCTTTTCGAAACCGCCAGATAGGTAAATTTGAGAAGATATAACACCTTTTCGTTGCAGACTCTGGACAACGACAGCATCAACGCATGCTTAACCTCCGCCTCTCGCTCGATGCGCTTATATGTGATGTGTTTTGAAAGGAGAAAAAGACAAAAAGGCTAAATATGTCACTACTTCGATGGAATTCATAGTGCACAGACAATTCCCCTCCTTTTATTTCTTATATTAACCACGTGGTAAGTGTAGCGCGAATGCAAGTTATTTCATACCCAATATCAAGTCGCTTTTTTAGTATGATGCTCTTGTTTACCAAATCTCTTCTTATATTCAACTACTTGGTTTTGTCCAGTATAAGCAAGAAGCGCGATGAAATGCGTGATGGTTTTGAAAATTTTTGTTTCCCTTTCTTTCTATTGACAACTACTTTTTATAATACAAAAAGTAATAATCCACTGATGATAATATATTGATTGATCTTCCTTTGATTATTAAAACACACCGCCTAAATTAAACAAAAAGGCAGGTCATGTTTCATATTCAAGAGTAATAGTTCAACAGTCTTCATCTATCATCAACGCAAAGGCTAATGATGGTATATGATAATAGAAGGATTATTTGTTTGGCTATTGTCATGTTGTTGGATGTACTATATAAAAATAGAATAACAAGAGGGATTCTATCCAAGAAAAGGACCATTAATCTTCTCAACAGTCACTAAAGAAATGTAAAAAGGATCCCTATTGATTGTTGTCAACAAATCTTTTCTGTCTTCCTTTGCATGGTTTTTTCATCTCCTCAGGCTTTTTCCTTCATTTTGTCCTTGTTTATTCTCTTCTTTTTTGTCACTCGATGGCTTCTATCCTTCATCCTTATTTTAATTTCCATTCCTTTGATATATAATATAAACACCACGCTGACGAATGGTGCGGATATTTCGTTCTTAGCATGAGCGAATCGATGTAGTGTACGTGCTATCATATTGAAAAAAAAGTCAATAGCTGTGGGTGATAAAAAACATATTGTTCATATTTTGATTCTGGCCATGCATATAAGGTCAAGACAGAGGGCAATGTTCATATATCTTACAACGATGGGGCGGATCGAATATTTGGTCCCGTGCGATACACAAGTATCAGTTTACATAAAGACATTGGTAAAGAAAAATTAACATTTTTTATCATTGATCCCCCTTGCTACAGCATTAAAAAGAAACAAGAAAGCTACATATATTCTTACCTTTTCATTATTTTTTTTTATCATTAACAAACACACATAGCATATCCTATATATACCATAGCCAAAAGAAACAACTTAACAACTTTTATTCCCTTGTATTCATGAAATAAAAAAGTAACATTATATGAACCTTTTACAATGTCCAAAATCATCATCATACTATTTTTTCCCTCACTTTCTGTCCATGATTCTTACTGTATTGCTGGGTACGTACCATGAACAATGCCTTTATACTGCTACGTAGACAGATGGTGGTCACTGTATGTACAACTTGAAGGAGATAGATCACTATAATTTTTAATCCATTCCTGTCAAGAAAATCACTTACTTATTACAACCCTTTCCTTTGATCCAGATCAATATTCTTATGTGCGTTGCAAGCGATCGTTCTCTGACGTGCTATACTATATGTAAAAATAGTGGTGATAAAAAAAGAAAGAAACTTGAGAAATATAGTAAATATAAATTTCTAACGTGTATTAACGCGTGAAATAACGAAGTTTTTATAAATATGTCTAGGAAAATGATTCACAAATTTTACTTTGTCTCATCCTCTGTTATAACTACACGCCGATATGCATGATGATGCAATAAAACTGATATGTAATAGTGTAATCAAATGAATAGCCAAGCTCTCGAATACTGCAACACCCCATGTTAATTAATCATTTCCCATGGGGTTCCCAAGTTGCAAGAATCGCGGGCTGACTGACCATGTTGTTGATTAATCAGGATTGTATTTATAACACGTAAGTCATGATTCTTCTATTTGCTTCCTCCATTTAATGAAAAAAAAAACTATAGATTACAAAGTCTTGAACCGTTCCTATATTTGGACGGACATATTCTGGATGTACCATTGCTGAAAACGTCTATTTAAAAAGATATAATTTGGAAAAAAGAGTTTCTTTTCTCATACACATACCAATTTCCATTATTCTTTAATAGAAGTGTTAGCACCTTTCATTTATTATTTCATTTTAAAAAAAACAATGATTTTTATTGCTGTCCATCGTAAAAAAAACATGATTATCGCTTGTCATCTGATTCTACAGCACCACCCATAGCCATGCGCGATAAATAACTAAAATCAGCCATCAATACCGTTTCTTCTTCAATAATTCGAAAAATACTTGAGATATCACTGCCTTGGCGTTTCAACATCATCATGGTGCGTTCGCGAATCCCTTGATCCTCTTTGCTCAAAGCAGCAATTACCAAACAGACACGTTGTAATGTAAATAATCCAGCATCCAATCGCCGTAAATAAAAATCATCTTGTAGATCATCAATATCCTCTTGATCTAATTCTTCTTTTTCTTTTTCAATCTCGGCTTTGACACGTTGATCCTTTGATTCATAAAGTTCTTTCATTTCTAAAAGGCGATCCACTTTTTCATAATCGTCGTCCGTGAATTTTTTAATTAAACGCAATCGCTGAACATCATCCCGTGATAAGTTTCGCATCAATGATAAAATAATACACATGGTATGTTCTATTTTTTTAAAGGGGATAGATATAATGGGTTAGAAATCATTTTTTATATCTGTGAAAGTGATAAAAAAGAGAAAAAACATTATATATATAGATATATATACCTTCATCTTCAGATTCTACAAATGTTTTGCTATGTGCCTTTTTTAATTTTTTGGTCCCCTTGCCCATAAATATGGGAAAAAGTGCCTTGAGGCCTGTAGCATCGATGAATCGTAAACAGTTTCCTCGTCCTGCTTCACTTGTCATTGCATAATTTAACACCTTCATAGCACGAATGCGGGCAAGTGTTCTTTCCCTGTATTTTTTTTTAAAAAAAGTAAATCATTAGGCAATTATATATATAGCCATATATATAAACGGGAGAGAAAAAAAAAGACATACTTTAGCATAATCACCATCAATTCGATACCTTCTCCTTCCAAAAACTTTTCTTTGATTTCCGTTTCATTTAAGGCTGAGCATAACGCATTAAAGAAATTTTCGACCATTTCTGATTCATCATCATCTTCTGGATCCTTTTTTCGATAGGCCTATAAAAGTGCAGTAAACATAACAATAAAATCAATAAGTATCCCAGGTATTACAATGGGTATTTTTCATTTATAACTATAAACTTACGGAGAGTGCTCTGAGTAAAACATCAATTCCATCCAATTCTCCCAATTTTAACCGAATATCTACGATTTTGATATATATAGAGAATAAAGTTAATCGATAGTTCCATAAAGAACAAAAGGAAAACAACTCGTACAATGTAAGCCATCATTCTTTTTTTTATATTATTATTATTTACCTCGGCTTTCTTGTAATAAAATGGAAATGATTTCTGCAGCATAGCCACGGTTCGAGTCATATTCTTTGCTTTGTATGCGTTTTAATAACCAAGGTAGTATTTCTGTCTCTAATCCAATCTTTTTGGCCAATTGAGGATCCAGGCCCAAGAGACTTTCCATAATACCTAATTATATCATTGACATTTAGATATATTATTTGCTCTTTTTTTTTTTGATCTTAGTTTTTTGCTTACCCAAAATTTTAAAGATCCCTTGTCGATCTGCTTCTTCTTTTTCATCTAAACGTTCAAGATTTTGCACCAGTAATTCTAACAATTCATTTTCAACCTATATATTATAAATATATATGGGTCAATGATCTTTTTCTTTCTCAACACTAAACACTCCAAATAGATGTATGAGAGAAGGGATTATTTTATCCTGGTATTAAAAAAAAAACTTACCAAAGCATCTGCCAATGTTTTCATACCATTGGTAGCTTCTTCTGAACGTTCCAATTCATCTTCACCCGTACCAACATCTTCATCAATCAACTCATTAATAAGATCAATCGCATCAATTGCAATATCCGTATTTTCATGGCTCAATAAGGACACAATGGAAGAAACACTTCCAAGCTTGACAATTTCTGGATATAAATGAGGTGCTTCAGTCAATGTTGCCATATTTTTAATTTCCTCGTCCAAATCGGCTTCAGATTCCATAAACTTTTCTGGTTGATCAGCATAACGAACGCGTTGTTCTTGATTCTTATTAATGGCTTTTTCAAATTTGAGAATCATTTTTTTGACATTGATATCGTTTAAAGCATCAGGCTAAAAAATTGAATATAAAAGTATATATTGGGTGTTTTTGTTAAATCTATATTTTGTTGAAAACACTACCAGTTTTTTGTTATTATTATTCATTTACTTCTTCTGCATCGTATTCATCTACGAGATCAAGTAATCGACTTTGTTCTTCTGTTAATCCACCACCAAAAAAACGGCCTTCATTGTCTTCTTCATCCATATAATAATCGTCTGCTTCAGGAAGATCATAAGGTTGATCATCTTCTTCCATGGAAACTGCACGTCGTTTCGCACTTCCACTACTACTGCTTTCTCCATTATCTTGCGTGGTTGCTTGTGCTGTATATTGGTCTAAAAATTGGGCATCGGGTGTTGCAGGCATTTTTCGTTTGTTCCGGCCACTAGGAATGGCCGGGATCTGGTATAAATTGTAATTCATTTGATTTAGTTATTATTCAAAAGAATATTACTGAGAATAGAAAAAAAATGCTACTACTACACACCTTGAACATTTCATCGATATTCATGGCTAGCTGATTGTTATTTTTTTTTTCTGTTGTTAAGGGATTAATACAAAGTGATCGCGCAAACTTTCGCGCTTTGTTTTAGTTGTTTGCAAGTCGGGGGTTCAACGATGAACAGATTATATCCAAGAGGATTATGCACTTTTATTTATGTAAAAAAAATCATACATTATATCAAACGAGAAAATAATATGTAAATATATATATATATATATAATATGTGCTTCATTCCTAGTGAGATCCTTCATTCCATGCAATCACTGCCATTAAAGATAAACCAACCAACATGGAAGTAAATTCTGCCAAAGCTTGTCGACGATCCTTTTGAATCTTGCCAGTAACTTGTAATAATTCGGGAATGACACCTACAGTAGCAATATACATGAAACCACCTGCAGTAAAGGGAATGACTAAATCACTCCATTGAAGTCCAGTACCAAGAAGACCTTGATCCAATCCTTGACTTGTTTCCTTGTCCATACCAACATCACCACTATCTGCCCGAGCCAATGTTTCAATGATAATACCAATAATGGTACCAAGGAAAGCACCAATGGCGGTTGTGAATTGAGCCATCATGGCACGTTTCTTGCTAAAACCAGATTGAATAAGAATAGCATAATCGCCTACTTCGTGTGGAATTTCGTGGAAAAACACAGCTACAGCAGTGGTTGCACCAACACTGGGAGAAGCATAAAATGAAGCTGCCATGGCTAATCCATCCGTCATGTTATGTGTGAAATCAGCAAACAAGTTCAAATAAGCACTTAATTTGATACTATTATCGTCCTTCTTGCTGACAGCATGATCCTTCTCATCATCATCATCTTCTTCCTTTTTATCCGACTTTTTACGTTGACGAAGCCCATCTTGTTCATTCTTTTTAATGGCCACACTTTCGTCTTCCTTTTTCGAATCGTGATGATGGCCATGGTGGTGGTGATCGTGTGCACCACCTCCACCATTAAAGACACGCATCAATTTGTCCATGACAAAGAAAAAGAATAAACCACCAAAGATACCCATACCAATAAGAACATTCTTTTGCTCATTCACATGAACCACTTCACCACTTTCGGCATGTTCTCCAAGAAACGCGTGTGGTAAAAGATGTAAAAAGACATCACCCAGTAAACCACCTAAATTATGATTTTAATATCAACACGAGCATTTACTATTTTCACAAAAAAAAAAAAAATTACCAACAGCAAAACTGACCAACACATTCAATGAAGAAGTGTCAATGTCAGGGGGTACGAAATAAAGAAGTAGATTGGGAAAGATTGAAATATAAGCTGTTGCCAAAAGTGAATTCATCATGGCGTTGCCTGGAAACAAATAGGCAAACGCGGTTGCCTGAAGCGACATGGTGTTATTATTATCGTATGTTGTTTACGTGGAGAAGAAGAAAAAGAGATAAAAAGAAAAAAAGAAAGGGGAGGGAGAGGGGAAGGGGTGATAAGATTTGAGAGGTCTAATTCAATAACCTTTAATATGATCAGTTATATAACTGGCCGAGCCCCTTTATCAAAATTACACGGATTGAAACATCATTCGCTGACAGGCTCTTTATTTCGCGTGGCGCGTAATTATATGAATTAATAGCATAAAAACGTTATTTTCATAATAACCAAAGTACATTTGGTCACTACTATATATATATATATATATATATAAAAGAAGTATGTTGTTTCATTCTGCAACGTCCACCTTTCTATCCTCTTGTACAACAAATTTAAATTTATATAGAATGACACCAACCCGTCCCCGGGTCCCTCCCCGTGTTTAGTTAAATACTGTAATAACTATAAAAAAAATCGGTCTTAAATTATTTACGTACATGCATAAAAGCAAACATGTATTAAGTGATTATCCGTAACGAGAAAATGGATTGTCATTTTGACAGATAATATATATAATATATGAATATGAACAAGAGAGTTTTTTTTTTTTAAGATGAAAAGGAAAAGAGGGATATATGAGTTACATGTGTGATGTATGTTCTTTAATAATAATTATTGGGCATGTAAAAAAAGAAAAGATGATGATGTATTGTGAAGTTGTTGATGTTGGTGATTGCTTGATTTGAATGAAAAGAATTTCTTTTTTTTTTTTGGTTGTGGTTGTTGTAGTTGTAGTTGTTTGGGATATACATAGAGAAAATGATAAGAATAATAAAAGAATAAGATAATAAATGATAATAATAATAATAATAATAAAATAAAATAAAAAGAAAGACGAGGAAGAAGTTGAAATCATGGAGGGTATATATCGTATATAAAGAAAATAAAAATTCGGTATATATATATAAAAACATACATAAGAAAGCAATTTTTCTAGACACTGTACTTTTTTCTTTGAGAAAATGCCTTTCGCATAGCAACTTCTTTTTCGTCCAATTCATATAATTCGACCTTACTGGTCAATGCTGCTTGTCCTTCTTCAATCAAACTTTGTAACTGTTCTTCCATACGGTTAAGCATTTCATCTTGTTTCTCTTGAGCGACCTGCGCATTCGAGTTTCTTTTAGGTGGTGGAAGCGATTGTGTACGTCTTTTCTTATTATGTTTATTAGATGCTTGAATAGGTGCTGCTTGTAATTGTGTCGTTGGGTCAGCCAAAGCGGACTTGGTGGGAATCTATTTTACATATAGATAAATACCATTAGAAATGTATAAAAGTGGAAAGTATTATATATTTTTCCGCCAAGCAAAGCTTAGTAACACCAAAACAAGGAGAGAGAGAGAGAGGTTTATTTTATTCGTCTTTTCTCTCTCTCTTTTTTTTATCATAAAGAATCTTATTACCTCATGATTGGGAAATTGAACCAGTTTCGATTTTTGAGCTGAACGACTAGAAGAATGAGTAGGACTTGGTGGCTGTTTTGCCATCGTTTCTGCCCATTGTTGGGTCCTTTGACGTTTTGAGTCTTCCAAAAAGTCGTGTTGTTTCACAGTGTCGTCATGATTAAATTTAGGAGCATACATTTGTCTCCATTGTCTGATATCCAAGATAGGTTGTCGTTGGTGTTGTTGTTGTTGATGGTGTTGTCCTGATGTTAAAGAAGGTTGGGCTGTATTATTATTATCTAAGGCACCAATCCAATAATTATAAGCGGTAATAGCAATAGCGGATGTAAATATCAATGCGTCCACAATTCTTGCAAATAACATTTCAATAATGTCAGATCGTGAAGAACTGGACGATGTTAATGAGCTATGGTATGAACTGGACGTTTGACTGCTATTCGTACAGCCTTGATTGTTAGTTTCACGGTAACGTCGGTAAAATGCAGATATCCGGTCTGGCACCGAATTGTTTCGACCATGTCTTGTTGTAGCTATAGCTGTTGAATTATTATGAGTTGTATGGTGGTGGTGGTGGTGGTGGTGAGTAGCACGACGGTGTGGTTGTTTTTCTTGTTGACCCATAGTATTTGACAATTCAAATGAACGTCGAGCGGGTGTTAATTGAGGTCCATTGAATGAAGGGACCTTTTCGGGATCCAAAAGTGACATTAGATATAATATATATATATAGAAGTGGGTATATATATATATATTAAAAAATAAAAAAGTAAAGGAAGAAGAGAGGGGAAAAGAAAGAAGAAAAGATATATAAGAAAAAAAGTGCAAGTGAAAAAGAAAGAAAAAAAAGCGGAAAACGGAAAATCCGGCCTGCAGGACCTTTTTGTTGTACGCGTGATTGTGGTTTGAATATGTACAACTATGCCAAGCATGTGAAAGCCTATCGTCGTGCGTGTGCACCCAATCGCTTGCCTTGATTGCCAGCAAAAAGAGAAGTGACCCATTCTAATAGTCTTTTCTTTCTTTTTCCCCATTTTTCTTGAACAAAACATCATGATTGAGTTGAACCCAAAAGAACGTGCTTTTTCTTTTTGTTGCTGTTGTTGGGGAAGTCAGCTATCTACTATATACTTACTATCTATTCAATAAATATGTATCATTATTATAGTTCACGCATCATGATTCTTTATTATAGATATACTTAGAATCAAATCATGAACGATAACAAGTTAGATGTATAAAAACCTTATGTCATCATCAAAGTTATCATTATTATTATTGTTTTGCATGCAATATAAATCATCACACGCAGCACAAGATATTCTTAACCAGGTCAAATTAATTCAAATTTCAAGAAAAACTTATTGTCAATAATAATATACATACGATTATTTATTATTATTATTTATATGTACTAATAATACTGCATGTAGTTAAACGAACTTCTTTTTTCTCCTCATTTCTCGGTGGGGAGGGAAAAAACAGGATGCGGCTTGATTTACGCATCATCATAAGGATCTGAGGCAAAAAGAAAAGAATTAATAACCACTATTAAAGTTATACCATATATATAAAAAAGGTGATACATAAAGTTTTCATAGAGATCGGCATTTTTCTTCTTTATCATCATTGTTTTAATAACGTAAAATAGCCATAAACATGTGAGCATAAAAAAAAGTACAAAAAGGACACTCCTTCGGAAAACACAAGTCAGATCATTTTGCTCAGCCCTGACATGAACTCCATGTTAAGATAAATAATACAGGTGCATTATAATAATAATAATAATAATCTATTACGGTAAACTCGTGTATATTGTGCATATGATATTGAAATAGTAGAAAAGATGAAACTCAAAACATAAACCCCTATAATCATGATTCTTTTTGTTCATGAATCATAATAATACCATATAATAACAGATGGAAACACCAGATGATAAGAATTTTTTTTAGTTATTATACTATCTTTTTTTTTTGGTTCCACGAACAAAAACGTGAAAACAGGTGCCTATTGCATTTTTTTTAACTTTATATAAAAATGACCCAGTTCATCGTCCATATTATTATTAGATATTCTTAGTACGTAAACCCATCATAATATATAATAGGATGGATCAAAATGAAAGCACAGTCGAGGAGGTTTTATAGATAAACCATAACCTTTCTCAAAAAGAACCGGCCCCTTCGTCAAACCTACAACATTGTCTCTTATTCTTTATGACAAAGAAATATCTCGCCAGAATTGGAAAATAGAATGATATATAAAAACAATGTAATCCTTGGATCCTGTTTGTGTCATATAGATAGTTTCTTTATTATTATGATTTTTTTATCTACTCATATATATTAGGATGCATTTTTTTTCTTTAAAACAAAATTCTCATATAGATATATATATTTATGGAATAATACATTGATCATCATTTAAATAGCAGCAACTAAATAGATATACGTTTTGTTACATCACTTTTTTTTCAATAAGGAAGAAGAGGCAAGTAGAGAAATGAATTATGAAGAACAATGACTTTTTTTTTAAAAAAAAAAAAAAGATTCTTTGGGTGGGGGGAAAGAAATGTGGGAAACAATAACACTAGTGATAAGATCCATTGGAACTTGTAAAAAAAATAACGTGTTATTGTTATTATTTACTTTTCTTTGTTGCACTCCAGAAGGCGCATTCATAGACATATTTCAACATGCCATCTGGATTCGATGTATATGTTGTATTGATTGTCTTTTCATTCTATTTATGTTATGATCAGTATATGTGAATATATATATTTTTGTATACAGATTCATCCAAATCACCTTTCATTTCAATTTACCTTGAACTCAAAGCCAATATCTCGAGAAACTCGTTTAACTTCTTCCAAACTTAATTCTATCGATCCTTCACCTGGAATATCTTCGAAATGGTATAAAAGAGGACCTGTATATATAACCATATCCATCCATAGATGTACATCATTGTCAATTTACTTGATCCATTTTATCCAATGTTTATATATCGGTCAGGAACAAAATAGAACAAAATAAAACAAAAGAATAGTTTACCAATATTGATCCATGTACCGCCTTCTTTTAAAATATTATGAATCACTTCAAGATAAGAAATAATGTTTGTTGCAGTATCAATGAAGAAACAAGTAACAACAACATCCCATGTACCTAAATAAAAAAAAAGATAGTTTGTTAAATCACTTGTCTCTTTATAGATAATGGCAATAATAATATCTTTCTCTTTCATTTTCACATACCATAACCATCTTCATCACCTCCATACACTTCAACGAATTCTCCTGCAGCCATTGAAAAATCAGCTGTAGCTGGTAATTGAGAAGGTACGATATCTGGTATACGAATGGGTTTAAGTTGCTGTTCAGAAGCTCGAATATTGGAAAATGAATGGATAAATGGATATATTTCGTATTCGGCTGGTTTGCTAATTCTAACGATAAATCACTACAAATGAGTATTATATTCATATATCACTTACAGTTTATATAAATATTAGATATCCTTTTCTTCCTACCTGTTTAATACAAAGTTTGATGCAACTAACTATCATATTAATAGTATTAAAAAAATGATGAGTATCTCATGTAAAGAAATGGATTTATCCATCGAATAAGAGATTGATATTCATATTTACCATAAAGAACGAGAATTCATTGCCTAATTACATGGTTTTATAATAAATATATCGGGTGGTTATTAGTTTTACATTTTACATATATAAAATAATCAACGCTATCAATAACAGCTTTATCTTACCCTGACAACTAAATCCTATATAATTTAATTTCAAAGAAAAATTAATTTAATAAAACCTTAATTTTCTTATTGTTTTGTGCATAAAAACTATATTAATGATGAAGATCATTAAATACCTTTACTTGCAATGTCATATGCAAGACGTCCTAATCCAGCGCCAGGTACAAGAATACGAATATTGCCTCTAATAATAACGTAACACAAAGATCAGTAAATCCAAGAATAACGTTGTTGTTGTTGTTGATTCTGTGTTATATTTATTTCAGTACCTATCCTTTACATCTACATCACCATAAATATTCTCAAGTTCTTCCAAAATGGGTCCATAGGTTGCATCGCGTTCAGCCTTTCCCTAAAATTCATATACAATACGTCCATTTTAGATATTTTTTTTTAAAAAAAATAAATAGATTGAATACATATGTCCACCATTTCAAATGGATGACATGCGAATAAAGATGAAATTCATTGAATATAATATCGTTATTATTATCATTTACCTCTTCAGCCCAATCTCGAACAAATTGTTTCAATGTACTGCGTACTTTATCCATATCCATTGGTGTTACTGGAGGTTTATCTCCCTAACAATTGATGATGTATTATTAAAAGATGTTATATCACTACCAAGAAACATAAATTAAAAAAAGCCTTTTATTTATTTTTACCTTCATTTGAGAACCTTCTGCAACAAGTGCTCGAGGGTCAATACCCATAAACATGCCAGCACACTTTACAATATCTCTGAGCATAATCATGTTTTTTTCTACACAACGATCCACTTTGTCAATTTTCTCAAGAACATCGGGGATAAGTCGTTTATGATGTTCTGGAAGTGCTAAAAAATCGTGTCGTCGACGATGATTTTTATTACGCGAATGAGCTTTATAATAAGTAAATGCTGTTAAGACTGTTCTCAAGTGAATTCGTTCTGCTTCAGCTGGATCCAACTGTTCATCGTCATGATCATGATCATGTTCTTGTTCAGGACCATATTCATGACCATGATCATGACTATGACTATGTGTATGACTATGTTCGTGGGTTGCCATTATCGAAAAAATAAAAAAAAGAACTATGCTTTATCTAACAAAAAAAAGGGACAAAGAAGAAGCTTTATGGAAGTTCTCTCGCGTGAAGAGAGAGCGCGCAGGGATCAACAGTCACCTCCGTCGTCGCCGTTTCTAATTATGTCAAAAGGAGGGTATATTTGTTGTCTCTTCCTTCTTGTTGTTCCACTATCTCAAACAACATTTGGTTATAAATGTTATGATCATGTTATGCATACCATTTTGGCTCTTTCCCCCCTCCCTTTATCCAAAGAAACACACCTAGTAATTATAAATGGGTATTTAAAAAGTCAATGAGGATGGATGGACGATATGTACAAGTTCGGTTATTGTTATTTTCGGTTTTTTTTTTTACTGCATGAAATATTATTGGTATGGGAACAATTATTCATTTAGATTGAAACATGAATGGTCTAGTCAGTTTCAAGAAGAAGGGTCTATTTATAAAAATTATTCGATCAAGGAAAGAAACAATTAATACATGGGCCTATGAATAACAATATTATATAATAATATACTATAACCCATGACACAACAACAAGGGAAGCCATAAATCGCAATTGAGTATGCATTATGAAAAAAAAAATTCTTTTATAAATTTATATTCAACTTTTACAGTGATTCCCTGTTAAAAAAAATGGGATTAATTTATGTTGTAACGGGTGCATCACAAATTTTTGGTGCAGAATTTGTTAAACAACTTTCAGAACGAGGAGATACCGTCATTGCATGTACATATCATCCTGATCAATCTGAACAGTTAAAGGCTCTTGTCAATGGAAAAAATGTTCATGCTGTTGCGATAGATACTACAAATTTAGATTCTATTGAGGTAAATAAAAAGCAGTCTTTCCTTTTATACATACTTATAATATAGTCATAGTAATAATTATAACTTGATGGCTTGACCGCGACATAATCAACATCCACTTTCATATCAGTATCGTCATCGTCATCCATCTTATATTATTATCTGTTAGGGGGATTACCAGTATATATATATTAAAACTTTTTATATTAATTAATATAAAACTCTATTTTTAGCATGCAACTGAGCAAATTCAACAACTTGCTCCAGATGGTATCGATGTATTAATCAATAATTCTGGTCTTCTCTACAATAATGAAAGCAATGAAAGCGAGAGTACTGTGAATAGCAGGTATGCAAGTCGTAAACTTGTTTCTTCTTTATAAGGGATTTACCGTGATCGGTTTAACCTTATTTTATTATTATAGTCCAGCATCCAACTACATTGAAGCATTTGAAACACATATCGGTGGCACATTCAATATGACGCATGCTTTGGTGCCATTACTTCGCAATCGGACCACGCGAGCGATTGTTAACATATCATCCATTTTGACTTCAATGAAAGAAATAAAGAAGGAAGTTTCAATATACAACGTACGTGCATTTTATTATAAAAACGGGTATACACTTTAGAACTGTAAAGTAATATAATTTTTTATATATATGACGTATATTATAGGAAGAAAAAGCTATACTCACTGATTCAGTAGTAAGGGTAAAGTGAATGATGAGTGTTTTTCTTTATATCATATCGTATCATTATACAATCAACATATCGTTATTTTGTCCAATGATTATTCCCATAACTCACAAGGTTATCAACGGTATCAATTATTACGTATCTTTGTATTTTATTTTTCATGGGTGGTTCCCACCGACTCCTCCCGAACCTTCGGCTTGGAACTTCTTTTTCTATTGTTCTCCATATGAATCCATTTCATATAGAATACTAGTTCCGACGGCGAGACACCAGAAAATATGCTTACAAGAGATTTTGCCATCTATCTAGGAGACGAAGATTTTGTGGTTTTTGCCATGTGTCCCATGATTCAGGAACCATCATGTTCAAGGATATCATCCACTGCAACGAACGGTTGGTTAAAATTGAGCAAGAAATACGATGATGACTGGATACAACCCACACCCGAACAGTCCATTCGTGGAATGCTTTTAATCATTGATAAACATTCAAAAGATTTAAACGGAGCGTACGTTAGTTTTGAAGACGAAAATCTCCCGTGGTAAAAGAAAAATTTTAGAACAACTTGCTGTATATATCGAGTACTACATAATAATAACAATAAAACTTTCTATAATATAAGCATCATTACTAGTATTGATAATATGCTTTAAAGTAAGATGTTAATGATGGGGATGCTATGTGGGAGAGTATATTGTTGTTTTTCATCCCTCTTCCCCTTTTGATTACAAATCGTGCGTGTGTGTCACCAGTAAGCGGGATATGAAGAACATCAAAAGGATCCATTTACCTTATTGAGTAATTGGCAAAGTGACTCATCCGGTTTAGTTTGAATCATATAAAAAGGGAAGGGTTTCTCCAGAAAAAAAAAAAAGTAGTTAGCTTATCTCTTTTCATCTTACACACACTTTCCCCCCTTTTTATTCTACCTTTTTTTAAGAGTTATTCATCGAAACTATGAGATACCATATATTAGGAACCGGTGCAATTGGATGTCATTTTGCCTATGATCTTAAAGCTCGTCATAATGTCACTCTTATTTTACGATCCCAACGTGCTTTGGAAGACTTTCGTAAACGTCAAAGTCAAATCATCTATCGACAAGTCAGCCAATCGGAATCCGTGGGAAAAGATGGATTTGATACCATGGTTGCTGGAGATATCCCTACAGATCCAATTGAGGCCGTTGTCGTCACAACCAAAGCACAACATGCATTGGAAGCGGTACGATCCATCAAACCTTACTTGACACGATCCAGTACCTTGATTCTATTCCAAAATGGTATGGGTATTGCAGATGAATTATTGGAATCACTTTGGCCATCACCTGAAGAACGTCAAAAAGCACCTTCGATCGTTTTGGGTGTCAATCGTCATTCTATTATGCGTACAGAGCCATTTACAATTTTACATAACGCCGGTTGGGATAAACCTACGGATGGTTATTTTATGGCACCGTATCCTAATCCAGCTATTCAATCATCAGGCAACAACGATCAAGTTCAAGCTGTCATGGATGGGTTCCTTGGATTAGAATCATTGAATGCGAAAATTGTGGAATGGGAGGATTTACAAATAAGCATGATGCGTAAACTGGTGGTGAATGCCAGTTTAAATGCTGCCACAGGACTCTTGGAGTCGTCAAACGGTGGATTGATTGCAAGTTCCCACGGGCGCCAATTGATACGACAGGTGTGCGAAGAATGTGCATTGGTATTGAATGAATTAAATACAACAGCAGATGATCTTTATGATATGGCTTATGGTACAGCCTATGATGCAGCACCCAATACTTGTAGTACTGTTCAAGATATTAAAGCCAAGCGTCTTACTGAAATTGAATACATTAATGGTTATATTATTCGATTAGCAGAAGAACGAAATATCCCTGTACCGACCAACAAATTCCTTGTTACATTACTTCATGCAAAGGAGCATTTTATTCAAGCATCATAATAAATAATAATAATAATACCATTTTATCTTCTAATTAACTCAATGTACTTTAATAATTATCATATAGAACAAATCGCTTTGTATTGCCATTTTTTATCATTACCACTATTTAGTATCATTTATTCTACCTTTTAACTGCTTCACATAAAAATCATAGTTTAAGGCTGTTATATATAATATAGCAAAAAAAAAGGAAATGTGATATATTATACGGTCTCACTTTAGTGAACAATAGAATTATCATTTTACCAAAGTTATTAGATTTCAGCCTTTTGCTTGGATACAGTCGTACGCATCAATTGATGGCTTTAAAAACACCTTTTATATAAATCCAAAAGATGATACATACTATACCTGAACTTTCCATAAATCTATAATATATTCCTTAATATGCTCATTTGATCAATCAAAATAAGTAACGTATCTATACAAATATGTATATCATAATTGTTCCTTCAGTGTATTAAAAAAAGCCACGTTACATTCCAAAAGTGAAAAAATTGAAAGAAAGGGGAACGTTACCAAATAATGACTGAACCCTTATATACGCCACGTTGATTTTTTTTCATAATGCCCAAGAAGAAACATTAAAACGTGTACGTAACTAAAAAAAAACTTCGATTCTCATGTTTTAAATGTTGATTTGAAGGGGTCTTTTATTTCATATAAATACCATAATGGGAAACTAGAGGTTACTGTTCTTACATATATAAAATATGTAAAAGAATTTACAATGCTGTAAATCATTATCACGGAAGTATGAAAGAACTTTTTCGGATCCTTCTACTTTAAAGTTTCAGTATTTTTGGGATGGGTTGACCATGATTTTTTAAAAAGGATTATTTAGAAATATAGTCCATTTTCGCATACGTAATATACATGTGCAGATTGATCATTGGATTCTCATATCACTACAAAACATAGTTCACTATTTTGACACTGTTGATCTTCCCAATTTCTTACTAGTCTGATTTGTATCTATGAGTGCGTGAAATATTCAATCAATTAACAATAATAAAGAGATGATAAGAAGTCAACGAGTGGTCATTCAGACCGTATAGTGTTATGTTGGTTTTCGGCTAACACCTCCGTATATGTTTCAATAATAATAATTGTAACGACGGTTGATGATATTATAAGAACATATTATACTATAGTGGTAATGAGGGTGTTGGGAATAATAATAAATAACGACAAACAACTTGAAACGGTGAAGTGTTGCTATTCACATATAAAGTATTCTTCCGGTGTAACGAACACAAGGTATACTAAATAAGAAATACATACGCAACGTAAAGGCAAAGAAATTATACGTAAGGGGTTATCAAACACACAACAATTATTATACACAGCAAAGAACATTTACTAAGCGAACAGATATTATGGTTATAGAATTGGGTTTGCAAATAATATATATTTTTTATTATAAGAATAATTCACCACGGCAAAAATGAGTATCAATAATGAATGGATTCCATGAATCTGCATGATCACTAATGCCATGAATTTCTATGAAAAATGTCAGTTCATGAAGATCCATAGATCTATACAGAATCATAGATATTCAGTCATATCCATTACCTATTTATATGCATATTCATATAGATTAATTTAAAAAAAAATTGTATTTTGCTCTATGGATGTAGTATATAGTATATCTCTACATGGATGAAACCACTTGTATTCTATTATGATATGCACTTTGGATAATAAAATTTTCTTTTTGAGGGCCATTGCCTATACAAAATAACGAGAAAAGTAGTAAAGAGACTATGGGAATTCTTCATAAACCAGCATCATGGTTACACAAAGAAGTGTAAGTAAGGATTTTTCATGGATAATCATTCAGTTTCATACACCTATGGATATTCATTCATATTCATTCATACTCATAGATTTATTTTATGGATATTCATCCAGTTTCATTCAGGATTATATACTATTCATTTTCATATACTATCATGCAGATCCATTCATTTTTATAACACAGATTCATAGCAATATCTGCATGATAATGCATCACTGTACTTTATCATAGGCACTTATAGATATTCATAGCCTTTCATAACCCACAAGTAAATTCATATTTTTTTTTTGCCGTGGTGATAATAAATGTGTAAAACAAAAGAGTAACCATATTCTAAAATATGATGTTATGACAGCTATTTGTTGTTATATTATCCCTTGTAACTACTACTAGATATAAGATTAACAGCAACCTCTTGGACAAATTGTTGTTACATTGTTCGACTGTAATAGTAACAGTTTTAATTGTACTTGCATAAACATACCTCTCCGCTTGTTGTTACGTATGTATATAGATAAGACTCCATGTTTATAATTAGACACCGATCATCAAGGTGTACGGCCTTTATCATCAAAGGAGTAGTACCCAGACCGATCGACATGAACTTTACAACAGCTGGAATTAAAAATTATTTTACCTTGATCAAAGAATCATGTAGCATAACTCTTACCTTCTTTCTCTTTTTTTTTTCTTCTCCCTCCCTAAAAGGTATGACACAAACTTCTTTTCAAGTTCGTCAGTGTGTCAATGTGAAAGAAGCAGTTGCCGCTCATTATGCTTGGGCTATTACTGAACAATGGGATGCAGGTACGTAGTTTTATTATATCCAAATAATACAGTTGTAATAGTACAACATTTTTACTTTTCTTTTTTTTTCTTGACAAAGCATCCATTCATTTGTTTTCTGTAAAAAAACAAGTAACATTGATATTTTGATATAGGAAAGGATGGAAATGATATCAAGCTGGCGTTTTATCCAACACATTCTGCTGGCTTTTTGATCGGTATTGTTACGGAAGAGGAAGATCGCGAAGAAGGCAAGGTGACAAATGAAAAAGCTGTATCCTGTATTTGTGGTATGAAATATGACGATGGTACTGGTTTCTTGGCACTCTACATTGTCGGAGATGCTTCCCAACGAAATAAGGGTTACGGTATACGCGTCTTTAACCAGTCCCTTGAGGATTTATCAAGCTCTCGCTGGATCGGATTAAATGCTGTTGAAGAACAAGTCAGTAACTATCAAAAATCTGGTTTTATTTTACGTGGCAGCATCACTCGATTCAATGGAAGAAAGAAGAAAGAAGACAATAATAGAGCAATCACAGGAGCATCAGCGATCGATATAGATCGATCTCATTTGTTCGTAGAAAAGCTAATTGATCGTGATCATCGTTCCAGTGGATTATACAGACCCACTTTTATCAAAAATTGGATAAATTACCATGAAAGTCATGGATGGGCATTAGCTTTGATGCATTGTCAACCAGGAGCAGAAGAAAAGAAGGTTGTTGGATTTGGGTGTATGCGACCCTTGGCAAGTGGAGCATACCGAATTGGGCCTTTGTACGCGGATACACTGGATTATGCAGTGGACCTGGTAACCCAATTGATGGGTAAGGTACCCGATGATGCCGAGTTTACCACAGATAGTTTTATGGCGACACCAGAGATAAACGAATTGTTTCAAAACAAGCTTGGTTGGTCCCCTGTAGCGACTTTTTATCAAATGTGGAGAAAAGGCGCTGATCATAGTAACGAAGAGGATCATGAATCTCATCCACCACCTTTTGAAGCACCCATGACAAAGGATGGATATTATTCCGTATTTTCATTAGAAGTTGGATGATTATAAAATATGCAACAAACCAATCAAGAGATACCATCTTTTTTTTTCTCATAAATAAATCCATGGATTAATATAAGAAAAACCTAACTTTAATTTTTGATGGAGATGCTAGAAGTAGTATACAATCGTAACCATTGTATTTTTTGTGTGTGTCTATCTTTCACATTATGTTCAAGTACACAGTGTCGTTAGGAACCACAATTCAAAGTATGGTTGTATACAACATAGAAATAATCCATTTCAAAAAAAAAACACTACTGCCATTCCTATATCCAACAAGCACATGCATATTCTAACTACCTTTTTTATCTCTGGATGCGAGAATTAGCTGGGATTATAATTTACAGTCAATATAGCATTTTGGATTGGGAAATGCACATGAGATACAGCTTAGTTGTGATAGATGATGAGGTATATTAAAATGCTTGCATACTTTTTTAATGAAGAACCAACCCATCAATAATTTTCAAGAGAAGGTTTACAGGCATTTAGCAACAGTATTTCAAATGGAATAACACGTCTTTTTGTTGCTAATATTGAAGCAGTTAACGACGGGCATATCATTGCAATTTCCGAACCTCTAGTTAACCTCACTCATATTATCCTGGATACACTTGAAATATAACTGGTTATGCAGCAACCCGTTTGATTGAGAAAGCAGTTAACCTCAAGAATATCAGCATTTCAACTGTCCGCTATACCTAGTAGTCAAAAGTATCCTAATACAAAATGCATACATATTACTCATGATCGATTACGTATATGATAGGTAATCATTTTTTTTGTTCTTGAATTTTTTATCGATTCGCACTCATTAAACGTATTCTGGTTGTAATAGATATAAATACTGTAAAAAATGTTTATAAAGCACTCTTTAAACTCATAGTAGTCCCCCATTATTTATACTTCCTTTTTTTTGCATTCTCTATGGTTTTGGTGGTGATTCCTTATTTTAAATACATATAAAGATTATATTTTTGTATTACTAGTAAATAGATATAGGAAAGTGCAATCCTAGGTTTAGATTGCTCAATAAAGATGAATAAACATAGCCTCAATATTTTTTTATAGATGGATAATACGTAAGGAGGAATGTCAAAGATATACGTATATGAAAACAATGTCACTGTTTATGTTGTTGAAGAAAAGATAGTAGCTAAATGGAAATTTTGGAAATGCTTATTATTAACGACACCATTATTATTACTTTCGGAAGTATGGCCTGTCAAACTATTACTATATATACTGTATAACTTGATCATCTATCCGATTAAAATAATTATCTATGTGAAATTATACTTATTTTGGTATATAAATAGAGTATATCGTGTAGGCGCTAAATGGGTGGTCTTACGATGGGAAGGGGAGTATAATCAGACAATCATCACAATATGTCAATAAATGATAAACCATTCTCCGCATTTTATTATTTTCGCAATATAGTACTATAGATGAGCACCATTAATAATCAATAATACCTTTATTATTCTATATAATTCTTATAAAATAACTAGAGTAAGCCTTTCCGTTTTTTTATAGTCGTGATAAAGTTGAAAAGCGAATACGCGAAAGAGTTCGAAGAGGAAAATGCCAAGTTTAAATCAGGCGCTATTTTAACCGTACCACAAACGCGTTTAATTCAACTACTTTTTTTTTCCCTGAACAACCAACTCCATACTTTTTCATTTTAAACATCTCTTTTTGTAAATAGACACTTTTTTTTTTCTTTTCATGTACTTTTAGCTATACCATCTCTCCTTTTCAATTTATTTTTACATAAGCATTACACAATGTCAGAATCACACACGGATCCATTAACTGTGTCCTATAAATCACCTACATGGCCGCCCGATTTTAGTTCCTATACAAGTGAGTTTTTCAATAATAATAATAATAATACTCACCATGGTACCATTATTTATGACACATGACATTTTGACTTACGTTATAAAAAAAAAATGGATAGTTTCTGAAGAAGAAGAGGGAGAAAAAAATATTATAGAAATATTACAAACCGAAGCCAATAGTCGAAAAGCACCAGATAATTATCGAGCATTTCTTTCAAAAATATCTCGAACCATATTTGAACTTCAAATCCAAGTGTCTCATTCAGAAGATCAATGTAAAAGTTATGAACGAAAAGCATCGAATGCATCCAAACAATGTGATATCTATGCTGAATATTTGGCAACAGCACGAGAAAATTATGACCTTTTATTTGATATATTACATGAAGAACGAGTACAAAGGATGGAATTGGAACAAAAGACGACGGATTTAGAAACAGAAGTGGAAAAATTAAAACAAGATATACAGCAAGTAGTACCTCCTCCTCCAACTATTTCTGCTTCAGTCATTGCATCTCCTTCTACACCACCACGACACCAGCAACCTTCTCAACAACAACAACAACAACAAACACAGGTACATTCACAGCAACAGCAGTCACCTCCACCGCAACAAGTAGCAGTAAATCATGATGCATGTCAACAACAAATCCGACATTACAAAGAAAGAATAGTGGATATGGAAAGAAAAATGACACGTTTAGCGTCTGGTCGACAAGGGCTAGAAGAACAATTGATACAACAATATAAGAATATTCAATTACGAGAAACACGGGTGTCTGATTTGGACAGAGAAGTGAAACGGCTTGTTCAGTTGATTCAGAACAAAGACCTGCAATATCAAGCACTTCATGCGGATTACGAACAACTACGACAGATCTCTGCTCAGGTGGTTCAAAATAATATGCCACAGTTTGTTACCAATTATCAACAACAGATACAACATCAACGACAACAACAACAACAAAGACAAGCTGGTAATAATATAGTGAGGAATCATGGACCAGTACCACCACCAGGAACAATAAATTGTATTCCTGGAAACAATAATACACCTGATATGAATAATAATAACAATAATAATAATTCATAATTCATAATAACCATACATCACTCACACTACCTGCATCCTGTAAAAAAAAACCGTATAAAAACCACTGCATGTCTTTGTCGGACATTCATTTTAGTTCTTTGTTCATACACTCACACACTCTATATACCACACTTTGAACACACATTTTTATACAATTCTACATGTTTTTAATTTGATAATGGAATGTCATTATTGCCATACTCATAATCGAAAATTTTATTGTCGTCGATGTTTAAAAGACAAGTATGTATATTGATTTATAAAGCAACAATGATAATTAATACAGAGTACTTTTTTTTTTAAAAAAAAATACTATAGATTGGACAGCCATAATGGAGAACTTGCTCCGCTTGAAGCTGAGAGAGATAAGCTTGTCAATGAAGCTGCTCAATTTGTAAAAAGTTCTTCAAGAATCCGTGAATTGTGGTCAGAAAAACATAATTGTGTTTCCAATATAGAAAAAGCAAAGGAAGAAAAACAGCGTATTCATAAAGAAAATGAAGCAGGTAAATAAAGCTGTGAAACAAGAGTTGTCTTATAAACGGAGAATAGGATAAAATAAAAATTGCATGAATAATAATAATAATAACAAATATAATAGCACGGAAACGAATACAACAATTACGTATTGAAATTGAAAAACGAAGGAATCGATTAGAAAATGTGGATCGTGGATATATTGAAAAAGCCATGGAAGATTGTACCAAAGAGATTCAACATACGAAAAAGCGATGGCATCGAGTACATAAAATGACGGTCGCTGCTCGACGAGTCTTGGTTCAAGAAATCGTATCTCTTTTTGAATTCAAACCTGGCGTTGTCGAAGATAGTCCAGCTATTACTATTGAACCATCACGGACCATTTCTTCCTCTTCCTCGTCGTCTTCTACTCATACCAATGCAACCATTATGTCCCCTACTTTACCATTTGCTCAACGTGATCGATCCTTGTCATTACACCGTCATCATCATCCTTCAACCCACCCGCAGCAACATAATCCGCAGCAGCAGCAACAAGCTGAAGATTTATATATCTGTGGCGTTACTTTACCTGCTCGAGTGATTGATGTATCCAGTATGTGTGTGTGTGTTTTTTTGTTGGATTAGCAATGGATGGCCAGTTTTTTTTAAAAAAAAAAGGAGGAAGAAAAAGGAAACAAACAAAAAAGATAAAAAAAACCAACTGATCCCCATTGTTATAGAGTACTCTAAGGAAGAATTAAATGCTGCGATTGGTCATTTGATTCATATGCTTGGATTGATCATTCGTTATTTAGGCGTAAAACTTCCCTTTCCTATATATTATAAGACAATGTATCCCTATATCCGTTCAACCATAGCAAAGCAACGTAATAGCAGGTATGTATATAATAATATTGAGATAAAATGAATAACAGTTATTGATTATAATTTTTTTAATAGTAAAATGCCATTATTCTTGGATGATAAAAACTTGAGAAGATTTACTATTGGCATGGCAATGCTTAATTATGACATTGCTTATTTATGTCATACACAAGGGGTTGAAATACCATTATCACAAGTAACTAATGCATTACAAGCCTTAATGGCGTGTTGTCGGTCACAAAGACTCGGATTGTAAGTTTTTGGATGTTTTATTTTATTTTTTTTAGGAAGAAGGGGAAGAGGGGGATAAAGGGGTAAAAAAGGGAAAAAGAAAATAGAGCGGGAGTAAAAAAAAAAAGCGAGGAGGTTCTTATGCAAACGCAGGGAAAAGAATTGAATATGTAAGAAGGGATGGGGGATGATAGAATGAAACAGACAACATAGTAAATAAATAAATAAATAATAATAATGGACATATATGTATTAATAATAAGAATTTATTCTATCCCATCCAAATTAAATATACAGACGATCACATATATCATTATACCAAGGCATTCGAAGTATTGATTTTCCACTTGAATTTCACCAAGTTCTTAAAATGACAGCGCTTCGATATCGAAGTGGATCTCCCATGACCAGTGAATTAAACAAAGAGTTGGTATTGAATGGATTATTACAACAACAACCGCAACAAAACAATGCAGACGATTGGTATTATTATGATGGATTATTGGATAATAGTGAAGATGATATACAAGATGATGAAGAAGATTATGATGACGATGAAGGTGTGGAAGGGGGTGTCAATAGTGAAAATTGGAATTTGGTCGATGTCATGCCCTCCTTTGGTCGACCCAATGGTGAAGGTGAAAGTATATTTCAACTAGGTGCCACGATCATGCCTGGTGTGATTGGAATGAGTCGAAATGTCATTGGAAATATGATGGCAAGTGGATCTTCTTCATCACAAGATCATCATCATTCACATCATAATAACACACATGCAACATCAGATAACCAAGAACAACAACAACAACAAGAATTACAGCCAACAGCATTGGAACAAAATCATTTACAAATATTACAACAATATCCTTATTATTATCGTAGATTAAGTGCAGCTGTGAAACGTAATGGATTTAGGTTTAGTAGACCATTACTATAAGTATATAATAAATACAAATATATCTAATTGTATAAATAAACAAATAAAAAAAATCTTTGGAGTAGATATACAAATGTGTGTGTTTAATGTCAACATGGCGAATTGATAATCTAAACAAATAGTTACTTGTTATTGCTGTTGTTATATGAGATAAACAAAAAAGTAAAATACATGAGTTACAATATTAGCTGCATATAAACCTTAACTA
Source organism: Phascolomyces articulosus (assembly GCA_025677815.1). Taxonomy (NCBI): domain Eukaryota; kingdom Fungi; phylum Mucoromycota; class Mucoromycetes; order Mucorales; family Lichtheimiaceae; genus Phascolomyces; species Phascolomyces articulosus. The sequence goes on along the minus strand of JAIXMP010000003.1, from coordinate 683,360 downwards.
TTCTTAGTTACTCCAAAATACTATAATATGGATGAAGGCTATTCAGTTTAGCTAAAACTGAATATATAGAATTATCCATCCTAACGTCGTTGAATTGGATTATTTTAGATTGAACCATTTGAGTTTTTTTTTTTGAATGGATGTTTCTTATCAGAAGCTTTTTATTGATTTTTATTGATTAAATACATTTGAAAATGCATATTATTATTTAACTTTATCACCTCAAGAGTGTGTACATTATGTAAAAAAAATCTTTAATCGATCACTCCGTATTTTTTTTTAATCGCATCCACTCCGTCGTTTTGTTTATTTAAAAAAGTGGGTTTTATATAAAAGTTTATGCATGTTGGCGTTTCCCCGGTATTTTTAACAATAGAGTTTCTTTTTATAATCTCTTTCTCTCTCTCTCTCCCATCTATTACCACTTTATTGGTTGACTATGTAACAAAACAAATATAAATAGATAATAATAATAATAATAATAATAAACTGCTGCATGTGCACGTCAGATTTACAGGTCGCGTTGATATTTTCATCAAACAACTATTCAATCATTTTTGACTTTATTTTTGTTCATAATAATATATATATATATATTGTTTTTTTATTTATTATTATTAGAATATAATAGCTTTGCTATGTATATTATTTATATATAAAGAGAAATGATATAATGATATATATATATATATCTTTTTAAGAGATAAAAATAAATGAAAATAAGGGATTATTACATAGAGAAAAAGAAGAGAAAAAAAAAGATATAAAAAATGAAAGTGAAGATAAAAAGGATATAAAAGAACAAAAATTTGTAAGTAAAAAAAAAAAAACTATTTGCAATTGTGGCCTACTATGATGATAGTAGAATCAGTGATAAAGGCTCATGATTGGGGGTTGGGGAGAAAGGTATAACAAGTTGGCTGTGGATGTATATATATATCTACTAAGTTATAATGTGGAATGAATGCATGTGCACAATTGAGTAAATGTTAAGAATAAGAAAGTATTGTTGTATTTGTGGCGTGATTGAGTGCCCGGGGTTTAAGTTTTTTTTTTTGGGGGGGGGTGAGACAGAGAGAGAATTCTTATTGTTTGTTGGTGTGCGTAATAATGTAATAATGATTGGGAGAGAAACAAGAAAGAAAGAAAAATAAGAAATAGAAGAAGATGTATATAATAGAAGGTTATTATAAATATAAATATAAATATATAATATATATATTATACTTATATATATATATATATAACACATAGAAACAAAAAAAAAAGATGGTGTGTGTATATAAATGAATCCATTGATAGGATACTTCAAAAAAAAATGCTTTAGACAAAGTTAGCAATTGGTTCTTCGACCTCCTTTTTCGATCCCAAAAGACCCTTTGCGCGTTGTATAAAGCTTTCACTATGTTGAATAAAACGCGATGGTGATTGAGGGATAGAAGATGGCGGTGGCGGTGGCACTGAAACAGCCGTTGTTGATCGTCGAATACTACTTCGATATCTCGATGGCAATTGATGAAGTCTAGCTGCTGCTCGTTTTTCACCTTTGTCCGCCGCCGTAATATACCAACGAATTGCTTCTTGCATATCTTTGGGAACTCCAATACCTACTTCAAAAAAGTAACCAATTGCATATTCTGCTTTGGGAAAACCTTTGGAGGCAGCACGATACGCCCAAGCAAATGCTTGATCTTCAGAAGATTCTAAAGCATCTGAACCCATCAAATACCATGCAGTCAAAGCAAAACAAGCTTCTGGATGATCTTGATTGGCAGCAATACTATAATATTGAATACTCAAGGTAGGATCAATGGGACATTGCAATCGACCAAATTCATAACATTCACCTAAACGGAACGCGGAAGGAGCATAACCCATATTCGCTGCCTCAGTATATAAATGAACAGCATAGTCGGGATCCGCAAAGATGACGGAATCAAAGCCTCGTTCGTGTAACAAGGCCAATTCATGCAATGCATGAGGATACTGAGGTGTCGCAGCTTCGGCAGAACGTTTGAGCCATTTGTGCCCATCTCGCAAGTTACGATGAATACCCAGTTCTCCATTCATTTCAGCTAATCCATACCGATACATAGCACCTGGATGATTTAATGAAGCCGCTTTCCTATATGATTTTTTTTTTGTTGATTTATTTGTTTGTTTGTTAAAAAACCATTATACCGGTATTGTAACTTTTTTTAGAAAAGATAAAAAAAAATAAACTTACCTGTAATATTGAGAAGCTTTCGACCTGTCGCGTTTTGTTCCGAGTCCATCTTCATAGCATTTAGCAGTTCTAATTTTTAATGTATGTATATATCATCTTATTAGTCCAAAAAAAAGTCTATTTATCATTCAAAAAGATCATTTTCATATCAACCACGTCAATCCTACATCTCCTCTTCCTCCCCCCAAAAAAAATAACAACAAAATGGTAGATTCCACTTTTTTTTTATGCATAGAACGTGTCGATCTATGCACGAAAAAGAAGAATAAAGTGGGGGAGAGAAAGAGAAAGGGAAAAAAGAGTGTATATGTATGTTTGGGGGAAAGGAAGGAAGGGAGAAGAAGATTTCGACAAAAAGTCTCATTAAAAGGGGTGGCTGGGGGAATAAGGAGAACCATAAGAGAGGTATTATAGTGTGTAATAATAAAAAATAATAATAAAAAAGGGACTAAACTAAAACAATACATAGAAGCGAAAATCATTCGACCTTCTCTGTGCGCGATCTCATTATAGATCTCTGGGGAGAGAGAGAAAGAGTGAGAGAAAGAAACACAGCCTATTTGTGTACATATAAAAATATATACAAATATACAAATATGCAGGAGATTTGAAATGGGGAGAGAGAACACAGAAAGAGTAAGGAAAAGTTGTATAATGTATGTATATAGAGGATGTGTGGATTGGAATAAGTTTGAAGGAATAAAGTAAGGTGGGGGTTGAGTGAGGGGAGAGAAGGGTTGTTGTGGGGAGAGAGAAGGAATTGTATAAATATATATAAATTCAAAGTGGGGGTGGGAATCCTATACGTAAAAAAAAATCGGATAATAAAGAAGAAACGGGGTGGTAATAATAATAATGAAAGAAAAACCCAAAGGGACAATAATGATCAATCAAAAACTACAACTTACCGAAACGCCGCGTCGGGATTATGATGTTTAGCTGCTTGTGCAAACAAAGGAAAGGCTTTGTCAAACTCGGGTTTGCCAGTTCTGTGGAGTATACCCGCTGCGTACATATTGGCGAGATAAAATTGAGATTCACTATGTCCACGCAAGGAAACTTGTTTCAATAACTTCTCCGCTTCGAGTAGATAAGATTGTCGTAACTTGTATTGTTGTGCTCGTTCCGCCGCAGAGATTGATGTAAATGCCATTGAAGGTGCATAACTATGATTATCTTCATTCTCTTCATCTACATCATTATCCATGGTATGATGGTTGTTGCTACTACTACGGCGACTACTACTTTGAACGCCGTCATCATCGATATCGTGTTCATCATCATCGTCTTCATCCTCGTCGTCATGTTCAAATTCTTCTGGTATTTCAATACGTTTAGCAGCTTCTACCAAAAACATGGCAAAATCACATTGAATTTCCAAGTTGTTTGTTTTCTTGGCGTTTTCTCTATACATGTTGATTGTTTTGTTGTAGGATAACAATTCCGCATTGATGCCAGGCTTTAAATGAGAATGATCTAAAAGTTGATCACTCCCCACGGTCATCAAACTACACGACGAATGTAATCGATTGGGTGTGGCAGTTGGACTAGTAGGTGATGTAGGTGTAGATGGCATTGATAATGACAAGGTCGATAAACTTGACGTATTACTACGATTGGCACCTGGCATGACTTTGGAAGCATCTTGTTGATGTTTGTTATTACTGAGAGCAGAAGAGGAACGTCTGGGTGCTGGTGTAGAAGAAGGGGATAATAATAAAGAAGGTGATTGTGGTAAAACAGGAGTAATGGTTGTCATCGTAGAAGAAGGTTGAAGAGGTCGTTTTTCTTTACGTTTACTACTACCAGTAGTAGTATTATGTTGAATATTATTGATGGTGGAACTTGTATTATTACGATGTTGACTGCTGATTCTAGGTGGCACCTTCTTGTCATTATTCTTATTCTTATTATCTACTACACTTTTTCTCTTGATATTGTTATTATTCTCCATGGTAGATGATGGATGTGGCGTATAACATCTACTGACTCGACGTTTAATATCTTTAAACATTTTTTTTTCGGGGGATGAATTGTAGGGTATCTAGATAAATTGTAGATAGAAGAAAAAAAGAAGATGAATGATGATAGATATGTAATTGGGGGAGAGAGCAGAGAGAAGGAGAAGAAGTGTTGTGATAAAGAGAAGTAAGGTAGGTTGGTGATAATAGAAAGTTAGAGGTTGTACTGTTGTTGTTGCTGTTGTTGTTGCTGTTGTTGTTGTTTTATGTGTTTTAGATATGAAAAAGAAAAAGAAGAAGGAGAAGAAAGCAAGAAAAAAAAAGAAGAATGAATTTATTACTAGCAGGCAAAAAAAAAAAAAAAAAAGCTGCATTCAAAAAAAAAGATCCTCAACAAATAAACCAATTCAAGATAATTATTTTTTTTAGTTCCACTCACATGTCTTTCTAAAAGTAGATCTTCAAAGGTTTAACGCACAACGATGCATATCCCAAACACTAAAAATCATTATAATAAGAAAATATAAATAAAATAATAAAAAATAATCTTAATCAAGTATTATTCACCTAAAAAAAGAAGTACTGCGAAAGAACGGATGAATGAACGATATTCATTCACTTACTAATAATTCATCTAAGTGACTAATTAGCTTTGTTTGAATCGGTGGGTTATTAATACATAAAAGAAAGAAATATTTCTCCCTTCTATAATATAAGAATCACTCCCTCACCATCCCCCAAAGCGAATCTATCAAAAAATTCCTCCTTGATTTTGCCTAGAAATCAATGAAATCAATCCATCATTTTCGTTTCTTTCTTTTTTCTAATGTATCACCGCTCGGATGATGATTAATGATGACCCTCCCTCCCTTTTTCTTATTATTATAAAAAAAACCCTCTTCTTCTTTTCTCTCTCTCCCCTTTCCAATGATATATGCTTATAATATACACGTATGGATTCCCCTTGCCACCAAGTGAAAATAACAGTTTATTCAAGTTCTAGACTTATGAACCAAGTTTTTTTTTTGTTTCGTAATCTTGATCATGAATCTCGCGTTTCCATATTCATGAGTTCAATTTTTATTATATATAAATAGTTTTCATAATACAAACGGGCGTGTTTCTTAGTAACATATTGTCCTCTTTGTATGTTTGTATATATATGTTTTTTTTGGGGGGGAGGAAAATGGTGGTGGGAGAGAAGAATTATTTTTATAAATCGTAGCTATTTTCAATAAACTTTGCCCCATATGGCCAAATGTTGGTCTGTTCTTTTTTTTTTATCATGATATGATGGGGATTCTCTCACGCAATCATCTTCATCATTTCCATCATCCTCCATCCTATCCCTCTCTCTCACTCTCCCCCTTTCCTTTCAGGATATTTAGAGCTCTTCTATGCATGCATATACATCAAAATCGTATTATATATATAATAATATACTGATGGATTGAGATATAATATATTATATTTATACGACATATAGAATGCGATATAATTGACCAAGTTTTTTTTAAGTATAGAATAAGATTCATTCTATATCTCAAAATGTCATTTAACCCCCAAAAAAACACGAATTGTTATTACCAATGTATAAAAACGCCAACGAAACCCAACTTTTTTTATTTCATAACACAGATACATATCACATGAAGTTATAATAAGTAAACCAAGTATTGTATATAAAAGTAACTTTTTTTTATGTACTTTCCCTTTATATATATCGGGCTGTATCATGTCAAAGTTCATTCCATCTTTTAATAAAGTGTTTCAAATGTTTGCTTTGGTTGATAGATGTTAGAATGATAATAACAAAAGATAAAAAAAGTTGGTACTTTACTATATTTTATACATTCCTCCTTTCCATATATTGATATCTCCTTATAATTTTTATATTTCCATTACACTGTTTTTTATGTATATATATAGCGCTAAATGAAAAAAACTCCTCATATGTCTCATAATCCCCACATCAGTACCCACTTATGAATAGATAGATTGGACATGAATAGTAAATTCCTCCATTTGACATGAATCCCATTTTTCATAGAATGATATTCATATAAAAAGAGAAAAAAGTAATTATTATTATTATTATTATTATTGTCTTTTTAATCCAAAGATTGTTTTGAATATGGGTTCCGATAAAACTAAAATAACCAAACCGTGAGCATGTTAGTAACTCATAAAAAGCATAATGAGGGGGAGGGAACAGGGAAACGAAGAACAAGGCTAGAGAGAGAGGAGGGAAAAAAAACAAACTTACGGGTAAAGAAGTGGAGTTTTTCTGTCTTGTTATTATCTTTAACCAACGCTAAATGTAGATATGGGTCAGTTTTTATCATTGATAAGTCGAGAGAGATAACGCTAATCATTCATCTTATATAATAGATTCAAATATTGAAAAAAAAAATAACAAACAATAAATTTACCTTTCGTAAAATAAATAATATCATAAATACAACGATCAACAACATCAACGAACTAGAACGATAGCCACTCTTTTGATCTGCAGTAGCAAAAGCAGGGGCAGTATCACTGTGAACAATCCCTGGTTGCTGTCCTTGCGTAAGTTGTTCCTCGCTCAGAGGGTTCTCCTTGTTGATGAGGAGATCCAGGTCCTCGTTCTTGGCATTACTGTCATCATACCAAGGCACATTGGCTGCATCCATCTCTAATGCTTTTTCCAAGGAATTATCGATGGTTTGATCATACTGTTCTGCGACTTTATTATCGTCAATAGGTGGCACTCCCAACAGGGGTGCTTGGATCATTCGTTCTTTTTCTTCTGTATCATCGTTGTTCCCCTTGAATTCGGGTTCTGTGGGTGCTTGAATCATGTCATTAGGTTGAGGCTTAGTTGTCAAATCGCTTAAATCGGCTTCATCTTGTTCTAATGCATCTTCTTCCTCTTCTTCTTCACTTCCTTCTGCCCATTCATTTTGATTCAATATGTGTCCTGTAAAAGGTTGTTTTTCATCATTGGTTTGCCAATCTTTTATTCGTTCTACATCATTTCCAGTGGGTGGTTGTTGTACTTGATGTGATAATAATGCATCCGATTGAGAATCTATTTCTTCTTCTTCTTCAAATCCTTCATTTGCAAGTTCTTGATCCAAATCATGTTTTTCCTCTATTTGTTGTTGTTGTTGTTGATAAGTGGGTGGAGGTGGTAATAAAGGCTCTTGCTTATCTGTAACTCCATCCTCTTCTGTGGTATCTAATTCTTCTTCTTCTGAGGTTGTCGTATCTACCATAATATCATTTGGATCAATCACCATCCCATCATGGCTACTATATTCTTCTTCTACAAGTTGTTGATTCAACATGGCTTCATCATCCTCATTATTTCTGAAATCTTGTTCTTGTTTTTGTCGACTATCTTCTTCTGCTAATTCTTGTTTTAATGCTTCATCATCATCTTTTTGTTGTTTATCCTCGTCATATTGCTCTTCGTCTTCTTCTTCATCAACTTCAAAGGTATCTTCTTCATCTTCATTGCCAGCTACATCCAGTACTTCAGGCGCATAATCGGTAGGAGGTTCGGTATCTTTTGTATCCAATGTACCAATAATTTCAGGTTGAGGTAGTTCTTCTTCTTCTATCGAAGTATGATCATCCTCCTCTTCGTCGTCATTATCGTTGCCTTGGACACTGGCATCTTCATCCATATTTTGACTACGATCACCTCCCGTTCTCGCTAAACTATCTACATCATCGTCCCATGTTTCTTCTTCTACTTCTTCGTCGTCTTCATTCTCGTTACTTTGTTCTTGGGATGAATCTGTTGTATCCAAATTTCCCATATCTAATGGATCGTCGAAATTGTCTTGTGCCATAGCTTGAAGTGCATTCACCATGGTCATTGCAACGGTAGTCACCATACCAGTGGTTCTTAATGTTGGTTTATTTTTTGACATTGTGATCATTGTTTATATTATTATAATGAAATAGATAAGGAAAGGAATGAGATTATGTTTTATTAAAAAAAAAGTGATGTTGTGTGAGAAACAAGTTGAGGAGGGGAAGCAGGAGGAGGAGTTGTTGACAAAAATAAAAACTTAGGGTTACTCCAACTGTTTGTTTAGGGTCGGTATGTTAATAAGAACATTTGCCTTTATTATTGTTATTATTGTTGTACAAAGGATTCTTTAGCTTCGATTATAATTAGGGCTTTTGGCTTTATTATTAGTAACTGCTCGTTTCGGAAGATGGATTAGGTTTGTGTGAATTGTGCATGTTGTCAAAAAAAAGTATATTTTTGTATAAATTATTATTATTATATCAATTACTTCATTTTAAACCTTATTAAAAACAAGATAATATGAATCGCTATGTATATTAAAATATTACTTTTTTTTTTATTCATTGGTAGCTTTACCCATATTCTTTGATATCATGGCAATCATATTATTACCCAAGATTGTACTTTCTGAATAACGATCTTCAAAATATTCGGCAGTTTCAGTAAATCGTTTTTGGTACCCTTCCATGCTTCCTAAAGACACAGATTCAGCCCAGCCACGTGCACACGTGACAAACTCCATATCGTCTGGTCGAATCTCTTTACGGTATAGTGCAGCTTGAATCGAATCTTCTAACATGGTGGGATTACGGAACAAATATTCCGTAATACCCCTAAAATATATGTTAATCATCATGATGTGAATATCATCATGCATGATACCAAATCCAATGTACCCAAATAACCCTAATATATCTATTCTATAAGATGAAACTATCACCCATTCTACCTACATCCAAAGTCTAAATAACGGAGTCTGACACACCATGTGTTCATAAGGACTCAAACGGAGTGTATACCAACAATCGACCTAAAATAGGTAATTTTAGTTTTTTCTAAAAACATAGAATGCACATTCCTCCCACCTCTTTAGAACATAGATAATTACCATAGCAAGCAAGGATAAATGAGAATTGGGTTGACGTTGTTGCTCTTTTGGCATTTTGGATAATGAAAATTCATCCAAAATATCATCGGATAATAAAATGGGAACATGGTCCTTTTGTAATCCACCAAAAACATATTCACCTGCTGCTTTAATTCTTGCTTTGAATTCTTGTTCTTTTTCTTGAATCATTAATTTAAATAAATCAGCAACAGATCGTGCATATTGTGCAATTTGTACTTTGGCAATGGGGTTCATAATAGCAAGACCTGGATATTTATTGTTGTTAGTCAACCACAGTTATCTTAATCCAAATTGATTCTTTCTATCTAATGTTTACCTGCATAAACGTGCCATTTATTACTGTAGATACGCATAGCAACATTCACTTTGACATTTTCAATACCACCCACAAAATGAGGAATTAGCCACTAGTATAATGATGAAAAAATAATAAGAACATGGTCCATTTACACATACAAATACACGTCATGTATACTTACAGGAAATTGAAAGTTTGCTTTCCAAGCACTTCCCATACTAAATAATAATAAAATGAACCAATTCAGTAAAATGGTCATTCTCATATTAACATCCTTATCCAGAAAGAAAAAAAAAAGGAGGAGGGAGAAGATAAAAGTGGGGTTTACCTTAAAAAGGCAGCATGAGTGACAGCTTGTGTATCTGCAGTAATACGATCATGTTCTTCTGCACTTAAATGAACAAAATTGGATTCAAAACAAGATAAGATTTTCAATACAAGATCATATTTCTCATCGGTTGCTCTTTGACGAATAACAACTAAAGGTTGACCACGAGGATCCACACCAGGTCCGTGCATTGAATGACATGATACAATATGCACGTCAGGTGGTAAATACTTGGTCAATGCATCAATTTCTGGTTGTTTTACTGATGTCTATAATGAAAAAAAAACAGTTCTTTTAGTATCTATTTGGCATCTCTCTCCTTCTCACTTCTCCCAGATTAAAACTTTAAACGATTACTCACTTGTCCTCCTACAATGGCTCCCATTTTTGTTGCTATGTTAAGGAGAAATTAAAAAAAAAGAGTTTAATTCAATCCAGTTTATATTGGTATATAAATCAAACCATACAAGTACATATATTTACCAGGTCCATATTTCGCTACTACTGATGCAATATGTTCAGCTTCCACAGCATACATGATCCAATCGCAACGACGAGAAACGTGAAATCCATCAGGAAGTACATTAATGGCAGAATCTAAATATTTACCCAACCCATTTCAATAAACATTATGAACATAGTCCACGTAATATTAAATTGAGATCACTGCGTCTTTCTTTATATATACCTTGGAAATCCTCTTTTAACTTTTCATATTTATCAGGTAAATCGCATACATGAACTCTGACAACAAAAAAAAAAGTCAACATGCCGGTTCCCGTGTTTCCATAAAAAATAACTTTACTTTTTTTACCTTTTCCAACCTGCTTTTGAAAGTCGTTGTGCATAGAAACGACCCATGCCACCTGCACCAATAATGCCAAGTTCAATGGTTTCTTTTTCTTCTAATGACATATTTTTTTTTTCTATTAGTGTGCTTGGTATATATAGAAAGGGCGTTTTTCTCTTTTTCACTCTACCAAAAAAACTATCATAGGTCAAAACTCCGGTGACATGCATGGCATCCGTCCATCAAAAAATTGTCTTGTCATACCATTGTAACAAGTCTATCCATCACTTACACAAAATCAAATCATGTAATAAAATAGAAAACAGTGTAAGACCATGATATAGATTCCCATTAAACTGGGGAGACAGTATAATATATTTTGTTTCTTTTTTTTTGTGCTTATATTTTTGTCGTCGTAAATGCATAGAAAAATGATGAGTGCGAATAAATGACAACAGTTACAATGTTGGGTAACTTTCAATATTTACAAATTGAGATCCATTCATACTTCTTGTAACTTCATCAATAGTGATTGCACTCACTCTTATTGGTCCGAAATCGACATCCACATTCAAGGAATCAAGAAAATGTTGTGTCAAAGGTACACCATATGGATTATAAGCATTCATTTTGTTTTTTCTCGTTTTTCGTGCTATGGTCATGTGTAACTATGATATAACAATAAGAGATAGAAGAAATGAGATACAAATATATATAATATATATAATAAAAATAAAACAAAAAAACATACCATAGGTGGAATGGCATTCTGAGGAATAATTCTGTTTCGTTTCATTCTCTTCCAAATAACATCTATTATATTGATCAGTATTATTATCATTATCAAAAGTATATCTTTTATATATTTTTAGAGATATATCTTGTATATATCGTAAATACATATAACGACGGACTGTGACCCATACTACATACCTCTAATCCAATAGAGTGAATCATTTCCATTTCTCGGTTTTAAACTCATATCTATAAAAAAAGCATAAAAATATAAACCACCATACATAATTGAACAGGAAGAGAGAAAAAAAAATAGAAAATGAATTATTATATAAATTATTTTAATATTTACAATTCTCGTTGCATTTAGCAATGGCATCCAAATGACCATATCTGATACCGTCGTTATGGTAAGCTTCACGTAAATCATTTGCTGCAGTTTCCAAAGTAGTTCTTAAGCAATCCAGCCCTTCAGATGTTTCCAAATTAAGAAAAGCAACGGTAATGTGTAAATCTGAGTGATTTATCTGATATGCTTGACCCATCGTTGTCATTTCTAATACATGATTTATTCTTGTATGAACTTCCTGCAATTTAAAGCCTGTTACTTTTAATAAGATGTAGTATTTTCGAGTTGGGTGGGTTTCTGCAATCTATTATAACATTATATAATGATAATCCAGCATCAGTAATAAAAATAGCAAATGTTATATATATAATTCTCCCCATTCCTCTCAATATATATATATCCTCTTTCCCCCCTCCATGATTCTTGTCATGCATTTCCTTACTACGGCATTTAAAGCTTGTAATGCAAAGTATTGTTGTTCTACTGAACCGTCAATACGAAGATGATACGTCGGGTCAAGTCGATGAGATTTGAAAAATGTTAATGTAGTGCCAGAATACTTTTCAATTCGTCGAATATTGTAGCTTCTTGTTCCTAGAAATATAAGGTGTATAGGTATTTGTGTTAAAATATGGGCGCGATCCTCCTCGCCAATACCCACTACTATGACTCTCCTCAACTCCTGTTGTTGTCAATTACTCAATCAATTTTGCTCTAAACGTTTAGTCCATTTTTTAATTATATATACCTTTAATAAGTTCAATATCGCGAATAAATAGAGGTATTGGCATTGTGCGTGACTCAATTGGCTTTGCATTGAATTCCTGTCCAACAGAACTTCCCATTTTTTTTATCAACCGATCGAGATGACAAGGGCTACAAGAATTACGATGTTGCTGCTTATTCTTATGTTCTTATAACAGAACATTAAATGAAGTGTATTTTTGAGACATAACGATAGTGAAAGTATTGGTGTGGATAATGCTGTTTTAGTGGTTATATTTACTATTGGTTTATTACCTTCTAAAGTATCATACTGGCTATAATAATTGGTCTGTTGTGCTGGAGGTGGTGGTTGTGTCCATTGTAGACGACGTGTTGTTATGGAAGATGTGGGGAAACTTTGGGAAACTACAGGGGAAAGTTGAAAAGAGGACGGTACTAATGGTAAAGTTGGTGGTATCATTGGCATGCTTTGGATATTGCTGATTGGTGTTTGTTGTTCTAATGCTGTGTAAAATATATCACGCCTTAAATCATTACTACCACTTGCAGGTCTTGCAATGGGTTTCCAAACATTAGATTCAATATCCACGTTATTATTATCATTAGGTGTGAAACCATTGGAATCAACACCTTTGGCATTATCAGTACGCGTATTCTTTTGCCGGTGATCAATAGGAGGTGTAGTTGTTGTTTGTAATTGTTCCTCAGGTACAACGCGGCGATCAAAAAGATCGGTAATGGCATTGGCTGCTCTGATACACCATTGTTGTAACCGATGCATTGCTGATCGTAGAAGGACAGCTCGTTGTTATCTCCTTTCTAGAGAAAGAGGAAAGAAAGAGAAAGAGAGAAGAGTGTTTTCTTTACTGCTATTTTTTTTTTAAAAAAAACCGGAAATGCTGCGGTTTCTGAGTGTTGACAACCTGGACAGTATGTGGGATAAAAAAAAGGTCGCGTCAAAATTGTTATATATAAAACTTTGTTGACTTTTTGCTTTTTGTTGTAAGTCCTTTACAATAAAGGAGGAAGATATCTTATAGAAAAACATATTCTTCATTATAGAAAAAATTAATTCTTTTTTTTTTTGTTGAATGAAAGTGGCTTCTAAGATATATTTAGCCATTCTTTTACTTTTGTGCAGAATTTATCTGATGCCTTGTATTTTTATGCAGCAAAACTCCAGTAATCCCATGATTCGGTCATTCAAATGAGCATATCCTAGTATCCAAATATGGTAAAAATCTCAGGTGCCAATGGTGTCCTCTTCAATAAAAAAGGCACGCATAAAAGCCATAAACACAAAACAAATAAAAAATATTAACATTGCCATTAATCACGCAGCAACCATGCTGCTAACTCTGTTGGTCTTGGGCAATTGACCACAACAATACTTCTTGGAACGCTTTGTTGCGTGTGCTGTCTTCAAGTTTTGAGCAAGGATGCCAATTGATCAAGTTCTTTTAAAAACTTATTTGCCTAAAGTAATCTAATTAGCAACACATACAAATCACGTATACTTAATTTATATTTAATTTATTTATTTACTTACAGTTTCTGACCGGTAATCTGGTCGAAAAAATTTGAAGGGCATCTCCTTTGCGTTCTCGTCCTCAGATTCCTCTTCGGATTGATACTGCTTTTCAAGGAACTTGTCCATTCCACTTGAAGGGTATTTTTCCTCCGAGTTGGTGCGATAATGTCGTAATGCAAGGACCCGACGGTCATGTTTCTACTCGATATATCAGTATTAAGTAATATTTTCTGTCTTTCTTTATTATTACATCTGTACATACACTTTTCAAGCGAGAATCACGACGGTTTCTTCGATCAATTATTTCTTGAACGGCAGGAGCACATTGTGCACCAAACGCTTGTTGTTGAAACTGGTGATGACCACTTTGCGCACCTTCAGATCAAAGTGAGCAAGTCCGGGAAACTCTTGCTGATATGCTCTCATACCAACAATGATTTTGGTGATGATGCGCTTGTTAGTTAGTTTGCTTGTAGTCAAGTCATAATCAAATTCGATATTTTCCCGGTCTACAATGTCTTGGTACACATCCCTGATATATTGCTATAGGTAATATTAGGTAAAGTTAGTAAAAAGTAAAATCTTATGTTTTGGATATTCGATAGATTTACTTACATATAAATGGTTAATGCGGGGAGTACGGAGGTTTTCAAGTTGGATGGATTGTTGGATTTCGGTATTCATCCTTAAATTGAAGGTTAATTGAATGTTAATATTATTACTGACCAGTTATACTAATAAATGATTAAATGTGAATAAATATACTTTTAAAATTTTAGTAACTAGTAGGATGGATAATGTAGTGAAAGATATAGAAGGATCATGGTAATTAAAACGCGTATATTCTTTAAAAGTAAGTGTTATTTTTGATTCCATATTTGGATATTTATTCGGGTTTGGAGTGGAAAATCTTACGCAACTCAAATTTCCGTATTTCTTTTTTTTTAGTCTTACTCTTCCACTGTTTTTTCTTTCTTTCTTACTCTACCCATTTTTTTACAGCGCATTCCTCCTTTAATATACAAGTCTTGTTGATATTCCAGGTAATGAAAAAATATTGTATTACTCAACCGAAATAGCTGTGATATGCTCAAACGGTACTATTTTGCCATTATTGGGTTTTTTATTTACAACTGGTGTTTTGATTGATTTTGTTTATAGGTACGGTACATCCATAACAAATAGGTATAATGCTCCGTTGTGAACCTATTTATTTCTTGCTGTACCAAAATAACCATTTCTTTACTTGTTTTAAATAAGGAATAGTCAAACTATAAACGTAAGCACTATTCATACTCTTAAATGGTAACATACTCTTTTTTTATTTATCCACTGGATATATTTATCTTTACAAGTTGGCGAGGAATTGATCCACTCGTTAAACTTTGGTTACTGTATCGCTCCTAATCTCCTTCATGCGATTGCCCAGTTACATACTGATTCTATTATTTCCATTGGTGATGAACTTATATTATTATTGGCTGCTGAAAGATATGCTCGATCCAAGGGTACCGATACACACGCCGAAACCTCAATGAAATCCTTACTGCCGGATTCCTCATCATTATTTGTTGGAGTTTGTGAGGAAGCGGATGGAAGTGGATCCAAGGATAAACTCAAGATTGGTGGCATGGGCATGAACATTCTGTCAACCATGTCGGTTATAATTGGAAGCAAAATGACTGTAGGTATGGGACCTGAAACAAGACTTACAAACCCTGGTGAAGGCAGCATTTTTTATCAAGCAAAAGTGGTACAACATTTTAAAAATTGTATGAGAGAAAAGAAGAAATATGTCGTGGAACCAAACTTGAATAGCATTAGTCAAGTTGTTTCTGGTTTCAATGATCCTTCAACCTATAAACCGTACAGTGAATTGTGGAAACCACTGGTGAACAATGATATATTATTGCCTGCGACTATTTTCAAACTTTGTGACCTACCACATACCGACTATGGAGCATCGAATACATTAGCAGCAAAGATTGGCTCTCGGTCCATGAAATCATTGGTTGTTGCATCACTTTTGGAAGAACATACGTTGTCAAAATCGGAAGTAGACGACAGTTTTCGAATGTTTTACACAAACACCAATGAGGTAAAAATTTTGTCTTTTATTTTTCTATTTTTTTTTTGTCTCGTTGTCTTTTTGTCTTTCCATTTTTTGCGTTCGCTAATAGTAGGTGTTTTATTCTGTAGAGCTCAAATCAATAGAAAGAACTGAACAAGTTTTTCAAATATCTGGAATCAGAATTTGAAGGAAAAGAAGAGGTGGAAATACTTAGTCTTGGAAAGAAGAATATAAGAAATCTCGCTGATATAATCAATCAATCTTATGCACAGTTTATAAGACCAAAACTTGAATACGGTTTGGCCATTCTTCTATATACAAAAACACAACTCAAACAACTTGAAAAAACTCAAAACAACTGTATTAGGATGATTTATGAAGCCTGTAAGAATTCTGAAACAAAAGTAATGAGGCACATAAGTACCCAACCTACTTATTATGGAAGAACGCACAAATATCTTACAAGCCAAATTTATCCTAAGAACAACGACACTACCAAAAAAGACTTTATTTTCAACCTTACAACCATTATTTAATTCACAATCTTCTACAAGTTATTGGAAAAAACTTCAACTCGGAAAACTTTGGAAAATGACGGATGCAGCTTTTAACTATCCATCCTATAAAGATATCAAAGCTACTACAAAACAGTACCGAAAAGAAAATCATACATTAAGAACCGATGCGGTGAATGGCGTCAAAATTCCTTAAAGCTTGCAGACCCAACCTAGATGTGGATTCTATCTTGTGGATCCCCATGAAGAAAAAGGAGCGAAGCCGATGTATTCGATGGCGTATAGGCTGGCTTCCTGGTGGTAAATCGAAAACCTGTATTACTTGTAAACGCGCAACTCTAACAAAAAAACATGCGATCACTTGTCTCCGACCGCATAATTGTTTAAACATTCCTCGCCAAAGAACGGACGATCCGATTCCTTCTTTTCTTAACAAATTACCTAAATCCAAACCAACTTTCCCCTTCAAAATACAATAGCTCCAAAACAAATGGCCCAAACTTTGTCGACTTCTAGTTGAATTGGACTACCATCAACATCCAACATCATCAATGCAACAATACCTCGATCCAGAATCAGGAAAGGCACTACTGCGATGGATTGAACCTCCTCCTCTTGAACCAGACTAGGTAAGTGAACTATAATCCATTAGCTATCCCACGTAATATTTATAAAAAAAACCATTAGGATCCCCATTCACCCCTTATTTACGACTTAAAACTTTATGTTTCTTATGAACAATTGTAATAGCATATGAACCCTTACTTTAATTTCTGTGCTCTTTTCTTCTTCTCTTTACCTTTTCCTTGTGTCCCAACAGGGTTTTTCTAAGCTTTATGCTTTTTTATCTGTCTCGAACAAATATGTCCAACTGGACGCTGTGTTCAACGGAGACCTTAAATAAAACAAAACATTTTCATCGTATTGGTTCCAAAAAAACCAAAATTTTTGGTTAACAGGATGGGGAATTTTTTTTACAGTGATTGAGCCCTTTTTTTGATTTTTCTTTTCATGATTATATCTTTTTAACCCACTTTTTCTAACCGTACTATTGTTACAATAGGATTCTAGTAATGATGTAACATTTACCATATACTTCACAGCGCTAAGTAGCACATATTGATCCTTCTTTTCATCTGGGGACCGTGATATCATCTGAAGAAGAAGATAACAACAACATTGTAATCTAAATTGGATTTAACAGCACATCATTAATATCAGACGGCGTAATAAGATTCAAGACTTTCTTAAAGAATGAAAAAAAGTAACTGATACTTAGCACAAGCTATTTTCATACTCGTTTTCTAATAAAACTATATTGGTTATCAGAATAATATATAGCATTCACTATAAAAACTATGCTACGTACCTCAAATCGACTCAATACCTGGCAATGTATGGTACGATGTACTTTTGATATTTGGATTTACAAAATAGTACCTCTGATAGTAGGTTTCTTTTTCTGTTGTTGTTATCCCAAAAAATACTTTTCATACGTAAATGAGTGTAAAAGCAACCCTAACCTATAATACAGTTTCATCAAACTATATTATAATTCACTTTGAAGTGTTTACTTTTCAGTGTTGTTTTCGCTCAGAATATGATCCAAATTCCCGTTTCATTTTTCTAAATACCTTGAATCGTCTCTTTCTCTTCACCTTATGCCACTCATATTCTCCCAATAGATACTTGTTTTGTCTATTCTCAAAAGCTTTATATGAAATAAATATGCAACTGTGTGCAAAAATAAAGTACTTTCTCTAATCCGAGATATAATAGTAATGATGTGCTGCATTATAATATGTACTGATACTTTACGTATGCTAAAATACACATAAAAAATCAACGGTATGATATTATCGTCTTGGTAAATCTGTAAATAAAAAAATTTTAGCTGATAACTTTAGAAAGCGTGTTTACGATTGGCTGCATTCTACCAACTGAAGCATAAATAGTAAGGGGAGCAATTCAAGGTTACATATTGTATTCCTTCAACCATGAACCATTCATGTATTTCACGCTTGAGCGTACAAAAAGCAGGTACCATTTTTCTCCCATTGATACCCGATCAAATAGCTCTCTAACACAGAAAGTTTTTCTCTTAGTGATCTACCATGTACGATCTTATGCAATAATGTCTCGTGCTAAACAGCGAGCAGGAATTCCTTTGGATCTTATTCGTCCAAAAGCGAAAAATGTCAAACAACATCGATCTAAACGGCCTAATCGATCCAATATAGCAGAAATAAAATCTAAAGACGAAGATCTACCAGCAAAATCACTTTCGTCTTCAGGATGGGTAACAGCTGGCCTTGCAAAAAAATCTATTGACCGACGTAGAATTGTAGACAAGTTGTCAGAGGAAGGTTTGAAACATGAAAAACAACAACGTCATGTTGAACTTGGGCCACCTCGAATCCTTGAACGATTAACGCCTCGTCAGCCAGCCGGTTTATCCGAACGCCTGATCAAGGTCAATCGCTCGATCCAACAACCAGAAAATCCGCATTTACTTCGTGTTGCTGTTTTGGGTGCAGCTAACGCAGGGAAATCAACGTTAGTTAATACTATTGTGGATGAAGATGTATCAGTGGTTTCTCAAAAAGCACATACAACACGCGATCGTATAATAGGTGTTTTGACTGAAGATAACTATCAAGTGGTAAGTTTTTATGATGGTTTTCAGATATTTTATAAAGACTGTGAATGATAATAATCTTCAAAAATACAGGTGTTTTTGGATACTCCAGGAGTTGTACCTAACAATCGACATGCCAAAATGAACCGAACACTGGTAACAACATCTTGGAGATCATTAGATGAAGCAGACCATGGTATATATATATATATATATATAAATAGTAAGATGAATGGGAGAAGTTTTTTAAAGACTTGGCAAAAGTTAACAAAAAATTAAATTTTAGTGATACTACTTGTGGATGGACATTGGGCATTGACAGATCAAGAGAAGAAAGCAGACAATTTGCTTCTTGAACGTCTCAGAGATTTAAAAATTCCTACAACGTTAATATTTAGTAAGGTAAATATATGAAAACGTGATGGTTCTTGCATGATCCTTAACATATTTGTGTATATTTGTATATATATCTAGATGGATTTATTGGACTATGATGAAAAACAATTGGAAACTATTAAGAACAAATACGAGTCTGCTTGCCCATCTATTTCCAAAACACTACATATCTCTGCATTTGATTCTGATGGAATTGATAAATTAAAGGTAAATTTACTCACTTTTTTTTTTATCAAATGTTCCTAATTAGCTCATTATCAAATACTTATACGACTTTATTAGAAAGAATTGTTTGATGTATCGAAAAAAAAACCATGGATATATCCATCGGATCAAAAATCTGACATGTCTGACCTGAAGAGAGCAGAAGAGTTTATACGTGTGGAATTCTTTAAACGGCTGCATCAATATATACCGTACATGCTGAAACAGGTAAGAAAATCCGAAATAAGGTATCATGACTATTAATGTTGAGGGAGAGACTAATTTTTTTTTAGGAAAATGTTGGCTGGACAGAAACAGAGGATGGAGGTCTCCGAATTGATCAAAACGTCTACGTGGAACGTGAAAGTCAACAGCGTATTGTTGTTGGAGCCAATGGTGCAATTATCAACCGCGTCGTTTCGGATGCTCGAGCAAAAATATCACAAGCATTTAAACGACCTGTTAAACTGTTTATACAAGTAAAAACTAAACAACGATAAAAATAAATAAAAAAGCGAACTTTGTCTTGATTATATTTTTTGTAATTATATAATACATGATGCGGGTTGTGCCTAATTTATCTTGATGTTTCTAACAAAGCATCTATTTCACGCATGCCTTGGATAAACATATTCCTATCCAGCAAACCACCACCCTGAGGGTCGCAGTGTTCCCATATTTTGGCCAATTCTTCATCAGTCACTTTGCTTCGCTTCCAAATGATTTTTGCTGTTTGTCCATCCACATAGCCATCATCGTGAACCGCATTGAATAGTGCTTCATACCGAGCCGGTGCTTTTGAATTAATTTGTTGTACAGGGCGGGATGATGGTAAACGTGGTGGCGCCCTTTTCGTTATCTCTGCTGCTCCTGTTCCTTTTCCTGATGCTGCGGCATTGACCATGGGAGTGATGCTCCGCGCTGGTAAAACGGGTGGACTATTGTTATTTGGCGTAGGCTGTGGCCCAGAATTGGATTTGGATCGTGCTCGCTTTAATATTTCAGATGGTTTTACATTGGTATCTTCCGTAGTGTCTGATTCTTCTCTTTGCTGTTGCCATTGCTGGTATTCTATTGCAGCAGGTTTTGCAGGCACTGGAGGGGTAGTTTTGGAAGTTATCGCTGAAGTTGATGGAGGCTTTCGTGCTATGTCTGGTTTGTTCTGAACAGGGATGTCAGGTTTATTATTGAATTTCGGAATGAAAGGTTTCGGTTGTATTGGTGGTGGATTAGAAATACTGCGATTCTTGGATCGTTGTGTTGGTGGATTACTCGTTGTTGACACCTCAAATTGTGATGATTTTGGTTTAGGTTCTGGCGGTAATTTAGCACTCGTTGATGGTACAGGTTTTGGAATTGAGGCTAGTGTCGTTGTTGTTTTGCTAGACCTTGAACGTCGACCTGCATTTGAAATAGGTCTTGAAGGCAAACGAGGTGCGGGATTGCTTGAACCTGGAATACCTTCAAGTTTATTGGTTGATAGTGATGATTTCAGTGGGTGCGACTTGGAAGATGGTGATGGGAGAGAAATTTTGCCAATATTGTTCTCTGATTTTGTGAATGTTTGGGATGTTTGCTTTAAATTGACTCGTGCAAGCGTTGGCATTGCTTTCGGTGTCACCATAGACCCTGCTGATGTTGTTTGTTGCTGTCGAATTTGAGATGGTCTGACAAGTTGATATCCATCCACATCCTCAATATCTTCTTCATTTTCAATTGTGGCGTTGTTATCAAATATTACACGTTCAGGCTGCTTCATCGTAGGTCGATCATTATGCGATACTGTCGATTTCATATTACTGCTATATGGTTTCGGTTGAATAATTGGCATTACCTTTCGTGCAATACTATTATTTACTTTATTATCATTATTATGGTTGAGTTTTGTCGGTGCAGTTGATGGTAAATCGATTTGTGGTTTATATAATAATGGTAATTTGACAGGTTCTTTATTGACTTGTTCATAACTACTACTTGCACCTGCTGAGGTTGATAATGAACGAACGCGAGATGCTATAGAAGGTGAAGCTGTATTATTCATTAGAATAGGAGAATGCTGTGTTGGTAATCGTTCCATAGGAAGTGTATAGTTATTGTTAGTATTTGTTTTCTTGCTATCAATGGATGGCTTTTTCTTTAGCAACTGAGCTGGTTTCGGCGAAATGTATGGTTTTTGTTGCAAATCCATACCCGTCAGTTTATCCCCAACTGAAGCTTTACTGGCTGTTACTGGTTGTTGCATCATCGCTCTATCAAACGCATCATGACTGTTGCTATTGTCGGTACGCGATACAAATGAAGAAGTTACGGTGTCAACTAAATCATAATTGTCTTGTGTCGATAATGAGGAATCTTTATTGGAAATAACTGACCATGTTGAAGAAAGTGTAGAATTAGGTGGTGAAACACTGGAACTGAAAAGTACCTTGTTTGAATAATCAGGATTGTTGTTAAGCGAAATTGCTTTGGATGATAATGATTGTGGTTGTTGCTGCTGTTCAGGAATAAGTTTTGTATAGTTTAGCGGAAATAACCCGCGGACTGATGTTCCTTCAACACGACCTTCATACCAGCCATCTTCTCTTGATTCGATTACATCAACGAAAATATCACCCTCTTTGAATGAGAGTTCACCTTCATCGTCGGCTGTACAATCGTATAATGCTTCGGCTTTCATATAAAAACGGGCGTAGCAGAAAAACAAAAGGTTATTTTTCCATTCTTCGCAACATGCATCCTTCCAAAAATATCTCCGCTTATTGAGAGGATTTAATGGTTCACCATTTTGTTTCCATGACCAATTGTGTTGTTTAACAACAGCGGATAAACTTATCTACCATCCAGTGTATAACTCCATTATGGACCTTCTAAGTGTCGTTTGTACTGCCCTATGGCTATCATCAATATGGTCAATTACATATTGCCCTTTCTATTTCGCTCATTAATAGCTTTTCTCTGTTATAAGGTTATTTTTCATGTAAAATGGAGAAACTAAGTCTTGTGATACTGGAAAAGAACCACATCAACATGTTAAATGTATAATCAATACATAACACAAGTTTATAATAGACTGGATCATCCCACTTCTTTAGAATTAGATTTTGCAACTTTTCAAGATCATTTTATGGATCAACTTCGTCAATTATTATATAAACCTTATTTGGTGATTTAAGCCATAAGAGATACATCAGTTTTCTGCTCATACAAGGATGTAGTGGTATAAGGAACTGCTAACTTGGACGGGCCAAGTTGAGATGGGCCTGTCGCGTTTCGATTAATCAGACGATTTTGTTGAGATATTTGAACCGTTAAACTTTATCCAAATGGAAACGGTTGGGATCATTAGGCTCCTGAGTATAATTTTAAAGTTAAGGACTGATCGAGGTTATGATCGGATGGGTAGTATTTTTTTACTGTTTCCTTTTACCAGAGGCAGTAAACTCAATCCATTTGCACACCTCTTTTCAACAACAATAAAAAAAAATGACCATGTCAGATCAACAAACTATCGACTGGAGAAGCGATATGCAGATCTATTTATCTGACATTATGAATTGTCAAGATTCATTTAAAAAGATAATGATAACACCTACCACGGTCAACACTCAACGATCTCAACAAGCAGTTCTCCAAAATACTAATGGTATATTAATCTCTTTAAAATAAACAAATTTTTTGTTCATTCATAATAAATTTAGATTCTTCATTATACAATCATGAAAATGAAGACACTTTTCGAGAGCAGCAATTCAGCGATGCATGTCATGAAATTCGCCAACAGCAAAATCAACACAAGCAAAAAGTAAATAACAACAAAGATTTATTTGCATTGATAGACCAACAGCATCTAGAAAACAATTGGAATAGTGAAGATCGTGGGGAAGGGCCATCATTATTAAAATGGATCAAGCAAAAAAGTTATTGTTGGCGAGTCAGTAAATCGACCTATGATCATTTTTTAGAGTTAACAAAACTATGTAACGAAGAAATTCCATGGATGAAACAAAGTTCCCAAGAACTCGATTTTACTCAATCCTTGTACATATTGGAATCACCTGTCTTGCCATTATCAAATACCCGTATCTTACCACAATGGTCGCTTCAAAATAGAGCGCGAATTCTACCCATCACAAAAGTCCCTAGAATTGACAGGACATCTTTGATGAAATACCAGATAGCTGAAATCAGGTATTATATCCTTTTAACTAAGCTTGATGATTGCTATATAACGTGACATTGACCCAAAAGGAATATTTGTTTTTACATGTGAATGAAGTAATAAACAACGGCATATCAGTATGAATAAAGAAGCCTTCGAACAGCTTATTGAATTATATGAAGGGTTGCATAGTCCAGTAAAGTCTATTGTTGGAGTCTCTTTTGAAAATGATTCTGTAAGTATATTTTCAATTGGTTTCTATTGTATATGGTCCAAGCGTTTTAATTACCTTCTTTTTAACATAATAATAATAATAATGAATCAATGGTTTAAAGATATTAACGTTGTCTGCATATAGCATGGATCCACTTTATTCCATAAAGACTCTTTTCGACGATTGTGGTCATCAAAAAATTCTGCAGAAAAGCATCACAAAAGGGATACTCGATATTCTACAAGCAATATCATCGTTCAAAGCCACTGTGATAGCAACGATTATCATTCTGTTTCATCTTCACCAAAAAATAAAAATGCTGAAGCACCCATAACAGTAGAAACAGCATTAATCTGTGATACACCATTATCTCAAAACAGTACCAGCAGCTCTACAGCAAAGACAAAGAAGGGCAGTAATAACAGTACTGAACAAGAAACAGGATCAACTATGTATGTGGACGTACTTCCCAGTGTACAAAGAGTAATTCAACAAGCTACAACGGACCGATCCATTGATCGTTTACTCGATGAAGATCGTGATAACCATGATATTAAAAATGAGGTATTCCAGATACCGTTCGTTTCGTATTCAACCACCACACCAAAACCAGTATCAAAGCCAGCAGCTTTCACTTCGACCACTTCTCTTCGAGAGGATAGGACTTCATCGTTGCTAGTACCAAAACATTCAAGTACTTCGCCTGCACTCAATAGCATGGTACCCATCAAGCAGAAAAATAGTTATCGGGGTCAAATATCTGGTGCTCAATCCTCTTCATTCGTGCCAAAAAGTAAAAATCAAGCTGATGAACAAAAGCAGCATCCATCAACGCATTACGAGGAACCATTTACTACAACAATAGGATATTCGCGTCTTTTTCATCCTCAGCACCATAACCATTCACATCAGTTAGAAGGCGATAATAGCAAAGGCGACGATGTAGCACATGTTACCACCTTGAATGTCAAGCACCAATCACAACATATTCCTTTTCATACAAAAACATCTTCCCCGTCAACGATTTCGCCAACACCGCTTTCTATTACTTCTTTACCGACTTTCAAGCGAAACTCTGAGCACTTGAATAATGAATTACTTGAACCTCAGCCTATAACAACTCCTCACAGTATCAATAACAAAAACAAGAAGCATCCCATAAATAGTTATGATGATATATCAGGACATCATACTACTACTATCCCCTTACGCAAGATACATGCGATAAAAAGCTCAATATCACCTAACAGTTGGAAGTTTGCTGATACAAATAAGCTAACAAGTAGTATGTTTTCGCCAGGCACACACATTAGTGATTTTGCTGCAACGCGTAGACTTTACAATCAAAGAACTATATCACAAGTTAATCGGCCATCTATATCGCAAAGGCAACAACAGCAAGTGGAGCGAAACAGAAATAATCAGCCTTTCTGCGAAATAAATCGACTACAAGATAATATGAATGAAAAACATCACTTTGGTTAAAGACCTTGCATTATCACTATTATTTGCCTAATATCAAAACGTCTTCTTTTTTTTTTTTATTAAGAACCAATATACATCAAGTTTAATTTCTTAGTGAATAGATGAGTCATTTGTAAGTTGTAAACGTTTTAACAATTGTGCAAAGTCGTGACCTGTTAAGCTGTTGTCTATGAAAATAAAATAGTATATAAATAAGTTACATAGTATGTTGTTATGTTGTTGCTTCTCTATTAAAATCACAAAGTTAGTATCAGGTATCATACCTTGGCAACGCATTACGATATTTCCCCAAAGGTCATTGTTCAGAAGTAGCGTTTGTTTTCCCAAGATGATCAAATGTCTTCTTGCACGAGTCACTGCCACATTGACACGTGGATAGTTGTCGATAAAAGAACTGTTCGTTGTGCGGACTGTTGACAATATAATCACCTCTTTTTCACCACCCTATTAATAGGGAAAAAATATGTATTCATCAATAACTGGTAATGACCTGTTGACACATCATACTTCCATAACATTCTTAATTATAAAATCCCATGAGCATCAACTTCCATCACTATTCTAGTCTATCTCCCTTACCTGGAAAGCATCTACAGTAGAAACCTATTAATGCACGGTAGATTAATAAATAAAATGTGATTAAAACCAATAAACTTGCGTTTACTTAGCATTTTCGTCTATTACCTGGACTGATTGCTTCTTCTCTAGTTGATTATTTCCAATAAATTCAATCATTTTATCTGCTTGTTCTTTGTCTATAAAAATAGAAACCGAAATGAGTCAATACGTTATATCAATCAAGGCACATTCTAATAACATGAGCTTACATAGGGTAATGACACCGATATCACTTGGAGATATTGAAAGTGCCATTAATGCGTCAATAACATAAGTAGCAATTGACGCTTCAGTTTCATTCCAAAAGGAGTTACTTCGCAGATTGCGTTGTTCCTATTAATAATAGTTAGATACAGGATTCACTGAGTGAATAATACTTGCTTTTGTAGATAAAATTGTATTCAAGTATATATGCGTGAATATTATACCTGTCCTCCCACATCAACAAACATAAGACTTGGTAGCCCGTCTATCAGTGGTTTTCGATCCTCATTACTGATACCATCCAATAATTGTCGGCTATAAAAGAGATGATTACTTATTGAAGATATATCGGGATGACACTATAGAATTAAAAAAGAAAACCATCATAATGTTAATACTTATAAAAATAATAATTTAACTAGATTCTTCAATATACTTACTCTGTATTGTGTGCGAAGCATGATCAATGGATGCCCTAGCTAATCCATAACAAGAATAATATCAGTTTTTACCTTCCTTATAGATATAATATTCGTAATGTGCATAAATATAAACAAACCTCGGTCATTCGATCAAAAAGAGTTTTATCCAGGCCCTGACCCGCTTTTCCTTCCTCAGCAGTTGTGGTTACCGTTGGTGGTAACTATTTTTTTCCCCAAGATTATAATTAATATATGGTAAATGCTTATATATGATTAGTTATATTTGATATTATTGGTTATACTCTACCTGTAAGGGGTCACCAATCATTATTAGTCGACTGCATGAAAACCTGGTCAGTGGAACCATCGAAATTGGCTCCGTCAATTGCGATGCTTCATCGACCAAAGCAAGTGAAAATGACGTGTTGCCAAAGATATCAAATGTTGAAGCCATACATGTTGTGCCTTTTGTTTTTGTATTATCATGTATTCATCATAATCAATAAAAGACATGAACTAATTAAACTCATAAAAAAGCTATATCAGTTATATTTGACTTACCCACAACATCCATATTCTGTAATTGCATTGTATTTTCGGATCTTCGGAACTTTTGGATTGTTGAAGCAATCAATTCAATATCTTCTTCAGAATTAAGTGGATCTTCAAGCATTTGTTCTAATTCCTTTAATTCTGTTTATTGATTTTAGCATTTGATTATAATATTATTACGATGCCTTGGTACATGTTATGCTCATATAACTTTCTTACCTTCATTACTTGATGATTTTGCGCGAATTGTGTAGGGTAAAATGCTTTTTGCGATCTTTTTCAAACTAATTATTGTGGATCGATAGAAAAATATGGAAAGTGTTACATCTGGTATCATAAAATACAATAAAAAACACGCCTCTTTTTTCCCAGACAAACGAATACCTTCCAACGCGAACAAATGAATCATATCCAAGCTTATCCAGGGACTGTTTATAATTATTAGAAAGTTCATAAAATGTTTTTTTTTGTGTATACAAGTTTTACTTACAAGAAGAATTCTATCGACTGCGACATTCTATGGAAAACACGTCATTAAGTTAAATAAATGGTCACGACTATATTCGAAAAAAGCGTATCTATTTAACTTACCGTGATGGAATAAATCAAGATTCTAAAGTATATTAGGTCATCAGGTTCTCGAGTTCCATTGACTGAATCAACAATATCCCGCAAGAAAATGATGATCACAGCCGCTAAATAACTGACAAACATATAAACGAAGAATTAGCTACGGTTACTGCAAGTCTTAAGCTATGACCTGGGTATCTTCCAGAATAATACCTTTTTCCCGAGCCAAATACACCTTTAAAATATAAATATTACTCTAATCAGTAAAATTCAATAATACGCAAAATCTATATACATATACTTGCAGCGACTTACCATGAACTAAAGTTACAGGAGAATCAGGTTTCTCACTCCAGTTGGGTGCAACAATAACTGATTTTGCAACTTGCCGTAATACACTGAATATTAAATTCAAATTAATAATAAATAACATTATACATTACCTCTCTTATAGGAAAAAAAATATAGCACATTACCTTTGTTGATCATCATTTAAATGGTATCTTTGAATGGTTTCATGTAATTTTTGCCCAATGTCGATATTATCTTCTCTTGTAATCCTAATGAACTCTAGATTACCAATAGGTACTAAGGGATCTTGATTTTTCGTTTTCTTATTTCTTTTCTTGTCGTCATACAGGATATAAGGTAACAATGGCAATTTCTCTAATTTATCTTGTAACGCATCTAAATAATAATGAAAAAAAAAGTGTATTAGACGCTATTGCAATGCCAATTCAATACGATAAGAATCATTCTATTTTCACAATATACCAAGCATCATATATTCATTGCTGGCTGAAACACTTCTGAGTGCATAAACTGGTGCTCTATCATCAAGTAAACGGGATGCTACTCTAGTATCCCGTGCAGTCAAACACTCGACCTAAGGTAAAAATAAAATTTTTTAATATATCGATCCACTGGTAAACATAAACATTATAAAAAGCATATATTCTCATCACGAACCTCCAAATATCCGTCCGAAAATGGTCCATAAAATGTACTTTTTGCAAGAAAAGTGTATTGTGCATCAAATCCAGAATTTTTTGAAATCACCCATATATCATCTAAAATATATAAATGGAACAAAAAACCATATAATATTAATGCATTGTAATATATGATTTTTTATCGACTAATATTGTCCATCAACCCATCACCACACCCTCCTTTTCATTTGGTACTTCCAGCTCCAAAACCTTTCGAGATACCTTTCCCATATTTTGAATGGTGCTCTCGATTTCTAATTTTAAGCCGATAACGATCTTGTGATGTAACACGTCCAGTGCTCCTTTTAAATAACAATAGTTCATATGTCAATGAATTTGGTGGTTTATACCTAAATATAATTTTTCTGTATCTCTATATTTTATCATTACCTTTGCATTTCGCAGGAAGCATAAAATCCAAGTCCTTTACTTCTGAAATTTCGTTCAAGTTGATCACTTGGTTTTTGAGAAACCGTTTTGTGGATCATGTAAAAAAATACACCATAATTCAATAATAATATCTATCATTTTAAAAAGGATCGATCAATATTAGTCTATTATATCAGGATCCTGTTTCGCGAATGAAATAAAATATATATCAATTACCTGAAGATGTTCGTGTATAATTTTTTGATATACATCTCGATACTGAGTATGATTGCGCTGTAAATATTCATAAAATGAAATATAGAGTTATTCTCTCGATAAAAAAAAAGAAAATGCATTTATCAAAGAAAATTATATACTGTACAAAAGTAGTTGGTACAATTTTTGTACGCTTTAAATGGACTCGGTTTGACGCCATAGACAATGCTTTATCTTTTGTAGGGAATTGTAATACTATAGGTATAGATACTCCATCTGCTAAAGGGACTTTGAACGAACCTGGAGGAGGAGGTTGGCTACAACATTGTATATGTAAATATGTGTTAAATGAGAATATTTCAAGAAGAGAATAAAGATTATACATACGAAGTGTCGTTATTCAGATTTGTATTATTTCTACAGTTAGAGAAACCTTCATTCGAATTATCTACAACAGCAGATGCTTTAACGAAGAAAGGGGAAGCTGAAGCACTATAATACCTTTCAATATTAATAACGACATGTATACACAAAATCAAAAAAAAAGAAACCCGAAAATTCATATATACTAAAGTATACCTGGTAATTTCATTACTATTGTTATTTACAATCATGGTTTTAGGTAATGAAAAGGAGTTGGATGTGGTATCGTTCATACTGTTTGAATCATCATTATGTATGGCATTATTGGTACGCTTGGATAGACCAACTCGAACACGACGCTGCGGTTGCTGAATTTGTATACTTGTAGCTGGTGCTGTTGATGATGTATTAGAAATATTATTAATAATTTTAGACGAACTAGGTGTCGTTTGGATGGATGTAGCTGTTGGATTATCGATTTCCATAGGTGAATTATTAATCATCTGTTCATTTTGAGGTGGAGGAGAATGTTGAATGATGCGTTTGCCAATTCGCTTCATTGATGGGGCACGCACCGCTTTGTCATCAAAAGCAAATTGATTAAAAAGAGTATTGCTGCTATCTTGTGGAGTTGGTGGAGTTTGTTGTGCATCTGCTCTGACCAAATGATTGCCATGAACATTACTCTCATTATCAGGAACAGGCAGTATGGTGTCGTTTGTGTTATTATCGTGGCTACTGTTAATATTTCGATTGGTTGATGAATTCTCTTGTGCCGCTATTATTAATTGCGACTGTTGCTTCCGAAGTTCTTTACTTTGATCATTAAAGTTCACAATAGCATGATCATGCAGCTGAGGTTGTAATTGAATTGTTGGATCATGGGGGTTTACTGTATGTGATACTTCACCTTGTTGTACAGGTAATGATGGAGTCGTAAGTTGAGGTGAAACAAACTCTCTTGGTCGTGATAGCAAGCTATTGGAATTAGGGCGTGCAAGTGTACGAAGTCGTTTCCGTGCCGATCGATAGTCGTGGTTGTTGAGTGATGATTCAGTTGTAATCTAATGTATTTTTATTTATATTTACAAACCATCATAAGTATTTTGATCCACTCCCTTTTTTCTGACTATTTCCAAGTGACACATTTTTTTTATTTCATAAAACCCTTCTAAAACTAAAAAATATATACCTGTTGTTCCTGAAACTGTGGTTGGGGTGTCATCGGAGCATGAATAGCAGGAGTTGGAGTAGCACGTCCTTCAACCGCCGCAGCAACCATGTTTTGCACAGCATATGGTTCTTGACTTGTATATGACTCGACTGTTACAATATGTCCATCAAATTCGACTTCATCACCCTCACTAGGTTCTCCCGTTTTCGAGAATTTCCTAATAATATAATGTAAATTAAATGTATTGTTCAATTTTTTTTTTCAAGAGAACATACTTGTCGATATTGTATCCTTTTTCGTCTGTCAACACAAGCTAATAATAATCATAATAATAATAATAAACAGTGTCAGTATGCCAGATATAATATATTATCAAAAAGAAATGCGCACAATTTTTTTGAGTACCTTTTTGTTAAAACTGTAATATTTCATTGTACCTATTTTCGTTCATTGTGATTGTTTATATAGGGTATTAGAAGAATTTTTCTTTTGGGAAACAAAAAGTGAATCTCGGTATAATTACCGTCTTGCCATGTTTTAAATTTCTTTAATTTTTGAGCAGTAAATAAAACTTCGAAGTTCGAAACATGTTCGCCCATGACCCTTTCCGACAGATTTGGTACTGGTTCGTGGTGGTGGAAGAAATAAAATTCGCGTTGTTAAGCGCGTGCGTGTTTTATAATTTGGTGTCAAAAATTCAACACTGTCTGGAGTTAAAAAAGTTATCCTTATCACGTTACGTTGTTTATGAAAAAAATCGTGAGATGCACCCACACCACGAAAGGAATCACTGATGAATATAAATAGATAAAGATAATAATCTACGTGTTTTTTCAGTATTCAGAACATGATACAATCACCTCCACCCCTTATTTATTCTTAATAAACCAGAAAAAGAAACTTACTATCGCACCGGGTGGTTAGGCCACCGGCAGTTGGCTGACACTGAAGTGTCAGGTATATGGTCATTTAGGGTGTGTAACACAAGGGTGCTCCGTATAAAAGAAAATATATCTTATTAGCATTATATAAAACATAACTTTAAAGCTATTCAGAACCGTTGTATAATCCTATAATATATAATCATCAATAACACATATAAACTACCACAACAGTACTGCGGGAGGGCCTAAAAAAAGGACGAAAAAAGTAGGGATTCTCCTCCGCTATATTTATAGTAATTTATATTATAGTATCCAGTACTACTAAACAACATAACATTTTTTATCAATAATTTGTGGCCCATCATATAAAGGGATTGTATTACAATGCAGCTTAAGTTATTATTTTATCAGCTGAAGGTTATTGCTCAACTTTTAATATGATGATTGATACAATAAGGAACTTTAATAGTACCGTTTCTCCTCGTTTAGTTGAAAAAAGGAAAGCAGTTCATATCGTACAATAAACTGACAACTTTTTGCTTTCCGCGGGATTTCAGCTTGTACAAGACAAAGCAAGTATTACTTTCCAATATAAATAGTCCCATTATATATATTGATATAGTAATTTATAAACATTATTATGATCTTTTATTTATATATTCGCACTCTCCATCATCCTTCCCCCTCTCTAAAAAAAAATACAGGTAAATAACAAGTTAACCAAAATAAAGGTAGTGAGTATAAATGTAATGTATGTAATGAAACAAAGAGCTCAATGTGGCCAGCTTACAAATGTACATTCATATATTGCTATCAACCCTACACGCATCCTCCACCTCCTACGCCTTTTTTACTTTCTGTTACATAGTCACAAACCAACTTCCTACTTCCCATCCATCATCAGAAGGATAGTGATCCAATGCAGATGGGAAAGTGACATGAACAATGATATCTAAACACAATTGCCAAAGCATAGGTGTATGGATGACACCACAGAGCAGTGTGGCAAAGGGTAGAGGAGGAAATAGAGTGTTCGCACCAGTAATCATTTCAGGATTGGCGTAACTATTGGAGCTTTACCAAAAGTGTAATAGCACAGGTTCAACATTGTATACTTACAATCGGGTTCTGTTTGACAATGTGAGGAAGCATGATACGTACAACAAAAGATATAGAGGGAAAGATAATAGAAACCGTGATATATGATAATAGAACGATAATGGGCTCTTGACTAGCAATATCCCTCTTTTTATATACGTCGAAATATAAGGGGGGTAATTACTACGTCTACACTGATATAAATGATCTACATTTCTATCTAGAGCATCTAATATTCTTATATTTCTATATACAACCATGCGTTCGTCCATCCATCATGTATCCTTGATATCCTTGGATGCTGTGTCGATTAACAACCCTATGGGTTGTATATTGTCGTAATCGAATACATCATTACAAAAAGGATCAGAATCAACTCATCATTGCGTTGTTCCTGAGCAAAAAAAAATAAAAAGTCAAATACGCCGGGTTTTGTAACGTTCTCGGAAGAGGGTCTCGGAGGGGAGAGTCCAAAGGTATTAATGTTACACAAGGTCGGTAAGGGGTGCTCCCCTGTAATCCCATCGGAGGTAAAATTCGGATTTTCCAACAGTTTCCTACCTTACTTTAATACACCACTACCAACCACCATCACACCAGCAAATCTATTCTTATAACGATCGTGCGAATGGTGGATATCCATCACAAAATGAAACCATTCTCAATCACTACTATATGCCATCAAGTCATCTGTGCTATTAGACCAATAACTCTTACCTGTCCTACTTCAAAGACTTCTATTACAAACTATTACAAAGACGCTTTTTTTATGCAAACTTGACACGGTAGATTCAAATGAAGGAGGAGTTTCTTGAAATGATTATCTACTAACAAAGAGAAGAAATGCATTTTTTATTAGTAAAGGATAGAGGAAATCGAGAGGAGGCACTACATTCACATAGCAGCTATATAAAATATTTTAGATGAACGATCAACGATCAAAGAACAGGTGGATAGTATAAATAATGTGAGAAAGACAAAATCAACCATACAGATAGCATGGTTGTTTTTCATGGATATTTTTTAGTGGTATGGAAGTAGTAGTAACCATATGTTGTTCAAATCTATTTATTATACATTAGTATATTATCATAATAATATATCGTATTATAATATTTTCAACTAATCAAGAGATAGATTTTATGGGAATTACTGCGGACACCCCAAATATTACCCTATTTGGTATTTTGGATCCTTGCAGACAAAATTACAAATATGAAACAAATGTATATGCATGTAATTATATATACTTATGATTATTTTCGAAAACATTTATATAACTGATGCTAACAGATCTAGTTTTGATGAATAATGGACCTGTTTTTTTTATATACATTATCGTCAAGTTCAACTTAAAATGGCTACTTCAATATTATATTACTTCGATAAGAGATTTAAACAACAGTAGATGTTACTGGAATATTTATTCATTGACCATATTTATTGTGAAGTTTATATAATAGTATAAAAGAAATTTAAGAGACTTTACAATTTGTTGAAGGATGGGTAACCGCAAGGCTAAAACGTGAGGTGCCTGCAGTAATACCTAATACATATACTGAAAAGAATAAACTAAGTGATTTGACAACATATCATCATACAGCCTTCTTTCTGTTCATTAATTATCTAAATAAAAAGAATACATAGTATTAATGTTATTTTCCAAGTACATAGAAAAGGGATACTGTGATCCTGATGAATATTATCCATTTTTTTAGGGGGGTCGAATGTATCTATCACAAAGAAAATTTGAATACTACGTGACTAGGAACTGTCTGGCGAAGTAGAGTTTCATGCACAAGTTCAATTTTTGAATTTTTTTTTATCTTTGTCAAAAACTAAAAAAAAATCACCCATCATGTCATTCAAAACACTTGAAAGACCTTACACAAGATTACAGCCTTTATGGAAAATAAAAGGTAGTTCATTTTATCAATTTGCTTTTGTTATTAGTTACTAATTAATTTATTTATTTTCTTTCTTTGATACACAAAAAGATCTCTTGGTCAATGGCAGCATCAGCTTGGTAAGAATATTAGTTGACATGAATTTTAATAAAGAAAACAAATAAATATAAAGAATTTGGTTTCTTGGAATATTTTAATTGTTATTAGAATGGATTAAATTAAATTGTATTTGAATTATGTATTATAGGATGCACCTTATCAACGTGATATAGTTTGGAACAGACCAAAAATGTGTGCTTTGATTGATTCGATCATGAATAACTATTATATACCCCCAGTCGTGTTTGCAGTACGAAAAGTCGCAGATGGAAGAGTGGTTCGTGTCTGTATCGATGGAAAACAACGACTTACTTCGATCTTACGGTAAATCATTATAGTGATGGAACAAATATGGAAGGGAGAAGAATCACAGGAATTTTATTAGGGGATATGATGTGCAGTCTTGAGGCTTTACTTGTATAATTAATAAAAAGGAAATACAACTTCATAGGTTTATGAACAATGAAATTCCATATCTGGAGATGGTCGACGGACGAACAGTTGATAAATTCTATAGCAGTGAAACTGAAGGTATAACACAACCATCATCTTTCTACTAATTTAAATAATAATAATAATAACAATAACAATTAAAATGATTTATAGAAGATGGTAGACGAGAATATTTGGATGATAATGTTCGCGATCACTTTGATCATACTGAACTAGTTTGTGGTAAGCTTATAAAGCTTACTTTTTACTTGTATTTTTTTTTGTATCTAATCAATCCTGTATGTTCCTTGTTTAGTGGAATATACCAACCTGGATACAGATTCAGAGGTAAGTAAGATACAACTTTCTATTGCCTAATGTATTTTTCATTCATATCTCTAAAACTCAATAATAATAATAATCATAGATTGAAATCTTTTCGCGTGTACAACTTGGTGTTCCACTTACCACAGCTGAAAAACTTAAAGCAAACGGCACTCCTATTTCAGAATTCTGTCAAACAATGTATAACCAATATAAATACGAGTTATCTTCTTTATTTGCCGATTTCCGTGGACGTATATTTCAATATATTGCCGCTTTAGTATTAATGATCACTACTGGAAATAAATCCCCTTCCTATCCATGCAGCATAAAAAAAATCGATGCATTCTTATCAGACAGCGAAATATCGCTCACCCAAGATATGAAACGAAATATAGCTCATGTTATCAACACCATTGTTGCATTAAACAAGGATCCTTCATCTATGGTATTTACTCACGTTAGTGGTCGAAAGACACCGTTCCGACCTATAGAATTCCTCATGTTTGGATTTTACGTGTCACGATGCCGTCGTCGTCGTCAACTTAAAGAATACGAAAGTGATTGTGCCCAATTACGCTTTTATTTATACCGTAATGCAGAGCATGGAGTTCGTATGGGTACTCCATGTTATAAATTAGCAATGGATTGGATCGAACAACAGATGGATTCGACAGGTCAAACACCAGCATTGATTCAACATCCTGGCGTAGCATCATCATCGACAGATACAGATGAAGTACCGGATGATGAGGAAGAAGATGAAAATAGAATTGAGGATGTACTTGCATTTTATAAGCGATATACAAAACGACCGGCAGCAGATCAAGAATGTCTGGAGGCAGCCGAACGTGCACGACCTCGATCTCGACCTGTCGCTTGCCGTGGTGGAAAAAGCCCTAGTATGCGACGTCAGAAACATTAGTAACATACTCTCCCAAAAATACATGTTATTATCTCTTCCTGATCTTTCTACTTCGCAAATAATACCATTTCATTCATTCTTTCTTCCTTTTAATTACTTTTTCGCTTTTTTTCATACGCATATTTCCCGCTTTATATGAGAAAGAAAAGCAAAAGAATACCTTTATCCGCATTGTGTACATACCACTGTTTGCTTTTCATCTCTTATTAATTACTCTTTTCTGTACAAAAATAATAAATATTTTTATAAACGTTTCTGGCCATCCATTTGTCATTATTACGGCCATTGCTCAAATTTACTTTTTTCTTTATCGTAAACTACCGACACAAGGTATACTTTTGGATTAATAGTTTCACTCGACATGTGAATATCATTCTTGTTATATACCCAGATTACCCTATGATACTACTGTGAGGAGGAAAAAGATGATGATGATACTATGATCAAATGTATAGAGTGTCAAATATAAGAATATGTATACTACATACTACATACTACATATAATCTTATTCTTTGAATGCTGTATATATGGAGTCGCTTTTTTTTACTCTATACAATAATAACAAGTTTTGAATAGTAGTATGTGAAAAGATCTGAATAAATAACTTATCCATCCAAAAACGGTCTAGATGCATATAGCACGCCCTGTATTGTTTCTAAACCACGAACATACACATACAGGTACACACACAATCATCATCCGCACAATCATTTTTGCATACCCAAAAAAAAAGAAGGACCAAATGCTGTCAAACAATAACGAAACAAAAAAATGTATATACTCTTATTTTTCTTTGAAAAAAAAAAAATATGTACAATATTTTTATATATAATAAAGCAACAAAGTGTTTGTCATTTTCATCGTACAACGGAACGTCGTCGTAATCGGGAATATTCATCCAGTTCCTCATCCTCATCCTCATCCCAAGCCCAATCGTCCATGGCATCCTTTAAATCATCATTTAGCTGAGCAGGAATCTGTGTACTACCATGCTGATCGTAATCCAAAGGTGACATATATCTTATGGAGGATGAAGATGCTAGTGATGAATGTGTTTTT
The DNA here is from genome assembly GCA_025677815.1 of Phascolomyces articulosus. Taxonomy (NCBI): domain Eukaryota; kingdom Fungi; phylum Mucoromycota; class Mucoromycetes; order Mucorales; family Lichtheimiaceae; genus Phascolomyces; species Phascolomyces articulosus. Next base: position 645,590 of record JAIXMP010000003.1, on the reverse strand, counting down.
GGTACCGATGCAGGTGGTGTAGTTGCCATTGATTCTCGTCCTCCTGTCTTTGGTAATAAAGTTTGACGCCAATGATCAATACGTTCTTTTCCTTTTGATCCCAATTGTTGTTCACCAAAAAAGGATGGATCCCATTGGGAAGACGCTTCACTTTGAGTTGCTGTTGATATGGTATCATCTTCATCTTCATTCAAATAATCATAATAAGGATGTTGATAATTTGCTGGCTGCTGGCGCTGTTTTGTTAAACTACTACTACTGGTATTGGCCGATCGACCCCATGTGGTTGAAATAGTAAATGATGCAATGGCTTCAGCAGCAAATCCGGCACAGCCTCCAATCAAGGTACCACAACATACTGCTGCTAAACAAAACATGGCGACTGGGTAAAGTGCATGTCCAATATTCATGAGTAACGTAAACGGTCGCGTCACAATATTACGCCAGCAAAACGCTAATACATAATAAAATGGTAATAGTAACGTGGTAATAATACTGAAAAGGACATTGCCAACAAGTCGAAAGAAGGAAAATGCCAATGATCCGGCACTTAATAAAATCACCATGGCAAGTGATCCATTTTCATTGGTATCTTCCTTTGTTATTATTGTCGCTGATGTCGTTATTGTTGTTGTTGTTGTTGTTGTTGTTGAATTAGGTGCTGCTGTTGAATCAGAAGTATCATTTTGTTCATTAGCCAATGCTATTACTACTGTTATTGCAAGTAATAGTATGCCCATGGATATATTTTTTGATGAAATTGTCATCTTCTAGATATAAAGATATAGAAAACAAGTAGAAAGTAAAAAAGAAAAAAGGGTGTAACAATTATGGAGTAAAAAGACACTTTAAAGAGGAGGCATAAAAATAAAAGATCATACTGTCGAGACCTGTACAACACAAAAGTACTATCAAGGAGAGGATCGTTTAAAGTGTCAATGAAAAAGTATATATTATCATATCCTTTCGAAACTTTGATGATTGCTGGTTAAATTCATAGTAGCATGTACTGAAACCAAATTTTGTGAGCTTATAATATTATTCTTCATAAAAGGACATGAGTGAGTCATAAGGGTCCTTGTTATTGTTAATACTACTGTTATTGTTATTGATACATTTGATTCGAGACGAAATAGGATCAAATTTATCATCATGTGCGTGTAATCGTTACCCACACCCAACACTTTTGCATGAATTTTGGCTAGCCTAAAAGATACCCGAGAAGTGGCTTTGCTCATGCTAAAATAAAATAGCCAGTTTCTTTTCTTTTTTAATCTTTTGTGAAATATTAAAATGATGCCACCTAAAGGTCAAAAACGAGGAGGTCGTCCATTAAATCCATTAGAGCGAAAAGGTACCTATTATTTGATCATGTATAAAATAAAGTGCTTTACCCATTATTAAAACGTAGTATTGAAAAATAGTTCGGAAACGGAAGCACGAATTGATCCATAAAGCAACGGTTAAGAAACAATATTATAAATCAATCGAAAAAGAAAATCCACAAGACGATACCCCCGATTATGTTAAAGAAGTAAATCTTTGTTCTCGAATATATTTGCTCTTGTAATTAAATTGTATTGGGTTTACTCATGTTTTATTTTCTAGATCTTTGGTGAACGTACGATCGATGAAGATGGTAATGTTGTAGCATATGATTCTGGAAAAAAAGATTCAGCCTTTGAAGAAGAGAAGGAACAGGACCGTGTATATTATTTGGATGATGCTTCTTCTTCTGATGAAGAAGAGGATGACGAGGAGGAGGATGATGATGATGATAAAGGGAAAAGATCGAAAAAGAAATCAAAAATGAACAGTGAATCGAAACAGTAAGTGCGGCTTTATATATCTACATATATGAAAGACGGGGGTCTAAAGATATCCTGGCGAGAAAAAAGATAACTGACCATATAATTCAATAGACACAAGCCAAATCCATTTAAATCACAAATTGATGATCGTAACAAAGCAAGAAAATTAACGCAAGAACAACGAGATAAGCGGGATCGAGATTTTGCACAACAAGCGAAAGATAGGCAGCAATATTATAGTAAACGTAGGAGGGAACGAAGTCAAATGTTAGCAAAGAATAGTAAAGGCCAACCCAAAATGGCTAAACAAATGGATCACTTATTAGAAAAAATACAAAAACAAATGAATGCGTAAACATATACATATATTTAATTAATACTACAACAAAAACTTTATTATTTTGAAGTCAATTCGTTGGCCGAGAAAATATGTTAACAAAAGAGAAGAAAAATATCTGTAATCAATTATACATATGTATATATATATATATATATAGGTGCCATAGAAATACATAAAGCAATATGTTATACAGAGGCAGAATATTATTATTATATTTATAAAATATCTCTATTCACTCAAATCTTCATCTTCTTGTTCATGCAATCGCTGCCCAGCAGAAGCCGATGATGTGTCATCCTGTTGCTTTTTATCTTCTCTTTTGCCCTCAAAATCACGACATCCATAAAATGTACCTGACTTTGTTGGAGTTGCAGAAGTGATTTCATGAGCCCATGTATACTGTCGTTGCATTTGCTGATGTTGTAATCTTCGTGGAATTTTGGTACCTCGAGCAGAAACCGGCAAAGAATATCGACGCTCTGATATTAATGAAGGTCGGCGTAGTCGCAAAGCACCAGTATCTTGTGTTTCTGGATGTTCTTCTTCTATTACTTCTTCCTCCGTTCTTCTTCTACCACGACTTGCAATGTCCGATTCGCTTATTAATAATCCTCTTCTTTCTTCTTCGGCTTCATCATCGCTACTTAATAATTGGATAGCATTACTGTATATTTTTCCAATTTCTTCATCTTCTACTGGTATAGTCGTCGCAAAAGGAAGAGGAATTTCATTGATGGCTCGATAATCGGCATAATTATTGAAATGTTCATTCTCGAGGCGAAAGAAATTCCATTGGATACGGCGATAAGCTTCCATCAAGGCAGTGATATAACCAAGGATATCACTGTGTAAGGTAAGACCAGCCGTATTCAATGCCCATGCAAAACGTAGCAACACATTGAGAGGAGCTGCCACGTAATATACCTAAAAACATATGCGATAGTAGCTCATTAGTTAATTTTCTATACAAAACAAAGAAAATTATATTTTTCCCTCCATAGGATTTGTTCATTACGGACCCATTTATAAAATACAAGATCATCCCGTAGTAAAAAGTTACGGCTTGGTGTTTGCAACAAACCCCAGTCCATTTTGATATCCCATATAGAAGTATAGGATGAATTAATCATTGAAGTGAGGATCCAGATAATATCGGTACTTGTAGAAGCTAGAATGTTAAGACTATTTAGTATATCATGGGAACGGATCTCTTGTAATTTTTCGTATTTTATATATTATACTTACGATGAATACGGCGTAATCCAGTAGCAAATGTTGCTACAATCGTACTAGTATATTTTACAGCATTAATTAAATGCACTCGCTCAGATGAATCTTGGTATCGACGAATACATTGTAAAAATCGCCACCATGGAGCCAAAGTGGCCAAAAATGGAGTAATCCACATATGTGTAACATGGCAACGATAACCATTTTCTGTGTGTATTTTGATTAGAACCCCATTTCCAAGCAGAATTAGAATCATTTTACCACTTACCAATATCTGTCCAGTCCCACGCATGGGCACAAAAAAAGTAACCTAAAGTCCAAAATGAATAAGATAAACTATTTAATTCATCAGCAATGAAAAAGTCTCGAAACTCGATGGGGAAAAAATAACTAAAGACAATTCGACCCTATTTAAGATATAATTATTCATTAATTTATCCTCTTGTTCTCCTTCTTTGCCAAAAAGTGTGTTTACAACTTACCAATGATCGGCAAAGCCAGTAGCGTGCAGACCGATACAGTATGTTAAATGGACATAATAATATAGTCAGTAGTGTGATAAATAACGTCATTGGACATTGATTAGATGGTAACCAAGGATCAAGAGAATTTGAAAAATCGAATAGCATAAAAAGAGTCAATAGCAAGAGCATAAAGCATGGTAACTATATTATGTATATATACATCTAGTTATTAGTGCACTCATCTTTATCACTTAGGTTTTTATATACAAACCTCTGCAAACTGATGGTAATCTAAATTATCTCGAGGATTCAATTCAAATATATTTTTGTAATTCACTTTGCATTGCGTCCAGACCATCATATTTATGGAAACACCTAGGGTGAAAATTATAGGTACCGAGAAACATGCATATATCTGTAAATGAGTATGAATGTATGATACCCGATGAACAATATCAAGATCCATGACTATAAATATTGATATACAATAAACAATCCAAGATGCAAACTCGATCATATATATTAAACATAAAAAAAAGAGATAGAACGACAGATATATACCAAGTTTAATGTCATATAAAAGTAAGATTAATGCAGCTCCAAAATAAAATCCAACTCGCCAAGACGTCGCTGTAAAAGTCTAATAAAAAAAAAGTTTTAATTCATTACCAATAAACTACCTTTGACAATATGGGAATATGAGTAAAGTATATAGTGACCTTTTGCGTTCGCATTGTTTTTAAACAACGTGCACTTCGAACTCGATTTCCACAGGTAAACTCATTGGCAAATAAGCAAACGGTATCTTCCATAATCTTTTCTAGGTCTTGAGAAGAGGCCCAGTGGTATTGTTTGACTTTTTCCACATATTGTTTCTTTGCTTGCCATCCTGCAACCTTTTGTTTATATTAGTTTCCCCAGTCAATTGGAAGATTGGTATCTTTTTTTTTACATGAACATACTCTTTCAAACTTTTTAAGGATTGAGTGAAATCCCACCATGTTTATTTCCTATCATACAAACGCATCAACAAAAATGTATATATATATATATATATATATATAGATTGAATAAGAACTTCAAACTTAGAAAGAAAGTGGGTGATGTATATGAGATAATCAATAAATACTGTAGACCCTTACCTTGTAGGATTGTAAATATTCTAGTTTTCGATAAAATTCAGTCAATGCTCGTTTTAATCTACCACGCGCTACTTGATAACTAAGATTATCATCTTTTGCATATTGAAGGGGTATCGGTAACTTAGCAAAGTGTGATGATGAGGATATGGATTGTTTCAAGGTGGCATTATTCGTGAATTTTGAATGGCGTCGTCGTTTTAACCAACTCACAGGTGCTAGTTTATTGATCCAACATGAAAATGAATGTTTATGTTCCGAATTTTGTTCTTCTTGTTCTTCTTGAATATATTGATTATCTTCTTCCTGTTGTTCTTCAGCAAGAAGATGGCCATAATCCCTTACAAGATCCATTTGTATTTTTAATGCCGTCATTTTGGATTTGACTTCATTTTCTCGTTCTAAATCATATCAGAATGGATATATATAAGTTTTTTTTTTGTTCCTTCATGAAAAAATGTTGGCTATAGTATCTTTTCTCACAGTATGCTGTCATTATTAATTCATTTGGACCATTATTTTATCGTCTGCTGTTATAACTCCACTCACTCATTATCCACCCTCCCCAAAAAGAAAATGAAGATTATTTTACCATTGTAAAATCTTGATATAAGATTCAATTGTTCATCCAGTTTAAAAAAGAATAGCCGTTCTTCTTTTGTTGCATGACTCACCACATTATAAAATGCCGCAAGATCTGCAAATACGATTGTTGAGTAAACATATAATTTAGTAATGCTAATTCGAGATATTAGTAAATATAGCAAAAGAGTATATTTACCTAATTGATCATTGTTAGATGATTGATGTTGTTCCTGTTCTAAGGTATCTGATAAAGTATGACTCGCATGAGAAGAATGAGTTGAATGACAAGTGTGAGGACTTTCAACATGAAAAGAAGGTGATTGATATAATAATTCATCGTTTTGTTGCCGTTGTTGGTGTTGCTCTTGTAATGTCGTACTAGATTTTAAACGTTTCTACGTGGAAAAATAAATAAATAATCCCGGGGAGGGAGGAGAAATAGATAGATTAGGTGAGTTATTAAAATTTATTTAGGTCATAAACATTTGTATTACAATTTTTTTATAGTAATAGTTTAGAGTATTATTTTATACCTTTTGAATTAATTCCAGTATAGCACAAAGACCTTTATAATCAATATAGGCCTTACGCCATTCTGGAATACTGATTGTTTCCAAATAGGCTGCAAATGGCATGGACAAATGAAATTATTTTATGAGACGAGTAAAAAAAAATAGAGCGAAAAAAAAAGAGAGAGAGAAACATTGAATAAATCCAGATCATAATAAACTACACTCGATTCTCAATGAAAAACAAACAATTCTTACTAGTAGTTATTTAATTACTTTTGTGAATGTTTTATAGCTCTCAAAAGGAAAAAACATTCGCCAAGATGAAAAAATAAGCCGGTAAATTATATTTCCCAGAAGAATTTCAGGAACGAAAAAAAAAAATAGTGACTATTATTAATAATATATTTACATCAAAAAAAAAAAAAGAAAACAATCGAAAAAGAAAGAGAGAGAGGTGAAAAGTAGAGGAAAATACGGATATCTATATAATGTGAGTGTCGTGTAAATATGTGTGTGTATATACAACTTTGCGGTACGAAGAAAAAGTAAAAAAGTCCAAGCTTTTTTAAAATATATCATCGGAACGAGTAGAGGAACAAGAGGATGGAGTAGGGGAAAGTTCTGGGATAATGGTTGTCATGGTAGTGGTATCATAATAGAGTTGTTCTTGGGGACTCAAGACGATAGAAGCGTCAAAGTTAAGGTTTCGTAAGAAACTTGCAATTTCATCGGAATCAATATGTAAATCCCATTGTAAAAAACGTAATAAAGCAAGCTCCATTCGTGTCATCTCCTTGATGGACCAAACATCGCCTGTTGCTCGAACAAGTTGTTTGGTAGATAAATAATGGTCCTCGCTATACTTGCTTGCAATTAATAAACTGGCTGCAAAGATACGATGAGCTGCTTCAGATTCCGCCTTGTAACCTGATATAAATGAAATGTGTGTGTAAGTTATCTTTTTTAAGCATGGGAATTTAGATGTCATTTGATGTATGATATAATTACCTGAAGGAAGAGAAGCTCTGAATCTTTGTACATATATCAGTGCCATAATCAATTGAACGGGTTCAACACGGCATTTTTCTGTAATCATTTCAATAAACGGTAATAAGTCAGGTAAATGAGATGTTCGTAGACGAATATTATCAGAAGAGGGTGTTGTATTGTTGTTGCTACTATTATTATTATTATCAGGGTGTTTCATCGTCGTTTTCGTTTTTATTGAAGGTTGAAAATGATGTTCATGTTGATAAAAAATAGCGTCAAATGAAGATGATGTAAAATCTATTTACCATTACAATGATTATTATTAGTTATAAGGTCTTGTTCTTGTTATCCACACTTCTATTCCAACTTACCAATAAATCCTGGAGGAATATGATGCATTTGTTTAGAGGTAGTAGGAGGGGTTATCAGCATGTTAATAGCGGGGGCAAAGTGCCCAAAGAAGAAAAAGAAAAAGAAAAAGAAAATCCAAAAATCATTTGAAACAAAGGAAGCTTTATACCTTTCCTGTATCAAGAACCCATACAATTGGGTTCATTTAGCGCCTTTTTTCTTATATCGGGATTTAGACTTTTAGTTTTTTTAGGTTACTTCGTAGCTGATAACAAGAGAAAAAAAAAGGAGGCCTTGGTGTGTGTTTATTTAAAATGATGATATCGAACTATTAGACTTGGCACTGCATGGATATATGGATGATAAATTCGTTATCATAATATTTATATATATGTATTCAAGCATAACGTTTCACGATGCTTTTTTAGTCTTATTTATCACTTATCTTTAGAGGATAAGCTTCAATTTTTATACACACTACTCTAATAGTATTTAATTATTTCTGATGATGAATAACCATTTATTTGTATGAAAAGGAACCGGGTCAATAAAACCCGGCCCTGGTTATTATTTTAAGAGTGGCCATGTTTGACTCTAATTATTTAACAAAACGTCATTCGTTCGTAGCTTGTGTCACTTTTAGTCAACTGTCCTTTTCTTGACTCACGCACACCTAAAATCTTTTCTCTAAATCCCCGCACCAACAGAACCCCACACTTTTGAAAGCTTCTTTTACGTTCATCTTGGATCTCTCCATTATTATTAAGAACAATTCCAACTTAATTACTAATAGTGTTTTGAAATCGACTTTATAAAATTGAAATTTAAAAATTCATGTTCATATAAATTGAGAAATTATTATAAATATGAAAAAAAAAACGTACGCGGTTATACATATATCAGGTTACTTTTGCTGCTTACACAGTAGAGTATGGACGATTTTTTTAATGCAATGAGAAAAAAATGGCTTATTTGAAGGGTCTTATGATCTAAAGAAGCAGTTGTTTGTTTTCATATTAATTATGTCAGGCGATACCATCAGCAGATTGTTTGATTTTGTAATGTATATGCATTCACGGTCTAATGGAGCGCAAAGTAGTTTGTTGTTGATTTTAAATATTAATAACAAATTCCCCTTCCGGTTCCATTTAATATTGATCATACTATTCTTATATATCCTAATAAATACGTATATTATATAAAACTATCATGTTATTTTATTATTCATCTATCAAAAATAGCTTGTGATATTTATTACATCCACCAATAACTAGAAAAAAAAAGGTGATTTATATCTCTGATATAGCAAATCAAATATCAAAAAATTAATCCGAAACCATGATGAGTTTTCAAAGGTTTCTGGTCTTTTGTTGGAACAATAGATTCTAGGCTTTCTATATAAATTTCCTCGAATATTTGTTTACGCAAAATTCCAAGAATGGGAGTTACTGGTTTTTATATAATTCATCCTATAAACATGGGAGAGCTCATTATATTTTTTGAAACGTGAGATTATACTAACAGCTGTATTTATTGACTACCCTCAAACATTTTCGCTACTGGATACAAGATATAGTCATCTTATAGTCCTCTTTTGAAACAACAGGTCGTTTGATTTTAGATTCTTCATATTGGTTGTGTCTATGATGTACAGGTAATTGATGATAAACAATATTATGTTTTTTAATATATAAATATATCAAATTTATTATTATAGGAATGTATATAAAAACATGTATTAATAAGCCTGGATACAAAATAAGATATCATCTAGAAGAATTGTATTATTAACATATGTTGTTTTGTTTGTGCTAGATATCAGACCGCCAAATCAATATTGCTGTAGTGTCCCGCTGTCATTACAGAAGAATGGATATATGCATAAGCTCATAATTTTTTAAAATAAAATGACTTTGCTATAGACAGACAAATAATTTAATGATGATACTACACTTGATTTTAATATATGATGGAAAAAGCGAGAAGGGATAGTTTTGATAAAATATATTGACAATAATTAGAATGCTCAAACGCAAGATGAATAATTTCAGAATCCCAGTTTTATACCATACTTTCACTGAAGTAATGTAGTGATATTTGGTTTAATAGATGACATGACAATAGCTGGAGAATGATATTAAATGACTACTGCTTGAAGTATTTATTGTTGATTATTATATGAAGAATTGCATGTGGGAAGGATCAGGACAAGCGAATTTTTATTTGTGTCTGATCTAAAATTTTGTTCATACTAAAAATAACATTTATCGGCTACCATCCGATTTATTGACTCCTCTCAAGATGAATTTATATATGTTTAATAAGCAAGACACATAATAAAAAATAGCATTAATAATTTATATATAATGATAACAAAAAGTTTTTAAGAAAGTAACAAGAATATAGAACAATGAATATAAGAAAAATCAGTGTAATGTACATAGATGTAATACTTTTTAATCATTCAAAAGTTGATCATAACCATCTAATTATGTATAAAATAGGATATGTTAGAATAGTAAACTATATGACCTTCGCTCAATACCCACTCCTTTTCTCCTCACACATATTATTCAGGTAAAAAAAAAAAAAAAAAAAAGAGAAACCTACAGGCACAAATGCCTTCCATGTAACAAGCAAGAACAATGCCTGCACCTACTTGTGATACTGGGTGGGTAAATCTAATAGATAGAGATAATAGAATAGGAATAAAGATAATGAATAAATCTAAATAATATAAACGATACGATGAACACGATGATAAATACCTTGTGAAAAATGCTAAAACATAAAAAATTTGCCAATGATGTAAATGCAAACTGAGTGTACGTGTGTATGGATTATACAACTCAGGTAATTTTGGTTGTTGTTGTTGCTGCTGTGTAACTGGATCGGCGGAGGTCGATGATTCTGGATTGACGACTACTTCATCTTGTTGTTCTTCATCATTTTTTGTTTTGGAAGCAGATCGAGTGGCCCAACGGACACGGTAACCATGAATACGAGTACGAATCCAATTATTATTATTCTCTTTGATCAATGCAATGGAAGCAGCAAATAAAAACATGGGTACCAATAAGGAGCAAACATAATAGATGACGAATGGAAGTGCAAGTGTTGCAGCCCAATAGATATGAAAAGCTGCAAATGCAAGGATGATCCTATAAAGATATATATATTGTTAGTTTCGTTGGTCTAGGTATAACTTGTTGTTTGAGGGGGGGAGGGTAGTGATAAGTTATAAACGAACTGGATCAAGATGAGATTTCACGACAAGAACTTTAAAAACTTACGCCACTGCTGTCAAGAATACGGCCCACATCCCAAATGGCCAGTTTTTAATGTTTGGTAGTGATCTACATTTTTAAAAACAATCATTATCATCATCATATTAAGTTAGTCTATAAAATCATCAAAAAAAAAAAGCGAAGATGGATGCTATTAAAAAAACCAGTGTTTTTCTTACGTTTTTGTAAAAGGCAACTCAGCAATCAACGCGTAACCAAACAAGGACGGGTAAAAGGCGACAACAGTAATCCAACTAAACGCTCTTGTATAGTTACCAAAAACAAACAAAATGGTGCCATAAGATAAACCTAACAAGAGGTCACTATAATGTCTTGCCATGGTTTTATTATTGGTTTCCCAATTATAACGTTTGGCTACGATTTGATAAATGGGGTAAGGGACCAATAAAAAGGATAACATAAAATAAAGATAGACGAGTGGATTGAATGAAAAAAGAGCCGTTTCACGGACACTGTCTGGATCAGAAAATTCAAGAACAGGTTCATAAGCTCCTGGTACTGGCATGGTGATTAAGGTGATTAAGATATATTATAGAAATAAATAGTAATAGTAATAGTAGTAGAAAGGTATATATATGGATGAAAAATAAAAGAGAAAGAGGAAAGAAGTGAAGAAGAAAGAAAGAAAAAGGCGATCCTTTTTTGACAAAGGTATAAGACGCCTACTTGTTTGTTTTGGCAGCAGCAGGAGTGTAAAAGTGAGAGAAGAATATGCTTTTTTTAGTGCAGTTTTTTTTAGTGTGCTCGTTGCATTGGTTTTTAGTGTAACTAAATTCTGTGCGTTGTTCCAAAAGTTGCATCATTTTTAAACGACTTTTTTCACGTTTTATAATGCTACAGAAAATAAGAATGCAACTGGCATAAATCGAGAATAATTCATCTTGTTATTATTTCTATTATAAATTTAACATTATTGTTTTATAATATAATATAATAGATGAAAGAAGAGGGAAGCAGCGAAGGAATAATGGTTTTTCTATTATAGTACCATCTTCATCATTCTCTCCTTGTTATAAAAATTATTCGTGTTAATATAAAATATGCATGTGTCTTTTGATGATCCATACAAATTCTATATAGCTACATATAAATATGCAAACCCATCGATCCATCAATACCTCACTCATTTTTATTTTATTTATCTATTATAGTAAATATAAATAACGATAAAAAAAAGAAGAACACTGCTGCTGCTTATCACGATTTTATCCTCCTTCTTGTTTACATAAATGAGATGAATCAATTTTTTTTACAGGGGATCACGATTATTAGGAGAATAAGGGGGTGTATATGAATAAATAAATGAATGAAGAAGAGGAGGAGTAGGTATCCCATCGTATAAAAATATCTAAAACAAACAGTACTAGTACGTACACATTCATCATATGCAACATATCTAAATAGTAAATCATTATCATTATAGCCATTGCTAGAATATAAATGTTTATATACTTTATACATATTTAAAAATAAAATAAAATAACCGGTGACTTGGGGCACGTGGTATAACATCATGATTGTATATATGAATTTCACACAAAGGATATACACGACCCTTTTTCATTGCGTGTATATACAATATATGTAGAATTACGGCTTACAACAACATATAGAATTAATAAGAAATGCCAAAAGTGTGTGTGTGTGTGTGTGTGTGTGTGTGTGTGTGGTAATAATAAGTATAAAGAGAGAATAAGTGAATGAGTTGAGTAATAAGTAAAAATGGTAAGGATGGTATGTTAGTACTGTGTGTTTGTATAAAAAATTAACATCATGCAAAATAAAATAAAAAAAGAACGATAAGTGAAAAAAGGGGTGTCTTTTCGTTTGAGGATAAAACAATGAATGTGTATGTGTTGAAGGTTTACTGTACAAAAAAAAAGAAAAAGAAAAGAGGTATTATCAGAAAAGGAGGATAAGGAGAAAAAAAATGATAATAGCATAAAAAATCATGCAAAGCATCAAAATTGCTGGATCATGTTTTTTAAAAAAAAATCGTCACAGTCATCGTATGCTTCATGAAGTTGTTGCGGGTGAATGATGATGATTATGTAGCATGACTAATAAATTAGCAGCATCTTCTTCATCTGAAGAAAATAATATTCCTGTATCATTACTACCACCACTACTACCACTACTCATTAACATCATGGTGGGATCCTTTGATAATGAAGAAGAGGAAGTGGTTGCAGTTGATGTAGAGGATGATTTTTTAATATTCGATTGATAATAATGATGAGGATGATGAGGATGTTGTTGAAAACGATATCTAGGAGATGTACTTCGTTTTGCTGATAAAGGACTTCGAATACTATATAAAGGAGTGCTACGTGTTGCTCTTATCGGCGGTGAAGAAGATGATGAAGAAGAATCGTCCGTTATAGTAGTAGCAGTAGTAGTAGTAGGATGATAAAGAGGTTGTTGTTGTTCATTTTGATTTGGATAATACCGACGATAATAATTTGGTACAGTATTGTCATCCTCTTTCTTTTTACTTTTTTTCCTTCGTGGTTCAGTACTTTGAAAAAGATTCAATTCCAATGTATGTAAATCATACTTTTCATATCCATATTGTCGTTTAAAATTAGCAAGAGCGAGTCTTGTTTTCAGACGATGCATCATCTATATATACAAGATATGTTCCCGTGTGTGAGAATGAATTATAAAATAATAATAATAAAGCGAAAATACGCGTAATTATTTCTCTCACGCAAAGAAAACGAAGGTTCATTTCAAAGTAGAGTATATCTATACCTCTGCAATGTCTGATTCCTGTCCTGATTGTGACATGGTGTTATAATTCGAGGAGAAAAAAGGACAACGCGCAATTATGAAAAAGAAATAATAATAAAGATAAAAAGAAATAACGATAGGGGAGTATATGTAGATATTTAAATTATACGCGGACGCGTGGGTATTGGTGAAAAAGATAAACGATAAGAAAGAAGGGAAAGAAGAAGTAGCAGAAGTAGAAGAAGAAGGAATAGGAATTATAATAAAGAAATAGAAATAATAAAGAAAGGAAGAATTTACCAATAAAAAGGTAGGTTGTTATTGTTGTTGTTGTTATTTTATTATATAAAAAAAGAAAGGAATCGAGAAAAAAGAAAAGGAAAAAGGGAGCTTTTCATCTTCCATTGATTATTAAAGTCCTTTTTTTTTGGTCCCTTCTTTTCCGCATGACCAACAATAACAACAACCTCAAATCTCCCCACAAAAAAAAGGTCCCTCTCTTTTTTTCAAATTTTCTATACACACAACGTATCAGAAGTTGTAATGCTAAAGAGAGAAAGGGGTAGCGCTACAAATTGTTTTCTCTATCATTGTTACCACTTGTCTCTTCTTCTACTTTGTCACTGCTTCCAATTTCTGATGCGTCATGTACATTGTCATATTCATTGCCATTGTCATTAATCTTCCAACTCACCAGTGTTATCCACAAATTCATATTAAAACCAGTTTCTCTTATATTGTTGGTTGTTTTTCTTGGCATATGTCATTTCCTCCATAGAACTTAAGTGTCCTAAGCCCCATCAACAAAATCGTATTCGATCGCTTCCAGAATATGCTATATATGAACATATGTATGTTAAAACATATACTTCTTTTAAAGTAATTAATTATGAGAGTATTCCAAGATACCTAACAATTTCACGATCGCAATATACTAATTTCCTGGAACACTGGAAATTTTAAATTTCAAATTCAGAAAATTTTGGTGATGGTTAAAGAAAAAGTTACAACGCTGCAAAAAAGATGTTGCTATCACAATCGTAAAGGGTTGTAAAAGGTGGGCTTTACAGCCTTTTCTTTATAAACATATATATGGACATTATTAGCAAATAAAGTGCGTATAGATTTATTACACATAAGAGCAACCCAATTCAAATCGGAGTACATATCCTTTCTTCTTTATGTGAGGAATTAGAATGTCTGTACTTAATAATAAGTATTGATTCGCATGAATCGCCTTTCTGTGGTTCTAATTAAAGCCATAATAAAATTCAACTTCATTCCTTAAATTTAAAAAATGAATATTGTAATATGTGGTATTGCTACTCATAAATAAACGATATTGGCTCCATATAATTATGTAAGATGTTGCTTGTCTTTACCAATCACTTTAGAAAAAAAGGCAATGTAGATTTTTACCTGATATAGTACTACCACATATTCATTATCTCCGTTTTTCATAGTCGTCCATACACGGTCCTGCGGAAGCACCAATCCGACGCACTCCCTTCCATTACAAACCCGACAGAATTTTTTTAAGTAAAATGGGAAATCAATAATATAACTCTCTTCTTCCCACAGCATAGATACTTTTCATCATCATCATGCCACGCGTTCCAGTCACTATATTAACGGTAAATATATTTTTTCTTCACCTTCTTTCAATATATACATCTATGTTAAAGTGTTTTGTCATGATAGGGTTATTTAGGTGCTGGAAAAAGTACTTTATTAAACAGGATTTTAGATGCAACAAGAACTGATAAGAATATACCGAAACGTATTGCGGTCATTGAGAATGAGGTAATAATAATATATAGCTAGCAATAGCGTTATCCCTCAAAGTGACATGGTTACCCTTTTGATTGTCATGGTAACAAAGTTTACTCATTTTCAAAAAAAAAATAATTAGTTTGCAGCAGCATTTGGAATTGTAAGTAGAACCTTTATATTTATGAGTATATTTTGCATAAATCACAGAAACTCAATCATGAACTTAATATAATGAAAGGAAAACGAGATCTTACATCAAGACAAGATTGCAGATATTCAAAGTCTTTATGAATTTGGTTGGTTCGTTGATATATATTGATCATAAAAAGAGATATTGGAACCCAACAGCATATAACCAGACGTCATTAAGACAAGATGTGGTGTATTGGGGAGAAGATGATATATATAATATTAATATCAATATACAAAATATTCAGGGGATGTGTATGTTGTTCGAGTTCAGGTGAATTGATTTCTGCTCTTGTCGAAATAGCCAACAAGAACGAGTATATCGAAACAACAACAACAGACAAAGAACAGGAAGATAAAAAGATTCAACATGTGATATTGGAATCGACAGGTTTAGCAGATCCAGATCCTATTTTACACATGATTCAACGAGGAGCTGATGGTAAAGGAACAGATGAAATTGTACAAAACTTTTATGTCGATGGGGTAATTACTCTGGTAGATGCCAAACATTTCTTTGCTCGATTGAAGGCAGCTTCCGAACAACAAGATCAATACAAGAATGAGCCATTGGCTCAAATTTCTACCACGGATTGTATCTTGATTAACAAGACTGATCTTGTGACAAAAGACGAGTTGACTCGATTAACCGAGTTTATCAAAGAAAGGAATCCAACGGCACGTTTGATCCCGACGACATTTGCTGAACAAGTACCTGTTGAATCCTTGTTTAGCATTCGACCTGATAAAGAACAAGAAGACTGGATGATAAAGAATAAACAACATAAACCTAATATTGAACAAACCATGTTGTTAGTCAGTGGGAAGCCTATGAAAAAAGATCAAGTATTGTCATTTATTCGACAAGAAGCACGTCAATTGCATGATACTGTCTATCGTATCAAAGGGGTCTTGGCTATTCCCAATAGTGATGCCAAAATTGTCGTCCAAGGCACTGATGAAGATATTATCGTGACGGAGGATAGGACTTGGGGTCCAGACGAAGCAAGAGATAGTCGATTGACTTTTATTGGAAAAAATATGAAACAACATGGTGATCGATTACAAAAAGAATTTGAAAATTTGGTAGCTTAATAAAGGATCATCAGTAGTTGGTAGTCATTGGTTTCATTGGTTTTACTACTCATCGAATTGTTCAAATTCTGTTGCGCAACCAAAAAAGAAAAAATATTTTTTTTCTCCCGACACCTAAAAAATTATAAGAAATCTGACTTGTCGCGTCTACCTTTCTCGTTTTTTTTCCTCTCTACTTTTACCTTTTTTTTTTATTTACTACGCCATGGCTGATTTCAATCAAGTTGCTGAAGCATTCGTCAAGTTCTATTATGAAACCTTTGACTCTAACCGTCAAAACCTTACTCCTCTTTATGCAAGTAATCTAATTCCCTAATTGATTTTTTTAAAAAAATAACACGAAACAAAAATCATAAAGGTTATTAACCTTCATTACGAAAAAAAACAACAGAGAGAAGGCTCCATGCTGACTTTTGAAGGTCAACAATTCAGTGGTGCTAATGCCATTACCGAAAAGCTTGTGGTTTGTATTTAATCTTTTTCATTTGATAAAGAAAAATAAAATAACAATCTCATTGACAATTGCCAATCTTTTATTTTTTCTTGAACGAACAACAGAGCCTTCCTTTCCAAAAGGTTGCTCACCGTATCAGCACAATTGATGCTCAACCAAGCAACGCTTCTGGTACTATTTTGGTTTCTGTGACTGGTCAACTCTTGGTAAGAAATGGAAAAAAAATGAGAAAAAAACGAATAGACATAAAAAAAGAAGAAAACGTTGGGGAATCTTTTTTTTTTTTGGTTCTAACGTTGCTATTGTTGCTGCTGTTATTTATAAAACGATGATATGATAATAGGTCGATGAAGAACAAAATCCTCAAATGTTCTCCCAAACTTTCCATTTGGTTCCTGAAGGTGGTTCATACTGGGTCTTCAATGACATCTTCCGCTTGAACTATGCTTAAAAAAATACAAGAAATTTATATATCAAGTTGATCTCTGGTGTCATTTCTTCTTTTCCCTCACAATCCTCCCCCTCCCCCAACTTTTGCTTCTCTTCATGTGTGTGTTTTTTTAACTCTCAACTTTCCCAATTTAATATACAAGCTTTTTGTTGGTTGAAAAAAAATACAACAACAGCAATAATTCATCATGGACCAAGAGAAAATTATTATATATATATTTTAAAAGAATTCATTTATTAGATGAAGAAAGGAAGAAAAAAAAGTTATGAGAATATGCGTTAGTGCGTGTGTGTGTGAATTTTTCACGGGTTCTTTTTTGGTAGTTAAAAGAGGTGTTTGTTTGTGTGTACATATATTTATATGGATAAAAATGAGAAATAAAAGAAGAAAGAGGGAGAGAAGGGGTTATTTACAATTCATCCTTGGTGACTGGCTTGGCCTTTTTATCAAAAGCACCAAGAATATTACGACGGATAGTAAAGTCATCCACCTTATTCAAAGTAACAGTGTTGGACTTGATGATACGATCAACACGTGCTGATTCGGTCTTTACAAATGCATCCCCGTTCTCTAAAATCTTTTTCATGAAAACAGCATAGAACTTTGCATTACGCGTACCCAATTCCTTTGCAGCCGATTCTGTATCGGCCTTAATCTTTTCACGCCCTTCCTTGTCAGAAGTAGAAACAAATTGAATGGCCAACTTATCCAATTCAGGAATACGACCAGCCTATATGATCATAGAGTAAAACAAAAATAAAATACAATAAGATCAGTACAACACGATTCTCTGTTCCCCAATATATATATATATATATATATATATACCTTATCATCAAGACTACCACCCACAAGACGATGAGTACCACATTGCTTGTTCAAAAATTCGATAAAACCAGCTTCTGATCGTTGACCTTCATACAAGATGGCATCCTTTTCATCACCAGCAGGGAAGAACTTGATGGTTGGGAAACCAGAAATATCATATTGTGTACCAATATCGCGTTCACTATCAGCATCAATTTTGGCGACCTTGCACTATATAGATTTATAACTCTCTCATGTTAGTTTCTTTTTTATACTTATTTCTACTATCCTACCCCACCTTCCAACAAAAGATATTTCACTTACGTTAGGTTCATTAGCAAAAGCAGTAGCGACCTTTTCATAGATAGGGGCTAAAAAAAATATAACAATGAAATTAATAATCCAATCGATTGAGGGTTAATTTTACTTTGAATAAAGAAGACATACCCAAGTTCTTGCAATGTCCACACCAGGGAGCATAAAATTCAACCAAGACATTTTGCTTTGGATCCTTGACAATGGTATCAAAGTTCTTGGTATCCAAGACAACGACATCGGACTTGTGAGACTTGATACGAGGACGAAGACCAGTCTTTTCTTGAATAAACTTGGCCAAAGATTCTAGGTCACGACCACCACGATAATCTTCAACGCCCTCACTGGTGGTAACACCCTTGGGGAACCATTTCAATGTAGGGAAACCTTGGACGCCAAATTGACCACCCAAATCACGATGTTCGTCCGCATTCAATTTAGCGACTATGACTTGATCTTGAACATTGGCAAACGCGTCACCTAATTCTTCATAGACAGGTGCTAATTTTTTACAATGACCACACCAAGGAGCGTAAAATTCGACAAGTGCAGGACGTTGACCATCAATGACCTTGTTAAAGTTACCATTGGTCAATACAAATACATTGCCTTCCATTTGAATGGCACCACCGTCACTCGAGCCAGTAACAATGCCAGCGGCTTTGGCACGCAAATGGTGAACCACATCCATGGGACTATTGAATTCTTTTAAAGAATCAAAGGCGGCATTCACATGACCAACAATTTTTTCAGGCGTAGTCGACTTGATCTCGGTCCAAGTGTTTTGTAAATGAAGTTGTACGGTAGGTACATCCAATTGTTTGGCTTGTTCGACAAGATTCAAAGCAATATCACCTCCTTTATAATGATCATATCCGAGGAACGCGGCATTTAATAGTACAAGTAAAGCAAATAAAGTGCGAAAAACCGCCATGGTTATTATTATGCTTTTCTTTTTTTTTGTTTGTGTTAAAAGAAAAAAAGGAAAAAGAAAAGGACCCAGCACTTTGAAGGAATGAGTTTGTGCTTAAAGAATTGCGGGACACGGTGTGTACGCGAATCACTTGGACACTTATGATTGGTTTAAATGTTGCCCGTGCGGCTATCCAGACACACCCTAATTTATTCTTTTATTATAAACCACAAAAAAAATAGCAGTTGTAATATGAAGGATCTTTTATTATTTTCAATTAAACAATTAATATTGAAGTCATACTACGTGTTCAGCCTATCCAAAAAAAAAAAATGAATACATTCAATCTATGATTTCTATGCCCTGCTTTTTTTTATGAACACTTGAAAATCCCTTTCGTTTTCACATTCATGCAACGGTATGCGCCAGTGGGAAAGGGCTCAGTAACTCAATGAATCTGTGAAACCATATACAAACTACAAACTTACCCTTGATTGCTTTCTTTTATATAGTATTTATTAAAATTGAAATAAACAAAATCTCTCCACTACATGTTGGTAAAAAATAAGACACACATTTTAAATAGTTTCTTGCAGGTATAAGATACTTTATTATATATTGTTGTTATATTAGAAAAGACCACAATCCTGGTGGTAATTATGACTGTTTTTTGAAGAAAATAAAATAATGGGGATATATAAACATACAAATTGATGGGGAATCATTAATAATAATAAAAATGCTATGTACACAAGGAAGAGAGAGAGAATTAAAAAGAAGCTATTGTTGCTATGTAGGAAAGGGAGGTAAAGAATAGGTAAGAGAGAAGGGAGAGTGTTGTAATTTGTTATTGTTGTATAAAAGTTGTTATATATTATGGAGAGAAAGAAAGAAAGAAAGAGGGAGTGTAGTATCATTGTTCAATCAATGAATCAAGGAGAACACCAAGAAGAATGAAGTACTTGTCGAACTGTATATCGTTTATGAGGATTGACTTGAAGCAATCCTTGTAAAAGATCCTTCAAACCGTCAGAAACATCTTCTGGCATATCAAAATGTCCGTCCAAGATCTTTTGTTGAAGTCTTACATCATAACAATCTTGGAATGGTAATCGACCAGTGACTAAACTATACAACACGACACCTAAAGACCAAAGATCGGTAGCAGGGGAAGGTAATGGTTTGGTGGATTTAATTTGTTCAGGAGCAGCATACGCCAATGAACCACCCGCAACTTCTCCATGAAATAAAGAAGGTGCTTGATAGATAGCCAAGCCAAAATCACAGATTTTGATACAATGACGATCATCTAACAGCACATTTTCCAATTTCAAATCCTTGTGACAAACACGGGCTTCTTGATGTAAATATTGCAATCCATGACAGAGCTGAATCACGACAGCACGGGCCTCTTGTTCTGTCAAAGGCTGTCGATTCACACGATCCAGTAAAGAGCCTCCACCACAATAATTGCATACAATATACATGGCATGGTCGGTTTCAAGTATCTTTTCAATCAAAACCAAGTTGGGATGATCCAATGATTTCCAAATATCCAATTCACAATCAAGACGACTTTGTGTTTGATCATTTAAATGGCTCTTTTTGATAATCTTGACAGCGACTTTGTGGCCATCAGATATACTATAGCCACTACGGACCGATGAAAATCCACCTTGACCAATGATTTTGTCGAATACATAGTCATCAATTTCATCACCATCTTCTTCATAAGCAGGTGGTAATAAGGTAGGTGAGGCAAAACTGGCTAAGAAGGAGGCAGCAGGAGATTTCATATGTTCCCAAGATTTGGTAGTGATGCTTCCTGTAGGTGATGTAAATGAACTTTTACGGATTTGACATTTACTATGAGGAATATCACGTCGTAATGGAGAGGGAGATAATGGACCGTATGTAGGTGATGCTGCGGCTGATGATGAGGAAGAACTAGGTGATGGTGATGGTGAAAGAGAAGGTGGAGGCAGTTGTTGATTACAAGAAGAACGACGTCGTCGATGATGGTGATGATGTTGCCTATTACTAGTCTCAGGGTCATTATGATCATGATCATTGTTATCTTTTGAACAAGTGGTTCTTGGTTTATCATGAGGATAATTTAGACTTCGAAAAATATCAGAATAATATTCATCTTGACGTTCACCTGTGTGATGATTGTTATTATAAGAAATACCAAGCGGATCAGTGGTATCAATATGTAAAGGGACGGTGGTCGTTTTCTTTTTTGTTGATGTGGTTGTAGTAGTGGGTGATGTTGATACTGATGATGATTCTATTTCCTTTTCATCTTGTCCTTTTAGTTGCCTTGAAGGACGAATAAATTGAAAATAAGAATTGAATCGATTGTCAGTGACTTTATTAGGATTCATTCAGTAAAAAAAAATAGTATATTTATTTTTGATAATTATAGGTACAAGCAGTGTGGGGTAAATAAAAACTCAGATATAGGATGGTGGTGGTAGTGGTGGTAGTAGTGTTTGAATGAAAAAACTATACAAAAAAGAAAAGAAAGAGGATAGGAAGAAAGGATCAAAGAAACAGATAAAAGTACGTTTGGCCCAATCAATCCACTGAACATACTCGTGTTCTTATCTACCGGGGCTTATCTAGGATCACTCGTGTTATCGTCCAATCAAATTTATTAATCCCCGTTAGACAATAGGTTGTGATTCCAATAATCTTTCATCCGCTCTATCCTGTTTGGTTAATTTCATCAAAACCAGGCGTTAAACCCCTCCTTTTTTTTATTATTTTCCCAATAACGATTGTTCCTCCTTTTGGGTTATCTTTTTATATTAATAAAATCATTATATAGTAATAATACTAGGGTCTTGCTTTTTGGAAGGATGGGTGTAGTAGAGGGCTACTATAGATTTTGATTGTTATTGACACTTTTCTCTTTATCAAGTAACCAAGTTAGCGAAAATAACAAATAAAGAGACCTTTCCGATCATTTCCGAGAGGGAGAGAAAAAATGTCATTCAATCAAATGCTTGTTTATTTAACAAATTATGCTTTTTCTTTAAAGTAGTATGTATATATAATTTATATTTCTAATAATTTTTAAAATTCCGTTTCAATATTCTGTCTCGTCTATGATGTCATTGTCATTTTTTTCATTTGATGGTGTGTGCTTCTTTCAAACAATACCAATGCGAAACAATCAAACTTCTTGAACAAAAATGAATCGTTTATAAAACTCAAGTATGTATTAAGTATGTGAAAAAGTGTGCGATATGTGTGTGAATTGTGTGTATTTAATTTGTTTGTAATCCTTTTTCGTGTGTATATCATTTTTATAAAGTATCACATGATTAAAAAAAACTTCCGTAATTGGGGAGGAAAATATAAATTTATAGTATACTTCTCCTACATACTTCTTTTCCCTCCTTATTATAATATGACAGAAAATATGGCTTTTATACTATATAAAATGGTATATTAATTGTTTTTTATAAAGAGTTTCAAAAAAGATAATTAAAAGACAGAATAACCTGTGTATCTATCATAAAATCATAATAATGGCGATAAATCCATCGGGCAGCCGGGACGGACGGACGGATCTTCAGAAGAAGAAAACTACTTTATTTAGAGAAAACTCCTTATTTGATCAACACTCTTCATTTTCTACAACGTAACTCAGCATCATTCATTTGTAAAAAAACGCATACTTCTGCATCGTCGTCACCTTCCACGCAGAAAATTTATTATATTTTATCCTATCGCTTCTACATGCAAAGTATGCAATGAGTTGTAATAAATGTATGATTTACCTAAACATCTGTTAATAATCATGTAATATTGATATGACAGTGTTTTCTGTTGGCTAAGTTACTTTTAATATTCTCAGGTGCTGTTTTTTTAATGATATAATGCACACATTCCACTATTTATTATATATCCATTTGCATGCTCTTTTTTTTTCAGATAATAAAACAAAGGGTATTGCCAAGAGAATATTCTATTGTACAGATAATACCACGAGTTGTGTAGAAAGATATCATTAAGTTGTCGCGATGCAGCCTGTTGATGTTGGTGATATACTTAAAAAAAGGTGATGTAATTGTTTTTACATACAAATAGTGTTTATGTCACCTTGCACAGTTTGTTTATTTGTGAAAAAAAAAAGCATTCCATAGATAAAGTAAAACATACACCATCATCATTTTCACTGTAAGAATACAAGAAAAACATAACTTGACATCACCAGTTCATCACAGCATTGAGTTTTTTTTTTTTTTTTTCGCAGATTTATCTCATCTAACTCTATATTACATCAAGATGAAATATTTAGAGTATAAAAGTAGATAATACTATAATAGACAAGAAAATAAAACCTTTCCTTCATTTGTATCAAAAGTATTGACAAATTGAAAAACAAACCGATAACCATCATAACCATAGAGTAGGTATCTTTGACAAGAAAAGATAGTACGTACCAAAAACAAGATAATGTAAACTACCAAAAAAGTATACACTTGCTTTATTTCATGCAAAAGAACGTAACAAAGATTTCATCTTATAACTGGATGATGGTAATCGATTTATCGATGCAAACCAAAAGTACTCTCATCTATCTAGTAGAAGGAATGAGCAATCTTCTTGTTGCGAAATTTCAAGCAAATATACTAACAATCATATTAAAATATTAAACAAAGTGGTTTTCCTAGATAATTATATATACGTAAAGCAATTGTCATACTTCCAAAACTTAGTATTAGATCGAAAATAGGTTACAGTATTAGATATTCATTTCACTATCATCCAACTTTTTAGTATAATGTGGTTACTATCAGTTTATGTTTAAATACGTTGATAGTGCAAAAAAAAGCAAACAGTTGAAGAAAAGTATCGTAAATGTGTGATCCGAACTTTTTATATTCAATATGGCAATGATATTCAAACGATATAAAAAAAATCAAAAAAGAAAGAGTGGAAGTAAAAGATCTGAAACTCGATATTCAAAATTTGTAGCAGAATTATGCGGAAACTACATCGCACAAAAAAAAGTACACAAGGATCAACAATGATATACATAAAAAGAAGTCAGATGCATCTGGGCAATAAATTCTTAAAATGTATAGTTTAAAAAAAGAAGGAATGATGTTCTGATCTGCTACTTACTATATAAGTATTCACATTCCCAATAAATTGATATGCTTATAGTTGATGATAAACATATATGTCAATGGTGTTGCATAAGGAGGTATTATTTAATATCTTCGACCAGTATTTTTTTTTGTGTAATAACAGAGTTGGGTCAATTTTTTCGTCTCTCGTATACGATGCCATACATAGCTAATATGCTCGTTCTCAATTACTTTTTTAATTGAAAGACGTTCTTGTGGTTAAGATACAATTCAATCTAATTACAATCTAATTATGAAATAATTATATAATTAACCCAAAGCATTTAGATATTTCAGCATATAAACATGTTACGTAATTCCTGATACAATAAGTATCAATTAATAAAATCCAAACAGCTTTACAACCGGTTTATAAAAGCTGATATGTACAAAATGTAGCACAGAATACCATGTTATTATAAATAAATATAATATGCATATATACAAAATTAAATAATCAAGATATGGGTAAATCTATTTACCAATATCCCAAGCTCTAACTGCTGGTTTAGGTGGTGGAGAGGGAGAGAATTCTACTCGGTCACTGATATCATCATCGTCACTACTGTCTGTTTCTTCTCGTTTCCTTTTGGATGATTTCTTCTTTTTACTCTTTTTCTTTTTATCCTTCTTTTTCTTCTTTTTCCTTTTTGCATCATCGCTCTCCTCTTCTGTAAATTCTGTATAAACTAATTGATCCAAATCCGGTTCAACATCGAGTGTTGGATCATAATTTTTTGAAAAATATTTGTCCATTTTACTTCCTCGCGTTGCTTGTCCACGCCCACGAACAACGACGGGTATATTACTAGTAGATTTTTCTGAATCATCTACTTTTGTTGATGTTGTCTTCATTGCGGTATCCAAATCCAATTTTTTATTACTACGATGATATCGTGATGAGGATGAGCTATTGTTGTTATGGTGATGATGATGGCGATGTTCCGAATGCCTTTTTTTATGCGATCTGTGTTCCTTATCCTCGTCACTATTGTCATGTTGACGCCTTGATCTTTTACTCTCTCTTTCCTCTTCATTATCATCATCCTTCTTTCTCCTCCCCGAAGAGAATCGATCGTCATTATCTGAGTATTGATTGTCATCATCCTCACTATCATAGCGATGGCGTCGTCTTTTTCGGTATTCATCGCTAGAATAACCGTCGTCGTTTTCATGTCGTTTTCTTTGTCGACGATCTTGCTCTTTTTTTCGAGCAAGTTCTTCTTCTTGTTCTTTTAGTGTTTGATTATAACTATCTGTTGCTTTGATCATGTTGAGAAAAAATCGTTTATTGGGTTTTGGTAGATTATTTGGTTGCCTGTATTCATTCATTGTAAAATGTTAATAATTGGCCAAAGGGAATCTCTTTTCATGAATCTATCAATATGTGTTCCATGAAAGGAAAAGGAAAAGGAAAAGGAAAAAAAAATAGCTTACACTCCAAAATCAGGTTGATAGGCTCGTACACCTACATTATCATACTTCTTTCGTTTTGCTTCAGCTTCTTTTAAAATCAAATCAGCAACGTACTTGTCCAGATCGTCATCTGCTACTTGATTTGTATTACCACCCACTGCCGCTCGTATAAGATCATTGACGACATTGGATACTGCAGATTTTTTCTCGTTTTTTTTTGAACTACTGCTCATCAAGTAAAGGGAAATCTGTTTGTCTAAAGATATAATATATATTGAGAGAGACGAGTGTGTGTGTAGAAGAGAGGGAGTTAAAATTGTATAATATCGAAAACGCTTTTGTGTTCTGTCTAATTTAGGAAGTTTGCTTTTTTTTATTATGATCGTTTTTTTTTGGGAACATTACATCTCTTTCTTTTCTCGTTCCAATTTACTCAAGAAGCTTTTTTTTCTTCAAATTATAAAATTCATTATTTCCAATGAAAAGTACACGTAGGGGACATTGTCTCTATACGTCCTCTTTATTTTTTCTTATTTTTCTTACAGCTGTATGCATTGCAATATCCGCTGCCGATGTGATTGTTCAAGCTTTATTCGATAGAACTGAATCAGGTCGGTTTGATTTACGTAACCTTTTCGTTGTGGCTGCAAGTTATGTTGTATTGGTATGTGGATGGAATATCTATTTTCATTTCATTTCTCTTGGAAAATAAAGTAGCTCAAAAATTAATTGAGAGGGAATCTTAGGCCATTGCGTCGTTAGCGTTTTCTTGCAGCCGATTTTTCACAGTAAGAGCTTCTTTACAAGATATACCAAAGATATACATACCTATTAAAAAAGATGATTTACCAAAGGTATATATATGCTACTCGTTTCTTTTTTTTTTTTTTTTGAAAAAGTTCAATTATTTATCCTAATACCATTTTTTAATAGAAAGTATATTCACATATTCAAGGACAATTTGATGATGTAAAACACGTGAGAAAACTTGCGGAACCACGACCCGAAGATATTGGACACGTTGGATGGGGCAAACCAGGTAATGCTTACCCATGAAAAAAAAAATCGGGAAACCGGATCAGAAACTAAAGATAATGATAAACTAACATGATTTGATTAATAACACAGGAGATACTCAATTTGAGGGTGTTGATTTCAAACGCGTCATTGCAAGAACACCTATGTTTATAGGTAAAAGCATAAAAAAAAATAGTTTAAATTTTTTGGGAATCAGTATTTTTTTGGATGAAAATTATGCATGATTTCTTATCAGGCGTAATATTTATACGCATAGAACAAGCAGCTTTGAAAATCAGTTCAGATTATGCACGACCCTCCCATGTACCTACACGACAATATATTGAATATTTGATTCAACGAGGATTAGTCGACGCACAAATTGGTCAAGTTTATGTGAACGGCTATGAACAAGCACGGTTTAGTCATGTTCCTGTAAATCAAGATACCTTCAAAGATATCATGACTCATTTAGCCGTTGTATTAAGACAAATGGGCTATGCACCTCAAAATCCAACTACATTACGACCAGAAGAAAGTTCTTCGATATCAACTCGAAGTGGATCCACATCGCATTTATTACATCCTGATCCATCGTTGCGAAGAATATCGTCCGCGGGTGCTAGCGGTGGTCCTGATGACCTGTTGTTATCTTCTTCTATACGAGGGAGTGGAACCCCGCGTGATGATGATGTGGCATCATTGGCTCAATCCATAGCCACATGGACGTCTCGATCAACTTCCAACACTCGCTCACGCTATGCACGATCGAATTCGCAAAGATCAACACCTCAGAACAATGGAGGAGATGATTCAACAGCTAATCATCATGATGATATAGACGATAGTGATGCTTATGATGACGATGATGAAAATCATTATGATTATGATCGACATATTCGTCAAGTCATTTATTCACGACTCATGATGGATCGATGATGATAAAAAAAACTTTTTCTGGATTCCTTATTTGTTATTGTTGTTTTTCTTTTTTGTACATAACTATATATACCCCAACAACAATAATCTACTTCTCTCTCTCTCTCTCTCTCTCTCTCCCTCTCCCTCAAAATATCAACACACTCTGCTTTTTTTCGCGCATATTTGTATATATACAAAAGAGTTTGTTTACATGTTACCATAATTAGAATCTATGTAGTGCGCAATTATTAATTAAATATATAATATATAATCTAATTCTCACTTTATAGGGACAATTTAAGATATTCTTGGATAAATGTGGGAAAATAAAAAAGCAGTGATATGAAGAAGATAGAGAAAAGTGGGGAGTATATATATTCCACAAAAAGTGGATTCAGGAGAATAAGAAGAGAAGGAGATAAGTGAAAACATGGTTTAATTTTTTTGATGATGGCTCCTCTTCTTCAATACTACCAAGGGCTTTGTTATTTGTATTACTTTCAGAAATAGAGCTTACCATGGGAAATGAAATAAGCACCAATAACCAGCAGATCAAACATTCCCATCGTAATGGAACATCGGCTGCATCAATACCAAAAGTAACCGCGGCATCTACTGACTGCATTCCCTTGTAAAATTCTGCATAACGTACGAATAATGCAGGGTCATTGGATATGGCACACATCTACCAATAAATATATGTTTGATAGAGCGACTCAGCAAATCTATAAAACATATACAACACAAAAGGTTCGGCAAAAGTAGGCGAAGTCTGATGAGTTGGATGGTCGTAATGGTTATCAAAGGAAAGTTGGAATATAAATCCATCAGCCCATACGGCCGTCAAGATATTAAATATAACACCTAATCCAACCAACCCTCGAACACGTCGCCTTATTCATGACTTGATAATCCAATAAGGCACCCAACATATGAGTACCTAGAATTTGCAAACTCCATACATACAATCGTTCAATGCACGCGTTGATGAATTAAATTATATGGCATTCACTCGAAATTGATGACCGTAAGCTAAAAACAGGGATCAAGGCAAGTATGCGCCATTCTTTCCAAACGACCAAGATGGCCTTGAGATCGATTGTCCAATGTGGGGAATGGATCATGACAATGGACGTTCCATTATCGCGAAAGACGTGTGAAGGTGGAAATTAATGCCAATGATAAACCACCTCCAACCAACAAAGACAATGTAAGTACCTGTGGAGATCCCCCCCCCCGGTCTGCTTGATTCCCAAGGTTTAGAACAAGGGGCAATTATGATGGATCCAGCAATCCCGCCCAAATTGAAGGGTGCCAAAAAGATAGCAACATATTTTCCTTTGTTATGTTCTTCTGGATAAGACATCATAATGGCACCTTGATCAGAACAAAAAATACCAGCACAAGATCCGAGAATCACTCCCGAGGCAATGACAAATTCCCCAATTTTTAATCGATTATATACCTAGAAGGAACTTCCATATAATGCAAGGCCTAACAATCCAATCTATATAGATAGAAGTGTGTATAAACACAAGGGATCAGGCCATATTATTGATGACGAATAATAATGATATTCACAGTTAACGTGGTTTTGACTCTACAAAAAATCAATAATGGCAAAACATAATGCACTGTTAGCAGCATCTGTTAACCCCACATTCGAACTCATTGAACCACCAGCACCTAAATCCGCTAATGCGTCCAACATGCCTGGACGACATAAGCATATAAATCGCAAAAAAAAAAAAAACTGGATATTGATGATAGAACATATAGATCCAAAAATGAAAAACAAAAAAAGAAAAAGAGATATAGTTCTCAAGTTTTTTTCATTCATCCTTTACTTTTCATTTCAACTAACCAATATGTACAAAAAAATCTTCCCTCCCTCCCTCTTTTCTTTTTTTCTTTAACTATCAAGGAATTTTTTGTTTGATCAGGAACAGAGATCAAAAACGTTATAATATATAATGGTACAAAAAAATAGAATGCTTATAATAATAATAATGATAACAATAAAAATAGGAATAAAAGGGTTTATGTACAACATGGAAGGGTGTGATCCCTATTTTTCATCTGGTTATTTTTTCTTTTCTAAACTATGCAAAACCTATAATGTAAGAAGTGGAGGGTGGGAAACAAAAAATATATGGTAAAAAAAATATGATAAAATAACAAAAAGCAAAAAACAAAAAAAAAATTACAAATGATCAGAATCAATTTGCAGCATCAATTTATCCAACTCCCAGTCTTCCATCAAAGGAACACGACCATCCGTCATCGGTAATTGAGAAGCACCCCGATGATCTGCCATTTGAGCCACTCGAGAGAGTTGATCAAAGTCAAAGTCAGAGAAACGACCATATAAATTAAGTCGTCGCCAAACAGTTTGAACTCTAGATTGTTGTGTTTCTTGTTCATCCACAAGTTTTTCTGTACCATCTTGTTTTTGTGGCATAATTCTTGTAGGCACAGTAACATTGGTTGTTGTTGTTGACGTGGAGTTAGGAATAGGTTGTTGGGGTTGAGAGGGTTGTTGTTGATGTGGTAATGGTGGTGATCGGTGACCATGGCTACCACTGCTGCTACTACTACTGCTACTACTATTTCCATGATGGTTATGATTATGAGTGATGGTTGTGTTGTTATTGTTGGATCCAGCTGTCGAAGATGCATTGTTAAAGATCATCAAATCATCATTATTATCATTCATGAACAAGTTGGCTGTGACATCAGGTGGCAAGTAAGAATCATTATTAGAAGAGTTATGGTTGTTGTTGTGGTGCATGTTGAAATTATCTTGAGGCTTCTCCTCTGGGCTAAATTGAACATAAAGTGCAGGTTGTGAGCTTGCATTAAATGTTGTTGAAGAGGAGGGGTATGTCTCACTCGTATTACTGTTTTGCAAGTAAATTCGTTGTGGTGGTTGTGTTTGCTGAACAGGCGTGTTGTTGTTATTGGATGGATTCTTATCGTTCGATTTTTTAATCTCTTGCTTTTGTGGAAGAATAGGGACAGGACGTCGTTTCGCAGCAGCAATTGGACGTTTGGCATTATTATGAGGAGGCGAAGGTGGTATTCCTGCTGGTGCAATGGCAATAGGTCGTGATCGAGACATAGCAGGTGCAGGTGCAAGTGCAGCGTGAGAACCCATCGTTAAGAAAGGTGCTAGATCACCATTATTGTTGGTTGAAGCAGAGGTTGTTGTCATGGATCCATGTAGATTATGCTGATTGGGTAACCCAGGTACTCCAGGTACTCCATCGGCAAAACTATCCATGGGCAACCCCTTCAACTGACAAATCTCTGCTTTTAAACGATGAATGACGGAACGAAGAAATTGGTTTTCTTGAGAAAGCTGAGCGGTCGTGTGAAGATGATTTGTTTGAATTTGTCGAATTTTCATTTCCAAATCACGGACGTAACGTTCTTTTCGCTCTCTAAAAGCGCGTTGGGCTGCACGATTCTGAACTTTTCGTTTTGCTTTTGGATCTTCATCATCATCCTAAAATATAAATAGAAAAAGAAAAATAGAGAGAAAGAGATGAGTATTGTTTTCCAATGTAAATATAGTTCCATCGGCTAATCATTTTAATTTCGAAATTTACGTCAAAAACATTTTCCGATAATGGTTTGCGCCCTGGTCTTCGAAAAGCATCCATGGATAGAGAATCATGAGGTACAACTTCTTGTTGGTCCGCTATTTTTTAAATAGGAAATAAAAGAAAGGTAAGAAATTCGTGTGAATTCATCTATGCATTAATCCTTTGGATAAATATCCAATAGACTTATATATTCATTACCATTATTATTATCATTATCATTTGAGAGTCCCGAAAGTAAGGTTTGAGTATCTCCGGAGTTGGCTACAGCAGCTGATCGTTTCAAAAAGTGAAAAAAAAAAGACAATGAGAATTTATTTCATTCAAGAATTTATTTTAAATAAACTTACATTGGGATGGAGGTAATGGTTTTTCAATAGCTTCTAAAGAATCAAAAGACCCATTGCGTTTACGTTTATGTTGTTCCATCTCATTGATATTATTGTTTGTACTAGACCAAGTTGACCGTATATCATGAAAATCTGGGGTTGACAAATCCGTGGTTGTATCAAAAAGAAAGTTATGGTTATCAGAAGAAGAAACAGCAGCAGTAGTATTACCAAGTGTATGAACACTAGATCTACTACTGCTTTGGCCGTTATTTTGGATCATTACAGTTTACTTTAATAAAAAAAAAGACGACGACAGATAAAGAAGTTGAATGGGATAGAAAGAAAAAAAGGCGGGAAAGAAAGGAAAAGAAAGCCACTTCCGCGCAACCTTCGAAACGATCAAAAAAAAAAAAAAAAGGGAATGGGTGACTCCTGAATATGGCAAGTTTACACCAAGCGGACGTTTTTCTTTTTTCATTCGCAACTACAAAAAAAAATATTTATATATAAAAAAATAACCCCAGATTTTTTTTTCTTTGGAGTGCATTCTCTTCTCTAACTCAATTCATGATCACACGATATGAAAAAGAAGTATAGGCTATTTTCAATCACACTTAACCACTTTTTGTCATATTTCAACAATGGTTCGTTGTTTATTCTAGATAAAAATCGAATTGAAACCTTCTTTTTGAGATCTGTTATCATGATACATTATGATTGGATATACACAACATTACCACTTTTTTGTTTGCTTGATAAGAGAAAGTTAATCGGAGCACCGAGTAAAAAAAAAAAATAATTGTTGTGTTCCCACGACCTCATCATGATTTTGATCCCAACAAATCAACCATTTATATTAGTGTCAAAACTTTTATTATGGATAAGCCAAATAAGTACTTTTTTTTTTTATTTGAGCTTAAAGAGTACATACTATGCTTACTAGATAACAATACTTACTACGATTATCGTTGCTGCTAAAAAAAAATGTTATCAGAAGAAGTATAATCTGGGTTATTAAAAAAACAAACCCATCCATCAATCACCACTTATAACATTTAACTACTTATCAATTCTCTTATTGACACCGACACCCTCTATAGATTATCATTATTAATTATATTCCCGCTTTGACTTTGACGTAGTATATAAGGAACAGATTCAATGATATATTTTTTTTAATTTATCCGCTGAGTACGTATAGAGGTAGTAGAATAGTATATTCATCTATATTCTTATAAAATATATACACTATAAAACCCAAGGGTGATGTTTCAGAGCAAAATATAAAACAGAACAAAGAAAAGAAAGAAAAAAAAATTCGCTTGGCATTGACCACATTCACGAAAAAGATTTGTGAAACAAAAAGGATTATTTTTCCATATAAATCATAATTCGCGTGTATATTATTGGGAGTTTGTGCTCAATATGTATTGGTTGAAAACTTACATAGCGTTTCTATATATGACATAGAATTAATATAAGTGAGCTAACACTTTTTCTGAGCTGTACGCATCAGTAAGTTTATTATAGGTGAGTAACTTGCCTTCTTGGAAATTGGTCCAAAAGAAGACCAACCAAAAAGAATCAATTGTCCCTTCTGCTACTACTACGCACAAAAGTAAAAAAAAAAAAAAAAAAAAAAAATTGCTGGTAGTATCACAACTAGTTAAGGTTTCAGTGGACCTGGTTACTAATTGAATCATTTTTCTCGTAAATTTTGGGTCTTAGGTAAACGATTTGGAGACGCTAGGTCTTTAATTAAGCCCAAAACAATAAAAAGTTTGATTTACAACCGGGATCAAAATTGCTCTTCGCAAAGCAATTGACCATCATTGAAATTTGCACCGTGAGATACATCGTACCAAACTCTATCAACAGTGAATTATGGATGGGACATAAAACGCTTTTTAGATTTTTGTGCAAGTTCGTTTTCTATAAAAAAAAATAGACGTATTTGCATTTCACTGCAAAATGCCACTGTCTGTTATATACGGTAATTACTTATCCACATACTTTGACAAAGTGTTTCAAAGCTACTTGTAAACGAAAAGTATTTCTGATTCGCTATATACATTAATGACCAGGTAGAAAACAATATATAATCATGTAGCGGTCCGATCATTATAGCAGTTATGCTATTAGAAAGGATAGTGTATAATGATATTTTTTAAGGATCAATGCAAGTATAAAAAGCAATCCACACAGTGACCAATATACTTCCACCCGGTAAATAGTGTGATATCAGTTAAAGGTATTTGAAAAAGGATCTTATATGGATTATAATAAATATTTAAAACACCAATATATACAAAAAATAAATAGACACATAGCACGGCATATAATAAATAGATCGTTTTTCTCTATTATACGCTATAATTCCATTTGTGATTCATGATCCACTCTCTGGATCTAAAACTTACATTTTAGTTCTGTTTAAGTTTATTTGACATACTTCATTTATGTGCACTACAAAGCAAGCATATATAGATTCATGTATTTCATTCTTACCAGAACCAACATTGCCTACCTATTCTTAAAAAGTGCCCCATATATCATCCTTTCTAATATCATAACGGCCATAATGACTGATCAACTACATGAGTATATATTGTTTTTCTACCTACCTCGTCATTAATGTATATAGCGAATCAGAAATGATTTTCGTTCACAAGTAGCTTTGAAATACCTTGTCAAAGTATGTGGATAAGTAATTATCATATATGGCAGGCAGTAATATTTTGCAGTAAAATGCAAATACGCTTATATCTAAAAAAACGAGCTTACACAAATAACTAAAAAAAATGTTTTCCTCATATGTCCCATCCATAACTCACTGTTGGTAGGATCTGGTACCTCATAGTGCAAATTTGAATGATGATCAAATACTTTGTGAAGAGGAATTTCGATCCCGGTTTTAAATCACTTTTTATCGTTTTGGGGTTCCATTAGAGAGCTGGAAGCTCCAAGTTGTATATCCAAGGTCCAAATTTTTAATTCAGGTACTGAAAACCTTATTTTTGGCTGTAGAAGGATTTGGAAATCGTTACATATACGAGCTAATGGTTTCAAATGTCGAAAAGTAAGTATTTTTCAAAATAGATCAAGTGTGCAAGGGTATCTTTAATGATATGAATACATAATTTTTTTATGAGAATCAATAAAATATATGACAAAATAAATATTACTTATCGATTGTGTTATTTGAAGCATCAAAGAAATAGATACAGTATTTCTACACTTGACATCATCATCATCTATTTTGTTAAACATCGAACTTAACGATAATAAATACTTATAAACAACCTATTACTTCAAATTTCGAATTAATTTCCTTCTTTTTTTTTAATTTTTGAATAAAAGCAACTGCTATTATAATGATATACTTATTAAGCATATTTTGAATTTTTGTTCCATATCTTCTCAAGAAATAATGGATTTGTATTCGATGCACAAAAATAGGAACATCGATTATAAAGTTATTGAGGAAACATTTGAAGGGTACCTCGCTTTTATCTACCCTCAGTTTAAGTATACAAGTTCTTTTCCTAAGCAACCAAACTAACTATTCTTCTGTACGAGTTTTTTAACACTTTTGATAGTTTACTTTGGAAGAGAAAAATCATTATATTATATGAATTATGTACTCAATAAAAAGTCATATCATCGCCGCGATTGTCTCAAAAACGCACTCCATTTCATACTATTTTACAATAATACAAGAATAAGTTACAACATCCATCGTAGCTCTCGTATTCCTTGTCATTTTGAATGTTTGATAAAACAAATGGGAAGTTCTGTTGGATAAGAATTTAATTCACAGATGATTGATTCACAAACAAAGTAAATGCCTCTTTTTAATTGCGATATTAAACTTATTAAAGATATATATATATATATATATTAAAACATGAACTAAGTGTCTAGAACAAATGGGATTAAGTAATTGCCAACAACAGGAGTTGAGGAGAGACATAGTAATGGGGTAACGGCGAAGGAATAGTCTCAATGTTCACACAAAAATATATACACTTCACGCTGCTAGAAGGATGAAGAACTGTACAACACTGTATGGCATCTCGAAAAAGTTCTCTTGTGCAACACTGACGTTGGGTTATCATTATATAACAGAAAACAAACAAAAGCATATCAAGCACGTACTCGAAAAAATCGAGTATCGGAATTAATAACGATGAGACACTGTGTTCCAAACAACATTTCATACAGGTGAATGGATCATTTTTCTTTGTAATGATAGCACCTAGAAACATTGGATCATATATGAGTAACTTTGGAAACAACAAACTCGCTTTCCTAAAATTCAAATTTGCAGCAGCAAAAACTAGGCACTTAGGCAGTCTTCTGGAGATTTTTATGAAAAATGGGACAAAGAATATGGTTTGTGCGTATTCAGCATATTTCTTTTTCTTGTACACTGCATTATGTAAAAAATATTCTTACAAGCACATAATACGTCTTTTATGAAAATTGGCAAAACCATACGCAGATGTATAGTTCGAAGAATCACGTATTTATATATCGATTGTTCCTGGTGCTTTCAAACAACTCAACTTTGCTTCAATAGTATCATTAATAAGAATACTGCTCAAATTATATGTCTGTATATATAGTTACATGATAATAAAAAAGATACTTCACTATTTACCATGAATATAATACGTGATGTTTCTACTATTCGTTCGTGCGTAAAGATGGTGATTGGCTTTTTTTATTTCCTGGAGCCTGTCAACTTTTACTTCTCTTTTCGTTCAAAATGCTTTCGTTTCTATAGGTACGTAATGACGAAGGAGAAATCATTATTGTTTTCAGTGATAGTAATTATGTTTGAGGAGAAGCACTGAATAACAACCAAAATTTGTAGAAAACTACTTGGTTTGAGATTCATATTTTATGTTGTATGGATTTGATGACGGTGTGTGTATGAAAAAATCTAGTGGATAAAATTACTCATGTTATGCTAAAAGTAATTGAAGTGGTGCTGAGTTTTTCTAGTTTTGCTTGGATAATCGGGTTTGCACACACCGGGAAGAGGGATTAGCATTCTTCTTTTACGGGAAATTATACATATAAACATCGCTTATTGCCTTTTATGTCCAAAAACAACGAAGCTTAAAGTTATAGAAAAAAAGAAAATTTGGGAAGGTTGGCAAAAAAAAAATTCCCGTAGTTTCTCTAGTCCCTTTTATTTGAGTTATCTGGAAATAGATTTTGATGTAGTTACTTTATTTATAAATCTTTCTTTGTGTTAATTAGATTGGAATTATGGTTTTTGAGTTCAAGGGTTTTTTTGCACAAAGTTGTATTATGTGTTACATAACCCATAAGTTTGGGAAACGCCCTTTATATATATATATATATATGGAGTGATACAATGCAAATTATTTTTCTTTAGTAAATTTTTAATAAGAAGCATAATCATATTATTTTTTTAGGAGGGTATGTGAAGGAAGAATAACAACATGAACAATAATATCACACGATCTTTTCCATAAGGAAAAATAGTGATAATACAAGACCCCTCCTTCTCTCTTGTGATAGAATGATGTTTGTGTGATAGATTATTATAGAAAATATCCTAAAAAAAAATCAAGAGAGAGGAGTACGAGCAATGGTAAGTAAACCGATTAGGAAATCGACAGTTGACCTCAACTGCCAAACTAAAATTAAAAATGCTTGGGTATTTCTCTTGAGAAATGCTTGATGATTATTAGCTCATCAATGTGAACATTTGTTTTTTTTTTTACTTATGATATTTATTGATTAATAACATACTCATATTATAAATATATAATAAAAATAAAAGATACGTTATAATTGAATACTACTACGATGTGATGACCCGAGTATTAACATTACCTATTAAAAACTATATCGATCTTCTTCTTAGATCGTGATAGATAACGTATTTCTGTATAATTCTAAAATAAACCCTTGTGTAATTTTTTTTATGTTACTTGTTGTTTTGATTATTTTCTAGTGCGTACAAAAAAAAAATAATATATAAAACTATTTATATTTGTTATACTACTTGAAGAGGCAAGGATGGACAAAAAAGAAAATAATTATATGCATCCTATTATGTTTCTGTAACCATTCCAATTTGAAAGTATTAGATTATCCTACTACCCTTACTACAGGAAGATGAACCTATCTATTACTAACTACTACGCATCACGCGCTAATTAAGTTTACCTTTTTTTCCTAGTTCAAAAATAAAAATAAAATTGGCAGGTGTCAATCGAAAAAAAAAAACATGGTGGGTAAAGCAAAAGTAAGAATGCATAAGAAACATGTGAAGGTCTTGGATAAATCCTCATTGTTGGTATATTCAATTGGCTTACGATTCGCTTAGCTATTCACTTACTGAATAGAGATAATATCTAGACTTGAAAGTTAAGAAAATCTTGATGGAATATACGAACATAAAAAAAATAAAATACAATGTTCTACAAAATGTACGTTGGTGAAATATGTTTTTTTTGTTCTTCGGGAAAAATAAGAAAAGTAAATGGACACGGTTTGGAGGGGTTATGAACATGTTTCCTTTTATTGACATCTCATGAGAATTTTTGAATGATGAGTTAAGCTCATAAACCAATGTCAATGATTGTAATACAAAAAAAAATCTTAATGTTATGCATCCGCCACTTTATAACTACCTTATGATAATAATAATCATTTACATACGTTTTTCTTCTTTTTATTAGAAAGATCCAACAAGAAGAATGAATTTTTTTTTTGAAATGATACCCCTTTTAAATAATAGCAATAATCATTGATGTGTGACATTGGGATGATGATGCAAGAAAAAAAAGAGTACGTAAGATGATTATCTTTGATAAAGAAGTAGGGTACACACGCTTTTCTAAGCAATCATCTTTTTTTTTATATCACTGTACGTAAGTAATAAGATAAATTTTCTGATGGTTATGTAGTCAAGAAGAAGAATGAGAAGATTCATATACAACAAAGCTTTCTATAGACATGTGCCTATAATATCATATTTTGTAAAAAAAAAAAAAAAAAAGATGAGGATTGACACAATCATTTAGCATTGCAAACTATTTTTATAAGTATATAAACAACTTTTACGTGGGAACATTGATTAATGTGCCCGTGCGTTCATTACTAAATGAAATGACAAAGATCAATGGAAAAAAAAAGACTTGTTATTGGCAGTTCATTATATAAGACTTGATGATAGATTACTCACCAGAAATACACAAGATTATTATCATCATTATTATCGAATTGTTCTTTTCCACATGGTTAAAAATAATAGAAATAAAAGACACTAGTATTAATTCATCACAATTCAGAAGACACCAAGGTTTGAATGAAAAAGAATTGTCCTTATTTTAAAAGATTTAAGATGATGTAAAGAAAAATACAATCTTTCATTTTTCTGATAATGCAATAACCGCTTGACATAATCTTGAATAGAGCTTCGATGTTTAGTAGGCAATGCTTTTAGTGTATTAGAATGACTTTTATAATAATTAATTCGATATAAATATTATATACCCCCCAAAAACTGGAGATACTTCTAAATATTATTATATTTTGTGTACAATTAATAACTTCTATAAGAGAGGAACTGTATATTTAGTTATATTCTCATTCATCTATCATGAACACAAAAAAAAAAAAAAAGCTTGAGATTTCATCCATATTTAGTTTAAAAAGATTGTAAAAATGCCAACTTTATTATAATGTGGTGTGGCTGGATAAAAATGAAGGTTTTTGGGGAAGTAAGCGTGTTGAGTAATCGTAAATTTATCGCATAAAGAGATCAACTTTTTTTTTTAAAGTTTCATAGCTTTTTTAAGGATGATAATCATAAATAGTGAAAAACAAGTGGAGAAATTCATTTTCATTGTACTATACAAGGTTATTATATTTATCATTGAAGTATCCCACCCCCACTTTGCTGATTCTTAATTACACAACATCTTTTTCAGTGGTTTAAATACAAGAAGATAAATAAAAAAAGATAGATGATGATATGCATGCTTCATTACCGATGAGATCATATGGATGCACGTGTATAATAATAGTTTTTGTACGATCCCATCTTTTTTAGATAGGTACACACAGAAAAAAATAAACGATCGGCTATGGAATCAAATAACAACTCGTATCGGAGATTTGAGGGTTAGTGTGTAAAAAATGTATAATATAGCTTACAACATGACCTGTAACAAAACGTAAATGTATATACTTATTTTTTATTTTTATTTTTATTTTTTTTAGTATGGACTATTCTTGTTGTTGTGATAGTAAAAAAAATAAAAAATAAAAAGTAATATGATGAATGCAGTGATTTAATAAAATGCATAGATGACAATGTGTTTCTTGTCTTTGAATGGATTGGGAGAGAAAATAATAGCTATATTTTATATAGCAAAAAGAAATTTGTGCATAGATATATACTATCCTATACTATTTTACTACTATGCTTTTTTTTTTCTCATCGTATTTCTTCTTCCACCGAGTAAAAAATAAAAAATAATGAAAAAAAAATAAAAAATTGATTTCTCAATTTTTTATATATATGGCAAAAGTACGAATCAATATGTAGATAGATATATATGAATGGTAATAAATCAAAAGTATGTTATAGTTTCATTTTGAGGTTTGACAATAATCTTCTTTAACATTATTATTCCTAAACAAACAAGGTATTCTCATTATTATTATTAACTTGAATTCATCATCATCATCTTCTTCTTCTT
This sequence comes from Phascolomyces articulosus, assembly GCA_025677815.1. Lineage (NCBI taxonomy): Eukaryota > Fungi > Mucoromycota > Mucoromycetes > Mucorales > Lichtheimiaceae > Phascolomyces > Phascolomyces articulosus. The sequence goes on along the minus strand of JAIXMP010000003.1, from coordinate 604,939 downwards.
CTTAATAGAGACTTGCAAAAAAAAAAAAAAGATTGTCCGAACAATTCCGAATTGGATTAAGACCAGGAATAGTTATTTCTAACCTACTAAGCAAAAACTACTAATTTTTTTTCAATGAACCCGAGGAAGATTATATAAATCCGTATCATTATACATTTCATTCATTCATTCAATCTTAAAGAGGTTGAACAGACAAAAACAAAAAAAAAAAAACATCATTTTACTTTTCTTTCAGGTACGATCAACAAAAGATTGTATTCAGTAAGCAGCACATGCCATTCCATATACCAAACAAAAAGTTATTATTAACACATCAGAGAAACCCTCGAAATCGGAGATACACTTGTAACGAAGCACGGGCCAAGAAATTTCAAAAAAATAAAAAAAGTGCAATGATTAATCCAATCTTATAGACACACACACGCAAAATACTTTTTTAAATCATTTGAAAAATAAAAAAGTCACCGAACAATTAAAAGGGTTTGGGAAAAATTGACTCACTCTACATCAAGAATTAATCTCGGAAGTCAACTAAAATGGATAGAAAATGCAACCAATTCTTGTGAAATAGGTATGATGACCCTGAACAAAATATATAATCGATATGGTCATGTCGTTTTAAATATAGCATTTTTCCCATTTTCTTCTTCTCTTCTTTGACTGACTACTTCTTTTTCTCTAACTGTTACCCTTATTACTATTGTAAAAGAAGAAGAAGAAGAAGAAGAAGAAGAAGAAAAGGATATTTAAAGAAGAATAGATGATCATATAAGGAGAAATGAGGGATAATAAAAAAAATATTTCTCCATCAACTTTATTTTGTCCCAGAATATTCAAAAGTGATCGTCAAAAAAAAAAAAGAAACAAGACGGAAAGTTTACGTAATAAAAAAAAAACTAACGAAAGGTCATGATAATTCCCTTATAAACCATGATTTTATATATATGTAGATTATTATAAAAAAAAGTCCCTTTTTCTATTACAATATTGTACGTAACTCTATTATTCTTTATTATATTCCAATTATCCCATTCATTTAAAAATATATAATCATAAAAAAAAATCCATCAGCCCTTTTGTATTACTCCAATATTAATGAGAGAGAGAGGAGAATTTCTTGCCATATATATATACTTTACTTATATATATGAAGAATGGAGATGCATGTACAAGATACATTATGATAAGAATATAATACTGTACCAACAAAAAAAAAAAAACCTTACCCACATTTCTATGATGATTTTGAAACGGAATGGGGGCCGTGTAAAATAATGGGGGGAGGAGGAGGTGGAGGAGGAGGAGGAGGAGGAGGAGGAGGAGGAAGAAGTTCTACCCACTAAAAAAAAAGATATTTTTAACAAGAAGGAGAGAGTTTATAAGTAGCATGTCGTACAATCTAAGATCTCGATATAAAGTCTCTTCTTGTTCCTTTCCCCTCCTCCCCCCCCCACAAAAAAAGATCTTTTATTATTATTATATAAATCATCATATTAAATATTATTTGTTTGTATGAGATGAATGTTTCATTATTAAATAATGACTTATCAATCTTTATTGAGTAGTAGAGTCATCATTCATCCTGATGACGAACTATTGTGCATAAGAATACTAAATAATTAAAGATAATAAAAGGGAAACGATGGGACAAAGTAGGGAGAGAAGAATATATTGGGGGAGAGGAGGGAGAGGGGAGAAGGAGGAGGATGGATGGTGTGTATAATTTCGATCTGACTATTTTTTTTGTGATGGGAAAAACTGTAGATTGCTGAACATTCTTTATTCTCCACGTGGTTGCTGTCTATGTCTAAAAGGTTGAGAGTGACACGATGATATACGATTATAATAAATCAAGTGTGTGGAAAAAAAGACTGATTAAAAAAATGCTTGGTTATTATAATTATGATTTACTGGGCTTGTCAACAACAACAACAACAACAAGTACATCCATTTATACGTTACACTGAATGAAATAAGGCGTTACATGTGAAGGTCGGTGCGGGAGAGAGAGGGTAATTAACTAATGCCATTAGCTGCTTTAAAAACCATGGCTTTTATCCACGTCTCTGTTTATTATTTGTTGTTTATTACCCTACGCAACTCTTCTTCTAATCTTCCCCCCCCATAATAAGAATAATAAAACGGTAAAAGATGAAAGTGAGAAAAAACAACCAGAATAAGAAAGGATCCATTTTTTCAATATCGTTGATTTTGTCACACGCCAAATCACACATACACACACATACATTTTTTTTTCTTAATTCGTTCCTACCTTTAAACTTGCCCGGATAAGAATCCCGGAAAAAAATACATAATAAATATCTTGCTTTTTTTTGATATTTTTTATTTATTTACTTCTCTTTCTCTTTTTCTTCTTCTTCTTCTTCTCTCTCCTCTTCTTTTTTCTTTTTCTTTTTCTTTTTATTAAGCAACAATTTTCATCCTGTCGTCATCTAATATTATTATGTGTCCAGCATCACAGAGGTATATCATCATCATCGTCAATATCATATAATTTTTTTTTGATTTTTTGATTTATATACATATATATATAAATTATACCTAGTCAAATCTCAATCAACATTCAATTCAATAAAAATAACTTATAATTTAATTACTAAATAGTGAAGAAGGATTACATCTTCCTCCTATATCTGTGATTGATGATTTTTTACCAACTCGTTCTTGGCAACCACATCATTCATCATTACAACCACCACCACAACCATTTCAACCATCACAACCACCACCTTCATCATCACCATGGTTATCATTATCACATAATTCACCCTTTCAACCTGTCATTACACCTTCTACAACATCAAGTATTCGTTCATCTCCTCCTTCTACTTCTTCTTCATCATCTACTCCTGTTACTCGTACAAGTTATAGTCCTCCTATTCATCATGATATTGATCAGGTATATATATATATATATATATTTAATGCAATTTTTTTTTGTCTGTCCCGCGTGCGCGACAATCGCGTGTGTACTACTACTACCACTTTTACTATACGAATATATATTTGAATGGCCGTGGTAAATTTTATATTTATACTTATTTTTGAAACTCAATAATGCATTGTATATATATATATAATAAACAGATCATCGACCATTGCCAATATTTGTGTGAAAGTATTGTTCAACGTAGAAATCAATGGACTGATGATTATGATCCAAAACCATGGCTAGATGACATGATTGGTCGAGCGAATGAAGTCCTTAATGCTTTATTACGACTAAGGAAACAACAAACAAGACCACAACAACCCATCGATCCTATTCGGGTAAAAAATAAGCTTTTTGGAATATATTATAACTTTCTCATCCCAAAAAAAAAAACTTTCTATATATATAATGATTTTCTAAAAAAACCTTTTTTTTTTTTTTTTTACATAATAGACACATTCTGAAAGACCAGTTTCAACAGTATCCTCCCCTCCAACGACAACAGCAGCATGGCATACAGGCACATTATCATTAACGAAATTACGACAACGACGGCGTGGGGTAAGTGAAAAGGAAATAACTTTATCTCATTGTATATATGTAAAGAATTAGGGTATTGATTGATTTACATGTAAACTTTATATATATAACATATACAGAAAAGTGCAACATTCCAAGGACGATGTCATTCATGTAATATTTCAGAAACTCCAGAATGGCGACGAGGACCTGATGGAGCACGTACTCTTTGTAATGCTTGTGGTCTTCATTATGCAAAATTAACAAGAAAAAAAGCACAACAACAACAGCAGCAGCAGCAGCAGCAACAACAACAAAGGCAACAGCAACAACAGCAACCACAGCAACATCAAGCACCACCAATTCAACATCGTCCTAGTAATATCACATCATCATATCGATGAGATAAATTTTATTAACTTGTTCTTTATTACTCTTTCTTATTTTGCACTTTTTATCATGACACCTTTTTTTTTTTTACAAGACATTTTATTATACATCACATTTACAACATATTACAACAAAAACAGCAATACCAAGCCAATACCTTTACCTTTGTTTTTTTTTAAAAAAAAAATAGAGAGATATACATTATCTTTCTTGTCTCTACTACTACCTTTTTTTTTTTACTCTGTAACAACATCACGCGTAACAACTGCGCACACTATTAACACACACACACAACACATTAAACACATTATACGCACGCAATCACAGAAACAATATATTACACATGGTCTTGGGGATATATAATGCAGCATCTGATCCGGAATTGGAAACTATGATCCTCGTGATAATAAAAAAAATCAAGTTTTACATTTTTATATACATATAAGAAAAAATAAAAAAAATCAAGTTTTACATTTTTATATACATATAAGAAAAAATAAAAAAAATAAACGATTGACAGCTTGTGTTATCCATACACACACTTATATACAATAATACACAGCGTAAATTACAATTATAAATTGATTAGATTTTCCATTTACTATCCTGCCATACTTACTATCCATTTATATATAAGAAAGAAAAAGAAGAACGAAATAGAGAGAGAGATCTGATCAGGATGAAACAAGATTTTATCATTGTGCATCTTTTATTTATTTATATTTGTTATCTTTTTTATTTTTATTTTTTATTATTATTTATTATTCAGCGACACTCTTTCGTCGATCTTTTGCAACTGTTGAAGCTTTTCGAGTATGTGTAGCTGTTGTTGATGAATTACTATCGGCCGCTTTAAAAAGTTTTAATTGTTCATTTACATCTTCAAGCATTTCTAATGCCATTTGATATATTTCTGTGCCTTCCTTATTGTACATTAAAGAGTTAGTCAGCATAAGGACAATATCTCGTTCAAATTCCACAGTTGTCTTGATCACCTATAGAGAAGTCCAGATCAGAAAAAAAAAATTAATTAAAAATCGATAGTGTTTTTTTTTCTTTCTTTCCCCATTCAAAAGTTATGTTCACGTTACCCCATCTCTGATTCTGTTTTTAATGGTCTTGAGGTCCACAGGATGCTTGACGACATCGTAGTACAAAGGTGCAGTTGCTTCTTTGATTGGATTCATAAACATGGCTCCATTCTTGTGATTTGCTATTTCACGCCATAATAGATTGATATTCTTTTGCCAAGACTTTTGTTGTCGTTGTTCATCTTTGCTTTTTCGTTTATCAGACGTTGATGTGGGGGTAGGTGCATTACTTTCACTACCCGTAACACTTTCTGTACCTTCGCCATCTGCTCCTATTGTTCCTCCTCCTCCACTACTACTACCTGCACCTGTCGTACTACTACTACTATGACTTGCCATCATGGAAAGGGGTGCTTCAGGTGATTTTAAGTTGATCGCCTCAGGAGATTTTGGTTCTATATAATTATTTTTTTTTTATCATTATCATTATTAAGATAGAATATTATTATTAAAACCCGTTCATCAAATTAGGATATCTTCATTTTTTTTAAATTAATTATATTATCCTTTTCTAAACCATCCAAACTTGTTCATTGTTCATTCTATTCTTTTTCTTATTCCCTTTTCCCTACCCCATCCCCCAATTGTTGGAAATAATAATAATTTTTTTTACAACTCACCTGACGATCGTTCTACTTGTGTACGTTCTTCTTCTGTAATTATATGTTGTTGTCGTTGTTCATGAGAACTTAATTCATCTTGATCTTCTTTTTTTATTTCTATAAAGTTGATTGGATATGTGTTTTGCATGAATTTTGAATTCATCTTTCCTTTCTCCCCCAAAAAAAAAATCATTACGTCTTTTTTTTCTCTCTATATACCTTGAGTAGGTTCTTCTAAACGTTGACGTTTGAATCCTTGATCTTCTTCTTCGTATTTACGTTTTTCACTTTCTGAAACTCGTAAATCATTCAATGGTTCTTGTGTGGATGAAAATTGTGGTTGTTGTTGCTGTTGTTGTTCGATAGATAGTTCTGGCGTGGTTGATAGTTGATGACCGCCAGGTACAATATTGCTGGTTTCCATGGCAGATTGATAACTTGCATCAGATTGAGGTGATCCACTTAGAGTAGGTGTAAAGGACATTTTTTGATCTAGTACTGCAGGTTGGGATGTGATTTGAGGTTGTTGTTGTTGTTGTTCTTCAAGAACGGGTGTAGGTGTTCTTGCTTCTTCTGTAGGAGAAGGTACTGTCACTGTATTTGAGTCTTGAGTAGTATCAAGTTCCATCGGTTCAGTTGTAGATGATTTTTGTGATTGATCTAATGGTTCTTTTGGTGTAAACTCTTTTTCCTCTTCAGAATTCGATGGTTGTTCAGAAGGGCTCGTCGCTTCTGTTGTTGTGATGATTGGAATATCTGTTCCTTTGGATGTTTCTGGAGTTTCGGTGATGGAAGTGGTGGTACTAGAATCAACAGGTGTATTTTCATCAGTTGTTATTTTATGGGTATCATTATTTTCTACAGGAATAGGGGCTGTAGTCGTGGTAGGTGTGGTAGTGGTAGGAGGTGTTATCGTCGATGTAGGTGTTTCATTCGATAATGGTAATTCGGCTGGTTGGTTTTCATTGGCCGAGGATTCTTGTTGTGAAGGTGATGGTTGTTCAGCAGGTGTCGAAGTAGCGGTACTCATAGGAGTCGTCGCAGTTGTAGTTGTTTCTTTTATAGTGGGATCTGATTCTACCTTTTCTGTTAGTTTTGAATCCCATTTACCGTTTCGGATCTCTTCAATTTCACCAATCAATTTCAAAAATTTCTCATCGTCTTGTTTAATAGCTCGTTTTAATTCATCGATCCGTTGAATATATAGTTGCTTTGCCAGTTTTACAACAGGTGGCATGTCCTGTGCGCTTGATTTTGTTTGTCTCCTATAATAATAATAATAATAATAAAATATTATCATTGAGTATAATTATTTTTTTCTCGTCTATATGATGCCATGGATTCTTTCGTACTTTTCAGTTTCAAGACTTTCAATCAGTAAATAATACTGTAATGAACAATTCTAAAAGAAAAAAAAACAATTCATATTTATATTAGTGAGGACCTGGTTTTTTTTAAGAAAAAAAAAGTAGTGGATGAATAGTATTATTACTTTTTGATTAAAAAATTCAGGTTGACGATCTAAAAGACTATGTTGCTTAAGATTACGTGCAATTTGGAACCAATTATCTTCACCAAACTTGTAAACAGCTTGTGCTAAAAGTAATTTCTCCAATACGGTCCATTCTGCTGTTGTTGCTGCCATTATTTGAATTGAATACAAGTGTGGAAAAAAAAGGTTAAGTTGGCGGCAGAAAAAGTGCGGAGGAAATTAGTGAAAGAGCGCGTTCCATAATGGATTGCGCGCGACTTTATTATCACCGTCATTGCTATACTATTTGTATATATTCCCATAATTACATATGCATGGTTTTTTTTTGCTTAGATATGTTACAGAGAATTACATTTCATTTTGTTTTCTGCGTTTCTTTTCTTTCTTTTCCTTTCATTTGCATCTTGCTTGAATAATAAAGTATTATTTGTTGTCCATCATGCCAACGAAAACCCAGTATAGATTGTCGCCTAGTTTTTTATCTGTTTATCATACTTTCGTTATTATCTATTAGTCTATATCATTGATTCTTATGTATAACATATATTTATCCGGTTTATGACGACTCTCATATATGATATTCATCAAGAAACTCAATAGTTTATTTCCAATAGGCGTTTTGTATGAAATATGATCGGAGAGTTCAAGCTGAGAATACCACACGTGCAGTAGAGTACCACAACCTTCCAATTTTTTTCGTTTTAACTTTTTTTTTTTGCTATCCCTTCTTTTTTTTGACGCGTGTCAATTTCACAAAATAAATCATGGCTTTACGCATACCTAAAGGTACCCTTCCTCAACTTTTCAAGGAAGGCTACAAGGTAAAAAATATATATACAAAAATTGCATGGATGAACAAGATCTTTTTTTCTTTCTATTCAAGAAAAAGCTATTTTATATATATAAAAAAAAGATTGTTACTGATGACTATTTTTTATTATTATTATTATTTTTGACAGTTCCAACAAGGTGTCGATGAAGCAGTCTTGCGCAACATTGAAGCCACTCATGAACTTGCTGAAGTTGTACGCACATCTATGGGCCCTAATGGTAATGATTGTTAAATCTTATTTGTTTTTCTTTTAAAAGATCTGATGGGAGAAAAAAAAAATGGTCATCTGATGAAAAATCTCCAAAAAAATAAATCTGACAGGTCGTAACAAAATGATCATCAATCATCTCGAAAAACTTTTTGTTACCAACGATGCTGCCACCATCATTCGTGAATTGGACGTTGTTCATCCTGCTGCCAAACTTCTTGTTATGGCATCTCAGCAACAAGAATCCGAGTTGGGTGATAATACCAATCTTGTCATTGTGTTGGCTGGTGAATTGTTAAAGAAGGCCGAACACTTGTTACGTCTTGGTCTTCATCCATCTGAAGTCATTCAAGGTTATGAATTGGCAAGAGATAGAGCTCTTGAAATTATTCAAGGTATATATATCTATAATTTTAAAAAAGGGATTTTGAGAGGAGAGGGGCAAGGTGAAATTATAGGGATATGAGTGGGAAGTGTGTACCTTTTTTTTATATATGTGACCAAAGGCTCATCAATATGAGAATTCATTGGTTTTAGATTTATCGGTTACCAAGGTCGAAGATCTCAAGTCTGCTGATGAATTACGAAAGAATATCAAGGCAGCCATTGGATCTAAGCAATATGGTCATGAGGATTTGTTAAGTGATCTTGTTGTTGAAGCTGCACAAAATGTGATGCCCAAGAACCCTGTCGATTTCAATGTTGATAATATTCGAGTGGTCAAAGTGATGGGTTCTAGTATTTATGAATCAGCAGTTGTTAAAGGCATGGTCTTTGGTCGTGAACCCGAAGGTATCCATCGATCTATTTCGAAATAGGGTGAATGGAAAGGAAAAGAAAAGAGAGAGAGAGTTCATTTGCATACTGTAATCGAAAGCACCAAGATGTCTCATATTGGCATGGTCCTCTTATTTTTTTATCTATATAATCAGGTCCTGTCCAAAGTGCCACCAAGGCTAAGGTTGCTGTATTCACTTGTCCTTTGGATATCGCACAAACTGAAACAAAGGGTACTGTTTTGATTCATAACGCACAAGAAATGCTTAACTTTAGCAAGGACGAAGAAAAGCATATGGAAAAGGTAAATTAAAGAAATAAGGATTAAGAGAGAGAGAAAGGAATTACGACGAAGATTGAAAAAGGGAAAAAAAATGATACAATATTTACATTTATTTGGCTGTATAAATATATAGATTTTCCAAGAATTGGCTGATGCTGGTGTCAAGGTTGTCGTCACTGGTGCTGGTGTTGGTGAATTAGCACAACACTACTTGAATCGATTCGGTATTTTGACCGTCAAGGTTCTTTCCAAGTTTGATATTCGACGATTGTGCCGTGTTGTCGGTGCTACTGCATTAGCACGTTTGGGTGCCCCCATGGCAGAAGAAATGGGTTACTGTGATATTGTTGAAACCGTAGAAATTGGTAGTGACCGTGTCACTGTATTCCGTCAAGAAGAACAAGATCGATCGCGTACGACCACTGTCGTGATTCGTGGTGCCACACAAAACCATATGGATGATATTGAACGTGCCATTGATGATGGTGTCAATGTCATCAAGGCTGCTACACGTGATCCCCGTTTGTTGCCTGGTGCTGGTGCTGTTGAAATGGAATTGAACAAGCGTTTGCAAACAGTGGCTTCCAAGACTCCTGGTTTGAACCAACATTCTATCAAAAAGTTTGCAGAAGCTTTGGAAGTGGTCCCTCGTACTTTGTGTGAAAATGCTGGTATGGATGCTACTGCTGTCTTGTCTCATTTGTATGCTGCACATTATCAAGAAGGTGACTCCGGTCTTTCTATTGGTGTTGATGTTGAGGTATGTTATAATCATGATAAAGAGAAAGAGAAGAGGACACAGAATTTGTTGTTTTTTTTGGTAAGCAGTAGATTGATCATGGACTGTATATATAATAGGAAAACACTGATGGTACTTTGGATGCTACCAAGGCTGGTATCTTTGATTCCTTCCCTGCCAAGCACCTTGCAATCAAACTTGCTGCTGATACAGCAATAACCGTTTTGCGAGTAGATCAGGTAACGTATTTATATTTATATACAGTGTGTGTTGCATAGCAAATAATGGATTTATAAAAAGAGATACTAAGTATAGATTATAAAATACAATAGATCATTATGTCTAAACCTGCAGGTGGACCTAAACCACCCAAGCAACAAGGTCATTGGGATGAAGATTAAATATAGGATTTGTTTTTCTCTTTTTTTTTCTATCAAAATTTTATACATTTTGCATAATGTCCATTATATATATATATATCACATATACACACCGTTTCTTTCGAAAAAGAGAAAAAAAAGGAAAAAAAAAGTTATATCAATGATGTTTTTTTGTTTTGTTATTCAAAAAAAAAATAGGAAGAGTTTTTCACATATCATGCTTATGTTATTGTTTACTGATAATACAAAAAAAAAAGTGGATGCTATAAAAAATGGGTTGGCGGTGGTTTTTTTTAATCATTTGATAATATGTTATGCTGGCCCATGGTTGCTATTAATGAGTATATATACAAAAATAAAAAGGAGAAAAAAAAAATGTATAGTATGTGTGTGTATGTGATTGTGTATTTTTTTGAAGGGGAAAAATAATAATAATAATAGTAATCATCTATTCATCTTCATCCATATCATCTTCATCCTCATTATCTCCGGTTTCCTCTGCTCTCTTTTCTTCTTCCCAAGCGGCTAAAGCAGCTTTTGCTTTATTCCTTACAATCTTGTTCACTGATTCACTAGCAGTTATTTGAATAGGTTGTTCAATTAATTCCATTTTTAAATTCACTTCTTCTCCTTGTTCTTTTTGTAATTCCAAGACTTTATCGAGCTCTTCAAAATAAATTTCAAAAATATGGTATCGGATGGAATCAGGCTTTTTTCGGTCTGTGGGGCTATACATGTGGTAAAAAAAAAATGGTTGGTAAGAAACTTCAGGGTTACTTGATAGTAAGTGCATCCGACAGAACTTACTGTAAAGGACCATTCAAAAGCATAGTTGTATATTCTTCTACTCGCTCATCATTCCAATCATGATTTGCCAAAAATAAGAAAGAATAAAAGATAACGCGTCTTAACAACATATAAAACTTGTCCAATCTATATTCAAGTGTAAAGTATGTTTTTTAGTTTTTTCAATAGATAAAAAAAATACGAATCATCCTATCTAACAACCCTATTTTACCTTATTCTATCCAAACCATGCCATTCTGAACAATGAATTTCCCAAAATGCTTTGAGAAAAGGAATTGCATTATCGGCAGGCATATCTAATACAAGTGACCCCAATTTTTCGGCGAGGTCTTGTTGTATCAATGGCTTGTCAGACATCCAAAAACCTATGACGGGAAACGCGTAAGTAAATATTTTTTTTGTACACATAGAGATACCAGTATGTAGAGAAAAAAAGGGCCTAGACACTCAATTCAGCACTTACAATAGAATAAACCTTTCCATAATTTCAAGAGATCTAAATGAGATAACTCGGGACCATTGGAAATATATCGTCGTAATGAGCTAACTGCTTTGTCGCGAGTTTTCTTGTCTAAGTTTATATTTTTATATGGACCATGATCAATGTTATTTAGTCAACTCAATACTTTCTTTCTATTATCATAATACATGAGAAAATGAATATTCTCGAGGATAACTATTATTACCATTGGCAGCCAAATGTTTTCCAAATGGCAATGAACTTTCTTGGGTGATCGTTTCACTCATAATTTTTTTTTGTTTGATATATAATAATTTTTGCAGGAAAAATGAGCTACTTCTTTCCCGAAAATCAAAAAAAAGCTGTCTATCAAAAATGTGATATTTAGCCCTAAGCCACAAATTAATGCTTGGGAGGGAAGGGGTGGGATATATTGTTGTCTGCGGGATTAGATAGCTTTTTTGTATATACATAATATAATGTTTGGTCCATTCCGTCAGTCATTTGTAGCTCAAAGTGGTCTCTTATGGTAATATAAAGAAGGAACAATTCTTTTTTTTTCGTACGTGTTTTCTTCTCTTGATAGTAATAGTATTGACAATGAAACATGAAAAAAAATAGGAAAAACCCCTTCCGCATGTCGGGTACTCGTAAGGCCAATGTACGCAAGCGACTTAAGGCTGTTGACGATGTCATTGCTACTGTTGCTGAATCAGGTGTTCGTTGTAAAGCATTGGATAAGGCCTTAGCACTCCCCAAAGAATCCGAAATGCACCCTCGCGATAAATATACAGTATTCAGCAGATACGCAAAAGGTCACCGTAAATCACTTCACAAGGTACCAAAGTTCACCAAGAAAACTGACCGAACAAGTCCTCCTGGTTTCTAGAAAAGACTACGTTTACTATATCTGCAACAATGTACAAAAAAAATATTATCATTATACGCCACGCATCTCCTCTTTTTTCACCAACCAACAACTACTAGTATATATTTTAAAAACACGATATATTCCATAAACTCCTGAAATAAAAGCATCTCATTATTATAAACATCATCATCGTCATCCACACACACGAAAAGAGCATGTCTCATCAAAGTATTAAATTGATATAGAGTTGTTTATTTTTATTACCACGTTTACTACCAAAATAAACTTGACATCTTATTGGAGATTATATATGAAACCGTAACCAACAACGTTACAATTATTCTTTTCGGGACATATTATATATATATATATATATGTTAAAAGGCGTCATGTTTATCATGAGTAATCCATCGAATATATATACACATATCTTTTTATGATCATTGTTTTTCTCATGCATGATCAAAATATATAATAATTAAAAATTGATGTGAGTTATAAAAAAGATACATTTTTTTTTTTTTACATTAAAGTACTGCATATTTTCCAAAGAGTAAATATAGCTAATTCATTGTTACCCAGGGGTCGTGACGTTATGGAAACGGCAGCCTCTAATATAAAACCTAGGAGATGGTATGTTGAATTTATAATTTCCATATTGTCAGGTAAAGTAAGGGGGAGAGAAGATGCGCACCATTATTTCTATACTGATTATCATTGAAGGGATATTATGACTTTGTTCGGTTTATCTAATGATACTAGTTCCATTTCACTACTTATTATTATGTTTGATTTTGCTGTTCATTAATCATGAATATTGTTAAAAAAGATTTTAGTCACTAACCAAATTATGGAAAGATGAAATTGTATAACGAAAAAGCAACCCATAGTAGTGGTTTCATTACAATACATCCAAAACCAATTTAATGCGGGTACTGAGACTTCAAAAATAGAAATCGTACGGATATTCTATCGATTTGGTTATTAGCTACGTTTTTATATCTCTTGGATCTATTGCTTGTTTGTTAGTGTAACTGTTACAATATATTTAATATAGTGAAACGTCCATTTTAAATACACTGTTGTTTATTATTGGAATGTAATAATATTATATAATTCCGTACGTAGGAATGTCTTTTCTTGTGATAGTGAAAGATGGAGATAATCAATCTCTCTAAACGGGACTGCAAATATTTAGTAATCATCTATTTTTTTACGTTTACTTTTTTCTTCTGACTACTATTTACAAACCAGAATTAGATTGAACCATCACAAATGACAGGAACTGACTTTCTCCATGCAAAGCACTAGTACTTAATGAGCAAGGATTTAGTGGGGTGATGCTTTTTTTTATATAAATATATTCTCTATGTACACACATTTTTCCCACATCGATTGAAGAGATGTTAAAAAATGTTTTACCAGCTGATTTTTTTTTGTATTGTGTAATGGTCGATAATTAGAACTTGTTGAAGAAAGCATATGTTTTCTTCTATGCCATGAAAGGCAGTTGACCATGGGCCCACGATCTGTCAATTTTATTATTATTAATATGGCTTCCTTATCCTTTCTTAATCAACGTTCTTTTTTCAAATGTTTATCGGATAAGAAGGATTTCACACAGTACATCATGCTACACTTGATAAACGAGTGATTGTTGAATTTCTGCTGGTGATGTACAAGAGTTTCAATTTATATATGCTTTGTAAGACAGAAGATGAAGGAAAGCATATTTCAAAGAATGTAATGAGAAAGTCAACACACTTGTATTTAATAATATTGTAACATATGATCATTAAATTTTATTCATTTGTTCGTTTTTTTTATGTAATAAAAACTGTACTGGGGTTGACATAATTATATATTTCATTTTTTTCCTTGCCAAAACTTTCATTATTACCATATCGATATAATATCAAAAATCTCAAAGTACATGTTAGATCAGTTTCACAATAATATATTATTTTATATATGAGCCACTGCCTATTTTCTTGTTTATTCCAAAAAAATATGCTGAGTCGATCTTTGTTATATCCAGTTGAATTCTGTTTTCTGTTGTATAACTGTTTGTCTCATTCATCTTTTACGTATCCCAGCTAATGACTAGTAAAACTGGATCTAATACTTATTAAACTCCCCCCCCCACTTTTTACTAACTGCTCTGTGGATTGAGTGGTGATCGTTATAAAGAAGCATTTACATAAGGACAAAACAACAAATTGAAGCATTTCCTACATAGTAACATATTAATGCATATATATAATTATAATAAGTCAAAATATCAATGCATATGTAGTAATGATACAATATATATATCCCCTGTTTGGTAAAGCAACGAATTCGGCAAAGAGCTGGTTGTAAAATATTAGCAAGATTAGTACATATTCAAAAGGAATTGATTGCTACATGCTAACTTTAACTACTTAATAGACTATTCGTAATGTATAAACTATACAACCCAGAGCTTATCAGCATATTCACATCTATACAAGAGCGCTTTAGTATCAAGCTCCTTATATAGAGAGCGCAAAAAGAGCTTTCTATTTTATTAAACTGAGATCTGTGTGAATTAGATTATCCATAGATATATACTTGATTTTTTATAAGCGTGTTTTTGGAAAATTTAGTTTGTTGAAAGGTGGATAAGTTTCATCCGCATATCAGTATATTAGAATATTCTAACGCCTTTTTCAGATAGTTCAATCTATCTCTGTCACCTTGCTCTGTTGTTGTTGTTGTTGCCTGGGTTGATGAGTTATATATATACGGCCAAGTGTATATCTACTTCTCCCCCATAAATATAAAATTTCCCTTTTCTTGTACAATCATATCATTACCTCATTATCTACACTAGCTTAACTTTTCATCCTAAAGGGAGTTTTTCAGCTAAATGTAATATAATCTTTTATTTATACATAAATCTACCACAGAGTGTCGCAAGGAAGCGACCATACATATATCTATAGACACGGGTCAATTCAGTTTTCCACTTTATTAAATATAAAAATTTTAACTTAAGGCCAAGTGTATATGTCCAGTGAATTAATAATAAAAACTTAACGGTGATTTCATCTTTTTTTAAAGTACCATCGAGTAACAATAGCCCATTATGCCATTTAAACTAAACAAAAGTATATAATATGCAAACAAGCCCAAGATAACTCGGATAGCAAATGGCTATAATCTTTTTGGCAAAAAATAACAGAGTGATAAATTGGAAGCCAGTTGTAACCCATTCTTTAACATAAAACTAGACTGGGAATTACTAGCTAAGTCCATATTATGTATTCTACTATAGAAGAGCACAAATAAGCAACTGTAGATTTTGCTGGAAAATATCTTTATTCAAAAAAAAAAAACATATCAAAGGGTTTCTATCATATCTTTTGTCTGCTGTATATCATTATCTTCTAAATTGACCAAAATGTAAAATTAGATAAATATGGTGTTTATACTTTGATGATAATTAGTTGTCCCGGCGAGAGCACAAGGAAGTGATTAGCAATCCTATCCAAGAACAAAAAAATCATCCACAAAGTATAACCAAAAAAGACTATCACGGAAGCAGGCCAAAGGGATTGCTATGCACAAGTATGATAAAAAAAATGCGTACAACCAAAGTTGACTAGTAATACCAGGAAAAAAAAGAGAACTGTAATAAAAATTGGAGCAAAAAGCTGGCCTGTGACTGTTGTGGTGGGCTGGCCTTTACAACTGTATCTGGATAAACACGACCTTCTCAAATAATATTCATTGAAGACGACCTCCCCACTCTCTTTGCATATATAAAATGGCTGGCGCTTCTGCTTTTGGATTTCACCCTCACTTTGCTGGATTCTGGCACCGATTTACTGGAAAGGCCCTTGGCGCCTCCATGTGGTTCTGGATGATGTACCGTGCAAAGCAAGACGGTCCTGTTTTGTTGGTAATTTATTTTTTAAGAAAAGCTTGGATTTTTATTATTGTTCATGTATTCAATCTGCAAATACAAATTTATTATAGGGCTTGCAACACCCTTGGGATCATCACCACGGCGATGACCACGGTGAAGAACACCACTAGATTTACTTGTACGAACGAACTATTATTTTAATCGAGAAAAAAATCACCCAAACCTTTCCATTAAAACGAAATATATAGTACAAGACTTACAAATAACACCTTTTTTTTATCAACTCAAAAAAAAATGGTTATATCATCTCAAATAGAATTGCTCGACGCATTATTTGTTTCAAAATGACACTTAATTATCAGAATTTTACGAAATAATATCGACACATGTGTATATTTGTGTTTTCATTGTTATATTATGATACAGGATGGTGAAAACGGAAGGATGATTTTTTTGATTCATGAAAAAGAGAGAAAAAGCGGGAAAGATGAATTACAACAGTGAAAAGTTGGATAATATATAAAATAAATAAGAGAATTGGGTATATTTATAAAAAAAAAAAAAAGAGGAAGGAAGAGGAGCAAGGATTGAATGATTTTAGTTGATTTTCTTTTCATTATAATGATCATAACCAGTTGTGGTAGTTCCAGTAGGTTGTGATTGTTCTTTAATCCATTCAGAAATGATTCTTTCCAACGATTCAAACATCAATTCAGAAGCATGGATGATTTGCTCTTTCATACCAGCGGAATCAAATGTCACTAATGCCCAACCATTCGTGATAGCAAGATTACATGCTTTGCTAAATGCGTCCATGATATAAGGAGCTTGTTCGTCGAGCCATAATGTAAGTTGTGTATAAAATTGCTTGCTAAGTAACCAAGTATGATATGACGATTGTTGGATAAGGGGAATGGCTGCCATGATGGAGTGTTGACAGTAACGTTGTATAGCATCCCAAGTAACAGATCCAACGGTTTGTACAAACTCCCAGATGGTAATAAAAGGAACGGAAGCGATGTCTGATGCGTATTTGTAAGCGATAATCATGGTAGGTTGTATAAAATAATATGTGTCAGTTAATGCTGGGCGAATATAACTAATGTAGCAATCCCAAAGCCATTTTGTCAATCTCTTGTAAGCCTCGGTCAATGCTGGTAAAAGCTCATTTCCAAAATAAGTCGCGCAAGGTTTCGCCACACGTAATAAGAGGTTGATGTTGTCCGTAAAAAAGTTGATTTGTTCCTCGATCCACCAGATCATATTGGACAAGACGATCGTTCGAATCTTTTGTAATCGCGTTTGGAAACTATCGGATCCAACAATTAACGCGATGACATCGATTAATACAATGCTACCACGGCGCATATTATGTAATAAAGGTAATACAACTTGTTGCAAGACTTTTGCTATAATCCACTTGGAGTGAATACTAAACCAGGATGCGCCTTCACTGACAAGACCATATAGCTCAGTATCAGTTACGGCCTTCCATAAGGATGGAATAGCTACAGTGATAAGCCATTGGATATCATCCTTGAGTGACCACAACACGTTCCGACCACCATAATAGATCATGGCACCAAGTCGATAACCGCGTGAAATGGCCCAGACAATTGGTTGCCAGACAATAGCTAACCAAACATCCGCCATATCATTTGCCAGCTGCTTCCAATCATGTTGTTTAGCAAACCGTTGCCATGCATCACCAAATTGAATAGACGTCTTGTTGATTCGTCGACATACATGAACTGTGCCAATACATGTTTGATCAATACAGTAGACAGTTGTTGGGATAGCAGTGTGTACCACGTAATTTTTAGTGTTCTGCCAGGCATAGACCCCGCGTGTCAACCACCACGTTTCACATTGTTGATATTTCTTTGGTAACCAAACTGTCACCTTGTCAAATAGCCAGGCATCAATAACAGGGGCCGATTTTTCGAGAAACCAAAGTGTCCAAAAGACAACGTTACGAATGCAATCCAATAAGGCACGAATAACAATATAAACAGTGGCTAACGGCATAGCCAATATATAATGAATAAGTGCTAGCTCATCCTTTTTTTTGGGTCGTTGTCGATCGTCTTTGTCGTCTTCATTCATGTTGTTCTCGTAATTTTCATTATCTGTAGGTTTCTTTTTGTCGGCTGAGCTTTCATCATATTGTTGTTGTTGAAATTGAGGGGCTACGTCGTTATCATGATGATTGGATCGAGATTGAGTATTATTTTTGTTGATTTGGTCGTTCCGCCATGTTGGATAATCTTGACAAAGCCAAAAAAGCAAAAGTAATAGAGATAGAAAAATCAACCCTCGCCAGGAGAGTATAAAAGAAAAAAATAAGGCCTTTAGCGGTATCATTATTATTATAAAGGAGTATGTGTTGGAAAAAAGAAGAAAAAGGAATGGAGAAACTAAGGTTCAAAAAACATTAAACTTGTTGGAAGGGCCAAGATTTTTTGAATTGTTTTTTCTTATTTGTTATAAATTGCTTGGCAGGAAGCAAAATTATGCAAAACAAAAAACAAAAGGTCTCATCTAAGAAAAAAAAAGTCTGTGTCACTCTCACACCAATCCCAAATGAAAACTGTAATAATAATTATTCAGTTTTTGGATTATTCTAATATAAAATATATTCCTTTTAAAGTGTCGCGTATGTACAGAGTAATAATAATAATAATGGGGGAATGGAGATGCATTAGGGTGTATTATGAGTACGTCGAGAAGGTGTTGCTGATTGACGTCGTCTGGATCGCTTAAATCGTGTTTCACGGCGTAGGCGTCTATTGTTACAAAAAAAAAAAAAAAAATTAGCTCAAGCGTAATTGAATGAATTATTCTTAAGTTGTATAAAATAGGACGCCATATTTTACCTCATATTACGTTCTTGTGCAATTAATAATTTCTCCAATTCTTCATTCGATAATACTTCCATCTGTGGCGCCCAACTTTCTGCATCCTCTATATTTCTGAAGCCATTCACCAGTGGTTCAGCCAACTCTTCACTTAATGACTATAAAACAGAATATCAATGAGAATGAATATATATTTAAATATAACTTAGATAATATTTCTGTGCTTTCTCAAATACACACATACCTCATCAACCCATTGTCTTTTATGTCTGTAAAGTTGTTCTCGAATAGCATGTGCAATGATGGAAACATATTCTCCTCCTAATCCAGCTTCGGCTGCCAATTGCTTACTAAATATTTCGGGTGCATTATTGGATGTATTGTTCAAATCCCATTCAAAGCGATCTCGTAAATTAATTTTTCCAATTTGTAAATCAAGCTGATATATAGATAAAACGAATTTAGTAACATTATACTTTTATATAAACAATTATCTACCCTGATCCTTTTTTTTGCCTTACGTTGATTACGACTCGAATACTCTCTGAAGGTAATTCAACTTCGTGTACCGATTCAAAATCTATCACTTGGTTCCGTATTGATTCAGCAATCAGTGGTACAAACTTAACGGCTGGAAGTTCCAAATCCTCACATAATATCTCTGCAAACTTTTCAGGTGCTAAAAATTGTTCTAAATAATATATTCATTCAATTAGTTTTTTTTTTTTTTTACATTCTCCTTCAATTCTTCTCTCTATCTCTGTCCCTTTCCGTTCAATTTTACCATTCATATTCCACAAAAACGCGTCTCGTAACTTTATCTCGTCCAAATCAATATCTAATCGAATGGGTACCAATACTTCTTCCATTTTAGATGCTCTTTCCAGTTCTCTCTCTGGCGGATAAATATGATTCTTTTTGCGAATCACTTTACGTAATTGCATTTCTGGTTGACCTTGTTGTTGCTGTTGGCTACCAGGTGTTGCTGATGCACGGACCGACCCACCAGCTATATTAGCATTAGCGACTGCTTGTGCAGCAGCAACGGCCGATCGTGTCCGCATCCCCGATGATGGTGTTCCTTCGTCCGAATCTTCTGCATATTCTTCAAAATCATCGTCTGATTCTGGAGCAAATCGTGCCTTTTTATTGTTCAAGTAACTTGTTGGCAATAACAGCGCGTTGTCCTCAGATTGTTTTAATCGTGCTGGGTATGTCGAATAAACACCTTGTAAATTATGCGATAATCCTCTATTAATCATTTGTGGATACATGGGTTGTTGATGGGGGTATGGAACACGTCCTTGAAAACCAGGTGGGTAGTGTTGCATGTGAGGTGGAGGCTGTTGCATTGGGAAATGGGATGGAAATGGTTGTTGCATGTGTTGCATTTGAGTAGGATGTTGTGGATAATATTGGAATGGAGGTTGTTGTTGCTGTTGTTGTGGATGATGCATTGGCATACCACTAGGTGTTGGATATGCCCCATTTGCTTGCAAAGGAATGGACATTTTTTTTATAATAAATGAAGAAAAAAAAAAAGCAGCCAGCAAAATAAAGGTGTGCGCGTTGTGTAATCCGTCCCTAAGTCAGCCCAGTTGGAAAAGAGCTTGGTTTAATCTCTCACCACTTGTTAAATTGCCGCTGTCTTACATTTCCGGTTTTTTTTCCTGCTGCTTGGAAACCAACAGCAACCCCATCCCGGTTTTTCGTCATGAAGCGCTCTACAAGTGAACTTGCCTCTTCTTATAATGGCGTAAGAACACAGTACGTTTCTAATATTAATTCTATCGTTAAAATGAAAATGGGGAAAAAGAGAATCTTATTCGTTGCTGAAATAGACGCGATCGTCTTTTTGATCTATGTGACCCTAAACTTAAAATGACTTTGTTTCCTCTTTTCTGAACGTGTGGGAATTCTATAGAGATCCCAATGACGCGATCCACAGTAATGACATGGATTATATGCAAGCCATTGGTGCTGATTGGATGCAGGTACATTGGATAATATTACATAGATAACTTCGAACGGGTAGAGACTGACCTATGCTCTTCTGCGCAATAAAAAAAAAGCTACGCCTGACAGATCTCGAGTCACCCAACATCCAAGTACAAATACAGGTACACTTTTTTTTAGATTCATATCTAAATAAATTTATTCAACATGTTATTAAATTATATTTATGTAGTGTCTTAGAAGAGTTAGCTCTGTTATTCCCATATTATTACATGATCAACAGCAAACAGTATTAGGCTCTTTACTACAAATATTTCATACAACCAATAGTGAGGAAATCAAGGTAAAATACACTGAATTTCTTATAAAAATTATATATGGACTTCCATAGTAAATAATGATTTCATCTTGTTTAAATAGTCTATTGTTATATCACTTGTTCAAAAATTTATGGTGATACCTCAAGTGAATGGGCCACTCATGTTGAAAGACTTGGTTGAACGGGTATAGATGATTTCTCTTCATATCACGTATTCATATACGTTTGTTGCACATGAATAACAAAGATATATTTACGCTTCATTATTATATAGTTATCCTCGAGTTCAACAACAGTACGCACTTTATTATATAATTGCATACACGATTTCCTTAAGGTAAGCTTTTATATGACTGAGTCACAAACGTGCTCTTAATCATGATATAGCATAGTATTTAATTTCTGTATTCTTTATAGACACGGCAGCTATTCACCACCGAAGTCAATTATGAATTAATGAAAGACCTATATGAAAAAGTGATTTTAGAATTTGAGGATCCTGATTATCGTGTTCGTGCAGTTTGTATTCGGCTCTATTCACTTTTGCCATTTGTGTTTAGGGCATATAAAGATTCCCAAATGGTTATCCTTGAGAATCTAAGCGAAATGAAAGCTCAAAAGCTTATCAGCCGATTTGTTAGGGACAATGATCCTCGAGTGCGCAAAGTAAGCCAAACGCTCTTTCTATGTACCAATTCGTTCCTTCTACCTCTATGGCGTGCTGTTATTTTTAACCAAGAAACTGCGTTCCAATATTTAGAGTGCTCTTGATTCATTAGTGGATATGCATTTGCGCGGATCACCACTTTATGATGAGCTTTATGCCTTGGCTGTGATATCACTGCGAGATGACTTTGAAGAAGTTAGATTAGGGGGACTTAATCTCATATGGTATTTACATACAAAATACTTCTTGAGAGGAGGAGAGGATGACGAGCAATATTAATCATTTTGTACTCATGGTAAATAACTGATACCAATAGGGCTGTGAGTTCATTGAATCCTCAAATTCTCTTATGGCTGCAAAACGATGGTTCAAACGAAAGGGTTCGTTTGATTGATGATGCATTTACGAAAATCTGTGACTTAGTAAACGATGTATCTGTGGTTATTCGAACAAAGGCCTGTGTGATCATGTCATCATACCAACATGTGAATGCAGATGTATTATCACAAACATTTAGTAAACAAATCATGTCACGATTAAAGCGTAGAGTGGGTCGTCAAAAAATGCAAAGGAAGCATGAAGTGAGTATGGATTTTTTTATATGTATTGAATTATGTATCATCAACATTAAATAAATTACAATGGAATATGTTTTAATAGATAATTCCAGTACCAGCAGGGGATCAAGATATGGAGTCAGAAGAAGTTCGTATTATGGATTCTGGCGCTTGCGGTGCATTCGTTCATGGTCTTGAAGACGAGTTCCAGGAAGTTCGCAATGCATCTATTGGTATATTTTTAAATATATATTTATATGGAATATTGTTGAGCGATATAATGATATTGTAATATATTTATATTGTAAATTTATAATAGATTCCATTTGTGAACTTTGCATGTACCATGGTCATCTGGTGAACAAAGCGGTTGATGCTCTTGTTGGTAAGCTACCCATTGCTATATTTTTCCTCTTCTCGCTTGCTTTTTTTTTTATTCAATTTCTAACTATCCTTTATTTGGTGTTGCCTCTAGATATGTTTAATGATGAAATCCCTCAAGTTCGTATTAATGCAATTAATAGTTTACGAAAAATTGGTACCCGATGGCCTCTTAAATTTGATCTAGAACAACTGGAGATTGCGACTGGTACATTGGATGATTTTGATCAAATAACTCGATTTGCAACACATGATTTATTAGCGTAAATTTGAAAGAAAAAACAATAACTTGAAAAAGGAATTATAATACATAGTTGCTAACGATACAAATCATAATTGTCTATAGTGTTGTTGAAATTGAAAATGAAGAATCATTAAAACTATTAATGACAGAATTAATGGGAAATATCAAACGATATCCTCAAGATTTATTATCCATATATCGATGTATCAAAGAACTTGGAAAGCGGCACCCTGAACTTGTTTGTAAGTTTCTTTTTTTGCTATGAATAATACTAAATCTGTCGAGAGAAATGCATAATTAAACTATAATTGTATTGTTTTTTTTGAATAGCTAAATGTCGAAAAAGCTTATTCGATATTGATCATCGATACATGACTAAAGAACCTAATACTGAAAGCCCCAGTTGTAAGTAATACTATTGAAAATATTACAATTTTTTGTCATGTCTCTGAAAGACATTCGCCACTAATTATAGATCTAATGAATAGATACTGCTCATGTTCTACTTCTTGTTAATGCAGTCGTATCACAGCCATCATTGGCCACCAATCTTCCGGCTTATATGTTTCAACATTTTGCCTACTATCGACGGAAATATCCAGATTGTGTTCAGGATTTACGGGTAAAAAAAAAGACAAATTCATTACATTAAGCACTTATTTTGTTTTCATAATAATGTATAACTTTTTTTTCACTAGGCACTTCATGAAAATGGATTGATGAAAAGTCCAGAATATGCAAGTTATGATGGATTCGTATCAGAGACTGGTAAGGGATTTAAACCCATAAAAATTGAATAGTTTTATTTTAATAGCGTGATCCGAAGAGCAATGAATTATATAAAATGGTTTTTGAATGCTGACATGTATATGAAGTGGCGAAGATGAGTCTTCGAGATATCACCGATTATACACAAAATACATCGCATTTACTTCAAATTATTAAGCGACAAGCAGAGCAAGGAGAGTATTCTGCAGCACTAGTTAGATGCCAGGATGCAATAAAGTAAAGTTGGGTCGCATATGTGAAAGATAATATTTTTTGGTGCTGAATAGTATGATATTTGATTATGAAAAAAGAGCACTTTTATTGACATTAACCCATTATTACCGTTGTTATCTTTATAGAAACTATAAATACATTAGTACATTAAAACCATCTGGAATCGTTCACCTGGCAATTGCATATTTAGAATGTTATGAATTGGTATTAAGGGTAAGGAAATGCTATGTTCTTTTGTTTTATTATCATATATGAGAATATTCTATTATTGATTATTTACGTATGTAATATATTAGATAAAACAAAACTTTGGTACTTCTTCATTTTCAGCCACTGCTCAAATTGCTGCTGCCGATCTATTACAAGCATCCTATATTATGCAGTACTGTTTTATCGGTCTATCATCAAAGAATCTACAAGTAGCAATCTATTTCCGTATACTCGTTGGAATTATATGGACATTTGGAGTGATCAAAGATATGCTAGCGTAAGTCTCTGTTGCTATAGGAAAAGTCAACATTATGAAGCTATGATGACGAATCTAATAACCAAGCTCTCTATCTATACATTAGAACCAGTCCTGCTATCAAGTTTCAAAGTATTTTTATCTCCTTTGTTAATCGTATTGACCAGATGTCGAAGTATGTTAAAAAATATCGTCTTTATGGATTGGATATCACTTCCGATTTTCTAATCTATTTCACAATTTAGGTTCATCGATAAGGATATGTATCAAAAATTATCTATTGGTGATCTAAGAAGTATTCTTATGAAAATAAGCACTGATCCCACAGCAGCTAAATGGGTTGGATTACATTCATTCTTAACAGTAAGTGAGCATTTTTATTCTGTTTTACTTTAGTAAATAACTTTCACTGCGATTAACTGATTTGTTTAAAAAGGAATTTCTCCCATTGGATTTGGATATGGATAACGCTGTTAAACATACCAGTGCTGAAATTACCAGTCCACAACCTAATATTGATAAACCACTCAAATTCAAATCTGATATCCGTGTTAGCCTGGATGTCGAGGCAAATATCTATAATTCAAGTGATATTTATGACATCGCAATAGAAGTAAGGCTAATTTTTTTAAAGGAGAGCCTCTATGGTCAAAAGTTAGGCTTTATTTTCATTTTGGATATTTTTATATTCACGACCACTTTATCACGCTTATTACTAAAATAGATCACCAATCCTGATCGAACCACACAAGTTTATTGGCCCGTATCAAATGATTTCGTACCAACAACACCTCTATGTTATAAACTGAAAGCCAAAGTTGAATTACGTTACCCGGGCTGGACAGGTAATAAAGAAAGAGTTATAATAACTTTATAATATACTAAATATCATTCACTTGTGAATGTTATATATAGAGCCTTGCAATATTATATTACGAATAGTTCGATCCTTTGAACCAGATTTAGCTGGATTGGATGGATATATTATGAAATATCCAAACGCTGAGGTAACAACCACTGCGCACTCCACTCAACAG
Organism: Phascolomyces articulosus; assembly: GCA_025677815.1. Lineage (NCBI taxonomy): Eukaryota > Fungi > Mucoromycota > Mucoromycetes > Mucorales > Lichtheimiaceae > Phascolomyces > Phascolomyces articulosus. Next base: position 579,156 of record JAIXMP010000003.1, on the reverse strand, counting down.
TCGAATATTATTGTATCCATTCCAATCAGTGAACCTGTACTCTACTCAATTCATCCTTATTCTAGAAAAACCCAAACATCCTCTGTACGACCTGTGTTCGTATAAACAAAAAAATAGCTTTCCCTTCTCTATCACTGAAAATATCATGTACATATAACTTTACACTTAATAACACCATCATTTGCACGACCATATTCACTCACCAACATTAACATATTAGTTGTATATGTAAACAGTGCAGATAAAATAAATCTTCAATCAAAATACGCAAGTACTATTTCTTACGCTTACTCTTGGTATTTGATTTATTAGTATTTTGTTTGATGAATCCACAATCTTCTAAAGCAGTCCTTGCACAATTGTTGATATGTTTGAATCTATCGGCTCCAAGTTGGATACCTAATAAATAACAATAGTAAAAGAGTGTAATCTTTTAGTATCTAAACCACATTATTGTTTCATATATGAATAGAAAGGGTGCAGATTATACAGTACCTCCATACCACCGACTCACAACAACTACTACATTCTTGACATCTGTAAGCTGTAATAGATGACCCAATCGACCTGATAATATTATTTTTAGTATATTGATCCAAAGCTTACTCTCTCTTTTTTTTTTGAAGTTTCATGACTCACCACCAGCAGCCGATTCACCGTCATCATCATTATCTTGTAAAATATGACCATCAGGTTGTACAATCCGATATGCCATGATATTATGCGTCGCCTTTGCAACTTTTTTATCCTCAAGTAATTTTAAGATAACCGCTCTTACTTGCTCTTGTTCGTGTACTTCAGCAACATGCGCCTTGAATACAGATTTTCGATCCACAATGGGCTCGGGACTTGTGTAGATAGGTGGAGCAACAACTGAAATTCGATTTGTCCTAATCTCCTTTGTGTTATATTCTTCTATTGGAACCTTTTGGGGGAAAAAAACAGAAAAAGAAATGGTTTCCATGTCACAACGCGAACACCACATGTATAAGCGAAACGATACATGACTGATTTTTTTTTTTTTTTTTTTTGGAGAAGACCCAATATACTTGTATCGTTTCGCGCGTTTCCACAGAAACCCTCTCTCTCTCTTTCTCTCTCTTTTATATCATACCTCATCTTTGGTTTGTTCTTCTTCAAGTGTCTGAAGCTTAAACTGCTTGCATAACGCATCTTCATCTGGTTTTTCGATTTCGTTTTCCAAGAAATCGCGTAACCAATTGATCCATTCGAATAAAATGACCTCACCAGGTTGAAACATGGCTTGGAATTCATTGTCAATCGTTTGCAACATGGCATCATCCACTTTGTGTGTCCCACAGTAAACTGAAGAGACTTCGTAGACAGGGGGATCATTGCTGGGATAGGTGGGCGGGAAAAAGAAGCGCACAACCAGTATCCGTGGCGACCGCAAGTTTTCATCGTCTTGATCCAAGTTAAGAGTGACAACATATGAATCGTGAGTGCCTTTGAGTCCTTTTTCTTTTTGAATAAATTCGGGCCCATAAATGGCTTCTAGTGCCACATATTCTTCCTCTTGTAGATCGCTGTTCTCGGACATGATCAATCAATGTTTTTTTTTATGAAATGAAGGAAAATGAAATATTTGTTTTTATGATAATAGTAGTAGTAGTAAACAAATTATTATGAAATAAGACGGAAAATGATGAACTTTAGCTGTGTCTCGCAAAAAGTCACACACGATTGAAAAAAAAGAGTGATATATATCACAAAACAATGATATAAATCGTTTTTTTAAGGTGATAAAGATGATAAAGCTCTTGGTCCCCCAATTTCGTTGCTTACTTTTCCATCCAGATAACGTTGTGTTAAAAATGTATCCTTTTTGCCATTACATGTTATAGATATTTCTCGCCATGGTTCCTTCCAAACAACAGAATAGGTCACTTCAGGGTCATCCTTGGTGACAACCGTTTTTAACCAATCCAAAAACTGATCTGTAAAATTCATACAAGCCGATGGTTCCTATAATGAATAGTAGATTAAATAGAATAAATGCTATTAATTTCGATATTATTATCTGATGTAGATAGAAAGCAAAATTAGCATAGAACATACCCACATATTCTGTTTTCCTCGTACTTGACGTGGGATCTCGAGTGTCTTGATGGTTTCAAGGTGGCTCAAGACACCATCATCGTCACGAAATCCACATATCACCCTAGGGACCCCGACAAGAAATGATTGTGCCCAAAACTTAAGTAGTTTATACCTAACAACATAATATAAACATCATATAAGAATTCAAAATATAGTGAAAGAAAGAACAGAAGGAATTGGGATTCATTTACTTTTCAAACGATATCTGTTGTCGTTCCACATCTATGCGCCTTGATGTTTTAAGTTCAATATACTGTTTCAACGGGGAGCCTTCTCCATTGCCTGGTTTCAACCCTATATAGATACAAAGAAAAATAACCGAAGGGGATATGTCTCCGTTTTAGTATAAAATAAGCTAGAGAATGAAAGAATTTTTTTCGTCGGGCGTTACCTTCAATACAGTCCACTTCTGCACCCATGATAACAGAACTATTACCAAGTCTTGTTCGTACTACCACACAATATTGCACATTGGTATTAGGTGGCTCCAATGTCTCATCAACCGCTGGTGCATCACCGTTTGGTTCTGATGTAGTACACATGGCTTCAAATTGGTATCCCCAATAGCTCATTATTTTTTGACGTTCATTCTTGCTAGTTTCACTAATTCGTTTCTGTTCTGTTTGTTGCTCTTCGATATAAATGGTACCCTATAATAACAATTTTACAAATATATTTTTGGTTTAAAAAAGAAATTGATAGGTACATGTACTAATCCACCAAATGCTAAATATTACCTTGTGGCGAGTGACTCGCAGTTCCCAAGGTTCATTTCGTGAAAATGGAGTAGCAAATAATTTGGTCATGATACCACGCCAAGTAATCTTTTTTTTAACGAAAAAAAAATCTTAATGCCATACAGCCTCGATGACCAAACGTTTTTTTTTTTTTGATCTGCTAACTTACGATATCTGCATTAGTGTTGTGGTTATCCACTTCATTTTTTGATTTTGCATCCGTTAACGCGTCTAACAATGTATCGATATGTTCGGGAATAGTTTCATCACGTTGAATAAACCGGTCATAGTTATATGAAAGTGAAGGTGTTGCAGGTGTCAACTGAGGTTTGGCATAGTACTTCTATTTATATGTTATGTTTTGTTTTGTTGTCATCACCAAAAAAGTTAATGACAAAAATAATGAAGTAATCCATCTCTTCCTATAGACATGCATTATATTATATTTTCTATATTCACTCCATTATTCAATGATTTTTACCAGTTCTCGATTGTCAAACCAAACTCGACGATCACCATCTATGCTGTATGAATTGACTTCAACAGGTTGCTTATATTCAGGAAAACGACCAGTGTATCGATGAGCAGGTAAAACACGAAAGCTCGTCTTTTCAGAATCACCATGGAAACGTTTGGAAGCTGATGCCATAGGGTTGTTATGGTCAAAAGATTGTTTTCGTTTTGACATGTTTCAACTGGGATGAATGAGATTTTATACGCGTGTAGAGGTGGGAGGTTAAAGTAAGGTTTAAGGTTGATAAATTAAACCTGTTTTATCCACCTGAAAATATTATAGTCCAAATTTTCTGGCATGAATGTTTCCTTGGGATGACAACGCGTCGTCAATTATCTCCATGTTATTCTGATAATACTCTCAAATTCTTAAGAGTTTATTATGAAATAGGAAATATCATGTACCTTTCTTTTCATAAATACAAAATGTTTCAGCCGTTTTCTTATGCAATGAGCGGCAAATATGAATATATTTCAAACTTTTTTTTTTCAAATCTGGTTGTTTTAGGATCTGTTTTATAAGTCTTGAATATTTCGCATCTTCCTGTATATAATCTTGAATTATTTTACATCTTCGAATATTTTACTACTGAATTTATTTTTTCTAAGGTGTACTCTTGTTTATATACTTATATTCAAAGAATCCATGAGAATATACACTCCACACACACACACATTTATATATACATATACGTATAACATGTATTTATCGAATAAAAGTAATACCTCCTTCTTCAATGCATCGGAAGTGTGTAATAATATATAGAAGATCAGCCTGCATATTATAAATTTAATATACGATGTTATTAATTAAATATGGCACTAAAATACAGTTATTACCAAAGTCTAAATTTTGTACGAACGATGTATCAACGAACACATAAATAGGTCATTTTATTGACGTATAAAAAAAGGAGAGGGAGTTGCAGTTACCATTTAATCAAAACAAATATTAAAAAAAATACCTAAAACAAAAAATAAACCACTAAAGAAAGGTCTTAAAAGAGATAAGAAAGGATATAAAAAATTGGCATATACTGGAAAAAATAACTATGGTATATAAACTTCTTGGCTGTCTTGCAGCCAAATAATAACTCTTTGGAGCCGTAATAAGATATGTATTGTAAGGGTATGGAGATGAGAAAAAATGTGAAGGACCAAAAAAAAAAGAAGTATTATATAAGAATAAGCAGCAAAAAGATATATATATATATATATATATAATAGACTTTTGTTAAAGTATTACGATTTATGTGTCGTGAAGGGATTTGAAAATGACAAAGAATGTTTTGATTTTCGCTGTTGCTGTTCATTGTATGATTGTGCTAAAAATGACAAATCCATGTTGGACATGCCTTCTTGAATACGTGGCAAATCCCCTAAGGAGATAGGATCCATGGAAGATTTTCCAAAGGTGTCATCTTGTCCTGCAGCTGTTGTTGCTGTTGAATATTCAGAACACCAACTCGCAGTATGTTCTCGAAAGGACCGTTTTCCATCGATGGATGTCTGAGGATAGCGTCGACCATTTTGTTGGTAAGAATAACGAGTGCTACCACCACAGTCCATACTATCGCGAACCATCGACTTTTGTTGTACAACGGCTGTGGATGGATAGGTGGGTTGTTTTTGTTGGTAGGATGAAATCGATTGCATTGAGGGTGATTTACTACCAGCCACAAGAGCAAATGCACTTGAGGATCGTTTTGTACGCGTGGGACTTTCCACTGTAAATACGGTAGCGGAAGCGTATAAGGATGATCGTGTGAGTGTGATTAATGTTGCAAGAATAATTAAGAGCCAGCCACCGGTAGCAGCAAATGCTATACATAAAGAGAGAGAGAGAGAGAGAGAATGTGAAAGTTAATATTGCATTATATATAACACAGTTTTATACATCATATATTCCAAATAATATTAACAATAACATGTGCATACCTAATATAATTGAATTACTTAATAAACTACATGCTTGACCATATACTTGTACAAATTCTGAATTGTCTGTTCGGCAAGGAGATGAAACTATTAAATAGTATAGAATCAAAATATAAGAATATGACAAATAGTTTTACTTAAGTCGAATATATATAACGATGATATATAAACTCACCATTATAGTTTGTCATGATAATTGAAGTTGCTGAAGCCCAAAGACCAATGAGAACGACGCCTGTTGTCATTTCCAAAGCCAAAATAGTTTTTGATGGTGCAAATGGGCGATTATCCATTAATTGAAGGAATACATGAAGGTGAAGACATAATAATAATGACGAGCCAAGTAATGATATAGCACCTATGACGAGAAGCATATGATCTTGTGGACCAGCATCGGATGTAATTAAGCCCAAATTTGAATTACTTGAAACATTTAAGGCAATAGCATTCAAGACAATGACAGCTATGCTTATCCATTGAACCAGTACCAGTAACGTAATATGAGCAATTGCATCGTGTTTTGCTTTAAATGTCATAATTGAAAATTGCGTGTATTATTACTATGGTATATTAATGGTTATTGATAAATAAAATAAATTTGAATGATAAGGGTGATGATAAAAATGATGGAATGGGGTGAATAGATAACAAAGAACCTTTCAAAGAAGTGTTGTATTCTTCTATTCAAAAAAATAAAAAATAAACTACAAAAAGAAGAAAAAGTGGAAATCAGAACCAAGAGAAACCGAGAAAATAAAAAGTTTTATCAACTATATAAAAAAAATAAAACGCGGTAAACAAAAAAAAAGTTAAATTTCTCCCTAACTATTATTAGGTGATAGTACTAACTAAGAATAAGATAGTCTATGATGATAGAGTAATAGTAGTAGTCTTTTCATCATCTTTTTCTTTAATTCTCTCCTTGACAACAATATGTTACTCTAGTGAGGAAATAATAAAAAAAAATATTAAGTAGGTAGGTGCTAAAGACAAAAATCCCCGCATCTTCTTACTTTGGAAATGTGTACAATGCAACTTCTGACGACAAAAGCATGTTATTTTTTTTATACTACAGCATCTTACTGCTACTAAGATCATGGTCACGAAGACAGATCACGATGATGAGGAGTAAGACAACAATAATTTTGAATTGTTTTCGGAAGCAACAGCATGATATAGTAATTGAATTATTCTATTGAAAAACTTAAAGTATAATATAACCATTTTTTACCTTTTTTTTTTTTTTTAAAAAAAAAACAGTGAAAAAACGACATAAGTAGTTATATATAATTCCTGTGTAGGGTAGATTTTAATTTATATATATATTTGACTTACAAACGAAAAACTTCATCAACCTCCTATAGTCTTCCTCCTTCTCCTTCGCCCCTTTTTTTCCTATTTTTTTTTTTTTTTTTCAAAAGTCCCTTAGAAAAATGTCTGATCTTAATCTTTCACACGAAAAATCCAAACTTTTGGCCCTATACCTACTGGGTACATTTTTCTCTATGTTTGTATACACGTGTATATACTTTTTTTTTCAAGGAGTATTAAGAGGAGGATGAGAAATAAAGGAGGGATATATAGAGCATAAAATACTTACTGGTGAGTGATAATTACAAACTATTATACACAACAATTGAAAATTAAATACCGTGCGTGATTATCCAATTTATTATGCTACGTAATAAATAGCAAATACAGTTTACAACAGAGAAACCAACAAATAAGCAAATGATCGCTGTGATTTTTATCTGTCATATCCATGACAATCATTATTGTTATTGTTAATTATTATTACTAACACTACTACTATATAAATAGCATAGTCCACTTTTCCTTCTTATATGACCATCACCATCAGTATGATAGTATGTAGTTTTATTCAAGTATCATCTATAGCAAAAAAAAAAATGGATAGGAGTCCGTAATACCCAAAGTTCCAAATGTAACGAACAGTCTGTAAAAATCTAATAAACTAATTTTATCAATAAACGATACAAAGTATGGTAGTAGATACAGATAATAATTATATTAGGAGACCCTTCTGCTTGATTTCCCTTTTTTACATTGAAGAAAAGATATCTGGAATCCATCTACTTATCGTGCCGACAACAATATGCAACCATATACTACTACTATTGGAAATCAACAACTTGTTTGACTTAGATTTTCATGTGTTTCAATATATACAAAGAGTTCAGTTTATTTCAGATATAAAAAATATGTACATGATGATGATAGTAGATCAGTCGATATTTTCTTCCTATCCACGGAATTCTTGTAACACGTCCTATAATGCATAGTACCCAAGAAAAAAATCAGACTTTTTTGTATTCTGTGATCCACTTATATATACCTAATAGATTCCTCCTTTACCTCAGTTACATCCATAATTTCATCCACTGTAATTTTTGTTTGTTTCTTTTTTTGAGCCGATTTACAAGCTTCTTCTGCTAATCGTTCCATGAACATGATATAGTCCATATAAATCTATAATGTATAAAACAAAGAGAGAATCAAGATTAGTATAGGAGAAATATAAATGAAAATTTTAATATATATATATATATATACAAACCATATGTTCAACATATTTATCCAAATCTATATGAGATGGTAAACGTTTTTTAATATTTTGACGAATCCGACTTGAATCGTTGTTCATATTTTTCTTTACGCTGATATGGAGAAAATGGAAAAGATGCAACTTTAAATTTGCCGGAGGAAGAAATATGTAACAGAAACAGAATGTTATTACAAAAGACGCGTATCAATTTATACATTACTAGGTATACCATTATTATTATTATTAAATGGGTACTTTAGCAAATGTATCGATTTCAGTTCAGTTTTTGAAGTCTTATATCACGTCATTTAGCTCTTATTTTTTATGATTATTCAAATATACAACCATTAAACATAAGATGGTTAATACTTTAAAGGTGGTATCATATATTGTTACTTGCCTGCTGCTTTTTTTTTAAAAAAAAAAGTCTGATTTTAGTTTTTGGAGTAAGAAAATGCATTATGGCTCAACATATTTCATTATAAATACTTGGAGTTGTTATAAATTCTTGTTTTTTTAATAGAACTAGAGTCGTTGAAGTTATTAGAGTCCTATACACCAATTATTTGTAGTTGTAGTACTCTCAGTAACTAGCCATAGGCGTACGGACCGAAACCAGTACAGCGAAAGTTTTTGAAAATCCTCACAGGAGAATACGTTTCATGGATTGAAAATAAAAATACGATCATTATCGAATTAACTCTATATGATGAAGAGATGTGTAGCTTTCTACCGTCACTGATTTCAATGTGGTATATATCTTCAGTATTTGTAAAGATATGGAGGAAATTTACGGTACTGATTTCAGTACAGTCAGGGCATTAAGCACCCATTAACATTTTCATTGTTATTATTATTATTATTATAACCAAAATTGGCTGTTATTCCAATAAATGATGGGTTACCCTTTCCTATCAAACATTGTATGATACCATCAATAAATTACAAATAGTTGAAGTATCGATATGTATTTATGGATAACATTGACAGATATGTTTATTGAAGAATAATGGAGACTATATATATATAAGGCAGTACAAAATGGATTACTACCAGCGATTTTTTTCAGACTATGGGTTTATAAGATCTATAAGGAGTTTCTTACAAGATATTATAGTATTTAGATATTATGTATTTGGTTATAACCAAATATATTATAATCCTTGTAGCCAATCTTTCCACCAGAGAAGGACTGCCACAGCATGGAAGGTCAAAAAAGGTACGTATCATGGAAGAAAAAAAGAGGTACCTTATCAAGTGCTACAAGAAGATGAAGATAGTATGAGCAGGAACCAAAGTATTTATTGTAGATGATGATGGAAGCTGATCAGAACCAGAGTGGCATGGGCAACTTGAGCAAAAGGTCCAAAACCTGAGAATCATGGATAGGTAGAGCAGGACCTTGTCGTTTGATTGATGAATGGATGATTTAAAATAAAAAGGATAGGGGTAATAAAAAAAAGTATAATTATACACATATTGCTACCGTGTACTTCCCTTGAGGGTGGATAGGATATAACACGTTATGTTCCAGTTACACTACTTTTTGTTGAAAGAAGGATTTTTACAGAAAGTCATAATGAATCAATTAATAAATCATATGATAAATAGTGTTCTTATCAAGATTTATAAGCTAAAGTTGACACTTAATAGGCAGCAAAGGTCTTAATACACGTTCATAATTGTTCATAGTATATTTATCTTTTTTTTGGGTCATCTTATATATAAAAAATACATAAGAAATTAACAACTATTGCAACTGAATACTACTCTTAATTATAACAATAAATTACTATGCATTACCGATCTTTCCACTATTATAGAACCCCCAAACTTTTTGTAACTTCATCTCGATCCCCTCTTGTAACCTTTAATGGCACAATTTTAACAACTCCAGAGCTCTCATAGATTCACAAGTTGCTACTCTCTGATAATCTATACCTATGTCTAGCAAGTGACAAAATCTACCATCCTCAATTATTACTTTTTCACACATACATTTATACTCAAATGGATTATAAACAATATGTTTGTTTACTGCTATAAAATGCAGATAAAAGAAAAGATCACTAAGCAGAGTTTATGAGGGATCAAAATATTCGCCACCACTAAATTATGCTAAGTGGCATAACACAATGAATAACTCCCATTGGCTGCACTATATCGAAATATCATTGGACGGGGAAACCCTAACCACTGTTGGCTCGCCGCTGGGTGCTGATCATATTCTTCGACACCTCTCTCCTTTCATAAGAAATATTTATTCGAATTCAAAAAAAAAACAGACACACGTACACACAAATCAACATACAACATCAAGAACTTTACGAAATACACCAACCTCTCTATCTCTTTTCTCCCTCCCTTTTTTTTTGTCCTATCAACTACGTAGTTCCAACCAAATATAATGGCTGGTAATTGTTTTTTATAAATCTTCTTTTTTTTTTCTTCTTCTTTTATACTAGTGGATGCCATCGTTTTTATAATTCGAAACACATTGGGAATGAATGGAGCGCAATGTTTTTTTTTAGCTCCTTTCAAACTTGAAACAATGGGGAAACGTATAACAACACGGATTTCTATTTTTCATTATTATATTTTTTACTTATCGAAAACGGAACAAGAAAACCTTACTGATATATCCCCTTTTCTTTTTTTTTTTATCTCTCTTATCAATTTCTCAAAAAAAAAGACCTCGGGTTCGATTTTACAGACGAACACGAAGATTTCGATACGAATAACGATACTGTCTTTGCACCATCGACACCATCGAAGACAGAAAGCGATGAAAAGTCAAAGACATTAATGTCGGAAACGCCCAAAACGAATAATATGACACAAACGACAGAGGAGCATCATAATGACGTTGAAGATATACAGCAACACCATGAACCACCCACGTTTAACGGCGTATCCATTCACGAAACACGAGGTTTAGAAAATAATACCCATCACGATATTCATGATAATAATAATAACGATAATAACAATGACACAGATAATCGCATACAATCAAAGGAAGAGGAGGATAAGGAACAACACAATGAGTCAGTCAAAGTAACAGAACAAAGTAAAGATTTTGACGATGAACCATCAGAAGAATACCAAAATCAAGATGAATACCCTGAATCTACACCTGCTGAAGGATTTAGTACAGATTCATTATTACAAGTCATGTCAGAAGGTAAAAAAACAAAATGGGAAGAGAGGAACTGGAATTTGGATTGGATCAAAAAGAAAAAGAGAGAGATACTCCATCAAATTTATTCACATTTTTATAAAAAAAAATATTTTAGAAGTCTCTGCTGATGATCTTGAGGATGAGTTAATAATGGATGATTCATTAACACCTATGGAACGAATCTATATGTTCAATAAAAGTGACATGATAATTCACAGGTACCTAAAAGGTTTGCGGGAAAGAAAAGCAGAAGAGAAAGGGAAACAAGAGGAAGGATAGGAAAAAAATTGTTGTTTATTTATATATTTGTATACTAAATCATAAAAATTCTTTCTGTTTTCAGATTACTTGTTGCAAAAGAATTATCAAATACAATTTACGAAATCAGTGTTTCTGAAGCTGTTAATTATGTGCTTCCAATGGTATTGAAAATATGTGCGGATCCAGATGATACAGTGAGAGAAACCATTATAAGCGAATTTGATAAAATTATCATGTACTATTATACAGTAAGTTTCGATCCATTCTCGTTTTGGGTGTGGAAGATGGTATGAATCATCCAATAAACATAAACACTCATATACTCATATATAACGAACTTTTTGGATATTAGCATGCACAACCCATTCTTGATTCGGCCAAGGGTGAACGAAGATCATCCACCCAATTATCAGAAAACACAGAGGAACAACAAGAAGATGAGGAGAAAGATGTTCAAAATCCAGCTGAACCAGCATCTCTTCATTCACAGCATGAAGAATTGGATACTATTTCAGTACCAGCTCCAGCTGTTGATACTCCCACAGATGAATCAATAGAACATCCAATGGATGCTGATTTTGTTGATGGGAAGAAAGCAGAGACACAAGAACAAGCGATGGACCATAGTAGTAGTCATGACGACAATGAGGAGATCGGCGAAGATGAGGAGAATGAAAATCAAAAGGTATCAGCTACTGTCACTGAATCGCCGAATAGAAGCCGAAGACAATCTGGATCATTTGATAATGATGAACAACAGCAAGGAGAAGAAGGCGAAGAGGAAGGCGAAGAAAAAGGAAGAGAAGACGAGTCGTCCTCCACCAAACCAATTACTTCAGAAGATTCCTCTTTACACATACCCCAACACGTGTTCGCTCCACTGCTGATCGAATTTCTTTTGGATCAAAACTCGAGCCTCGCGTCTTTAGCACAACAATGTATTGTCTCCGTTGCCACGGAACTTGCTGCAGGAAAAGGAACAGAAGATGAAGAGCTGTACAGAAAACTATTGGATGTTGAAATATTTGAAGGGGTTGTCCTTGGGTTGATGTCTATCGTTGGTAAATCGAGACAATTAGAGAATGATCAGTCTCAAGATGGATCTGGGAATCAGGATGGTGTTTACGATGAGGCATCTGGATTCATGAATCATCATCCATCAGCTGATGAAGTTGATCAGGGTGAAATTAATCTTGCAAAAATGATGTGCCTTTCGGTATGTGTGTTTATGTATATTAGTTGAACAAAATAATTTTAAACTGGTGATATGGACTAACATTCTATTTTTGTTTATATTAATCCCATCCAAAAATAAAGCTTATTTCAGCATTAGCTAATGTTTTAGGTCCTGAACGCTGTACAGAACGCTGCCTTCCATTGGTAGAAAGTATGGCTAATGATGGTATGTTTTATGTAAGAAAAGAAGCTGCTGCTGCTATTGGTAGCTTGGCAACAGTTGTCGATCCTCAAGTTGCCATGGAAAGATTGGTAAGAATTTGATATTTGTATTATTATAAATTTTATTAACTAGGGTATAACAAATGAATCTTACTCATTTTATGCTATTTATGATAGATGCCTCTTTATCTCAATTATTCACGCGATACCATTTGGCATGTTCGACGTTCATGCGTTTTAACACTTCCACTTTTATGTGGAGTACTCCCTGAGGATGTTAAAGACCGTATTGCTGTGGAAGGTGTAAAGTTATTTAAGAATGATGTTTCACGAAATGTACGAAATACGCTGGCAGAAATAATTGGTGAATTAATAGCCAAATTCTTACCAGAGGATTGGGAAACAACGGGAAAACCGGGCAAGGTAAACATTTGTTTTTAGCGAAGGGACAAAGAGGGAGAGAGAGAAAGAGACGCAATTTCGGATTACTTTCTCCTTTCATTTGATGATAGCAAAGATGTATCCTCATTAGCTGAATCATTTTACCCCATGTATCCATGAAAAACTTAGGTTCCTGAACCACTCCTCGAATTTTTCTTATCCCTTGGTCCAAGTGCATCTGCCAACCAAATGTACAAATTGGAAACAGATCGAGCAATTATTTGTGCCTATAATTTCCCTGCCGTTGTTTTAACTGCTGGTGCCGACTATTGGGATTCTCATCTGAAGGATACTTATTTGAACTTAACCAAAGATTATCAAATCAAAGTACGACGTACCTTTGCTTATTCTTTACATGAAATTGCTAGAATTATTGGACCTGAACGTACCGAACGAGATCTTGTCCAAATTTTTGCATTGTATTTGATGGATCTAGACGATGTCAAACAAGGAGTATTAGAACATTTGGCAGAGTTCCTTGGTACGTTGGCTGTGAGTTCACGTAATGAATACATCCCTATTTTGGCAGAAGTATGGGATGGTGTTATGACAAACTGGCGTTTACGTGATATATTGGCTGGGCAATTGCGTGATATTGCCTTGTTGTTCGATGCAGCCCGTGTGGTGGAACATATTTTACCACTGGCTATTCGGGCCTGTCAAGATGAATTCGCTGCTGTTCGAGAAACTGGTGTAGAATCTGTAAGTTTTTGGTATTTTTTTTCGTGAAAGCAGAAAGAGAGAGTATCTCATGTACGATTAGGATGTATTCGAAGGAATAGGTTAACAGAAAAATGCATTATTTCTTAAACCATTCTCTCTCCTTATCTTTCTAGTTCCCAATCATTCTGGATACTGTAAAACGTGCTGTGGATGAAGATGGCGAAACTTTATCACAAGCAGATCAGGATAATGAAGATGGTGTTGATAGTTGTCGTGAATTTGCATTAGCATTGTTGAATCATGTTATGGAAAAGTTAGACGAGTTTGTAAGATCTAATTCATATCGTGGTCGATTAATGTAAGTCAAGATTAAAACAGAGAGAGAGAGAGAGAGAGAGAGAGAGAGAGAGAGAGAGAGAGAGAGAGAGAGAGAGAGAGAGTTTGAATATGTGCTTCTTAATAACTGAGGCTTTTTTTCAACTTAATGAAAATCTAGATTTGTACAGATTTGCAAAGTCCTATTGGAAGCTGGCATATGTGCTGCTGATTTCGCATCCTTTTTCCTTCCAAGACTTGTTCCATTAGCTGATGACCCTGTAGTTAATGTGCGCATAGCAACTTCACGAACCATTCGTGCTATCCAAATTCATGGTAAAGTCTTGGATGAGAGAAGGAAATGAGAGTTATAGGTTTGCAAAAGAGGGGTTACTAATTCTTGATTAATAATATATGGGATTATTATAGATACATATCGCCAGGAACTTACTGAACTTGTACTTTCTGATATGATTGGTGAACATGATACTCAACCTGGCTATACACTTGATCATGCACTTTACCACTTAGCATTGGATAGAGATCCTGATGTTAGATCATTTGTCATGGATCTTGTTGATCACCAACGTTTGGAACATGAGAGACAGCTTCGAGAGCAACAACAAGCTGAAAATGCTGGCACACCTATGCAAGGTATAGAAGTTTCGCATGAGGCATCATCTCCCGGTGGATCCACCGCCGAATCACATTATGGGGACGAAAAACAAGCGTTACATAATGCTACAATAGCAGAAGAAGTTCGACATTCCGATCATGAAGACGAGGATGAAGATGAGGAACAGATGACAAGTGCAGGGACACCCATGGATTGTACTGTAGAAGGAGATGAAGAAAATGAAAAGAGGGAACATGAGGTATATACAAAACATGAAGATGAAGATGAAACAATGATGGATGTTGAAAAGAATGAGGGCGAAGATCAACATCATGATAATGGTAGCCATCACCCTCAACAGCATGAAGACGATCACCAGCCTCCGATAACCCAAGAATCACATCAACAACAGACACCATCTTCACCCACTCATCATCAAGAACAAACATCAACCGATTTAGCGGATGATAAAGAAAAGGATGAATATGTATATTTGTCTAAAAGTATGGTACATCAAGATGATTCTCCACAATCAACACCCACCAGTACTACTACTGCAATTACATCCCAATCACAACAACAGCAACAAGAACAGTCGAAGGAATCTGTATAGATAAAGTTGTTTTTATCACTTTATCAACATAACTTCACATATACAACATTTTCCTCCCTCTCTTTTCCCTCCAATTTCAACAAACCACAACATTATATACATATAGTTATTTTTTTTTCTTTCGCTTCAACGCACACACATTACTTTATATATACTATATATCTAGCAATATCATTATTATTATTTTTTCTTTTAGTCCTTCACTATATATCTCTTTCTCTATTCTTTCATTTGTTATTTTTTTTATTACTCTTTTGTCTGCTAGGTATCTCCATTATATATAGCTCGTCAACACTCAACCCTTTTTTGTTTTTACTCTCACCCCTCTTTTACACTCACTTAGTCACTTTCAATTACCCTTACCCCAATTCCCCTATCCCATTTTGTGATGTAACTCTTTTTTTTTCGTAATCTGTGTACTTACACCATTGTATTCAGTAGTGCCTTTTCCAACTATCAAATCAGACGGTTTCGGTTATATATATTTATAATATATTAATATTCTTTTTTATTATTATTTACTATATAATTTTCTTGGGAGAAGAAAAGAGAAAGGAATTAATTTATAAGAGGATGCAAAAAGAAACAAAAAATGAAACAAACAAGCAGATGTTAAATGTTTGTCGTATATGATATTGAGAAATGGAAAGAGGACGTAAGTAAATAAAGTAAATAAACGAAAAGGAAAACAAATAGGTGATGTGAAAGCTTTTTAAAGACGATCACGGGAATATTTCTTGTCGAATTGTTGATTGACGGTCATAAATTTGATTTGAGTGCCTTGTTCGACATTACGGAAGGGGTATGGATTGTTTCTATAAAATAATAATAAGTATAAGGTGCTTTTCAAATCATTTGAATGTATAAAGAACAAAAAAAATATTTTGCTTACTTTCTATCCCAAACAACATCAGGACCGCGAGCAAGACGTGTCATATACCAGCCAGCAAGACCAACAGCACCACCAACGGTAACGTAAATAGGAATGATTTCTGGCTTATACCAAATCTTGAAGAAGGAAGCGGCAGACATGCTGAATAGATATTTAAATGGGAATCGAAGTGTAATAAAACAAAAATTCAGGTACGAAGAATGGTGCCTTTATATAGCTTTTTATTTCATAATTTTTTATTTATTTCGGAATTGATGACAGCCTAAATGTACTGCCCATGTTTACAATGATTGGTGATCGTTGTGGAACAAACAAAAGTAACGTCAATGATGAAACCATGTATGTTTCTAAGTTATAATATTGTATACCTATTGGCAAAAGTTGTATTTTACAAAGCGGTCCGATTTGAATGTGTTTGAGAAAAAAAAATGTTTCTCTTTTTTTTAGATATATTTACAAAAGTTTGTATAGGGTGAATTGGATGGGATAAGAATGAATGAATGCATCATTAGAATATTATGTATATATAAAAATATAAATGAAGATAAGCTATTTCAATCGGCCTTGATCTTTTAAATCTTGTTGTTCTTGAGGTGTCAAAGTCCAGAATTTACTCTTTCTGGCATTAAACCAGCGGCGTAACTAAATTTACATTAAACATAAAAAACATGTATGTTAGTTTTTTTTAATATTATTTATGACACAAGAAGGGTGGAAGGTAAAAGATCTACTTCCTTACCGGGGAAAAACAGTGCTCCTCAGGTCCAAAGTCAGCGAACAGAACGACATAACCCGACAAAGCTTTTTTTTTATATGAAACAACAGTCGTCATTTGTTATTATTAAAATATTTACATGTAAAACATTACGAAAGAAAAAAATAAAATAAACCCCTTACGAATGGCAATAGCCCAGGTTAATAAATGAATTTGTCTCGAACGTAAATTAGGTGCTAATGATCCAGGTGTATTTAATCGTCTTTTAAACTTTTCTTGAAGTCGTTTATCAGCTAGTGGCTTTTGTTCTGGTAACTTTGACATGATTGTTTGTATGTAAACAAATTTGAATAAAAAGAGGTCAACCTCTATCAGAAAAGAAATGTAGGCTCAATTTTGAAAAACATTATGTTCCAGCATTTTTAATAGCCGCTCCAACAAAACTAACACTTGTTGTAGCAGCAGCTACACATCCGTTTGCTTTGTTAACATGCTCTTGCTAGCTTTGTGATAGCAGAGTCATCCTGTTGTAAATAACAATCTTGATATCTTCCTGACAATGTTGGAGGAAAGCTGAATTGTTAATAATTGTATTCCTTTGGATCAATTAATTTAAATCGAAGGAACAGAAGGCGACAACAACTTTTGCAGCATTTACTTTGTTGGATATTATCCATTTCAACTTCACTGACAAACCGCCAATAATATATTATTATTTATTAAAAGATGCAGATGGCGTTCATTCTGTAATAAAATATGGTCGCTCAATAAAAACTGACTCCAATTCTTCAATTATATTACTCTTCATCTTGTGGAATAATTTCGACTACATAGTGTAAACCTTTGGAGTCGCAATAACATAGTAGTTTCTTGTTCTGGAACCAAAAATTTTGCGTCCAAGAGTACTTTTTCAAAAAATATCTTTATAATATATCAAGATAAACTACATAAACTGTAGATACTTGCTTTTGCTTTTTAATTCTAATTTATATAAAGCAAAGCGGCAGTAATTCTACCGCCAAGAGAATCCAAAAGT
The DNA here is from genome assembly GCA_025677815.1 of Phascolomyces articulosus. Classification (NCBI taxonomy): domain Eukaryota; kingdom Fungi; phylum Mucoromycota; class Mucoromycetes; order Mucorales; family Lichtheimiaceae; genus Phascolomyces; species Phascolomyces articulosus. The sequence continues at coordinate 561,150 of JAIXMP010000003.1, read as the reverse complement.
GGCACTTTTGTCAAATTTTCTTTCTTGTTAGACTATATAGTTTACTGCCGTATTATTGGATAAGTTTGATATAGCTCAATGGACATATAGGCAATTCAATCTTACTATACTGAAGCCTCGCAGCCAAAAGCTCCAGTATAATTAACTCGTTTTCAAATACATGTTATTTGTAAAGGATCACCATGCTAAATACACCTGACAGCGTCATAGAATTCTATCAAGAGTTGTTTTACGTGCTCAATGATTCTCTTCTTGGTAGATTCTGTCGCTTTTTATAACTTGCCTTACGCTGATCGTTTTATTTTCTTGCATTCACTATTATTAAGGTTTGATATATATTGATCAAACAGTATAAATTTATATACAAAAATACTAAAGAAAGCAATGTATCATTTTTCATTTCATTTCACCAAAGAAAATTATAATTCCACGAATAGTTAGTTGGTTGTACCACAAAAGAGCAGGCAGGCAAGCACTGAACTTGAGGTAATGCGTGGAGTACATAGAAACGACTTCTGGGTAACCAAGCTGGTGTTTGCATAAACAAACGAAGAATACAACACTTAATTAAATATCTTCAAACTAACGAACGTCGTTTTTTAATAACGGAAAAAAGGTTGTTTAGGCGGTCATTTAAAAGTGAACAATGAAACCTATAAACCAAGCAACTTCTTTGGAAAGCGGAAGACATCCCGATATAATTTGATGCATAGTGAATAGGATGTGTGAGACTATCTAAAAGATGCTGCATAAAAGTATTTGATGCAGAAAAAATAACGATATTAAATCATCTTGGCTTTAAGTATGAACTTGATATTATTAATTCATTGATGAGCCCATACGTAAAAAAGTACATAATACCTTAAAAGGGACAAATATACATTTTGCTCAGAATAGAAAAATGATGACTCCCTATTACACTTTAGTGGCCATAAATAATATTGAATGTGTTACTAAGCGATGGAGTTATTCAATTGGGTTCGGTGGGAAGCGCTTAAAGGTTAAATCACAAAAAAAAATATTCCGGGATGTTAAAGGGAAAAAAAAGTGAGATTGATGTGCAGACGATAAGAGATAACTCAACGAATTAAAATAGTGCGACAGAAAAAGCGCTTCATCCTCCAATAAATGATGCATCTTTTTTACTCTGAATTATATATACATGTCATGTTGGCATTATCTATAGTAAATACATAAAAAAGGATGATAAATCAACCATATATTTCTCATTCTTTAATATCAGTGATCTATCATTATTTTTCAAGAACTTTCTGTTAATTAGTGCAAGAGAATCGCGAAAAAAAAAAATAACAAAAAGGTATTTGTAATATATACCTCATGGAGTGGAATGCGATCGCCTTTTTTTAATTCTCAGTTAGCCAACAAGATGATGAAAGCATCCTGGCGTGCGTAGTGAGGGCAATAACACCATTGCAAGACAATACGATTGGCCGATGTCAGATCGTGGTTTCCATTTTTGGATATTGAATAAGTAGGCCAAAGCACGCCATCCCGACTAGAACGATATATATAAACAAAGATTTTTTTTTCTTTAAACACACAACCCTTTCCCCGGAAGTTATTAATACCAGCAGCTGTTCATTTTATATATCTCTTTCAACAAGTTTCTTGTCCAAAACAAAATTATAAATTAAAATCATGCCTGTCAGCACCAGTATCTCACGTATCGAATCTTCGGCCGATTTGTCGCCTGAAGTTCTTAAAAAATTAAATGAACATTTGAGCACTCTGGAACCCCGTGAAATCATTGAATGGGCTATTGACCATTTGCCCAACTTATTCCAAACCACTGCATTAGGCTTAACAGGTATATACTCAAAAGATCGATAATGATATTATACATTAGAATTATATATATGAATACAAATAATCATAAAGTGAATAAACAAGTACATTAACTCTTTTTTTCTTGAAAATAACTAGGTCTTGTTTCACTTGATATAATCAACAAAATTACTATTGACCGTGACGAACAACACTTGGTCCCACTTATTTTCCTTGATACGCTTTACCATTTTGACGAAACTCTCGACCTTGTTCGCCGTTGCGAAGAAACATATGATGTCAAATTCAACATATTCAAACCTATCGACTGTGCCAACGCCAAAGAATTTGAAACTGAACATGGTGAACATTTGTGGGAATCTGACGAATCAACTTATGACTATCTTGTAAAGGTCGAACCTGCTCAGCGCGCCTATGAAGGCCTCCAAGTAAAATCAGTCATTACTGGTCGTCGTCGCAGTCAAAAGGGTGACCGTGGTGAAATCCCAGTCTTGGAAGTTGATTCTACCGGCCTTATCAAGCTTAACCCTCTTGCATTCTGGGACTTTAAGCAAGTCTGGACTTATATTCGCGCCAATGAGGTGCCATACAACGGTCTCGTCGACCAGGGTTATCGATCTATCGGTGATTGGCATTCTACCAAAAAGCCTGCAAGTGAAGACGATGAGCGATCAGGCCGCTGGAGTGGCAAAGAAAAGACCGAATGTGGTATGCACCAAGATTACTTTAAGATGCGTGCCGCTTTCATGGCAGCAAAGAAGAAAAAAGAACAACAACGACAAGCTGCTGCAACCGCTGCCAACCCAGCACCTATTGCAGTTGCTTCTTCTTCATAAATTTCTTTCTCTTTTTTTTCCTTTTCATTTTCTCACTCTCGCACATCACTTTTTTTTTCATATCATATCCCTCACTCATTTACAACATATTATTTTCCTCTCGCCTTTATTAATTTTTCCCATCTACTATCGCGCACACTCCCATGTTCAATTATTTCATTTGTAAACTCTTTTTGTATAAAAGAGCAGTATACATCATCCTTTGTAAATAGAATCATTTTTTTCCTCTGCACATTAAATCTGTCTAGTATTGAGTAATTTACCTATTATCGTAATTCTTTTCGTGTTAGTTTTGTGAGATGGTGTGAAGTATTTTTATTGAATTTGGTTATTATTATTAGTGATCAATATAAGAATGATTGCCTGATGTAGTATATATCGTTTTTGATGCAATAATCGTATAAAATATAATAATAGTTAGTGATAGTGAATGTTTGTTGTATTCTGTTTACGTACCATTTCAACGTTCTCTTTTCAGACTATATATCTATCTTCGTTATCGAATAAGATTTGATAACAGGATATTGCGTAATATGGTACAATAGCATCACTCCTCACAACAGTCTACTTATTTGAATATTTAACCTTAAACCTTCGCTTTCCTTGACAACAAATGGCGTTTCAGTATAGATAATTTTACCTGATAACTAATACGTAACATCGCTACTTTTTAGAAATAGATCAAGATTATATAATTATAGACATGAAAATGGATGTGATGGTTTTTTTATAATTCACCTCTTTTATATCGATCTATTATTCCTACTCCCAGCTCAATAAATTATCAAATTTCCTTCTTATTTTATGTAATTCGAGGATAAACTTTGAAAAGATAACTTTTCTCTACATTTTGTGTTTTTGAATATTACTTGTTTTACCACACTGCAATAAGTATCAATGGTAATCCTATAATCTGCATATCGCTGTATATATATTCCAATACATTGTTTCAAACGAACAATGTTTATAAACCCAAGAAATAATATCCAATCGATCAAATGTTAACATTAGCTATTTTCTTTGGTAAATATATAACCAATTTTTTCCCTCTTAGATGAGTAAAAAAAAAAAAAATGAAGCAAAATAACGCAATAGACATAATATCTAATTACGGTTATATATAAATATAAAAACATGATCGTTTTAGAATAAATTTATTATGTCCAACATTGTAAGTTAAAAATAAATAAATTGTGTTTTTTTATGAAATAACGGTATACCTATAGACGAGATGAAAAAAAAAGAATATATATAAAAGTTAATGTTTGGATTATTCCACCATATTCAAAAACGCTTACCATTTTGCTCTACACTCCACTGCTTCTTTTCGAACAAGTCGTTTTCTATCATCTAATGGTTTGACAAGTTGTTTGGTCACGAAACGAGCATGAGGCTGTAATATATCATTGGTAAGTCCCAAAGGAAATTGGGCAAGGCATTTAAGAACAGCAATTCGTACATCCATAGGATTTTGTTGATTAGTTGTGTCTAATAACTCCAATAATGCTGGGATGATAGATCGTACATGGGGTGCAATAGCATCTGGTGCATCTGCAATAGCAAGTCGGAACGTATCCAATGTGGAAACTTTAAGAGTTGTGTCAGGGAGGGGAAGCGATTCAATAAGTAAAGGTACAAGCTAAATTATTGGTAATCCATTAGCAAACTTCTTGTATCGACAAAAATATGTTTTTATAAAAAAGGAGAAAAACATAAAGTAACATACTGGTGGCAATTCACTCAATAGAATTTGTTTTGGTACATTCTTGAGTAAATAAGAGAGTGCAATGAGGTAATTGTGTTTGATATCTGGAATTATACAAATTATTAGCAAAAAGTTCAACCATGTTTAAAAAGGAAAAGAATAACATACCGCTAGGAGAATTGCGGAAACCATCCACAAGTTTCGGTAAGCTATCAGTAAAGAATCTTTGCTTGTACAAAATCTAAAAACATGTATACGAATTAGTACTGCTATAGATAGTACGACTGTTTTTCTTTTCATTTCCTTACAGCCATAATTGCAAATGATGCTTTGTTTAATGCTAATTGATCATCACCAATGATAATGTCGAATCCTTTCGAAGCTTGCTTGCCCAATGTTGGGTTTGCACACCACCCAATAACGGTATCGGTCATCTTGTAGCCAAGCTGATGTGATCGTAATACCAATGCTCTTGCGATCTATCATATTTGGAATGAATGAGATTCTTTTCATGGAAATAATAAGTTTTTTTGTCAGCTTACCCAGAGATAGATATTCAGTGCATTAACGTAGTTGGTTGCGTTTTGTGAAATGATGGTTTCTAGTCTTGCAGCAAGGTTTTCAACATATTTGGTGGTGGCAGCAGCTGCAATAAAACTCATTTTAGGTTCGCATCCTCTTAATTTTGCAATAGTTTATTAATTTGAAATAAACATACCATCACGCCATTTATTGATTAATGAGCCAATTATGCGCACTAACGATACTTGTTGAATCTCATCTGTTGATACCAAAGTAATATCGACCAATTGTGTTAAGAAATCTTCAATGCTTGTGACCGGGAAATTGATCTAGTCCAATTGATTAAGGTTATTAAATCTGTAGGTAGTTTCTTTCTCTTTTATGAATACTTACATCTCTTCGGCAAGCAGCAACTACTGCTGCAAAGAGCTGTGTTGTTGCTTTTTGTACATTCGAAGGCTCGTCCTGTTCCATCATATATTAGTATTTGTTCAATTAGATTACACTTCATACTATAGTTTCTAAGTAGCCCAGTTTGACAATAGTACCTTGAATGGTTCAAATCCGGATCCTTGGATATTAAGTTGTGAAAGATCACCATGAAGATATAACTTGAACATGCGATCTACAAATGGTTTTTGTGCACTACGATAACATATTAGCCAAACATAATCAAGTAATAATATATTATCCTATATCATATAGATATTAAAAAATCTTACTCTGATTTGAGACTCTCCACTACAATCATGATAACTAACGCAACGTTTTCGAGAACATCATTTTGCAATATCATTTGTTTCTTTGACGTATCCAAAGATGCATTAATAGCTGCGACTATAAAATGAGGTACCAATGTATCGATACATGGTGAAATGTCAGTATGCTTCTCCATAACTTTGACTTCCAGGATACTTAAAAGAGTTCTAAGAATAGCACAGGGATATGCGGGATCATTATCTATATAAAGAAGTTATATCAACAGATTATTATCACAGCATATTAAAAGGTTCCACATTTAACCAACCCTCTTCTTTCCTCCATACCAGTTGCGCAAACTTTATCAAACTTTTGTAAAAGTGGTGGAATAGCTGCCTTAAACAAAGAAGGCTCAGGACACAAGACCTTCAATGCAGTTAACGTCTGCTTGTAACTAATTTGCTGTGTTTCTTTGGCAGAATCTGGAAGGCGTTTCATAAGGAATGGTACTGTCTCTTCAACAATGTATTTTGTATCAAATTGTAATATTTCCTTTAATGATGCCAAGGCAGCCGTTCTATTATTTTTTTTGTCATATTGAACCCATATTTAGCTGGTGTCAATTATTTTGGGATTGATATGATACAAAAGCCGAAATTAATACCTTAATTCTTCATCTGTTTCTTCAAGTAAAATCTTGTTGAATGCTTGCACACCAATTCCTCTCTAAGAAAAGTAAAACATACATAATACAATCAGATCATATTCACATTAATTAATACACTATAATATGCACATACCTCATTTTGTGAAAGGAAGTTTTTGGTCAGGACCATCAATTCCAATCCCTTCAAACCAGAAAGTCGAAGTCCATTATATTCGTTGGATGATGTAATTGCTGATTCAAAAATACCAAAGAAGCGATCTTTGTATTCGATCAAAGGCGAAACTTCTGTTTGATCCACTATAAAGAATTAAAAAAAATGGTTAAAAAGATTAGGTTTAATACATGCTCGCACTTCATTTTCTTGACTATAAGGTTCCTTACACGTACTATCAACATCACCATCCGCAGCTCCATATAAACTCTTGCTAGCTTCCAAGAATTCCAAGATAACATCCATAATTGCCTTACGACGTGTTGCGATTTCAGTCTCACGATATTGACGTAACAATAATGGTACCACAGCATTGATAATTGAAGCACATGCAGCATCTAAAATAATAAAGTGAGTCAAGTATATCATAAATAAAAGTTGTGAAAGATATGATCCAATGACATACATGAAGCAGATGATGCTGCTCGTAAGATACGTCCGGCCGGTTTGGTATTTTTCAACTCTGGCTCCTTCAAATTTGCAATGCATTCCACAACCAAGGGCTTCAACGTCTTTTCAATAGTTTCCCCACTGTTTCCGGCAAGTCCAGCACTCAACGTTGCGACCACACTTTCAATCCCCACAAGTGCTGCATCTTCCAGTGCTTGATCAGTCGAATGGAAAACCTATTATATACCAAGGGGGGGCCAGCAGTTCAGTATTAAGTGACATAATATTTCTGTAAAAAAAAAGCTAAAATAATTTTACCTCCACTTTCAATGCATCAAAGATCTCATCGATAACAGGGAGTAAGACGTTGGCACCGTAGACTGGAGCACAGGCAGCTAAGGTTTCCATGGAATCTTTCTATTTACACACAGCTCAGTATATAAACTACAGGATATAAACTCTCATATAATCAAAACCAACCTTAGCACTTCCAGAAGTAGATGATAATTTTTCCAAGATAAGAGGAAGAGCAAGCTTTGCAAATAATCCAGTTGAAGAGATACATTGACTATGTAAAAAAAAAAATTAGCATCAATTTCTGGTCGACTTTTGATATTATTATAGTGTAATTCTTACCGGAGACTCTGTTTCAAATCATCCGCTGTGATTCCATAAGGATCATCTGGGGGCGGTTTGAATGTAATGGGGAAATAGCAGAATGTCACCTCAAAAAGATCCTTTATGTGGTTTTATCTTAGCAATCAAAAAGAATGTGAGTTATTTAATATCCCCTAAAAGGCTACTATACCTCTACATGAGCACCGATGTCGAAATGTTGGACAATCAGCTTAACAAGTTTGAAGGCGGCCATCAAATTTCTTGGATCCTTTTCACCATCCATCGATTGAGTAAATCCATAAACAAATTCATTGTTGATTGCCTTTAAAGCTGTGGTCAAGAATATTCGTTAACTTAGTGCTTCTCAGCCGCCAGTTGATAATATGAAAATGAGAAGGAAAGATATACCTGATAAATGTCTATCCATCAAATTTTCAAATATATGGAATGCTGTATTACGAGTAGCTTGAGGAAATCGTTGAATTTCCACACGTTCAAATATTCTGTATATAAAAACACACAACAGCATGAATCTCTACACATCGCTTCTATATTTCTTTTATCCTTCCCTTATCCATTCATTCTCAATATTTGTACCTTGTTGCTGTCGTTACTGCATTCGTTCCAGTAAAGTTATCCGAACTTGTCAACGCAACCAATCCTTCCAACAAATTAGGCACGCATGTTCTATCGGTCAATCGATCGCAATAAAAATCCACCAACACAGATACTATATAGTCATAATTATCAGTTGCTATCCTATCACGCTACTGTAAAAAATAATAGGCGCTACCATATATACCTGCTGCTTCATTAATGCTTTGCTGATCGCATTTGTGTAAAGTATGTGAAAGAAGGCCTGTGGCTATCAGATAAAAAAATTATCAACGATCGATCAGTTTTGATTTATAATCCTTTTTTATATTAAATTATACGGAATCTCTATGAAATGAAAGTAAATACCCTTTGCACGAATTTGATCGTCATCGCTAGTTAAATATTCTTCCATTGACTGAATCAACTGTAATAGATTTGCTTGAACAGAAGCAGTATTGACCGCTAGTACGAGAGGAGGGAGGAACGGAAATGTAAAAGTGCAAGCGAGTTGATTGTTAAGATAACATAAATATAAAGTGCAATGCCAATAAAAAGAATTTAAACACAAAATAAAATAATACCTTGTACAATATTTGCTGCAGCCTGAGAAGCCTCAGCCGAGGAATCCCCCGTCGAGACCATATAATTCGTAACTTCTCTCTCTATCGAATCCATGAGGTTTGTGGTCAAAGGAAAGTGCCAGTAGTACAAGAAAGCCGCAGATCCAGAGAATGAAGATGTGACTTTTAGCGGAAAGGGAACCGGAGTGGTTGTTACATCAGATCTTTGCATCAACCAGAAAAATACAAAAATAGTGAGTCTGATAAACCTACCATACACAAATTATGCCTAGCTACAATGTATAATAAACAAAAGCTCTTTATCCAAAATAGCAGTTGTAAGGTATTAAATTTATATTGCCAAACTTTATTAATGGCGGGTTATAGTTACCACATATGAATTATTAAATAGGTGTTGTGAAGAAGGGAGGTTGCGGGTTTCTGTATTATTTGTTCTTCTATGCATCTCATAATAAGTGGATAAACGTGTATAGTTGTTTTCTTATACACATTTTTTTACACTCCTTATTGTAGCGAACTTTTTTCTTTTTTTCATATTTATTTGGAATTGCAGATATAGAGAAGAACTGTAATAAAACAATAGACTATTATTTGATGTTTCTACTGTAACAGGATTAAATTATTTTTACAAATCAAGATATTTCTAATCTAAAGCCAGATCCAAACAAAATGCTTATATCTAAATGAAGAAACAACAATGATAGGAGTAAGTTAGTAAACGATAATAAAGTAACCACAATGACACTCCTCTTTGATCCGATTTTCAATAAATTATTAAATGTATAATAACTTACCATATAAGCAAATTGTAAGGTCCTGGCTAGAAGAAATATCTTGACATGTAAAAAAAAAGTGGTGTCGTATTAGTATTATTGTTTGGTAATTGATGTATATAATAAACAAAGATTTAATGCTTACCACGTAAGTATAGAGGATGCTTCCTGCCGATGGCTATACCCCCCATAATTCATCAACATATGACCATACTTGTGCTGAGCAACTACAAGGCTTTTTTTACAATAGAAAACCTTGCAGGAACTCCAAGCAAATGGTCGTTGATGAAAAATGAGAGGAACCATCCCAGAGCACCCGGAAGACCGTTGTCGAAAACAACGGAACTATAAAATAAAGAAACAATTCGTCATAACATATTAGATATATATACATTAGAGTTTAGCATTGAATTCCAACGCTACCCACAAAAGAGAAATAGTAGTAATTACACTTCATGCGTGTGTGCTTGTATGTAAAAGATTTGATGGAGAAAAAAAAAAAGAAAAAATATTCACTCCTTTTATAGTTGTTTTTTTGGACCCAATCTTATTGCTGGTTCTTTGTTGTCTATAAACATAATATCAATTCTTTCTGTAACCGACTACTTTTTATTTTTTCCAATAACAACTTCCTCAAAACAAGAAATGATTCTTTGTTTTCCTGTATTAAATTTAATTTTAGCACCATAAGAAATCATTAACCCGAATAGTCCGATGAATACATGAAAAAAAAAACTTGAAAAAATGCAAGTTCATCAGGAATGACTTCATTTTAATAGAATACCTCTTTATGCTATTTACAATTCTTTGTGCGTATACGAACAATCATGACAATGATATGATAGCTGCTATTTTTATTATATTTTACTATGCTAATGGAATAATATAGTGATCTTTCTTTTTCTTTCTTTCATATACAAAATCACAAGAAAGAGACTGCATAAAAAAAAAGTATTTCATTTAACAAAATCATAATCTAGGTATACGTATTGTTTATTTTACCAGACAAAAACCTGATTTAACCTATGTTGTCAGGAGTATTATATTTTTTGATGAAAGAAAAAAAAACTAAAATTACCTGTCTCTATATCCCTAATTTGAAAAAAAAAAAATAGTTGACTACTTTTCATTTTTGTGGTTTAAGTTCTGGAGAGGATTAATCGAGTTCATAGTCACTAATGAAATGTAGTTTAGATCTTCAATACATACACTAATTCTTCAGTGGGGGGGTGTTCATGTCAATGTCTTTATTATGTACTATATATAGTATCTGACCATTCTGTTTTATTCTTCTTATTTATATTGATATCAACAACAAAACAATAATCAGCACTTTACTAAAAAAATGGTTTTTCTGGACAACTAAAATATTGAATGTTTGCACTCAGGAAGGAAATTTGTTAAATATTCATGTTCATTCTGGTAATTTCAATACAATAAAATTGGTCCAAACAGATATTTTACCACGCACCCCCATAACAAGTTACAAATACATGAACTAGATTTAACAAGTTTCTTTTCCGTAGTGTTATGTTTGTTCAATATTCTTTTATATAGACCAAAGCATCATAACTTTTTAAATAGCAACATCATTCCATAATTATATATTACTTACTAGTATGACGATATGCACTTTTTGATAAATATATATCACGTTTTCCATCTATTATTATTTTCTTTTTTATATTCACTGCGTACTAATTTTCTTATATCAACTTGCTAAAAAAGTACAATATTGGGATTTATATTTTCTTCATAACCATTCGAACTAAAAGTACTCTTTTTTCTTCCAGATAAATAAATAAATATTACTAACTCATTTATGCCAATGTGCTGATGACTTGTCATCGAAAAGAAACCCAAATATACAAAATCTAGAGCTTTCTAGTTACGTATTTCTCTGATTTTATGCAAGCTTATGTTTCCGTAGTTTTTATCATGCATGAAAAAGAAACCGTTGTGGTGAAGACAGTAATAATTACATTTATTGACAATAATATATTTATAGAAGTAACCTATGAATACTACTGTGGGTATATCCTAGTTGTAGATACCATGACTAACGTAAAATTGATATAAACATGCTTGAAAAAAAAAACATAATAAAAGAGCATTAGTACAAACCTTTATCACAAAAACAAGAAAATAAAAAATTGGGCTTGGTGTCTGTAAGGAAGGCGTGAAGATGAAACTTTGGTGTCCTTAAGCGAAATCTTGGTGTCCATTACTCAATTTCAGTATTCTTAACTCACCTCCTTCCTAAATTAGAAATGTTCTGAGTTAAAGCAGCCTATGAAATAGCAGAATGGCCACGATTTTTACCAAAAAGAATAATGATGTTTCTACTGTATACACCTTATTAGGAGAAACAAATCCAAGATTTATTATGTTATGAAAAAAAGTACAAGATATTCAACCTATCCAAAAAATAGTGAAGTATGAATAAAAAATAAATAGAAATCATGAAAAGAATATGAAAATGTTATGGAAGTATCCAGTTATTCAAAACATATTCTGATTTTTTCCCCTAAGGTGATTTCTTTTTCTTCGAGATCAACTCACCACCATCCCTGTATGTAGTGATGAAGGTTTATTATTGTTATTAGATATGTTATATTGTCATTTACAAATGGCTGCAAGATAAAAACCGTAGTAGGTAAGACAAACTATTGCTTTGTTTTTTTATTATTGTAAACTACAATTTATTTGTGGGGTATTTGATCCATAATAATATGCAGCATCAATAGTGTCTACATAGTTATATCAGTTGTTACAATATATATATATATATATAAGCATATTCAATGAATGAACAGGCTACTCCACATGGACCGGGTTTTTTTTTTTTTTTTTTACATATGTGTGCTATTTTTATAACTGCCATCTATCCATAACATCCCCAAACATAAATACACCAATAAGGCAAACTGATTTGCATGATTTTAATAAGGAAATTCATCTGTTTAAGTAACACAAAAAGTTTGATGATGGTGCAAACAAAGATACCCGTTAGTTTTGTTTATACAAAGGAATATCCTATCATTCTTTTCTTGGTTTTCCTTATTAATAATAAATCGAAGTTTATTGTTACGGTTGATTTTTACATATTCTGAAAATATATACTGTAATCCTGATATAGATTGGATAGTAATAGAACATTTACAAGCCAGATGCCTTTTAACCAATTTGCTATAAAATATCACTAATATCATTTTTGTATATTAGCAGCATTATAACCGTAGTCAAGTGATTATATTGTTATATATTTTATTACTTGATCTACGTATCAGTATATAATTAAAATAGTGCCATCATAATTGTTATTGTTTATTAACCAGTAGCACTGTAAAGTCTATTTTTTCGAGGGATTTTATTTTTATTTTTTAGACATCACAGTCCAAAAAAACTCGATCCTTGCGTAGAGTATGTCTCTTTTTGTTTTCATTTTGAAAATAATAATATTAAGTACTGTAAACGCGTATATAAGGCATCACACTGTTTAAGACATAATACTTCTCGCTTTCTTCATTTTAAATTAAACTTGTTAAAACCACGTATTCCAATTTCGTTAGTTGAACGCTTTAGCACGTCACTCCATTTGGCTTTGTTGGGTATTTGTTGGTTGCAAAGCAGCAGCATAAGGTCCTCCTTCGGGCTGTATTACTGCAATAATGTAATATGTATTTTTTACTATATATTTCTATGATTTAGATTATCATAAATAAAACAAAATGATAGAAGTACGTACTTATTGCAAGTAAATGATTCGCTGATGGAATGATTGCATTATTTTTATATATTTATTCTATAGATCTACCCAGTGCTTCGAGAATAAAGAAAATTATATAGAAACATGTAGAAGTCATGGTAATAAAATGGAGCGTCTGCTCTGTTTTCTTTTTTTTTTTTGGTATTATACCACACTATTAAATACTGGCGCATAGTAATAACCTTTATATACTACACAGATATTAATCAATTCTCATTTTAATTATCTTTTCCCTATATTAAAAGGCATTTCAACCAATTACATTTACTAATAATATATATTTCATCAGACTTCACATGTTCATGTAAGGTAAAGTATATATAAACAATACCCCGTTGATATTCTAAATCCTGTTGATATTTATAGAATTGCAATATGATTATTGCCATGTCTTTTTTTATTAGAGGAATATGGCTAAATTGTCATATTGGGATAACTGTCCAAGTGATTCTGGTCATGCAGCCCAGAGTAGAGTTGTAGAATCTTTTTGCGCCAATCCACAGAAAGTAGCGGTTCTTCTTTTTTTTTTGGGGGGGGGGAGTTGAAGAATGTTGGCTGGTGAAAACAATCGAAAACTCTGTGTGTACTAATGGCTCGTCTGAAACTTTTTTCAAATGGGCGCAATATTGTTGTGATACTTACAGATCTTCCTTACCTTCATTATCAAGTGCATCACCAAGTGGGATAAATAATCATGACAATGACAATATTATTTCTTTTCCAGAAAAAAGTAATGCAATTGCTTTACTACGTAATGGTTGAATCCCAAAAGCAAGCTATGCTATTGCTCTCATGCCTGGTGTGTCTTCTCCCTGGAGCATTTGTGACATTTTTTGAAACATTGCTGTAGACAAGAAAAAAAAAGATCAGAATAAATATCATAAATTATTAATAATAAATATTGAACGCATGTTTCGAATCTACGTAGTGGAAATTTTGTACATGGTATAGTAAAGCATAGTATGATAAGTAATCATAAGATTGAAATCATCATTTTTGTGTTTTCCGGGATTTAATACTTGTAGAATAAACTTTTAAATACAAGAAATACTGCATCATGTGGGACTTTTTATTTTTGTTAAGTTAAAAATAGATACAAAGCCATGTTGCCTAAAATGGTCTGCGCCGCTAAAGTGGTTCTGGATAATAAAAACAAGAGAAACAAGCAATTCCGAAAACTAGGATTTACATTGTGTACAGCATGCGCAAAAGTTATATATTTTTTCTTATAGCATGAGATCCTCAATATAGTGGATTAAATATAAATTTAACGACAATGCAATAACTTATATTTATTTGCTAAGGCTAAATATATAATGTATAAAGTACAAGACACCAAAGTAAATGATTTTATCATTTTGATGGTTGACGTGTGAGTATTTTAAATATTTTTGTTTGGCTTTTTTTTTACGTGCCATATAGCCGTTTTTTGTTCTTTGTTTTTTTTTGTGTAATGTATACACACAAATGTTATTCTTTTTACGTCTTATAACTGCGCCAACATCCGAAACCACATTAACAGCTGAGCCTTCACTTTTTTTGGGCTTAAGTAGTTATTAATTTGTTGTTATTCCCAAGATTTTTTTCTTAACATCATAACATAGATTTACGTATCATTTTATACAAATATAAGATCATCTTGAAAAAAATATATAAAGGGTTCTTTTTTTTCGTTTTTATTTATTTCTTTTTTCAACTAAACGCCTTACATCAATTTTTTTTTCCTCTTATATTTTTTTCCTTGCTAATTTAATAACACAATGAAGTTTACTGTCAAGAGTCTCTCAGTAACCGCATTATCATTATTAGCTGCACAGGGTGCATACTCTACTCCTGATAGCAGACAAGATCCTGGCACTGGCCCTTCTTTCAGTAGAGTGGAGCGTGATGCTATTCCGGCTGCCTATCTTCGAAAGCGTGCCAGTGATAATGGAACCGTAACAGTGATTCCTATGGGTTATCAAGATGGTTTGGTAAATATCATCCTCAATAAAAATTACAAATTTACAGTAAACCATAGTAATTCAACAGAGCTAATCCTTTATTATAATATATATAGCTTACTAATTATATTGAGCTTGGTAAATTTCAAACTGCTACTACTACTACTACTACTACTACTACTACTACTACTACTACTACGAAAAGAGGATAATAATATTCACTGGGTATGATTATTGACGATTGCTAATTCTATGACTTATCATATATATATATATATATATATATATCTGGTATATAGGTGATCCACAACATCTTTTCGAAGTTACTCTGGATACTGGCAATGGGTTGACTTGGGTTCCTTCTACAAAGGTAAAAAAAAAAAGTGATATCTTGCGGTATAGTTAATTGTACCTATTTTTTATGCTAATGGATAATTCAAAAATAGTGTACAAGTAAAAACTGTGAAGGTCAAGATCTTTATAACCCAGATGAATCTAATACTTCAAAAAAACTTGACCTGAAACCACTCGAAATAAAGTATGAAGATGGAAAATGCGCCACTCTTGACCTATATTCTGTAAGTTTTTTCCAGCTTTTTCTTCCTGTCTCTCTAACAACAATATATATTATTGTTTCGTCCTAATTTCTTTCTGTTGCTGTAATAAATATTTATACATGTTGCTAGGAAAATCTTCGTTTCTACAAATTCGATATGGATTTCCCACTTGCAATTGGTGGTGGTTATAAAATTGAAGGATTCGATGATGTTGATGGATATCGTACGTATATCTCCTCGAGACATATCAAATAGATACTAAACCTATAATTTTTTACTGACAACATTAATTCATGTATATAAATACAAATAATCACTTATATAAATAGTCGGTAACTTTGGTTTCGGTGGTCCCAATGGCATTACTGCTACTGATTATTTGCATAAACGTGCTTTAAGAGGTATATATTAGTCTTTATTTTTTTGAATGACTACTAAGTGGAATTAACACTATTCTTTTACTTTTTTTTTTTTTATAAAAAACTAATAGACTTGGAACGACGAGGATGTAAGCATCGTTTTTATTAATAGTAACACTATATATATTTATAAACTTGTTGGTTACGGTATTAATAATGAATTAACCCATCATCTTTTTTTGCTATATAGTAATTAAGCGTGACACTGTTCGGCAAGTTGGTGGTGCAGCCAGACAAATGGGTGTCCGTGTTGGAAATCAAGGTAGTTATGTACCTGACAAAAAGAAACGTGACAATGATTTCCCTGCCTATTGTATTATTGGTGGTATCGACGATAATTTGATCCAAGGTGATCCCGTCTACGTTCCATTGCCATCCGAAGAAGAATGTGGCAACGACCGTTTCTGGAAATTGGCCTTTAATTCTGTTACTTTGGGTGATACTCAAATTGACACTCAAGGTCGCTTTGCACAATTCTATTCAAATTCTCGATATATCCATGCTCCCAAAGAAGAAGCAAAAGCTTTACATGATCAAATTGGTGCTACTTATGATGAACAAAGTGGATTCTATCAATTACCTTGTTCTGAAACCAGCAATACTCCCGATTTACAATTTACTTTTGGTTCGGGTAACAAAGCAACATTGAAACCAACAGATTGGATCAAACCTGTTTCTGAAGGAAGTCAAGACTGCCGTAGTTATGTTAAACATCTTACTCTTGATACCCCTAACTGGTTACTCGGTACAGCATTCACCAATCCATTTTATATGATTTATGATCAAGTAAAGGAACAGATTGGTTTCGGTTATAATGCTGGTGAAGAAATTACCGCAACTATTTCTTAAAGTATATAATGATTTATAATCCTCAATCGTAATTATTACTAGCAATTGTATAATTTTATACAACCTTTTCCTGGTTCTTTTCCTTTTTCTAGTTCTTAGTACTTATTATAAAATGGCTTGATCCTTGTATTATTTCCCAATATATTGTATTCTATCATATTGCCCTCTGTTTATATAAAAATTGAAACTACATAAATTATAATAAATTTTCTATTGTGTGTTTCTGTATCAACTACTATACATTACCGTATACCTTTAATTAATATAGCCATAAATACAAGTTTTTGATATACTATGTATCTGTTAATCTCTTTCTTTTTGGGGATACTTATGCAAGAATGACTTAAATATGTATATATCGTCGGTGGTGAGTATTATTTTATTTAGATTCCATCAGCCAAAGGGTACTCGCTGATCAAAATAAAGTGCACCATGTGTCCATTCCTCTTTGATAAAAAAAACTATGTTACTGGGAATGGCCAGAGTTATGCATGGCTGAGAAATTATTTATACATAGATAGCAAGTTTAAAAGTATACTATGATTAAATACTAAAGTATAGTATGTATACATTTGTATGTATTACCATGTCAGTTATTAATAAAACATTTGTGATTTTGGTATATTCCGTTTCCACTACTCAGGTTTTGTCAACAAATACCATTCCATAAAAATGTATAATACATTTTTGCTTTATCTTCATCCGCCATTTGTGTCTATTTCCTTATACAGTACGGTTCTTCAAGGTTACATCTTGTTCCTTTACCCAAATTAGGACCATAGCTGCGCCTACAAAACCATAGATATCTTTCGTTATACCTGGTATACATATAACCAAATCTCGCTAAGCCAAACTTATTTTATTTTTAGGCTGGAGTGATTATGGTTGTTCCCAGGACTTTTCATTATCAAAAATCACAACATGACAAGTTATTTTTATACAACAGACATGTAAAAGTGAAGACGCCGTAGATAAATCCAAGAGTCAAACAAAGGCTATATAAATAGCTTCAATGTTTTTCTTTTATACTTGTTACATTATAAACATACTTCTTTTATTTACTATTTTCATTCTCTTTTTATCTACATTTTTATAACAACATGAAGTTGTCTTTTAACATATGTTTTATGTTACTTTCATTGTCGATAGTTGTAACCCAGCAAGTCAGTGGTCTTCCTGAAGCTCCAATTATTCGAAAACGTGAAAATGATGGTGCACAAGTAACAGTAATTCCCATGGGTTACCGCGATGGTTTGGTAAGCATTATTTTGTCATTGACTACCATCATCGTTGTAGTGAAACCTTAGTACCAAGTATCTATATTAACAATATATCGACTGCAATCAACGCTTACAATTTTATAGCTTACGAATTTTGTTGAGATCGGTAGATTATCATACTGATAAATGAATAATATATTAACCATTAGTTGGTAGCAGTAGACAGATTTATTAACCCAATCTATTTTGCGTGGTATATAGGCGAACCGGCAGAGCTCTTTGAGGTTACTTTGGATACTGGCAATGGATTGGCATGGGTCCCATCTAATAAAGTAAAACGCAATTTTGATTATATCTTTCTACCACAATATTAGGTATTTCTCCTTTTAAAAACTAATGTGATTATTTAAAAAATAGTGTACAAGTCAAAACTGTGAAGGCCAAAAGCTTTATAATCCGGGCGATTCTGAAACTGCAAAAAAACTTAAGCACAAGCCTGTTGAACTTAAATATGAAGATGGAAAATGTGCCACTCTTGACCTTTACTCAGTAAGTTGATACGCTTCTTTCTCGAGCCTTTTATAATCAAAATATTGCTTATCCAACCAATTTTTATTATGATTCATGGTATAATTTTTTTCAACCATTTCTATGAACTATCTATGCTGTTAGGAAAATTTTGGCTTCTACCGTTTCGACATGGTATTTGAGCAAATCTCCATTGGTGCTGGATATAAGGTTGATGGGTTTGATGGCGCTGATGGATATCGTATGTATTCGTTATATATTATCGTTTGATTATTCCCAACTATGCAATAATCTTCAGAATTAGCAAGTATTCAATTTCTAATATATAAAATTGCTTTTAAAATTTAGTTGGTGCCTTTGGCTTTGGTGGTGCCAGTGGTATTAATGCTACTGATTTCTTGTACAAGCGTGCTTTAAGGGGTATTAAGTATATATATATATTTGTATCTATAATATGTACATCAAACTCTTATTAACATTGTTCTTCCTTTTTTGAAAAAAAAAAGATTTAGAAAGACGAGGATGTAAGTATTAGTATTATATGTAAACTCAATATATTAATATTTCATATATACCTATTGGTGATGGTGATATTAATACTAATATTACCATAACTTTTACAGTACTTAAACGTGATAATGTTCGTCAAATTGGTGGTGCAGCCAGACAAATGGGTGTCCGTGTTGGAAAACGAGGTAGATATAATCCTGACAAAAAGAAACGTGACAATAATTTCCCTGCCTATTGTATTATTGGTGGTATCGACGATAATTTGATCCAAGGTGATCCCGTCTACGTTCCATTGCCATCCGAAGAAGAATGTGGCAACGACCGTTTCTGGAAATTGGCCTTTAATTCTGTTACTTTGGGTGATACTCAAATTGACACTCAAGGTCGCTTTGCACAATTCTATTCAAATTCTCGATATATCCATGCTCCCAAAGAAGAAGCAAAAGCTTTACATGATCAAATTGGTGCTACTTATGATGAACAAAGTGGATTCTATCAATTACCTTGTTCCGAAACCAGCAATACTCCCGATTTACAATTTACTTTTGGTTCGGGTAACAAAGCAACATTGAAACCAACAGATTGGATCAAACCTGTTTCTGAAAGAAGTCAAGATTGCCGTAGTTATGTTAAACATCTTACTCTTGATACCCCTAACTGGTTACTCGGTACAGCATTCACCAATCCATTTTATATGATTTATGATCAAGAAAAGGAACAGATTGGTTTCGGTTATAATGCTGGTGAAGAAATCACTGCTACCATCTCTTAATCATATCTTGGCCCTTACTCATAGTTATCAATATTGTATAGCTTTTTGAATAAACTTATTATTCGTCATAAATTGTTTCTATACTTCCTTGTATTACTATTGTTATTTGTTATCATCTCCTGAATAAAGCTTACTTTTTTTTTTGTGGGACGCTCTTAAAACTGCAGTTTTGATACAGCGGAAAACTTAAGAAATTGTACTGCGAAACATTATTTTAATCTGCAGCTTTATTTTTTTTAACTGCCCATTTCTTTTTTTTTTTTTTTCTTTTCTTTGACATTGATATGGCGTCTTCAGAAAAGCAGAACAATAGTTTTTTGCTTGGTCTTCTTGAAACGGCAACTACGCAAGAAAATGTTACAGCACTGATTACAAAAAGATCTAACGAATCGTCGACCTCAGGAAGCTGCATTCCTTCAGTTGTACCGAATCTGTCAAACGCGCAGACTGCACGATCCGATTCAAAATCTGATCAACCCAAGAATGCCGTCACTCTTCTTACCGCTACTACAACCAATAATATGAAATCAACAGAGCAATGCAATAATTTAGTAAATCATAAAGTGGATCGCAAAGAATCATTATTAACTAATGTAAGTGATAACAGTAACCCTTCAACAATGCTTAAGCAACCTCCACCACCAGCAACTAAAAGTAACGATCCCGAAGACAACCGAGAATTCTTGGCTCAACTGTTAGATAATGTAACAACACAATCGCAAACAAGATCGACACTACCTATAGTCATACCCTCTCCAAAAGCAGAAACGATGGAAACTGAAAAAACGCTCAAAAAAAAGAAACAACAAAAACGAAAAAGAGATAACAGCGATTATGATGCACTTGAAGCATTTTATGGTACTGATGACATATCTGCAAAACATAAAAAAGCAAAAAAACGCCGTGGTAATAAATCGAAATCTGGTCAAAACCAACAAGACCAGAAACCGTCCTTAAACAAACATAATGATCAAACTCCATCCATTCGTAATTCTTCGAATACACCAGATATTTGGACCGTAGCCAATCAAAGTAAATATATCTTTTTATTTATTGGAAGAAAAAGATGATCTAGTATGATATTAAATGAATTTGTTGTTTTTTATATAGTGTTAGGTAGGGATCCAGGACACCAAAGAATAGTGCAAGATATCTACCGTGAAGCAGCTATCTCTTCAAATACGATTAACCAAAATTCAACGCAAAATCAACAAACAAAAAGATTAAAAAGATATCCAGGCAAAGAGCCCAGAAGTAAAGATTTATCACCATTAAATAAACGAGTACCATGTCGATTTTACAAGGCAGGGAAATGTAAAGAGGTATGTAAATGATGAAATGTGTTGTAGTGTCATGGGTTATTGACTGATGGATATTAATATAATGTATGATTATGTAGGGTCGTTTCTGTCGATTCTTACACGAGGGCGACTCGTTTCGAATGGTATGCCGTCATTTCAAAACTGGATCATGTAACAAAGGCGATGACTGTAATTTTAGTCATGTAAGTAAAAATACGCATTATCCATTTATAAAATGAGAGAAAAGGGATTATTTGCTACAGTATCATAGATACTAATTTTTTTAAATTTTTTTTTTAGGATTTAAGTATCGAACCATGTAGATTTTTTCACTTGACTGGGAAATGTGATACTGGTTCCAGTTGTCCATATTCCCATGCCCCATTGGATCAAGATTTACGTCGACGTCTTCATTTATTAACCGGGCCATGCAAATACTACCATCTCAAAGGATTTTGTACGAATGGTGAAGAATGCTTATTTTCTCATGACTATCTTGACGAAGATGATTTGGAAAAATTTAAATCAAGTGTTGGACCATTAGAAGAAACAAATAACATCAAGTCTTGCACATTTTTTCATATTCGGGGTAGCTGTGCCAATAGTGACAAGTGCACTTTCTCTCATGCTCCAATTACCCAAGAGCAAAAACAAGAATTAGAAAAGTATGTTCCAAAATATGATCATGTCCAATAATAAATAGCTGGATGTTCGAGAATTTACAATTTCACTATATATAATGCATAAAAAAGTATTTGATATATAGCCAAGAAAATGGTGTACATATTCAATTCTTAAAAATATGCGGATAGTTAGTGGATGACCTGTGCATTTTTTTGTTTCGGTGTATCCAGAAGAAAAAAAATTATAATTTCAGCCGAACCAATACAATGTCGAAGATTGAGTAATGTTTCTACGAAACGGTATTTCCATCACCAAAAGATCATTCATGACAATGATAGCACAAGAAAAGCAACGACTTAAATATCCCATTAGTATTGCACCTATGGTAGACATTTCAACACCTGTAAGTTGATTTCTTTTCGAAAAAAAGAAGAGTTTGTGTGGTTCCTGAATGTGTTAAAAATCAAAGTAGATCCATTTAAGAAAAAAAAAACTCATTGATGTACGACTATGTAAATGCAGCACTTTTTAGAATTGTTGCACATCATTTCCGGAGATCGCTATGCCTATTATACCGAGATGCATTTCGATCAGGCCATTATTACGCACCAATCTCATTTGGAAGCATTTATAGGTCCTCCTCGACCTAATGTCATTGTTCAGCTTGGAGGGTCAAACCCTGAAAATATGGCAAAGGCAGCTAAAATTTTACAGGAACAGGGTTATGCTGAAGTCAATATTAATGTTGGGTGTCCAAGTAAAGCAGTTCAAAGTGGTCAATTTGGAGCTGTATTAATGAAATCACCAGACGTGGTAGCCAATGTGATGAGTGCTATGCAAGAAGCTGTATCTATCCCTGTTACTGTAAAATGTCGACTAGGAGTGGATAATCTTGATTCATTTGAGTTTCTTCATGATTTTGTAAGTTTTTTTTCTTTCATTGTAATATATAAATATATGGTGATGGATCATAATAATGCTGATATATATATATATATATAGGTGGATACCTGCAATAGTACATCTCGACCACTACCCCATTTAATTTTACATGCTCGAAAATGTTTATTAAAAGGATTATCACCAAAACAAAATCGATCTATACCTCCTTTGAATTATGATCGAGTATATGAGCTTGCCGAGAAATTTCCCGAAATGCCAATTAGTATAAATGGTGGATTTACAGAAACTGATGAAATTTCTAAGGCATTAGAACGTGTGGATGGGTGCATGATTGGAAGAAAAGGTAAATCTCGTTATCCTGGAGAAGCATAACTATCTACTGGTTTATTTAGTCTAATTATTTAACATTGTATTCTATAGTTATGGATAACCCATTGTTTTTACAAAACATGGATCGAGGTAAATAATAAAAATATATCCCAAATGGAATGATTTCGTTTTCCTAATCTACTTAATATATAGATATTTACGAAATCCCGGAACATGAGCTAAAATCCGCCCGATCCATCATTTCCGAGTACTTAGGTAATTCATATACCCATTTTCCAACCATTTATCAGCAGATAAATGATCTCTCATACAGTTATACGATACCCCCGTTTTTTTTTTTTTTTTTTTTTTTTTTTGGAATAATATAGACTATGCTGAATCTTTACCATCAAGATCCGTATATCAAATGGAACAAGTTCGAGTACCACCACTTACCATCCTCACTAAACCATTAACAATGCTCTATGCCGGAAAAAAAGGACGTGATTTCCGTCGTCATCTAATGGATCAAATGCGTGATTCATCTCGTTCCATTCGACAAGTAGTTCAAAATGCATTGGATGAGGCTGGTATTCCTTGATCATCCTTTCACTTCATCCATCAATAGACTATTTTCATTATCAATATGTTGTACTCATATCCCCCTTCATTCATTCTAGAAAAAAAGTAATCCTCATAGTAATAGATTTTTTTTTGTTGTAGTTGTTTTTTGTAAATAAGATATATAAAAGCTTGTTTTACTTTTTGTTTTTCTAAAATAATATAATAATCAAAATGTACAAAAAAAAAGTCGTGTATGTATGTAGTGTGCAAGAAAAAAAGGAAGAGGATTATGCATTGTATAACGTATGTTTTCAAGTGAAAAAGGTTGATATGTTGTTGTTGTCATGTTGTATTAGGATTGGAGGTGTTAGAGTTCTTTTTTTAGTGAGATAAATTCTTTCTACCCTTAGCACGACGTCTAGCGATAACACGGCGACCGTTCTTTGTTGTCATACGAGAAAGGAAGCCATGGCGTCTTTTACGGACCAAATTGGATGGTTGGAATGTATTACCATAAGTAACAAAACGCATTTGTGTTGCAAAAGGGTTTACAGCACCCAATGGTGTAGTTGTACTATAAAAATAGATTGCGTGGATAAGGAGAGAAGGAAATCATGTCAAAAAACATAATTAGTTAATTCCAAAAAGTCTTCAATATATAAAAAGAAATATAAAAGAATGTTTACGTCGAAGTTAAACCGGTAAGCATACTAGGTCGTGCCATAGTTGTGGATGCTGAAGATAAAGGCATGGCGGATGCCATGCGAATTGGCACCAAGGAACATAAACGATTGAATAATGACATTTTGTTGATACTTAGAAAAGGGGGGGGGATCACCTAAAACCAATAAACATTTTTAAACTGTGACTTATAATTTATTTTGGTTTGGCATGGCGTAAATAACTCAAGCACGGCATGCGGTTGAACTTTTCTCCTTTGTGGTCCAATCAATAGAATTTCCCGATGTGCTATAATAATCTTATCATCTTTTATATATATTTATATAAACTTCTTTCTTCTTCTTTCCTTTTGTTTCCAACACAAAACTAAATCAAAAAAAAAAAAAAAGAAATGCCACCAAGTACAATGTCGAGGCATTCCAATGAAATAGACGAAACAACTCCTTTGGTTGTATCCAATGGTTCACCATGTTTCACTCGAGGTCGTACAGGATCGATCGTTTCATATACAAAGATCAACCAAAAATGTGCAAATGTTTCCAATCGAGATGGTGGTGCTGCTAGTTCTACTAAAAAGAAACTTTGGTTTGCTACAGCATTAGCTTTAGTCTTTTTTACTACTGAATTGATTGCTGGTTATTTTGCCAATTCTTTGGGTAATTCTTTTTTTCTTGCTGTCTTATATGAACATCAGTAAGAGAGAGTCGATAGCTAACAACCTTGTTTCATATATTTTAAAATGTATAGCATTAATGTCCGATGCTTTTCATTTATTGTCAGATGTAGCAAGTTTTATTGTTGCATTAGCCGCTATTTATTTAGCAGAGAAACCACCAACAAAAAGTAAGTTTTTTTTTTAGTATTCTTGTGTAATATACGTTGAGTTGATAATGACAAAGTAATTTTTTTTTTAAAACACCAAAAATCGCTAAACGTGGGATTTATGCAGGACATACATTTGGGTTTCATCGTGCCGAGGTGATTGCCGCCATGGTATCAGTATTTACCATCTGGATATTAACCGCGTTTTTGGTACGTGAAGCTATCGAAAGAATCAAGAATCCTCAAGAAATCAATGCACGTTTGGTAAATATCATTTTTTTTGTTTCCTCCTTTTCTTAAATCATGTAAATCCTGTAAGTCTAAGAATATAGATACTGATTTTTTGTTGCTAGATGTGTATGACAGCAACTATTGGTGTTGTAGTGAATATTGTGTAGGTTTCTTTTTATTATTATTATTATTATTATTGGATAAGGTTTTTATTCTATAAAATATGGTTAAATTGATAAATTCTATTATTATTTAGTTTGGCGTACGTTTTGGGTGGTCATCACCATGGGCATAGTCATGGTGAAGATGGTCATAGCCATAGCCATGGTAACGATGACGAAGAAGAAGCTCATGGTCATGATGATGATGATGATGACGAGCCCAATGTCCCACATAAGGTATGTAATTATTTTCATGAAAACAATGAACTCAGAAGAATGGAAACGTGTATATCAACGCAATGAATTATTTATATATAGGAAACCAATATTAATTTACGAGCTGCCGCATTGCATGTTATTGGTGATTTGTTGGCATCGATTGGTGTATTAGTATCATCCATCATTTTACTCTTCAAACCCGATTTGACCATTGTTGATCCCATTTGTACATTTATCTTTTCCTTATTGGTTCTCTACACCACTTATCACCTCGTTCGTGATTCATTGGGTGTATTGATGGAAGGAACACCCGGCCATATTGAACCTGAAGCCATTGAACGATCACTTAAAAAGATTCCTGGTGTAGTTGCTGTTCATGATCTTCATGTATGGACATTATCTCCTGGTAAAAGTTCATTAACAGCTCATATCACGGTTGCTCGTGATGCAGAATTAAGTTATGATGAAATCCTTGCCCGTGGACAACATATCGTTTGTGATCGATATGGTGTTCATCATACTACCCTCCAAGTAGAATCGGAACAAGCTAATTTTACAAGTCATTGTAGACCTGAAATTTGCACACCTATTCATTAGAGAAACCTACTTATCATTATCATTTTGGGGTTAGTAGTATAGCAGTGGTATATAGCATTTTTTTTTTCTTTTTGTGTATAACTAGATACCTTTCCTTTTTTTCTTCTTGCATTATCCTTATATTCATTTTATTATCAATAATATAACAACTCTTTTATAAGTTTTATGCCGCATAAGATGTTTTTACTGTTGTTTTAAACGGGAAAAGGAGAAAAAGGAGAAAAATAAGCATTGAAAAAGTCTCTTTTACAATTAAATTTCTCCGTAGAAAGGATAAAGGGGATTTTTTAAATATTCGAAACTCCCGGTAAGCTTATTGGTGCTTTGATAAACGTGAATCGAGTTAGAGGGGCGAGTGAAAAATAGTTAGCGTACATATATATATATTTTTTACTTTGCACATCCGACAATAGACAGGTCAGTGTCACCATCTCTTCTTTCTTTTTCTCTCTTATACTTTTCGGATTGGTGGTTTGCTGTTACTGATTCATGTGATCAATTTTTATCTTTTATATTTACTCGTGTTTCCTTTTTTTTCACACCTTTTTTTCATTTTTCTTTTTACTTTTTTTGCCTAAAACACCATGACACGTCTTGTAGGTGCTATTGATCAAGGCACCACTTCTACTCGTTTTGTTATTTTCGATGAACGGGGTTCTATTATTACATACCATCAAATGGAGTTTGAGCAACACTATCCTCATCCAGGGTAAGCGTTATATATTTTATATCAATACAACAATAACTATAACAAAAGCAAGCTTTTTTTTTTACTGATCATACATTTATACGGGGTGACATCATCAATAAATATAGATGGGTAGAACACGATCCTTATGATTTATTAGCCACCGTGGAATGTTGTGTAGAACAAGCTGTACGAAAACTTGAAGCTACTGGAAAATATCATGCGACAGATATTGTTAGTGTCGGTATCACAAATCAACGAGAAACTACGATTGCCTGGGACTCGGAAACTGGCAAGCCATTATATCCTGCTATCGTATGGAGTGATGGACGTACAGCTGCAACAGTCAAACAATTGGCTGAAAAATCTAAAAATGGCGTAAACGCATTGCAGGGCATCTGTGGCTTACCCCTGACGACGTATTTTTCGGCTGTCAAACTTAGATGGATGTTAGATCATGTCCCTGTGGTCAAAGAAGCTTTGGACAAGGGTCGGTTGCATTTTAGTACGGTCGACTCATGGTTGATTTACGTAAGTTTTTATTATATAAAATCAGATCAGGAAAAGAGGGGGATGAAGAAAAGGTTTAATATAGTTTGAAAAAAGAGGAGAGTAGAAAAAAATTGCGTTATCAATATGAAGGAGATACATATGAATACATGAATTATAGAGGTGCATACTAAAACTTTATTATAAACTATATACATTTAGAACTTGACAGGTGGTTTAAATCGTGGTGTCTTGGTAACTGATGTGACCAACGCAAGTAGAACTATGCTGATGAATATTCACACATTACAATGGAGTGACGAAGCGGTCAGGTAAATTATTTAATAAGCATCAACAAAATACTATACATTTTGCTCCTGAAAAAGGAAAAAGAAAATTATTGATATTTGCACATCACTTTACTCACTTATTGATAATGCTGATTTGTCACAAAATCTTATGTTGATTTATTAGCTTTTTCGGATTCCAAGGTTTACAACTCGCAAAGATTGTCTCATCATCTCAAGTGTATGGTAATATTGCCAACGGTATATTGGAAGGAGTACCTATTGCTGGTTGTTTGGGAGATCAACAAGCAGCCCTTGTAGGTCAAAAATGCTTTAATGTAGGTGAAGCCAAAAACACCTATGGTACTGGATGCTTCATGTTATTCAATACTGGATCCGAACCTGTTTTATCCAAAAATGGACTATTGACAACAGTCGCCTATCAACTGGGATCTGAAAAACCTGTCTACGCATTAGAAGGATCAATAGCCGTAGCTGGTTCCTCCATTCAATGGCTTCGTGATAACATGGCCATTATTTCAGAAGCCAAGGAAATTAATGATTTGGCAAGTCAAGTAGAGGATACAGCAGGTGTTTATTTTGTCACGGCCTTTACTGGGTTATTTGCACCTTATTGGCGTGACGATGCTCGTGGTACGATTTGTGGTATTACGCAGTATACAAACCGAAACCATATTGCTCGAGCGACATTGGAAGCCGCGTGTTATCAATCCAAAGCCATTTTAGATGCCATGAACCGAGAATCTGGTAAGCCTTTGAAGTCACTCAAAGTGGATGGAGGTATGTCCAATTCGGATCTAGCCATGCAAATTCAGTCGGATATTCTTGGCATTCAAGTGGATCGACCGGCCATGCGTGAAACCACTGCTTTGGGTTCAGCCGTAGCAGCAGGTTTGGCTGTGGGTGTTTGGAAGGGTGTCCATGATTTGGACAAGGTCAATACGGAAAATAGATCGTTGTTTACTTCTAAAATAACAGAAGAAAAAAGAGAACAATTGTATGCTGGTTGGAAGAAAGCTGTTGAACGATCTTTTGGATGGGCAAAGGATGAACAAGAATAATTTGTCCCTTTCCTTATTTCTCTTCCTCTCTCTTTCATGTGTATATATTTTTAATAAAGATTCCCCTCATACGATTACTACATATATAAATAGAAGATGCTGGTAACAATTTTTTATTATTGCTATTGCTATTTTAAATTATATATACAGTATATACAGAATTTATGATGTTGTTGCGTTGGTGATGTCTTTAACAAGTTTAGCAACAATAGCATCAGCGGACAAATTAGCTTGATCCGTATATTGACCTGCAGCGCGTGCATTGGTACCCGACCACAACATCATATAATCCGAAATACCGTTGGCAGAAGCATGTCCTGCAATATCTTTGGTTCGAGCAGAATGAATATCATATGAAGGAATATCAGTGTCCGCCAATTGATCCATTTTCTCCATAAATACATTCGGAAAACCTCGTGCGAATCGGCCCGAAAGACCGCGTGTCAAACGGGGCTGTTGATCCGATTCCATCATAATACGTCGTTGAACAGAAGGTGTAGTAGAATCCTTAGACAACATGAATAAACTTCCCAACACAGCGCCATCGGCATGA
Source organism: Phascolomyces articulosus (assembly GCA_025677815.1). Taxonomy (NCBI): domain Eukaryota; kingdom Fungi; phylum Mucoromycota; class Mucoromycetes; order Mucorales; family Lichtheimiaceae; genus Phascolomyces; species Phascolomyces articulosus. The sequence goes on along the minus strand of JAIXMP010000003.1, from coordinate 531,667 downwards.
TACTTGTTCAAAAGTTCAGCTACATCAGCACCACTGCTTAAACCACCTGCTGCTAAAATGGGGACACTGATATGTTTTTCTGACGTAGGAGGTTGTCTTCTTTTAAACATATCATAAATTTGTTCAGTCAAGTCGCGTACGGGTAATTGTTGTTCATCAAACAAAAAGGTACCTCGATGACCTCCTGCTTCCAAACCTTGCGCCACGATTGCATCAGCTTTACGTGTAGGATCTTGTTCATCCAATCCAGCCAAGATTAACGCTTCCTTGACAGAAGTCGCTGTGCCAATCAAATAGACACCTGCGTTCCACAAACGTTCGAGTTCATTATCAGGTAAGATACCAAATGTAAACGATACCACAGGTACCTTTTCTTCCAAAATGACAGAAATTTGTTCATCAAGCGGAGGGGACCGAAGTGTGTATTTGGTGGGCGTGGGAAGGTTCAAATCCTTGCGGATGCGTTCAAGCACAGTGTCCACGTTTGGGTAGTCTTGATGGAGTTCTTGAACTGTAGGTACATGTGGATCACGACAAAATAAATTCACAGCAAATGGCTGTGTAGTTTTTTGTTTAATGGCACGAATTGTGTTTCGCATAGTGTCAATGGGCATCATGGCAGCACCAAGAGAACCAAGTCCACCAGCATTGCTCACGGCTGCTACAAGATCAACGCCTGTATGACCTGCACAAGGTGCTTGAATAACAGGGTACTTGATATTAACAGCACGAGTGAATGCAGTTGCCAAGTTGGAAGCCATATTTTTGGGTTTATATTTATAATCAAGAAGAAAAGGCTATGGAAAAATCATTACGCGTTGAAAGTATGGTTTGATCTTTTATGCAAACAACTGAATCGGGATTGAAAACACAAGAATGATCGGTGATGAGTCAATCATTAAACTTAAATAACGGTATATGTATATATAGCACCATATTAATGACACAGCGTTATTCACCCTCTAAAATGGCATAGTCGTTAATTTGAACCAAAACTTCATCATCTTTGTGTATAAATAAGAGTTAATTAGTATTGTTTATATGAAAAACTTTTTTCCTTATTTTTGCTACCATATATTTACTATTACCATGAATTTAGGTTAACACTACTAGCGTTGACGACAAAAGAATTGTGAAAATAGTGAGGAAAGGTTTCCAGGAGCATCTAAAAATAATGGTGCCAGATCAAAACTTACTGGTAAGCATATACAGTAGACGACCCTCTTTAACTTCTCAGCCATAATTCCCTTTTTTATTTATGAAAATAAAGCGGTGTGAAAGTTGACGAGAACTGCTTTACTATGCATTTCTTAGCATACTTATTAGTATCCATGAACCAAAATATTGTGAAGATAATAAGGATTGTAAGTTACGTGTCGAATATAAAAGTAGCCGGGTACCACTGTATATTGTCTTTATTTTTGAAAAAAATCCATGAGCAACCAACAATTAGCTGCAATAACATCACTGATCTCATTTTCCAACATTTCACCTTGCTTATAAAAGTACTATTCGTCAAGTTGCTATCAGGGATGACGACATCACTGTTTCATAGCGGTCCGAAAATATATCAGCATGAATTGCTCTTGGAATCGTCTTCTTTTCGGAATGAATCTTTAGTGAGGTGAAGTGGGATTCATGAAAACATGTATCGCTCGTATAGTTGGTCTGATATTGGCAAATCATGCAAAATCACTGTAGAAACAAAGGACCAAACCTAGGCACATTGAGTACTATTACCGCTGACGATAGTTTTATTTCATTACCCAGAAGAGAAGCTTGTGCACCAACAACTAAGAAAAGAAAAGCTGGTGATCTAACACCTAAAAAGAGTACGATTGGTAGCGATTTTATGGAGTTTATTGAGCAAGTACTCACCAATAGTGAAACTGGCAATACCGATATTATGTTTTAGATATCCATCGAACTTCTGCTGTCAAGAAGTAATACTTGTATAAAAAAATTGACAGAGTGATATGGATCACATCATACATATTTTTATTTTTATCAATAATAGAAAAAACTCACCAAAAAAAATGGAATAATAAAATATATAATAGAATAATTAAATAGAATATTAGTGCTTTGTTATCAATTATAAAAATAAAGTATTTTTCAATAATAATAAGTTACAATCATATAAATTTTCAGTATAAATCGAGGGAGCTTCACGAAATTTCTTTCATGAAACGTCGCCAAACATGTAAATGTGTAAACTATTTCATTTTACATGTATTCACACGTTTGGGCATATTTCAATACGTTTGGAAGCGTTTTTTTTTACCAGGTGTTAGACTATAGTTCATTCCTGCAAAAGGTAAACTATTTTGCAATCAATAGGGTAAGGATCCCGAATTATAATTGTAATGGTTGTTAATACCTTTGCTTTTTTTATGCATAGATGGTTCTGTCCATTTGTGATCTCCCCAGATGCCAATCAACAAATACGTGTTTACCCTCAAGCGTGTAGCAAAAGCAGTTGTCCCTGTTGACGTGAAAGATGCCCATTACAACAATGTCGTCGAATTTTTATAGCAACTGGAAGTGAGTAGTATTAGTAAAGTTAATGCTGTATTATCTTCTCAGTTCTTTGATACCACAATAGTAATAATAGTTAATGTATGATAACACAAATAAAGAAAAAAAACACTTTTCATATGAACGCTACGAATTGTCTCCTATATATACACACAGATAATTTGGCTCAAATTGATAGCTATTGTCGTAGCTAAGATTCCTGGTGTAACCTTTTTGCCCTTTTTGATACTTCTTGTACGATTATTAGTCTAAAAATAATCATCATCATTATCTCCATTTCGAATACTTCTTGCGATGCTTAGCTTTATTCTATTATTACCATCATCTATTACATCATATATATTATATCCTCAGTAGTTTAGAAAACATATAAATATTCTCATTATCTTCATTGAATAAAGAAGGGAGGATCCGTTATCTTCTTATTTATTCACTATTCTTTTGTTATTCTGATTTCTATTAGCTAAAGTATTGGTCCGCCAAATAATTACGACACTATACCGTTTTGATAGATGAACAGCTTAAATTTACTTGTGGCCAAATTTAAATTCAGTGCTGCAACCAACGATTCTTACACAAATATGAAAGTGACATTCTATATATTATTTATTCATCTGGTCTCTCCAATATTTCATTTTATTATTATCGAGTAAGAAATATGTAGTAACTATCTACAATTTTACAGGTAGACAGAGAGGTTTGCTGTTTTAAGTGTTAAAAGGGACAAATAACCATGGAATAATTCATTTAATTATGTATAGCGACGGATAAGCAATGTAAGCACCAGGATAACCAATCCACCTATCAGTGCATCTAACCAAAATGGCGGTCTATTGAGATTTCTTTGTACAATTGTTGTCGAAGAACTATTACGACTTCTACTTCTTGTATCACTACTGCGACCGTTTCGTTTTTTGATGTTATTGGTGGGTTTAACAGGAGTAACAAGTGATTTGGTTTTTCCGGATGCGGAGGCTGGTGTTGGGTTGTTTTCTTTAGTTGCATGTTGTGCACATGTAGAAGAAGAGGGTAAGGATGAGGAAGAAGGTTGTTGTTGTTCTGGAGTTGGATGAGGTTCCGTTATGCCATTCGTGTTTTTCTGCTGGTCATTGGCATGTTTTGTTGTATCTGACGATAAATCATCCTTTTTACTGTTATTATCTTTTTTATAACTAAGTGAAAACTTGGGCATATCTTGTTCAGATGATACTGGCGTTTTTCGTGGAGCACTATCACTGAGTAGTTCGTCATTTCTTTGTTCACATACACTGCATTTCCACGTATTCGATCTATTATATACATATACTTATTTTTAATACTCTTTCTAATACTGAATAAAAAAAACACATCCATACTTTTTAGCAAATTTACGTCGTTCTTCTTTTGTATAATCCAATCCACCAATGGCTCCACGAGCTTCTGTTGGGAAAAAGCCCATGACGGCTAATATCACTGTTCTGACTAAAAAATATTGTCAATACCATCTTATATTGCCGAGGAGATATATCATTTACTGTTGTTACTTACTTCCCCAAGCAGGTTGCCAATATTCAGGATGATATCCAGTAATACTTAGACACACTTTTGTGTTTAATTCAAAACGTCCATTTGGCTTATCAACATATACATATAAATAAAAGAATTATGAGATAATCAATTCCTTTTTTCTTTTTGCATGAAATGATACAATCATAGCATACCGTTAAAAAGATAAGTTCTGGTGGTTTAAATGGGTATTCAGCAGGAAGTAATATACGACCATGGTACCTATAATTTATCATTCAAATAATTGAGTGACATGTCGTCCATTTTTCTTTTCTTTTTTTAGGAAAGAAAATAGAGACTGACCTTCCCTCTTCAAACTCTGTATCTCCAGGTCCACGTACTGTGAAATGCCATTCAAAAAGATTATCCTATAATATCCAAAACCGAAATGAATGAGCCAATGAAAAAAAAAAAAAACACTCCAAAAGTTAGGTATATATATAATATTTTACCTCTAAAGGATGGGCTTCATATTCATAACAAGATTCCATGGCTAATTCTCTAGCCTCTTGCATAATTCGTTTAACCGCTTTTTTATTATTATTTTCTCATTAGTTTTTTCTTGTAATAAAAAAAGGTTCCAAGTTAATGAAGAAAAAGAATATATACTTAATTATATAAATGTATATATATACCTGGATTCTTAAGATTATATTTATTAGCCATTGGGAAAATAAATATGAAGTGGTTAAAAAAAAAGATAAAAGCCAATATATAAATATAAGGCACAGCAAAAATGACGACAGGTTATAATGCAACACCAACCTTGCGTTACACTAGAGTCAACCACCTATAATTTTAACAAAGCTCAATGGATAGAAACTAGAAGGGTTATATGATAAGATAATAGTCAATTTGAAATCAATCAAAAAAGAGTTTATAAATATAATCAACAATGGCCAGATGTCAAAGTCTTGATAAATAGTTGCGATGATGAAGAAAGAAACGAACTTTCGTTTCTTACGTATTTATTCCTTTTACAAAGCCAACAATTTATCAATTTGGTAAATAGGATAATAGAAGTAGAATGAAAGAGAATTGGTTTACATCACATCATGACTATCATCATTTTCCTTATTATTATACCGAAGGTAGCCCCATAGTAATATATAGTATTTGTTTTTCGTAGTTATAACAATAATCATGTATGTAAATTGTTGGCGTGTACGATAGATAAACATATTCGTGTTACAACCAGTTGTTATTGTACACATTAGAGAAAACTTTATAATGGACCAGGGGCACTTTTCTTCGGAGGGGTCAATTTCATCAAGAGAGTATCTTTCTGTGAATATCTCGTGTGTTTGGGTTAAAGTAATCGATTGCTATTGAGATTGACGAATAAGTATGCAACCAACGATGTCCGAAGTCCCTTCATCAAAATATCACTTGAGACAGATTAAAATAACACACGTTACTCCGCTGTTTGACCAGTCCTACCGAATAAATGAACTCAATGACAGATCCACCTTGCGTTTTTAATAAACCCGTCCGTCCGCCTTTCATTTTTTTCGTTTCTCTTTCTTTTTCTCTATTCTTTTTTTCTTTTTTCCAATGACAGTACGATTACAACATAAGCAGCCACATAAAAAACCAATAAAGCCACCATTACGACGAAAAAATCCACAACAACAAAAAATACAAGATCATTTTGCCCATATTCAACCTGAAGGAAGTTGGGAGATTCCACGAAAATCATTTCATTACTCCATTGGTTCGTATAACTAGTTATATATAAAGAACAGCTTCAACAACGATTAGAAGATTACCTCATGCGATCGATCAACTAAAAAAAGTATTATTATTATTCTATTTAGGATTCCTTGTGTTATATTTATACAAGCATGATTTCAATTCAGAAGATACATACCCAGCCCTGGTGGCATTTTTGGCACTTGTATTATCAACCGAAGTGTTACGATTCTCATGGGATAGTTTCAATGTTCTTTATTGTAAAGTAATGGGTTCATTGATGCGTAAAAATGAAATTCATTCACGTCTCAATGGTACTGCTTATTATTTAATGGGTGTTCTGGTGGCATTATACTTTTTCCCCAAAGATATTGCATCCTTATCCATTGTCTATCTTTCATGGGCTGACCCAACAGCAAGTATTTGTGGTCGTTTATGGGGCCAATATACATTTCGATACGGTAAAAAATCATTAGCAGGAACCCTGGGTGCTATGGTAATTGGTACCATCGTGACCTATTATTTTATTACAGAGTTCCTGACTGAGTCGTATGACTATACCTCGAGCAGTATTCCACTTTATGCAATGTCACTTTATGGTGGTCTGGTGGCTGGATTATCAGAAGCATTGGGTGATAGTGCTGGATTGGATGATAATTTAGTAATCCCTATTGTAAGTTCCATATTATTGTGGATTCCCCTCGTGTTTTTGGATTTGTAAGTTTCCCCTCTCTCTATCTCCCTCCTCATATAGTACTACACATATACATACTCCTTTATTAGATTTCTTTTTTTTTTCTGACCCCTTTTCGTGTATCTTGTACTTTATATTGCAATATCATTATATTTTCATAACAAATCTAACAAGCACAAATGCATGCATTTTATTTGTTTTCATAAACTGAAAATCTGATTATTTCTTTCATTTTGTGGATTTTTTTTTATTGAAGATTACAAAGATGGTTTTTTTATATATAATAATATAAAGAAACCTAATAATAGAAAAAAAGAGATATAATAATAAGTCAGATTGATATTTTGGGTTTTTGATAACTTTTGAATATAAACGCAATAAACCTCTACACACAATTTTTTTTTCGTCAATATAATAAATAACTAATAATAAAATAATTTTTTTTGTACAGTTTTGCGTATACTTTTTTTTTGGTTGGGAAAAAAAGGGGAATTAGGATAGAAAACTTTTTTTTGAAAAATTGGGTGGAAAGTGTCGTTAATATATATATATATATGTATGAAATCTTAATTTTTTTGAAAGAGGAAGGAGGTATTGTTGTTGTGTTCGAATAGATTGGATGATAAATACGTAAAATGGGCGAATGGATAGGTATTATTGAGCGAGGTGAGTGAGAATGATAATGTAGGAGAAAAGGAAATATGCTTCTCTTACTCTATCAAGACTTTAGAGATGGAAATTCAAACGGAGTTAATAGACGATGGCGATCGTCAGTTGATGTTGTTGCTGTTGCTGAAGATAGGTTGTTGGACTGTCTTCCATTCTCTGCACCAATAGTACCTGCATTACTACTACCACCACCATTGACCATCGATTCTGTATCTTCCATATAGAATGGTCCTTCATCATCTGCTCCAGCAAATGGTGAAAATAGATCATTATCCTTGTTATTATTGATGCGATATTCGTCTTGATGGTGATGGTGATGGTGATTGTTGATAAGGCTTGCGGAAGATAGAGGTTTAACCGGTTTACTTCCGCCAGGGATATTGATAGCACTAGCACCACCTTGTTGTTGTAATAATTGATCATCATAAAGATCATCATTATTATTATTATTTTTATTAAATGCTTGCTGCCATGGTGATGATGTATCGTAGGTTGCATACCCCATATCCAATGATTTTGCTGCCAAGGGAGATGCTGTTTTATATCGCATAGATTCAGAAGGTGAACGCTCCAATCCACTTCCAGGTTGATAATTATTTCGATTATTCAATGATTGTTGATGTTGTTGTTCTCTTGCTCTTCGTAATTGCAATTCCGTTGGCGTCAGTAGTTCATTGAGTGACGAAGGCAACATGGCATCATTTAAGTCCTCGTGGTCATCATCAAAATAATGTTGCTGTTGTTGAGGTGGTACATCCAAAAAGTGAGATGCTGATTCTGGAATACTATGTAATGCTTGAGCATGACGTGATAATAAAGATGAAGAAGGAGGTGGCATACTGACAGCAGAAGAAGGTGTATTATTTGGATGAAGAAATAATGAACGTTGTCCAAAAGGAGATGAACTAAGGTCTGCTGTACCGGGAGAAGAAGCTGCTCTTACACCACTATTGTTATTATTGCTACTGCTATAAAGAGATTCATATCCATTACTCGAAGTCGTTGATAATTTTCGACGTGGATCATGAAGAGACGAGGTATCTTGTTGACGATGGATTGCCGCTGTAAGATGACTATACGATCGAGCATCTGCACTAGTCGACAATGTTTGATCAAAGAAACTCCCACGTGCGGGAGAATACATGTGCGGACCGAAATCTAGCGGGCTCCCAAGTGGTGGCGAACGAAGGTTTTGTAAACCAGAAGAAGAACCCAAGGAAAGTGCCAAACCTCCATCATTGCCATTCATGGCAGTAGCTGCTGCTGCAGCAGCAGCCATAGCAGAAGCCATTGAACTTGTAGAAGGGGAATTATTACTATTAAGATTTCGGTCACGATGATGTTGTTGACTCGCTAATAGTTTTCGTCCGTCAGAGGTATATGGTGACATAGTGTGTAAAAGTGCACATTTGGAACCAAATTTGCAGTTTCCTTTCAAAAAGTACTTACACACAGCTGACTCGCATGTCGGATCAGGATTGTGTGAGAATATACAGTTTGCCCCAGCAGTACATGTGCCTTGCTTAAAAAACTTGCATGGAACATGCGATAAGTTGGATGCTGTAATGTAATAATAAAATTAATGATGACAATGATGAGTACTTTATTCATATATTCTGCCGATGGACATCTAACATTCATATAAACCCCCCGGTAAACCTTTTCTTCCTGTCTTTCTCCCCCCCTCTCCCATTCTCCTCCTCTTTCATATTTCATATATAATAACCCACTTTAAAGTGGTAGTTTCTCTTTTTCACATCCACTTACGTTTATTGTTACTATTGTTGTTGTTGTTATTATGATGGCTGGCTTGGTTTGGATATTTTGACGCAGGTGGGGAAGTAATAGCAGCAGTAGAGGTAGTAGTACCAGCAGTAGAAACACTATAGGATGGGTCATTGATAGAGGTTACTATAGGTAAAGGTGGCACAGGGCCTTGTTGGCTACGGGATCTTTTAAGTTGAAATGGTGGCAACCGAGATGGTGAACTTTTTGATAGTTGATTCAAGTTTAAACGGTCAAAGCTTTCAACAAAGTTAGGTGCTAACGAATGGTCAGTCATGATGTTATTTGTAATAAAAATAAAAGGTATTTAAATGTTGCAAGATGTATTTCTGCGTGTATATGTTTATCTCTTTTAGTTCTATGGGGAAAATAAAAATAAGGGAAAGGAGAGAGAGAGAAGAGAGAAAGAAAGTGAATAAGAAGTGTAAAGAAGTAGAAGGAATATTAAAAAATAATTATATAAAATAAAAAGAGAAAAACAGCCCAAAAAAAAATCGTTCGCAGGATAAAACAAAAAGAAAAAAAGGTCGAGTAGGTTTTAAGGTTTCTTTCTTTGCTATTCTTGAATAAAAGACATGCAATCGGGGAGGGGGGGAAAAAGTATTATTGAGATGAGAAAAGAGAGAGAGAGAAAGCAAAACCCAAAGAAAAGCTCTTGTTATAAAGTGAGAAAAAAAAAGGGGTGAGAAGAAGAGTTGTTGAAGGGAAAAGAAAGAGCTCAACATACACACACTTCTAACAAAGGAGTGGGTTTGGTGAATGTGGGTGCGTGTAAGCGTGTGTGGGTAGGTGCACATTTATCAATTTGCTTTTAAGGCAATTTGGTAACACCATAAGTCAAGCTGCAGGGTAAAGCAACATCTACGACGCATCCAATCATATCGTTCTCCTGGATTGACTACTTTACTCATAATACGGTTTCAAGATTGGTTCCTTTCAATCATAATGTCCATAATCTTATTGTTTGAAACAATATAAAAATAATGATTTATAATATATAAACATATGTACTGATAGTAATGATGGATGAATGAGAAGGGTGATGATATTTGGTAATCTATTTTTTTCTTTTGCAATTATTTTTCTTTTCTATTATTACAACACAAGAAGAAAGTAAAGGTCATTGTCTAAAATAAAACAATAGTAATTCAAGGATGTTAGTTTCATAAAACATTGACTTCTTTCTCCGATAATATTTCTCACCACCCTCGCCATTTAAATGGAAAATAGATGCTTTTTTTCACCTTTATATAAATAAATAAATTTTTAAGCTGATCGCAATTGGTTGTAGGAAGACATGCCACCCACAGGTCCAATGGCAACAACAGCTGCATCACGATCTAAATATTGTTTAGCGACACGACGTACATCATCCACTGTCACTTGAGCAACAGTTTCTTCGACTTCCTTGGGTGACATGCGTGCACCAGATGTCAAAAGTTGACGACCAATATCTTCGGCAATGGCAGTTGAACCATCCAAACCAAGTAATAATCCAGCCTTGAGTTGTTGCTTGGCACGTTCGACTTCATCTGCCGTGACATGAGATGCTAATCGAGTCCATTCATTACGTGTACAATGAATCAAATCATCAATACCATCTTTATTTTCAGTAACTAAGTAAATACCCCAGAGACCAGTATCCTTGTAAGAAGTATTGAACGACATGAACGAGTTGGCAAGTTGATGCTTATGAACAACCGAGGATAATCGAGAGGCAACATGACCCATAGCGCCCAAGGAACGATCCCATGAACCAATAATAGATTGCATTACCAACAAGGGGAAATAATCGGGTGAAGTCCAGCTAGCTCCTTCAACAGCAATAGCAATATGAGCTTGAGGGGAATTGGGTTCATTGACACGAAGTTCAGACCCGGTGAACACGGGTTTCTTGATAGCACTCTTGCTGGTCTGTGCACTTGCAATGGTCGGTAAACTACCGAAATGATTTTGGGCCAAGTTGACAAGAGCATCATGATCAATACCACCAGTACCCACTAAAATCATACGTTCACCGGTATAATTGGTCTTGATATAAGTCGATAAATCATCGCGTGTCAAGGATTGAATGTTTTCCTTGGGGCCCAAGATGGTCAATCCAAGGGGTTCGTTTTGGAAAGCAGCTGTGTGCAAATGATCAAAGACAACTTCTTCCATTTGTTTTTCAACTTCTTCTTGTTCGCGTAAAATAACATCTCGTTCACGTTCAATGGCAGCGGGGTCTAATCGAGAGTTTTGTAAGATGTCAGATAGGATATCAACCGCTTGTGGTACATCATGCTTGAATGCTTTAGCATAGTAGACGGTTTGTTCTCGAGAAGTATATGCATTCAAATGACCACCCATATTTTCAATTTGTAATTCGAGATCGCGTTGTGTACGACGGTTGGTACCCTGTATTATATATATTTATAAATCCCTTTGTTATTATTATTTTTTTTTGCCTGGTATCGTATGGTTCAAGTATAAGGTGAAAAACAATTACGTACCTTGAATGCCATATGTTCAAGGAAATGAGCAGATCCGTTATTTTTTACGTTTTCCGCACGAGAACCTGCATCGATCCAAACACCCACGGTAGCTGTTTGCGAAGCAGGATTCTCTTCTGTAGCAACAGTAAATCCATTAGGAAGAATCGTAGTACGGAAAGTGGGTAAAAGGTTCGTGGCAGTTGCAAGTCCTCGATTATACTATTATTCCATTCCATTTACAATGCACCCACCACCAAAAATAGGGTCAGTTTTTTTTTCCTTTTGGTTTTGTTGTCAATTATTATTGTTGTTTCAATTAAGGAAGTAAAATACATACGACTGATTTAGAAAAACAGGCTTTTACTGTCTTTGAGAGTAATCGAGAGGCCATTTTATTTATTACAAGTTATGGGAAAAACAGAAATAGAAGATACTAGAGCAAAGCACAAGATACAGACGCTTTTTTTATATATTTTTTATTGTTCCGACAGCTTTGTAAGCTTGAGCAAAATTGCAAGAGCAAATGAAATTCCTATTCTTTTGTTGTTTCTAATTCCAGGTTATCTTCAGTATCGTATAAATCTGGATAATGCTTTTTAAATTCGTTGGAGAGGATATTCCGAAATTCCTATAAATATTATCATTAATCATTAGCACCATTGATGGTATATAATTAATCCATATTATATATCAAAGATAAAAGACTTACATCCACAGCCTTGATCTTTCCATTGGTGAATTGATTCTCACTTGCTGCTCTTTCAACAAATCCTTGGGTGAAAATATCTGGATTTCGACCTTGTTCAACATAACTAATCAAAAGTAGAATAATAACGTTGTATGTTTTGATTATTATGATTGGTGTTGATATGAATCTTTCTCTCTATCCGATTTATCTCATTCGTACTTGATCACTTCTTCAGGAATATGGGTATCGATATTCTCTTTAAGTTCGTCGATCGTTTGATAATGTTCAAGAATGGAATTACTTTTTCATAACAATAACAAAAATAAATCTCATGAGTATTCTACTTTTATTCAACATGTACCAAATCACATACACACACACAAACAGAGAGACGAACAATTGAAAAAAAAAAAAAAAGAGAGAGAGAAAACACCAACATTTTATTCCAAACAAGTTGATTGCCATCAGGTTGGAAATCGTATACCATAACACTTAATTCAAACAAGACTTGTAATAACTCATTCAATTGTTCTTCAAGTGCCCGACGAGCAACTTTTGATTGATTTGAATTATTTTGTGATGATTCTGCTTGATTAGTAGGAGTAGGAGCAGAAGAAGAACCTGATGAAGAACGAGAATCAGTTTGCTGCATTATGTTGAAAAAAAAAGGATATTAGGAAGGGGCTTTTTGGTGAAAAGTGCCAAAAGAACAAAACAACCTAAATTTTCAGTATAACTCATTTTATTCTTTTTGGTAAAAATTGGACCTTCTCTGCTTAAACGATTGGCTGATCGAACTCAGTATATTTCTAATTTAGGAGGAAGGCGAGTTAAGAATACTGAAAAGATCTTGTTGATGTTAAAAAAAATTGGTGGAATTGTATGTTATAGGTTGCTATTTTTTTTCTATTGCTTCTTCTTTCTTTCCTTTTTCTATATGATGGTAGAATGAGTAGCTCTTCCTTTTTACATGTCGTAAAAAATGGCCAATGTGGATACCTGCTTGGTATCTCTGAAATCGATACACAAGCAACTTTCTGTCTTCAGTTCACAGAAGATCCCCCTCGGTTACTAAGTTCTGTAATCATGCTACTGAGTTAGCAAATCAGGAATTTTCAGGAATTTTTTTTTATGGATCATTATCTTAAGTGGATATGGATACAAGTAATTAAATTTTGAATTACAAAGAGTGTATCATTAAAATAAACTACCAATGGGCTTTCCAAAATAGTTGCAATGCATATATTTGTATAAATTTATCCTCATCGTTCTTTCCAACATTTCTTTTGTAGTCACGCGGTATTTTATGATATATATTGTGTACATTTGAAGTATGATTAGTAACACATACGTAATAATCATTGAATTTTCCACTTTTATATATTTACAACACTAATAAAGTTGCGGCTGTGATGCTATGCGGCATGTAAAGGATTTTCTGGATGAAAATGAAAAAAGATATTACACACACCATCGTGTTGATGCAAACCATAACAATTCTTAGCAACTTTTTATTAACGGATTAGTGCAGTTATTTATAAATAGCATATATTTATGGAAAAGTATATATAGCCCACAAAATAAAACATATAAAAGGGAAATATTTTATAGTCCAAATTACACAATATATAGAACAATGATCATTTGTTACAGATAAAAGGTTTCTTTGGTATTTAAAGACATATTCCTTATTTAAAATAATATATCGATTGCTAAATATATTAAATATATTATACTTTCATACAATATAAACAAGATTAATACCCAAAATGGTCGATTGCTGGGCTGTTATTATTAATTAATAGTAACGTCACTTTTAAGATTTGTTGTGGATGCTAAACCATTTCCATTGACACAAGGATCAGAATCGCCTCTTATTCATATTGATATTGCACTCGTATCATCTTCTGATAACTATTATTACGCAAAAACAAGGTATGGTTCTGTAATTGAACATGACAATATGAAACGCACCAATACCACTAGTGATGAGGTTGCCACACGTATCAATTTTACAATCGTTCACAAGATCGGTGGGATATTACGCCTTTACCAAAATTACTTGAGCCACTTTCAGCTCTTCATCGAATTGTTACTAATCCTCATATGTACGGTGAAATTCCTACAATCCATATCATTATTGGAAATCAATCAGAAAATAATCAACTTTATACAAATATCTTGATGATTATCAAGCTGCAGCCAAGATGGTTTATGTTGGTAATATGCATTTTATATAAAATTCAAACATAACAAATTAATCGTTTGTTAATGTATAATAAATTTATATATATATATATATTAATAAATGATCCATCGAAAGGAAAATCAAGTTATGAACCATTGGTAGAGCTTACTACTAGTAAATTTCCTTCGGAAGCACCTCCCAGTTCTGAAGATTCAGTAAATCAATGAGAACAGCATTTTGATATAGGAAGTGTTTACGAAGGTTAAAAAAACTAATACGTAGTAGTACGTATGCTTTTGATCATTATCTATGGGTTAAACTATCAATTACTATACATCCTGTGTACAGTATGGCATTAGACGTATTACTTAGTTTTTCTGACAGGTATTCAGCAATAATTGACAACTACTACATGTATCAGGATGTTGTTGATTCAAAACGGTTTAGTCACATACCGTCTGATAGATCTTCCATTTGGCAGTACCATTATTAAATTAGCTGATATGCTTTCAGATGACTGCCGTACCTTCCCTGGACTCTTTGTACGCCCTTGACTAACAAGTTTCACTTGTACCTGAATTCAAGGAACGCTTTGAAACCTCACTTAAGTATTTGACCGGTCATTTCATAAACTTGGATGTGATGACACCAATCATTGACGATACCATTGCTATGATTCGTGAGGATGTAGATTGCGATATGTCATACTCGAACGTTTGTGCTGCTTCAATTTTAGTTCTCTTATTGATAATAACGATAATTCTATTGATAGAGGCAGTTTTGAAGATGGATAACATGGCCTGTAGGCAAGGAAACGCCTATCGACTCACTCTATCTTGTACCTCAGTTTAATATTACATTTGATATTGCTGTCAATGGACCAACGGGATCTATCTCATTATCTGGTGTAAAAGAATTTGTTGCAAATCAGAGTCAGGTAACAGCTGAATTTTTCAAGACTCGTTATCAATAAAAAGTATGTCTATGAATGAGTCCTTTAATTTTTATACCATAAATATTTAGTATCATTGTTACTATTATTACATTTTTTAGGAGTTCATTTTTACAAATGCATTTTAAACTTTTTTTTTCATTTTATATCGAAACAAAGAAAAGTAATAAACATCATCATGCTTCTTGGCGCAACTTTATTACTATGCATCACCTTAATTTTAATTATAACTTAAAATTCCAATATACGTATGCTGGAAGCATGTATACAATCATTTTTTTAACTTATTATACTATACATATTATCAGCTTATAAATATATAGAAAGGCTTTAGGCTTTAGTTACCAATCCTTGTCACTTTTGCCTCTCTCTGTATGATTCTTTATTTGAATGCAAAAGAAAGAAATTGAAGTGGGAAAGAAAGAATAAAAACAAGGGTTAAACTAAAAAGACAGAAATTTTTCGTTGTCAAGAAAAAGTCAAAATTTTGATTGTGCTTGTGCAGATTTATTATGATCATGTACGGTTGCTATGAATCAAATATTTTTATTTTGTTTGTCTCGACCATGTCGCTTTTATTCAAGGCAGGGTTGCATAGAAAACGTGTACAGTTGTGTTGGTTTTATTATCATGCCATCTCAAAAAAAAATATTACGTACATCCTCCTTGAATTGTTGTTTTATGAACCAGGAACTACCTAATCTACTTATCATCTTAAGAAAAGGAGGAGAGAAGCAAAATACACCGGAAAATCTTTAGATCCGGATTATTCCTCCCCTGAAAAAAATTTGTTTGTTCATACCTTGTATTAGATCAAGCAAAACGAAAGAACTCCTTTGAAATGCTCTGTTCTTCTACCATTTAATATTTAAAGGAGTTTTTTTTTATTGTCGTTAATTTTAAACCAACTCACAGTATGTATCTATAAATATTTGCCGTTTTATTTGAATCAACTGGGAAAAATACTTTTTCTCTTCTTTTTCCTTCTAAAATTTTAACAACATTAGATAAAAATGAATTCACCTAACAACAACCGACTGCCCACAATGGCTTCACAAAGTACACTGTCAACAACAGCAACAGCAAATGTAAATTATAATCAACTCAATAATCTTGAATTTTATAATCCTCGGCACAATCATCAGCCCTCCGAAGGTAACGCTTCATGTGTCAGTACTGTAGTGGGTAACAACAACAATAACTACTACGACAATGTTAATTGCTATGGTAGCAACAAAGAAGAAGTGGTCTCAATTGTTGATGGCGCTGAAGAAGATGAAAAATCTATTACTATAATGTCGATAGCACTAAATGAAGAAAGGAAAAAACAAGAACGACAATTAGTACGAAAAATAGATTTGCACGTCATGCCATTATTCTGCCTATTCTATTTTGTTGATTATTTAGACCGATCAAACGTTAGTAATGCTGTGTATGTATCCTTTTTCTTGTTGACTGTGCTTTTTTGATTATTGATTCAAACTTTTCTGCAAATGACATTTATTAATTCCATGGTATAGAATAGCAGGACTTAAAGACGATATCAATGTAAGTAATAATCATTTAATTAATAATGAAAAAAAAGTCTTTGTGATTACGTACTTTATTATCTTTATCTTTCACGCGTCAACTACAAAGAGATTCAGAAAAGTTAACTGTCAACATATATTATATAAAAAAAGTTACAAGGCACTCAATTTAGTACCTCTGTTTCTGTATTTTTTATTACCTACGTAAGTTATTTTTTAAGCAGTTTATTTGGCAGTTAGCACTATAAAGTTATTCTTATATATTTTATATATAAAGTCATTCAAATATTTAATGTCGGTTACTTATTGATTTTTCTTTAAAATCATAATAGATTATGTTTCAAATACCTTCTAATATGGTATTAAAACGAATTGGAGCACGATTATGGTTATCGATTATAATATTAGTATGGGGCCTAATTACATTATCGATGGCTTTGCTCAAGGACTTTACTGGCTTAGTAATCACACGTCTTTTTCTGGGGTAAATATTGGTCGATATCAGTACATGTTATATTACTTTCATGCAATCTCATATTTTCATTGTTTATAATTCTTAAATTCTCCATCACCAAAAATATGGTATATACATTTTACAGTGCAGCTGAAAGTGGATTCGTTCCGGGAATTCTTTTCCAAATGTCACGGATCTACAAGCCGCAGGAGCTTGGCTTTCGTATTTCACTTTTAATATGTATGGCAGCGTCCGCAGGTGTTGCTGCTGGTCCCATCGCATATGCAGCGTCTAAGCTTGGAGATAAATCTGATATAAAAGGCTGGAGATATATTTTTATTTTTGAAGGAGCACCTACCATCCTTCTATCATTATTATCATTCTGGTTGCTATTCGACGATATTTCCAATGTTGGGTGGCTTACGAGTACACAAAAACAGCTTCAGGAGGCACGTATGGCAGAATATATCAAAGATGACAGACGTGAACCCATTACTTTGAAGACAATTCAAAC
Source organism: Phascolomyces articulosus (assembly GCA_025677815.1). Lineage (NCBI taxonomy): Eukaryota > Fungi > Mucoromycota > Mucoromycetes > Mucorales > Lichtheimiaceae > Phascolomyces > Phascolomyces articulosus. The sequence goes on along the minus strand of JAIXMP010000003.1, from coordinate 513,945 downwards.
CGTGTTTATGGATATCAAAACATGGGTATTCTCTGTTATGTTTACTCTTACATCAATCAATTTGACCAGCATTACTACATTCTCACCCATCATTATTAAAGGTAAGTTGTTTAGAATATTGAAACTTGAAAATACCTATATATACGGATTATGTTACGATAAATGAACTTGGTTCGCTAGCATGTCATTGATATAGCATTTTGCGTATTTATTTTTTTAAGGCTTTGGTTTTTCTAGTCTCACTACACAGTTATTGACAGCGCCACCTTCAGTTATAGCTGCATTATTGATCCTCATTTGTGGATTATTGGCAGATCGAGGAAATAAACGTGCTATTATGGTAGCTTCAGGATCGTGTTTAATTGCTCTTGGTTTTTTGCTATTGGCGATACTTGATAATCGATGGGGTAAACCAATAACTACTCATTGTTTTCTTTAATCGTGCTTTTCCATTATATTTAACTAGCAATATCGTCATATTATCTATAGGGAGCTATGGTGCTATTTTTGTTGTTGCCGCAGGGATGGGAATACAAGCACCCATTGGGATGAGTTGGTCAACCGTGAATTATCCTGATTTAACCGTACGAGCTGTCGCTGTTGCTGTGGTTAGCATGATGGGAAATATAGGAAATGTCGCTGCTTCTTATCTTTATCAAGTTCCAGAATCTGATGCTCTTTACCTAGATAAAGATGCTCATTTTCACACTGCTTCAGAGGGATCGGGGCATGGTATGTACAAACCGTTTCACTTGTTTATTTTCGTTTTATGCTACATAATGTTCATACACTAACAATATCATCTTGATAGGTTTTGGTCATATTTTAAATTTAGTTGTGGCAGTTGGGTCCGGTATCCTTGCTGTGGCAATGGGTCTGACGTTACGTCGAATGAATCGTCGCTTTGATAAACAACAACAAAAGATGCCATTTGTGTATAATAGCGAAGATAGTAATAATAATAACGATAATGAAAAGATGGTAAGCAGAGTTATAATTGATATATAGAATAAGATTCACTTGGAAGCATTTTTTTACTAATAATTTCTTATTAACAAAACAAAAAATAGAAATCTCAATACTTTTATTAGTTTAATAGATATCTTTCTAAAAGCTGTTAATATAAAAATTTTATTTGCAAAAAGTATACAAAGAAAGAGAAAAAAGAAGAAGAAATATGAAAGCGGATTTTTTAAGGAAATGTATGAATGACAGTCGAGAGAAGGGATGAGAGAGAGAAAGTGAGAGAGAGAGTGAGAAGTGAGAGAGTGCGTGTGTGGGATTGTATATATTATACACTGCACTACAAATTATCCATTTACAAAGGTGATGATTTAAAAATCGTCGTCAGAGAAGAATTCGTCCGAATCATAGTTAAGTTGTTCAAAGTTGACACGGTATCTATTAGAAACAAATAATAATTAATAAAATATTCAATATAAAATAACTTCATCACAATAAAATAAACATCATTTGATCGTAGTCTTTTATCTTACCTGAGAATACCACCAATACCACCAAAGCCCTTGACAAATTGAGCACCTTCTTGGGAACGGTTAGTAACAAATTCAAGGTTAGCACCGAAATCCTTGTAGCTTTCAGCAAACCATTCAAGAAGAGGCTTGACTTCAATAACTTCCATTTCTGTATTTGGTGGAGCTTCAGGGCTGGTATCCTTAATGAACAAACGATCCTTTTCTTCTTGCTTGGTAGGATGATAGATAATATCTTGTCCGGAAGCATTACGAAGCACATATCGGTTTAATTCCAAATTTTCCCAAACAATCAAGTTTTCTACAGCACCCAATTCCAAAGCCTTGAGTGTATCTTCAACACCGAAACAGTACTTGCCACTGTCTTGAGAAATTTCATCAAAGTAAGTTTGAATCAATTTCTTTTCTTGGACAAACTTGACGTTCGACAAGGATTCAGCAGATAATTCAATAGCTTGGTTGAAACCGTTTTCACCACCATACGAAACGTCAACAACTTTAACAATCTTAGCTTGAAGACGGGGATCAAACATATCGGATTGTGACAATTCGTTCTTGAAATCAGCAGAACCGGCCAAGACAAGACCTGCGACATTGACCTTATCACCAGTGATAAAGAATGATACTGCCAATTCAGCAACCTTACGGACATAGTTGTGACGCTTTTCTTCACGCAAACGAGAGAAACGAAGAGCGGACTGACCACCACGACCGTGCTTCTTAGGTAAATCGACTTGAAGCTTGTGGATCACATCACGGGTGTTACCAGACAAAGTACCGAACAATGATCCGTTACCATCCATAATAATGAAACCAAACTTGGCATCATCTTCGAGTAGTTCGGACAAAGCTTCGGTGTGGAACTTATTATCACAAAGGTACAAACTGGTGTTGATTGGCTTGTGTGGTTCGAAATCAATATTGACCTTCTTTTCCTTGCCTTCGTCTGTAACAATGGTACCACAGTATACAACCAAACCATTTGGTGGCACTATAAAAAAATTAATCCCCAACCCACGAAATGAAAATTGTCAGTTGCCGTGCTGATTAATTAATTGGTGGATAGATCAATCGTTTTTTGCTGAAGTAAAAGCAAAATTTCTAACCTCTGTTGTACAATTTCAATCTTTGTTGGGTGGATGTAATAGCTGATAAGACAGAAAGACGGTTGACACGGGATTTAATATTAGATGCTGTACCGTATTCGTCTGCTAACATTTTACCAACACGAGAGATCTGATCCTTTGGGGCTATTATAAAAAACAAAAAAAAACAAAAAAAAAACAAAATGATGCATAGATACAAAAATAAGTAACTTTTCTCACTTTTCCTTTTCTATAATATACCTATTTTTAACCCCCAGTTCCAATGCTATATAATACGTACGAATAATAAGGGAAATCATGGAAGTGCCGTTGCTATAGTTCAAAGTGGTTTATTTCTTTAGTTTAGTTATAATCCTTTTAAAATAGCACTAATAGATTGCAAAGTCAATTTAAAAGGAAAAACAAAACAACAAACCCTCGTGCAGCTTCCAAGCTCTTGATGAGCTTCTTCATCTTCCACATTTCGACATTGTGATCAGTTTGGCCTTCAGAGGGAGTAGACATGATGATGAATGTGTATATGTATGTGGTGCGTCTTCTTTAAGGTTGATGGGTGACGTTAAAAGAGAGGGAGGGTTGACTTTCCAGGACTCTCCTGCTTTACAAAATTTCTGTTAAAAGCCACCTCATCGAAAACTTTAAAACCGAATTAAGTAAAGCTTAAATAGAGCCAAACATCAAAAACTCCGTTGCTATTTAGAAGGCGGTAAAGCGTGTAAAAAGTGTCAATTATACCATATTTGTCGATATATATATATATGTATCATATAGATAAGTTTGAATGATTAGTGTCTGTAAAACGTGAATATTTTGTATATTATAGAGATTCCATGGGTGAAACTTGTGTTGCTTTATATGGATCATCAGATTCATCCAAAATAGAGATATCATTCATGATAGATATCAAACAACAAATAAAAAAATGACAAATATAAATGATAAATTACAATAAATACATAACATATCAAGCAGGAAAAGCTAAGCTAGAAGTAGTAGGTATATATATATCGAATCTATAACAGGTCCATGAATGGATTTTGTATAGTATGTTGTAGCAGTGAGGAAAAAGGTAATCCATTATTATTATTATTAATTGAGAACCTATATTTCAAAACTCTATCCAAAATATTGCATTTCTATACCAATAGTACGAATAGGACTTGATCTATTAAAAAGGTCAGCCGTTAAACCAATACTAAATAATGTATTTTTAAATCGACCTTCCCACATCAGTGCTAATCCCTAGAGTAATAAAAATGATAATAATTCATTAGATAAAATAAAACATTTCTTTTTATCCATATACGCATCTTGATATAAAAAAAATCATGCATATAATGGGATCTTACTTCAGCAAATGATATCTTTGCTTTGATTAACCCTTGTAATTTTTCTGTATCACTGTTCTTATTCACTTGAATTATCGATCCTTCGTCCCTCTTATCTTGTTTATTTTTTGTACGATACTCAAATCCAAAACTAAGATCGCTTTCATATGAATAGATGCTGAAATCATATCGAGAACACATTGCCAATTCTTCTGATATCTGCGTTACATAAGCTGTTGACATGTGTCCTACTACAGGATTCAAAGTATATGTAAAACATATAGGAGGTGATCCAGATGATGGTAGTGTACGATATCGTAATCCTGTGGATACTAATTCACCAGAGAAACATTATGTGTCTCTTGTTAATGCTCGTTTATATTCCCTTAAAAACTGATTATATTTGGATTAAAAGAAACGTTATACACTTACAGCCAGCACTCTTATCTAACATTCCATAATATATTTCTGTACCAAGCGCCCATTGACCAGAGGGAATAGCACTATCAGGTTGATCAAAGTTGTATAAAGCGCGTAATCCAAGTAATCCATCATCGGTAGTATAGGAACATTCAGAACACCATTTCCCTACGTCATATTGCAGTTGCATAGCAATCTTTGTTGGTTGTTATAAGTTAACAAATTATATTAATTACCTTGCGGTTTTTAATATTTTTTTTTTTGCTTAATTTCCCTGCTTTCCTTCTACTTCCTCTTTTCTTAATTGTACTGTATTATAATAAATACCTCGGGTAATCCAGATACACGAGGATTGTTTACAGCTGTTACTAAACATTGTATTTTATCTGAAATTCGTCGGACATACATGGATTCTAACCGTGCACCAGGGAAAAACATACGTCCATATAATAGATAATGATTTACAGAATTTTCTACCATAAAAATAATAACAGTAATGAGTTACTTTTTTTCTCTCTCAGGTAACAAGAACACATGAATTTTAAAGTAACCAAACACATACTTTTTCGTGATTCAGAATAGTCTGGGCTGACGATCCGAAACCGATCCACCATATCTTGGAAATCAACTGTCGCACTCGTACCAATATCAAGCGAACGCGACGTATATAAATAACCAACACTACCATTAAGCGATGGTAATGCATTCATGGTATAAGATGGTTTAAATTGAGGTGTTGGTAACTTGGATAAATACAATGAAAGTCCTTGTGGAGTATAGAAATCAAGCAATGCTCGTGACCATGAACAAAGATTTGAATATTGATTTTCTTCGTTCCAACCCGATTGACGATAATAACATCGTAGGCAATATTCCATAAAATCGTACATATTTTTTTCTTTATTATGTGGTGGTCAATTATCAACCAGTTTCCAGGTCCCTATTTGTTCCCAGCCAAGAAATCTATTATTAATTCCGTTGCACCTATTAGGCAAGCAGAAGAGAATGGACTTGCATAATTTTACTATTTAATAATTATCTAGCTCCTTTTTTATCACATTTGCATAAAAGCCGGCTATATTGAATTGGATATATATATATATATATATATAATGATAATAATGATAATAATACTTTATTTATTTTTATCTGAAGCTAATCAATGGAGGAACCCAAAAATTTATATATAAAACAAAGGGAAGAAAGAGAAAAAAGGAACGATATATATTACAGTCAACAAAAATAAAGAAGGTAGAAAGAAGGCTATTGTTGTTGTGTTTGTACCATCATGAAGAAAGGAAGCAAGAAAAAAAATGAGGAAAGAAGGGGAAATAATCTAGATTTATATAATATAACAAATGGAATAATTATAATAACAATAATAACGATAAAAGGCATTATTCTTCTGCTTCTTCTAAGCTCTTCAAATAAGCCAATAAGGTACGTTTATGAATGACACCTAGATATTGACCAGTTGTCTTTGTCAAACATACATAACGTGCACCAAGCTTAACAAACATCTCCATAAGTAACTCCATGGAAGCATTGACATTAAGAGTTAAAGGTGCCTAAAAGTTTTAAAGAAGTTAGAGAGTTAGATGACTGAAAAATAAAATGCTATTAATATTAGTGAATAGTAAGAGAACTAATGTTATATACCTGATCAACATAGATTGAAAAGTCATTTAGTGGAGGACGAGTACGTTGTTCTGTATCTACTGTATCCACTGTGGCATTAGATGGTAATAAGCACAATATTGGACTATCTTCTGCTTCCACCATTAGACTACCATCTTGATCACTGCGTCGGAAGTAGCACGGCACATCTCTACGTTCTTGTTCTGTAATTGGGTATGGATTATTATCAAAGTACATACAAAGTTGCGCCAATGCATGTGATAACTCGGAAGATGCAATGTATCCTTCAAGATATTTGCCATCATTGCTAAGGATCGGGAATCCTCCGTCTTCACTATATCCCATGGCAGCAATATCGTCTAATTTCTCATAAAGTTTGCCAACCGTATTAAGTTTATCAATATTGATTGTGGCATGATGGAGTTCAGTAAGATCTTGAATGGTATGGGTATGTACATATTCTCTTCGGGCATCAAGATATGGGTATGTTTGAAGATCAATCAATAGATCATAGATGCCTTCAATAAACATGCCATCAGCAACCCATTTGGCAACCATGACGGCAATCATAATTGGAACTGCGTATGTCAATGAATATGTTAATTCAAACATGATAACAACCAACGATACTGTAATAATAAATGTGGGGTAAAAAAAAAAAAGCAATAGTTTGATTAGGTTATAAGATGATCTGTTTTTCCATGTACTTCTTTTTTTCGTGCCACATATAAAGTTAAGCAAAAAACACCATAATCGTCATTTGTATCACTCACCTGTTGTACGAGTAACACCAGTCAAACTTGCTGCTGCTCCGACCATAGCATAAACACCTGGAATGACGCATTCACCTCTTGAGGCAAGATCTTCGGCACAAGCTGTAAATGGCCAAGCCGTAGGATAAGTCAAAGTAAGGTACTGCATGATAAGACCGATAACACGTCCAGTACAGGCACCCACGATAAGACCAGGTAAGAAGATTCCTCCAGGTACCCGACATCCAAATGTGACCATTGTCAAACACATTTTGATAACCAAAGTCGTCAAAAGTAAATAGAGAAGTCTCGGAATCTCGGATACATCATTACTAAAGGGATAAATATCATAAATATCAGTTATACAAAAGAGAAAATATAAACAATAAACAATAAACAAAAAAAAAAAGGATAACGATTATGATTACTTACGCACAAAGACCACCATTATCATCTTTATCAGAACATTCTGAAAACAGATTGGCAACAAATTCATTCAAGCCCATTCTGTTAAAAAATAAACCAAAAGGAAAAAAAATTAGCGCAAGGTTTTGATATTTGGGGGAGAGGTACAAGGGGAGTTTGAGTGTTTTTTTTTTTTCGTATGAGAAATACTGATGATAAATTACCGTGCGAATGGATTCCAGAAACTGACAATAGCTGTGATAAGCATGATGAGAAGTACTTCAGTAACTGGATACTTTTTAATAAAGGTATTTTTACGAATATGCTGATACTTGATGTTATAGTAACTTGTAAATGCACCAAAGCAACCCTATATTAGGTTATTATGTATTAGTTTCACTTTTATATGATATGGTAAAGGATCAAACTAACGACGATAATAGTAATGCAATATGACAACTTACAGCAAAGACACCCGTAAGTAAAAATGGTAATAGTTCAAATAAATGATATTCTTTATCATATCGAACTTGGAATAAAACAATTTTTCCAGTACCAAACGGATCCATAATCTTAAGAACAACGGCTGCCATCATTGCACAGCAATAACTACGAATCATAGTTTTGATGGGAAAATAATAGCTGACTTCTTCCAAACTAAACAGAACACCACCAATTGGAGCGCCGAATGCAACTGCAACGCCAGCAGCTGCCGATGCTGAGAGAACTTCACGCCTTTTACCTACAGAATTTCGTCAGCAAACTTGAATATATATTTCATCATAATAATAAATAAATAAATAATAAATAAACAAGAAAAAATTAACACTTACTCTCATTTTTGTTATATTTATCAAAAAGACGACAGAGAATATTAGCCACAGAACAGGCAAAATGAACAAATGGACCCTCTTTACCACAGTTTAATCCAGAGGATGTTGAAAATATCTATCAGATGAAATACAAAAAAAAAAAAAAGAAAAAAGAGAATGAGAAAAAAAAATTAAGTTTTGAAGGTGGATGGTGTGGGTGGCTGGCTGGTTGTACCTCATGATGATGATGTATTGGAAATGATAGTCAAAAAAAAAAAACTTTAAAAAATATTTACCATGCCCACACTCTTAACGAAAAGAGTTTTAATACCAAGGAAACCTTTAATAACAAAACCAGCAAGAATGACTTTGACTTCTGGAATACCAGAACCAGCACTATAATAAGCGATCTTGGTCTGTAGTTTAGGTTGTTTTGAATCTTCTAATTTATTAGAAGAAACAATGGGGGTGGTGGGTTTTGACATTGTTTTGGAAGGTGGTGCACGAGCGACGACTTTTTCTGCTGACCATACGACCATAAGTGAAGCGATCAATGACAAGAGCAACTATAATAATAAAGAATAAGGTTATTTTTTTTTTAGTTTATCTATAATACAACTCCTTGTTTGTTTGGAAAATTTTATAGTTTTATAAAAAAAAAATAAAAAATAAAAGGAACTTACGCCAATGGTGGTATACATCAACATGGCAGTATGATAAGAACCACTTTCAGTTTGGGTATCAAAGACTTCTGGCCAAGTTCTCCATTCTGGGCAAGATTCATGTTCTATTATGGATAATGACGATGATGAAATATATGCATGAGGTCATGATAAGTTTTTTGAATGACCGCATGATCACATTATTATATTCAATTTATTAACTTTATACCTTCTTTTCCCCAGCAACAGAATTTGCTATTGTACCTCCAATTGGTAGTACAATAACCTGACTTAAGATCAGACATCCATTCTTGAACAACGTCAATAAACCAAGCAATCAATGCTACAACGACACCCGTCAACATGACAAGAATCCAAGCTTGTGATGCATCGATGGCTTTATCCCAACGGCCACGCCAACCTGGAATTTCTCTTAATTTACGTATACGAACACCTTCTTTAATGATTTCATGAATCCAATCTATATAAAATATACATGACAATGCAAAAAAAAAAAAAAAAAAAAAATATGATGAGAAAGAATTAAATCGCCGACTCAAATAACAAAAAAGAAACATAAGGTATGATGTGTTCCTGGAGCGAGTTTTTTACCGATTGTAGAATATGATTCGTACCACACTCGAAGACCAGTATTTTCCTTAATAAGGCCTTGACGGTCTTCATCGTAGGAACCTAAACGTTTGTTAAAGAGTTTAAATCGACTTTGACGGTCATCTCGTATACTAGGAGTACTAGGAAAACCAGGACTATGAAGTGTAGGTGCTGAAATATTATTGTTATTATTAAAGCCTCTGATGTCACCAGTAGATGGTAATACAGGCAAGTCTTGAAGACTATTGTAGTTTGATTGTCGTCTACGTTCTAACAACGAAGACCGTTCGGTCGACATTTAGGATATATATGTATATCTAGCAAAAGAAAAAGAAGAGGTACAGAAGAAGAAGTTTGAAGTGGACAAGAAGAAGAGTAATATATATACACGGAGATAAAAGAGAAGAAAGAAATAAGAAAGAAAGAAATTATTTCTTTTTAAACAATAAATCTCTCCGGATAAGTGCTCATTTTTATAGCCTACTGACATGCTGATGCTAGCAATGATCACGGGAATAAATTCGTTTTAACTCTCCCCCCAAATGTGTATTTCGATGATGAAATGGTGAAAACTCTAATCTGGATCTTTTGAAACACAGCGACTAGATCCAATAACCTGTTTCCTTTTCTTTTTACAGAAAAAAAGAAGTTAATGTGTACAACATGTCGATCGAAACAGATGTGTGTCTTATTATTATTATCATTATATTATCTTTTATATATATAAAGATAACAAATATAAAGATAAAAAAGAAGTACTGATGGGAATACAAAGATGTCAGCTCTCCCATCCATCAAATTTTAGATATCTAGACCTTGTTTCTATCCAATAATCTGTTTGTTCAATTCATACCCTCTCCCCCCTCCCCTTAGCTATGACAAAAATCAACCCCATTTATATATATATATATACATATAACTCATATAGCAATTTATATATATTTATATAATATAAATCCTATGCAATTCCATATTAAGCTAACATGTTGTTGACTCTGCATCTTGCGGAAATTGCTTATATCTTTTCCAAATATATTATCTTGCTGGGAGTTAAAGAACTTGCTGCTGCAGAACCAGGGACCATGGCCCGGATTGTTCTATAATGGTAAAGACTCAAAGAAACCATTCTTTTTTTTTTTACATGTACTCTTCAGATGTAACGAATAAAAGATCCTTACTATTATTATCATCTTCTTCTCCATCACCATCAACATTATTAATATCACTATTAGTGATATTAACAATAATAATAATAATAATAATAATAATAATACCAATAATAACCATTAATAGTAACCTTAACTCAATCATTTACCATGAAAACATCACATCAACATGAACTTCTTTTCAATAGAATGCGGGTACATGAATGTTTTTTGGGGTTAATCAATTCGTTTTTTATTACTCTATATAATCAGTCGGATGCAGTCCGGCTATATGTATAGTCAACATACTCCTTACTTCTTGGCAATATGTATATATTTACATTATTTGTTATCCCTTTCTTTTTTCTTTCTTTTTACTCCAACCGTTTACAAAAGGTGCGTATTCAGGGTCCCCGCATTCTTTTTTTTTTCCTTTCTGATAAGTTGCTTCTTCCATATCGTGACAATGCAATTCAACTTTTTCTGTTGATATTTTGTGTTTTTTTGGTACGACGAAATGTTCGATTTTGATTAGGACTGACAGCCAGCCACTCTCAACAACAACAACCAAAATATGGTATATTCTTTTTTTATTGTTCTGGTCCCCCACATAAAAAAATTATTGTAATAAAATTTCGCTTTTTTCCTAATACATGTAATGACACATTTTTTTATATAAGTTTTATTATTATTATTATTATTATTATTATTCTGTTCACTGTGTTGACCAAATGACTTTTTTTTTAAAAAAAAAAATACTCCCCCTCCTCATTCATATTAATCCACGTGATGGAATAATATTACGTGCGCACGCACACAAACATAACATATACACATTACACATACGGTAGTAATAAAACCCATAAAAATATTATAGGAAACAATCAAATATACAAATTATCAGTTCATCCAAAGAAAGCGCACAGACCTACTTAATAATTATCACATTCATCATATCAATTGTCTATGATGCTGCTCCGCAGAATATGAAACGAAAATATTTCTGAAACCTGGTTGAAGATCAAACAGTACTAAAAAAAAGAGAGAAACCGTGGCTGTGTAAACAATAGCTTGTGTGTGTATATTTCTTCTAATTAAGTTAACAGTTTTTTATATGAAAAACGCCTTTTTATTTTATTTTTTTTTTTGGAGTGGTGAAACGCCAATAAATTTCATAAATTTCTGGATTTTCGTAACTTTTTTTTTTGTTCATTTCTTGAATGTAACGTTGTTGATGGATAACTATATTCCATATGTTTATGGTTTTCTGTTTTTTTGCAAATACGCAACAAAACAAAAGGAAGAAAAAATTATAGTTTCAGGCTAGTTCCCTTTTGGATGTAAGCGTTCACATTACCAAAGAAAAAACATGCAGTCAATGATCCAAGTATTCTATTGTATCTTTTATAAAACCAAGTCTTTTTGGTAATGACGAAAGTCATTACTAGTTGAAACCTGAAAGGAGAAAGAAGGAGAAAGAATGAGTTACTACCGTGCCTATCAATATTTTTTTTCTATATACATCACATCCAAATAACGTTATGTATTTGCTCTTATCATAAATTCCTACTTTATTCGTCGATCCGATTATCGTTTTATTGTTGTCGAAAACAGCTAAATGAACTAAGCATCATCTTTATATTATAAATGCTTTATTTGTTCATTGTGTATAGATCATTCTTTTCTCTTGCTTCCTTCCTCTACATATAGATTCGCACTACATTCATTTCTTTTTGTTGCTGATATTTAGAGTTTTTGTACCGATTTTTTAATCACGCGATGAGATATGGCGTGCTTGTACATGGAATGTGCTTTTTAAAAGAGCGGTTGGATATTACATCAACAAATTATCATGGGTTATATGATGATGATGTCCCTGTTTTAAAATTAAGAAACAATGGAATGAGTAATGAATGATGTTACTGTTGAATTTATAGTAATATTATATATATTAATTAATATACTCTTGTTTACACAGTTATTTTATTAAAGCTTGCATTGTCAAAATAATGGGTAATAGCTCTATAAAATAATCACATTATCATCATTTGTGTGTAGGTACATAAAATGATGGCACCAGAGTTGTATTTACTATAATATAAACTACATTAAGATGTAAATGTGATGGTGTGGGGTACACAACAATGTAACAAACTCGGATCAGGTACACAGCAGTAAAAACATGTAATATTCTCTAATGCATGGAGCTATTATTGTTCCTACGATGATCATAATTTATAAAAATAAATGATCCACTCTCGTGACGACTTTTGAGTGAGTAGCATGATTAAGAATAAACTTGGGTATTTATTATCATCGACGACATACCTATCGATTTTTATTATGTTGTACGTATATTATGGAAAAAGATGATGAACAAAAACAAGTATTCAATTTCAAAACTAAACCGAGTTTTCATCACCCATAGATACTAGTGACAACAAATTTTTTCAACTACATGCTATTATTCCTCTTCTAATGAAGAGCTTATTATACTCTATGCATAACATCGATTATCTATAATGACCAAAGTGATTTGACCAATATAATATTAGTTACCTTGTTTTACTGTAAGTACCAAACTCAGTTGTGTGAATATTTATTAAAGTTTTCCACTTGTAATCTTTTTTGGTTAATCCAATTTATTTTCTGTACAAGGAACCATGACTTATTGCATAGTACTTTAGCTGTAAACACAAATATTATGAGCAGAGCAATACTAATAATAACGGTTTTTAAATTTATTAGATCAAATGAAAAGAAAATGGTTAGTTGATAATAACTTGACAACAATTATTTACCACGGTATATGTATATGTCTTGGTGTTAAACTCAGGATTTTATGTTTCATAAGAATTCACTCCATATAGAACAATAATATTAAGCATCTCATACGTTATGAAATATAGTGAATTATTATTTTTAGTATATTAAAGAGTATAATAATTGATGCATTCTTTTTGAATCAACTGCAGCGTACAGAATATTGTAATATAGTAAAGTAGTTACTAGGAATGTATTATTATAGAAAATCAGTAGTTTCAACTATTAGGTACTTTATTATTGCAAAGAAAAAAAAATAAGCTTAATTTTTGTATATATAAATATATTTTTCTTTGGCGTAAATAAAAACGCACACCTTACCCGGCAAAACCCGATTGATGATATTATTGAAAATACATTTATTACGTATCGCATCATTATGTAATTTAAAAAAGAAGACGAATGGATTCTAATTACCATTCCAAATAATAATGAAAATAGATATTAGCATTGGTTAAAATAATTTTTACGATAAAATACTCTATAGTTCCAGTTATCAATATTAAAGAATTTGTATATAACAGATAATACATAGAAGTAGTTTCTAACTGACTGTTTTGGTTAAACCTAAATTGTCGATCTTTTCGGGTGACTCGTTTGTTGGTTGGAAAAAAGCAATGCTTACTAAATAAAGGAGAGCGATACGCCACTATGTTTGTTATTTATTATTATAATGTTTATTTATAGATACTCGATAATATTTTAATACTCCCCCAAAATACTTTATATCGTTAAAAATTAAGAGAAGATATGATAAATTATATATAATCTCATCAATAACGTTCTGCTCTTATCAATAAACAGTAAAGATTATTATATATTATTGTTATTATATCGTGATTGTAGACATGTGGTGATAATTATATTTGTACGAACCTGACGTTTCATCAATGATTATTTGTTAGCTTTCTATTAGGAAAAACTTGTAAAAATATAATCACCTTTTTTCTTCTAAGAGTTATACGTAATGTATGTTCTTACGCATATGTTGCAAGTAATCCAACAACAGATATGAGCATTACAATACATTCATTACCTGTATTTTTAATATCAAAAATTATCAAGAAAAAATATACACTGATCAAATTTTGGTAAGTTATCTAGCACTGAAAGTGTGGCATTCAGCAACATGAATTGTGGTAACTCAAATCACCAAGGAATAGCAAGTCATTGCCACTATTGTACATGTATTTTTCCCACCAAAAGTAAGTTATACTCTATCGTCTTGATACAAGAAACTTAAATTAATTAAAACCATATATATACTAACAAATGCAGATTCCTTTTTATATATGTACGTAACTACTATAAAATATACTACTAGAAAATTTTAAGGATAGAAATTCATATAAATGTGTGATCAAAAGGTGATGAAGAGTTGAGATTTCATTTAAATTTTTCTCCCTTATCTCACCACATAGGGGTAGTACATTGTACATTTCTAGCATGAAAATAGATTGTAATACGATTCCTGTTGGTCAATAATAATAAAAGTTGACTGAACAGATAAACTATAAAATACATGTACTTTGAAAATATTTATAGTTTTATTGCTAGGCTAATAGATATACTACTTTCATTATTTCGGAAATAATGCATTTTAAAAGATATCATTAAATTAGTTCATTTTTTTCATATAACCTCAGTTATCAGTAACCCTTGAATTGAACCAAGTGTAAAATTTCATATCAATTTTTTTCTAGTTAGGCACACACTATTAGCTCCTTCACTTGGTCGTTTTATTCTGTAATAGTTGATGTATCATCATTTTTACCTGAAATCAGGATGGTAACAATGTCCAGTATCTTTCAATAAAAATAGGGAGGATATTATCAAAATAATAGTAACCCTTTTTCAGTTGCAGTTGGAGAGATCTCATCTATGTAGCAATCTATACTTCGATTTATAGCCAGGCAAGTCATAAAATATTCTAAGTATTGTCTGTTAATAATAATAAAGTCAATATTATATTTCATGAACCATATAATGATTACAAGAAAGCATAATACAACATAATTGAAGTTGTTGCTACCTATTCTGTTTCATTTTCCTGAAATAAATTTTTATATATATTACGATTAATTAATAATTTGAAAAAAAAAATTACGCTTGAATATAATTAACTCTTATTCTTTGCTCTTCTTCTATCCTAAAATAATTTCATGGGTTTCGATAGATAATAAATGCCCCATATTACTACTGAAATTTACGGACAAAATTGTAAGCCTCGGGATCAACATATGCTGTCCATATAAAATAAAATTATAACCAAAAAAAAATGCTGAATATTGGTAGTAGTATTAATTTGACAATGTCTCGTGATAATAATCTTATTGTTGATCTGTATCATCAGAAGGAGGAGGTTACGGAGTCACAGGCTAGTGAAATCATTTTGGTTATGAATAATGATATATACGAACGAAGTATTACTTTATAAAACGTACGTATATTCCCTTCATATTGTCTGTCAACAACATATTCCATCATAGGTATTATGCATGTATTTTACTCCATCTTGTTAATTTGATTTATACTAAATATAGGGATTAAAAGACCTGAAAGCACTCAGAAAATACATTTCAATCTCTTTAAGGATGCAGGACTTTAGAAAGTTTTTTTTAAAAAAAAATAAACCATAAGGAATGAATTATAAAAACCTAACTTCAGGTTTTCGACATCCATTTTTATACTTACTCAGGGTCTATTGCCTATATAATATACTACATATAAATTTATTGTTTGCTTCATAAACACCATTTAACACTGAAAGAACAAATTGCTCTGAACTGATGATTATTATCCTTATAAATAATAACAGTATATATCAGCATGACATCAACACACAAAGTCAGCCATATTATTATATTAGCAATAATATCATTCTCTTGCAACAGGAATCTTATTCTGAATCCAAAAGATATATAAACTCTTCCCTATTACATAATAATCTTATATTTATCCAACTCAGATTATATAGCACATGGCTACCATAGAATTTTTTTTTTTTTTAGATATAAGCTGATAACTAGAATTCTCGTTTAATTTTTGTAGATAAGAAACTATAAAGTGTTGTGTGGTACAAAAGCAATCGACGATCTCGATTTGGATTACGATTTTGAAGGAGACACTCACGGTAAATAGGTTGATATATAGACAATGACTTTTTGTTAAAAAATGGAGCTAAAAAACAAAAGGTGTTCTTGTGGTCTATTTTAAAAAGAAATTACTTTTTAAAGAAATGACCTTTGGACTTTTGCGTTTTTTTTTCTCTGGGGCAAGCGGAAAATGATTTAAAAAATGGTAATTCTATTCCCCGTTTCCGTTGATCATTATTTTATATATAGTCAAAACTACGTACATGATTTAAAGTCAACATGAATATAAACAATAAACAGTCATCATGATTAATATCCAGTCTATTTGTATTGAATAATATCATCATGTTATCATTTGTCATAAATAAAAAGATGCCATAGTTATGGATAATAATAATAATAATAATAATAAAGAACCATAGCAACTGCCGCAGTACGCAACCTGAGGCAAATTTGACGCATGGTTATTTGAATTACTGCGCAACAACCCGGCGCTTGTTACCTTTGCGTAACCAGGTCACAAAAAAATAATTTACACCAACAAGTATTGAAACCTGGTGAAATTGCCTCTTAAAAAACCAACTGTTTGGATGAATATTACCATAGTTTACTTATTATCCTTCATCAACCATTTGTTAAAATTAGTCTTATCAGATTAAAATACGTAAGTTTGGGTGTTTGTTTTCGTCATCATTAAAAAAAACTTATGCATGCACCAAGATATACTGCGAAACAAAAAATAATAATAATAATAATAATGAAAAGCAATGTTTACCATCCCTTTGTTTATGAATAGACATGGAATGATCAGATAGGCTATATAGAAATCAGAGTTAGAATTGAGGAGTAAAAAAAAAAAAACCACATTGGGTCGCGGTTATTCAATGCAAAATCGGGACGATATAATAAGCTGCTATATATATATACTATTATTATCATCGTGAAGGAGCATTGCTGCGGATTATAGGACTGTTGTACAAAAAAATTCACTTTCAACGTCCATTTGTAATATATAAACTTCTTTTCCTTTTTTTCTTCTTTCTTCTTTTTCCCTTTTTGTGGTATCTTGCACAACTCTTATTCTTCTTCAAAGAAAAAAGCTTATACGCTAATATATGGAAGAAGATAGTATACCAAGGAGTTTTTGGTTTGCAACCACTTTTGCCGCTGTGGCTTGTGGCAGTGCTGTGATACTATCTTTACAGCGTGTATACGACCACAAAACGAAACGACAACAAGAAGCTGGACCAGAACCTTCACCACTTCATTTCGACGATAAGCGAGATCTCTCGGTTCCTTTTGCTGACAATGACCGTACAGACCGAATCACAGTTGAAACTGCTATTCTTTTATTGTTCTCTATTTTCGATCTATATTCCACTGTACAATCCCTCTCGGAAGATCGATCGAGTTTCCAAATTTACACTGTCGTTGGCATTTCACTTTCCCTAGCAACATGGTTATATGCATTTGCCCTTGCATTAACATCGAAACGTTATCGATTACCAAACGATTGGGGATTTGTTCTTAACTGTCATTTATGTGCTATTTACTTTATAGCATGGTGTACTTCTATTTATACTTTTTATGCATTGACACAGCGTACCGACAATTGGGTAACATGGTCCGAAGGTGTCCCACGTCTCGTCGGATTACTCTTAGTAACGGATTTGTTATATGTTACATCGAATGCCCAACGGGGTCCACCTTATTTGGATGAGAATGGTCGCTTGGTTGTTGGCGTGAATGTTTCCTCTGTATTCAGCTTTTTGTTCTTTACATGGCTCAGACCATTGATCAGCGTCGCTTACAAGAAACAACAACTTACCGACGATGATCTTAATGTATTGCCTCCTATTTATCGTGGCTATAATCTCTTTTATTTATTTGGTTTCTCGCGTGGACGTAAATTATTGTACCGTATTTTCCATACAAATCGTACTGCCATTACCATTCAAATTATTACTGCATTTATTTCGTCATTGCTTTACTATGTGCCTGCATTCTTTATCAACCAACTCTTGTTACTTATTCAAGAAATGGCTGCTGGCGGTCATCAAGAAACTGGTTATCGTGATGGATTCTTGATTGTTTTGGGACTTGGTACATCCATGATCGTATTAGCAGTAATTGTTGGTCAATTATGGTATTTTGGTAAGCTAAATGCGACACAACAATTCATATATTATTTTAAACGAATGATTGTTCATTTTTTATTCATATTTAAATATTAAAATTTACTAGCTGCATCCTCTGTCCAAGTACGTATTAAAGCAATGCTGAACATTGAAATCTATCGAAAGACATTAAGACGTAGAGATCAAGCTGTTTCCTCTGGCGAAGGCAAAGATGATAGCGAAGAAAATGATACCAAACCAAAGAAAGACGACGATAAGAAAGAAGATGAAGATGAAGAAGATGTTTCATCGACTGGTCAAATTGTCAACTTGATGAGTACTGATTCGAACCGTATTTCCGAATTCAGTACTTGGTGGTTTACTATTTTCGCTGCACCTACTGAATTGGTTATTGGTATCTACTTTTTATATCAACTTCTTGGTCTTTCCTGCTTTATGGGTCTTTCTGTCATGATCGTTGCTTTACCCATCAATCATTTTAATGCCAAACTTTTTGCCAAGACGCAAGATCAATTGATGGAAGCTCGTGATAAACGTGTTTCACTTATGAACGAAGTTCTTCAAGGTATTCGACAAATCAAGTTCTTTGCTTCTGAAAGAGATTGGTCAAAGAGGATCATGGACTCCAGAAGCGTCGAATTGGGTCATTTGCGCACCAACTATATGTCTGAAGCACTTTTCATGCTTATTTGGCAAGGGTAATGTTTTTTATACTTTTACTTTAATTTAGCATAAAAAAACTTTATTAACCTAAAAGGGAAATAAATTAGATCCCCACTTTTGGTCACTGTTGTGTCCTTCTGGTCCTATACCATGCTTGAAGGCAATGAATTGACAGCTGCAACTGCATTTACGGTAAAAAAAAAAAAAGAAGAAATCTTATTACCTTGTATAATTACATTGTAGTTACCATGATACTTATCTTATCGAATACATTATAGAGTGTTGTGGTGTTTAATGAACTTCGATTTGCATTGAATGCTCTTCCAGAAACCTTTATTGAATTTTTGCAAGCTTTGATTAGGTAAGCCTCTTGAATTTATGGTTGGGGATTTTCAAGGGTCCTCAGGTGACATTAACAAAAAAAACCCATTAACTTATGCCAACAATCACAGTGTACGACGTATCCAACTTTATTTGGAACAAGACGAAATCGAACCTGCTCCACCAGTTGATCTTAACAAAGAAGTGCGCATTGCTTTTGATAATGCTACTGTATCTTGGTCATCTAAGCCTTCTTCTTCTACAAGTACTAGTCCATCCTCTTCTATCAGTGAGCACACTCGTTTGGATTCAGATACATTCATGATCAAAGATATCAATGTTCATTTCCCCAATGACAAGTTAAGTTTGATTTGTGGTGCCACCGGAGCCGGCAAATCTTTACTTTTGTTAAGCTTACTTGGTGAAACTGTTGTTCTTAAAGGAAGTCTTGAATGTCCTCGTGCTCCTATTACTGAGGATGTATCTTTTGATTTTGAAATTCATAATACTATTCCAGAAGAAGATTGGATTTTGAATCATGGTTTGGCTTATGTTTCCCAAACAGGTAAACGATAATTTACGGCTGGAAACTTTCTTTTTATAGTTTCTTTTCCTTCATTTGGAGAACTAACAGGAGATGAATTTATTATTCATGTATAGCGTGGCTTCAAAATGCATCCATTCGTGACAATATTTTATTCGGCTTACCTTATATTGAAAAGCGATATCAAGCTACGCTTGAGGCTTGTGCTCTTGATAAAGATTTAACTATCTTGGAAGATGGTGATATGACTGAAATTGGTGAAAAGGGTATTACACTTTCTGGTGGTCAGAAGGCACGTGTTGCTTTGGCTAGAGCTGTCTATTCTCGAGCAAAGAATGTATTGATGGACGATGTTCTCAGTGCTGTCGATGGTAAGAAATATATATATATATATATATGTAAAAAATGCATTTGATTCCTTTAAATTATGATTCACTGACAATATATGCTACTTAATTCCTTTAGCTCATACTGCCAAGCATCTTTATGAAAACTGTCTTTTGGGCCCACTTATGAAGGGACGTACTCGTATTCTTATCACTCATCATATTAAGCTCTGCTTGAATGGTGCTGCCTACCTTGTTCATATTAACGGTGGTCGCACAGATATTGTTGGTACTCCTGCAGAACTTCGACAATCTGGTGCCCTTTCAACTGTTTTGGATGAAGAAGAACAAATTCAAGAAGAATCTCTTGAGGATGATATTCCACAAGAATCAACTGCTTCTTCATCCTCTAGTGAAGAGACTGCAACAGCAACAAATTCTGGAGATGAAGCTACCGCTAAGAAAACCGAACAAAAGAAGCCTCGTGCTTTGGTAGAAGAAGAGAGTAAGTTTTCTATTATTTACTAATAATTGTACATTTTGAACCTTTTTTTTTTTTTGCTAACATAACTCGACTTCTTTTTTTATTATAATTAAAGCTCGATTTACTGGTAAGGTAAAGTTGAGATTGTATAAGATGTACTTTGATATGATCGGTAGCTGGTTCTTCTGGTTCCTTCTTTTTGGAGCTGTAATTGGTTCTCGAGCATTGGATATTACCGAAACATGGTGGGTCAAGACATGGACTCAAGCAACCAACCCTAGCAACGTCAATACTTTGACCATTCAGAAGCAACAAGCATTTGGTTTCATACCCTTCTACACCCCCTCGCCCTCATCCGATATGCATTCCCTTGGTAATGATGATTCTGCAACCAGAGGCGTTGGATTTTATTTGACCATCTATATCGTAATTACCACGTCCAACATTTTTGTTGGTACCATGCGCTTTATCTTGATGTATATTGGTGGTCTTCGAGCCAGTCGCAAGCTTTACGAAAGTCTGTTACATCGTGTATTCCGTGCCCCTCTCCGATTCTTTGATACTACACCTGTAGGTCGTATTCTCAACCGATTCTCCAAGGACTTTGAAACTATTGATTCAAACATCCCTAACGATATGATGAACTTTGCCATTACTTTGCTCGTGGTACTTTCCATTATCGCTGTGGTATCGTTTGTACTCCCCATCTTTTTATTGCCCATGTTGATTATTGTCGTTATTAGTGTTCTTGTGGGTGCTATGTTTGTTTCTACCTCTCGAGAATTGAAGCGAATGGATTCCGTATCACGCTCTCCACTTTTCAGTCACTTTTCTGAAACCATTGTTGGTGTTGCTACCATTCGTGCTTTTGGTGTGAGTCGACAATTCATGCAAGAAATGTTGAAGCGTGTGGATACAAATGCTCGTCCTTATTATTATGTTTGGTCTTTGAACCGTTGGGTCAGCACACAATTTTCTATCATCGGTGCCATTATCAATGTTATCGTTGGTATGGCCATTCTTTTTAGTTTGGATCATTTGGATGCCTCTGCTGCTGGTTTCTGTTTGAGTTTCGTTTTAGGCTTCTCTGATTATGTAAGTAGAGACCAAAAAAATTACCCTCTCTTTCCCTGTTTATTAGCTTTCTCATCCTCCTGACAAATTACTTCAATTTTTACAGATGTTCTGGGGTATTAGACGATATACCGGTTTGGAAATGAGTTTCAATGCTGTCGAACGTGTTGTTGAATTCATGGAAATGGATCAAGAAGCCCCTGCCGTTACAGATGTTAGACCACCTTCCTCGGTATGTTTTTTTTACTATCAGTTATCTGAAAAGATAGAACTATATTATAATCTGAATTACTGATGGGTTTTTTGTCATTTTGATTTTCTAGTGGCCACATGAAGGTCGTATCGAAGTTAAGGATCTTGAAGTTCGTTATGCACCTGATCTTGATCCTGTTTTGAAGGGATTGAATTTCTCTGTCAAACCCAGAGAAAAGATTGGTGTCGTAGGAAGAACAGGTTCAGGTAAATCAACTCTTGCTTTATCCTTCTTCCGATTCGTTGAGGCAACACGTGGTAGTATTGTCATTGATGATGTGGATATTAAGCATATTGGTACTGAAGATTTACGTGGTAACCTTACCATTATTCCTCAAGGTAACAAGAGAAAAAAAAGCTTTTTTTTATTCTTCAAGTCTTTTTAATCTTACATATAACTAATGAACAAACGAACCAATCCATAGACCCAACCCTCTTTTCTGGAACTTTACGTTCAAATATGGATCCATTTGAACAATTCAGTGATGATGATATCTTTACTGCCTTGAAACGTGTTCATTTATTGCCAACAGATGAAGAAACCTTCGATACTGAATCATTAGAGGCTGTCAATGCTAATGTATTCCGTGATTTGGAAACATCTGTCAGTGAAGGAGGCAAGAATTTCTCACAAGGTCAACGTCAACTGTTATGTTTGGCGAGAGCCTTGCTTCGTCGTTCCAAGTTGGTATTGATGGACGAAGCAACTGCTAGTGTGGACTTCCAAACCGATAAAGCTATTCAAAAGACTATTGCAACCGAATTTGCAGGTTGTACCATTTTATGTATTGCTCATCGATTACATACTGTTATCGAATATGATCGTATTCTGGTACTTGATCAAGGTCAAATTATTGAATTTGATAGGTAAGATTTTTTAAGCTATTTATTTTATAAAAATGATATGATCTTTCCATTTACTTCTTATCACTGACCGAATGATATCATCTATTCTATATAGTCCACTGGAATTAATTAGAAATACGGATACCGTATTTTATAAGATGTGTAAAAATTCTGGTGAATTTGATAGCTTACTTGCACTTGCAAAGGCTAAGCATGAACTTGTAGATATTTTATAAAAAAAAAGCTGTAGTAGTTTTTTGTAGTTGACCCATAATTTTTCTTATAATAATAATTTATAGATGATATCGTATATTTTAAAAATTGTCTTTTATATATACATTGTTTGTACTTCGTGGATAGATATATTGGAAGTGTGTTGCAGTGTCTGTTAGTTTATACTTGAGGTTAGAAAATTTGTATGTGACTACATCAAGTATTAAAACATCGTATCCATTGATAATTAATGATGTATAAATAAGCCTTAAAGCCTCAGATCTGTCTCTATATATTGGATATGAATGGAGAAAGAAAATAAAATTTGTTTTACCAAAGAAATATATATTCCTACTTTTATGAAAAAGTGATACCAGCCATTCAGAAGAGTTTGGTGGACAACAAATGCAGGAACTCCAGCCTTGTCGGGAGAAAAGCCACGCTTTGAGTTGGATCAAACTCCGATTTCACAAGTGGAAGTTGTCGCTGAGGGCGCTGCTAGTTCTAATCCTCCCTTTCTATCGCGTCGTGTACGTATATCAATATAGTAGAATTAGATAGGTTGGAATGAAATGAAAAGGGTGAACAACAATAGCGATAAAAGGATACGATGGATTCAAACGAAAGATGAACGATTCAATGGATGGATGGAAAAGATGGATGGATTAGAGGAGAGGGGGTGGGGGTTATACTAAGGAGAAAAAAAATTGTGAATGGGCAAAAAATACATTTCGACATTTGAACCAAATAATGCTGACTCTCCTCTTTTCTCTCTCTTTTCCTTTCAACACATTCTTTATTCTTTATTCTGCATTTACAGCACAGCATGGCTTCTCACAAGATTACCAAGATCGCTGGTGCACAGCCCACGACCGAATTCGAGCTTACCGTTGCTCAAGCTCTCGTTGACTTGGAGAACAATGTTCCCGAGTTGAAGAAGGAATTGCGTCCTCTTCAAATCACCGCCGCCAAGGAGGTAAACATTTCATTCTGTGTTATTTTGCCTTAAGAAAATCTTTAGAATGGATAGGCATTTGAAATGAGCAACAATAGCAAGTGAAAAAATACTGATTACTTTTATATTTATTATCAATAGGTTGAGGTTGGCAGTGGCAAGAAGGCTATTGTCATCTTCGTTCCCGTCCCTACCCAAAAGGCCTGGACCAAGATCCAAGCTCGGTAAATGTTATTCCTATATGTTTTATTAAATGATTCAAGAAATGATTCCCAAAAAAATTGAAACTGACCTGACTTTTTTTTGTTTAATTTAATATATATAGCGTCACCCGTGAATTGGAAAAGAAGTTCTCTGACCGTCACGTTGTCTTCGTTGCTCAACGCCGTATCCTCGCTAAGCCCTCGCGTCGTGATAACCCCAAGCAACCCCGTCCTAGATCCCGTACTTTGACTGCCGTCCACGACGCTCTTTTGGAAGACCTCTGCCATCCTTCCGAAATCGTTGGCAAGCGTACTCGTGTCAAGGTTGATGGTTCCAAGACCATCAAGGTGTAAGTAGATTTATTCTATTTGTTTGTTTTTGGAGAAAGAGAGATGGAGGAAAGAGAGAATATATATATGAACACTGTAGACTGTAAAAAGAGAACATAAATGTATCCATATATATATTGCATATGTTGTGATTATATCACTATTCAATTGGAATGAATTATACTAATTATTCTTTTGTATTTATTTATATTTACATAGCTTCTTGGATGCCAAGGATGCCACTTCTTTGGAATACAAGTTGGACACTTTCTCTGCTGTCTACAAGAAGCTCACTGGCAAGGCTGTTGTCTTTGAGTTCTCTGCCACTGATTCGTTCTAAATTTTGGTTTAAGGGACGCTCCAATTGCCATGTAATAAAAAAATGTTCTCCAAATCTGAAACAAACTGTCTCTCTTATTACAATGTTATTTGTTTTATTTCCATGATTTTCTATTGACAGCCACCAAATTAACAAGGGGGTTTAGATCAATTTTTTTTCTATTATAAACAATGAATGGGTGGGGCAAATGTGTTTATTTTTGTTTTTATCTTTTCCGTTGTTTTATTATTTTCAACTCTACACTTCTTTTATTTATATATGGGAGAAAAACGTCATCGTTTCACTTACAAATACGGTTTACATACCCGCCATACTGAGCATAATTCACCTCCACCACCTATCGTTACTCTTAGTACACCAAGTCAAATAAACGCATCACCAGGTGAAAAAGAGGATTTTAAAGAATTGAACACAGTGGATAAACAAGATGAAGCTGTGCCCAAAGCCACCATTGTGGATCCGGAGCCAGGCCAAAACAAATTAATGTCTACGAAGCACGAAAAATCATCATCTAAAGGATCCCCTTCTTCTGCCTCTTCCAGTGGCTCATCCGAAGGAAACGAAAGTGATGCTTTTGATTATTTATCTCAAATTGAATTATTATCTGAAGAATTGGAAGACAATCAAAAAGATTTGCGGTTACGGGATAAAAAGGAAGATGAAGAAGAAGAGGATAAGCAGCTAATGAAAGCTACGGAATATAATCGAACTGTCCCATCACCCGAGCCACCCTCTATATCACGTAACAATAATGAAATGAAACGGCTATCATCCTCCTCGACTTCTTCTGCAGGATCTTCCTCAGTAGCAGCACAAGCTTCATCCAGATCACATCGACATTTAGTGTTTACTGAACCACAAATAGAGGAGCAACCGGATCGTATTACTGTGACACAATACTATGGTCAATCTTCACCAGAGTTAAAGCCACATCATGAGCCACGGGTCTATCTTGTAGCCAATGATTTTAGTAAAGAAAGTCGGTCAGCTATTGAATGGACCATGGGAACTATTTTACGGGACCATGATGAAATTTATGTTGTTACTATCGTGAGCCAAGAACAAGATTTGGCTGAATTGGATATGCCACCCGCTAAAGTTGTAAGTATTCCATTATATTTATGCTTTTTGACATCATTCAACTCAACAGATATTTATGTAGTTAGGAGGAATATCCAAGACTTTGAATGCAAAGGCCAAAATGTTATTAAGTCATATGCTTCTTTTTGATATTAAATTGGTAACAATTGCCAAGCGAGGTCGTGTTCGAGAAGTTTTGGAAACGATGGTACATTTATGCTCTTTTTTTTTTCATGCGAGGTAGGATACCAAGGAATAGAAGGATGTATTAACCATTTTATATATGGAAAATATAGATGGATGAAATACCATCATTAACTATGGTTGTGTGTGGTTGTCGTGGACGCAGTACGATGAAAGGGTGAGTTGTAGTAGTCATCGTCATATGATAAGGAAAAGAAGAAAGAGCAAGAGAACAATCTTTAACACAAAAGGCAAAAATCTAGAATGCTCATGGGATCGGTATCCACGTTCTTGCTTCACAAAGCACCTGTACCTGTCACAGTGATCCGATACCACAAGAAAAAGAAACACAAATCGAAGAGAAAAACAACCGCACATGCAACTTCTCTTAGTGAAAGTAAGAAGATGAGCTATTTTTATTATCAGCACTACTGCTATTTTTATTTAAATTTCACTTTTTCTAATTCTAATATACCTTTTATCTATATGTTATGTGGTATATAAATATGACTTGTAATTTATTTTAGGTATGAAAACAGGTCATCTTGTTGTGGATGAACTTGGAGCTGCAAGATAAGAGAAAAAAAAAGAGTTTATTTGTTTATAAACGTCGAATGACGCTTGTCACTTTTTATCCTAAAGCTGCGTGTATGTTTCCCTCATTTGGGTAATAAGATGAAAATAAAAACGCACCGTGCCACGATCTGAAAATGAATCTCGATGATCGATATTTTATTCTGTTTTCGTTTATAATATAAACAAGGGTTATGTAATATTGAATACGAATAAATGAACAATAAAAAAAGAAGTATCCATAGAAACACATTACTCGTCCAACCATTAATCTATTTCCTCATTATTGCTCCTATCATCTAATTCATAATATATATTATCCCCTTTCCCAAAGATTTTTTTAAAGTTTATGGTATCATCCTTCTTTCATATAAATTTTATCCGTCATAAAACTATATTTTTCTATGAGACGATAAACTTATTTTTTTGGATTCCGAAGAAGTTAAAAAGTGATTAAAATACATACAATTTTTTTAGTCTTTTATATAACGTTTTTCTTTCCCGCTCCTTTTTCTCTTCTTTTTATTTATTTATTTTAAAAAAAAGATCGCTGTGTTGCATCCGTTCTATTGTTGTTGTTATTATTTTATTGTGATCATTACTCTATAAAAAGAAGCCTATTTTCAAAAACATACTAAACTACTTATAAAAGATGGGTAACAAATTATCTTCGAAACGAAAATCAGCACCTACTTCACGTTCGACTACCCCTGCCGGGTCCCTTTCGACTGGAACCACGACAGCGACAATTAATTCGAAACATCGAGACGCTTATGATCAAAATACAATTTCCAGTCAATCGAGTACTACGAGACGTCGTATGCATCAAGTCGCTAATTCATCATATTGGTTTCCTAATGATGATGAAGAAATGGATCGACTTATTGGCGTATGTCTTCACTCTCTCCTCTTTTTCTATCTATTTATATTACCCACGAAGATAAAATATTGAAATATGCTTAGTAACCTCTTTAACTATCTAGCAACATTTCGCTTTAAAAGCGTTTTTAAATGGGTAAGTGAAAAAAAAGCTATTCATTGGATAGAAAAAATATCAGATAGACATAGCCATCATCTTGAATCATTTTCATAATCATTATTTTTATTTAGTAATATCGTAGAAAGTTGTATTCCACATGTTCCTACACCACTCAGTGAAGGTGCAAAAGTCTTGGATCTCGGTTGTGGGGGTGGAGCATGGGTTATGGTAAGACACAACACTGTAAAAAGATAACAAGAAGGACAACCCAAAAAAAAAAAAAAAAAAAACGTGGCTAAAACTAATTTTTTTTTCACTGTTCCACGACAGGATTTTGCAACGGAATATCCATCCGCAGAGTGTATTGGAGGTAACCTCATCAATTTTTTTTTTATTATTACTATTACTATCGTGATTAAAACTTTTTAAAAAAAATATTGACTAACTCCATTTATTTCTTCCCTCTCCCCCTTTTTATAATGATACATCAGTGGATATGGTGGATGTATTTCCTAAAGCTATTCGACCTACCAATGTGAATTTTGAAGTGGCCAATGTATTGGAAGGGTTACCTTTTCCAGATAATTCTTTTGATTTTGTTTATGTTCGTTTGTTACTTGTTGGTTTGAAATCAGATCAATGGGAACCCATGTGGCGGGAAGTTTACCGTATCTTGAAACCCGGTGGGTGTGCGCAATCCGTTGAAGCTGGCATGCTTGTAAGCTTATATAGTAGTATTCTTTTGATGAATCATCAATTTACTTGTTTCATTTATGACTAATCTCAATCTATCTTTTTATTATTATTATGATAGGTCAAAGGAAACGAGTTTGTGAACAAAGCTGGAAAAGCATGTAAGTTGTGGAATGACGACTACGTGGGAATAATAGTGATAGTACGACTATATAGTTTAGCAATTCCAAAACATCGAGTTCCAATATATACTAAAAGGACGAATTATTAGTTATTGATATGATGTATGAACGAAATCAAGAACCATTTGTATCCCAAAAAATGGATAAGATTATGGCTAATGTCAATTATAATGTTCTCCATTATGAACTTAAGGATATTTACTTGGGTAAGTTGATAAAACCAATTTAGATTCTTTATTTGGTGAAAACTAACTCTTTTTTCTTTATATGTTATTGATAGGCAAACAAGATAATTTATCACGCGAATTTGTTCATGATATTTGTTGCATCTTTACAGGAGCGGAACCTGTCTTGTCGAAAGCACTTAATGTTCCTACGGAGGAATGGCCCGCATTTGTAAAGAAATTGGGTATTGAAATGCAAAAACAACCAGATGCCATGTGGTCTTATGGTGTATGTTTTGCTCAAAAACCGATTGAAGAAGCATCATCTTAAAAAACTACATATCACGAACAACACACGCACACAATCAAAAGCAGTAAAATGATGATATCCCCCATAAAAATCA
This sequence comes from Phascolomyces articulosus, assembly GCA_025677815.1. Classification (NCBI taxonomy): domain Eukaryota; kingdom Fungi; phylum Mucoromycota; class Mucoromycetes; order Mucorales; family Lichtheimiaceae; genus Phascolomyces; species Phascolomyces articulosus. The sequence goes on along the minus strand of JAIXMP010000003.1, from coordinate 484,707 downwards.
GCAACACCAAAAAACAATTATACGCATCTAAAAAAAAAGCACACGCACACCCATTCCATACCCGTGAACTCTTTTTTTTTCCCTCTCATTCCATAAAATACATTATAGAATCTTTACACTCATCCATTTCTTACGCTCTATATTATTATTTATTATTAAGTTTTTATATTACACCTTTTTTATGCTTTATTATAAATTTATTCTATTATTATAACTACTTTTATACATTGATATTGAGTTTATTATACTTATATATTTTTATTCTTTTTTTACATGTAAAGAAATACGTAACACACCTGAAATAAAAATAGACAAAAGAGAAAAAATCAGACATACAAAAAAAAAAATAAGAAAAATAAATTGGGATCATCTTGAAGGAGGTATCATGTTTCATATGAGAGAACGTTGCAAACAAAAAAGGAAAAAGGGAAGAGAGAATCAAACATATATATGTACAAAACTAGAGAGAATCGTGTTGGTTTTTTGGGGGAAAATTAAGAAGGATGGGTGGGAATCAGGTTTGGAAAAAAAAAACTATACACAAAAAAATAATCATCATTTTCAAATATCTCTCCAAAGATCATCATCATCGTCTTCATCTGAAAATAAGGACGAAGCAACAGTACGTCGACTACTAGCAATACTAGCAGTATCATCACGAACATAGCTAAATCCTCTAAAGGCAGATTGATTGGATGAACTTAGAGAAGATCGAGTCGCATTCTTTCGTATAGCCATAAAAGAAGGAGGTTGTTTCATGGATGTTGTACCAAAAGGTTGGAGTGATGATGAAGAGGATGCCGTAGTTGAATTATAGTGTTGTTGTTGACGCTGATTAGCAAGAACCGGTTTGAAAGGTGGTCGAACTTGTTTTGTAGCAATCAAATCCCACTGAATGCTTCTAAAAAATGGGTGTGCTTTGACTTGTGCTGCAGCAGGACGTGTTTCTGGATTTCTATCCAATAATTTGGCAATCAAATCTTTTGCCTCAGGTGACACGGAGGGCTGTGCAGGGAACTTGAGTGGTGCCTTACAGATTTTGCGATAAAGAACATCCAAATGAACGGAATGGAAGGGTGCTCCCCCAACAAGGAGTTCATAAAGTAAAATACCCAAACTCCACCAATCCACAGCTTGTGTATAGGGTTGTTGAAGTACCATTTCGGGGGCCAGGTATTCCGATGTACCACAAAATGTGGTAGTGGTTTCATTATCTCGTTTAAGTTCTTTGCAAAGCCCAAAATCAGTCAATGCAACATGACCTTGAGCATCCAACAAAATGTTTTCAGGTTTTAAGTCACGGTACACGACTTGATGGGTATGAATATGTTCAAGGGCACATACAATTTCGGCCACATAGAATCGAGCACGATCTTCATTTAAATAATGTTCTCGTTGTAAATAAGAAAAGAGCTCACCGCCAGGAACATAGTCCATCACCAAGAATAAATGATCGGCGGTTTGGAAACTGAATTTAAGTGTGACAATAAATGGGTTGGCTATTGTTCGAATCATGACATTACGTTCAGCGATCGTATGTGTTACTTCATTTTGAGCAATCAACAGTTTCTTGGATAATACTTTCATGGCATAGGTACGTTTACTATCTCGTTTCACCACTTGATATACTTTGCCAAAGGAACCATGACCCAACAATCGTATAATTCGGAATGCTTCTGGTGTTAATTTTGCCTAAAACATAAATGATTTTTTGTGTAAATAAGGAATTTGTTTGTCCTGCGGAAAGTAAAGATTCCGGCGAATTTTTACCCAAAATGATAAAAAAAAAAAAGGTACTCGTAGAGAGAAAAGATGAAGAAGTATAACTACTTACAGGGCCAACGGACGTATATTCCATTTGTAATCGTAATTCTCCGGTCACTTTACCATCGTAGGCTTGGGAAGCTTCATCAGCGCGTGGTACAAGTCGATGCCATTGATCAAACATTTTTTTGGGGACTAATGAAGGTTTAATAGTCACCATACCCAAAAACCGGTCATCTCCATTGGGCAAACGATTGCCACGATCATATATGTGCACAATCAGTTCATCAAGGTCGTTGCACACGTCGCTATTCCAAATTAAGAACTGTGTCAAAAAAAAAAATACAACACTGCAAAGATATTCTTTTTTTTTACTCTCACTCACTCACTCACACTCCTTCTAAATGAAAATATCTATATTTATTATAGATAGATATGTAGATATATATAGAATACTTACAAAGTGGCGTTATAACGCCATTTAGGACAACTCATTTCCATTGCTAGTTGAAATACATCGACATGGTGACGTTGAGATGCATTTGGAATGGGAATACTTGCAGAAGGAGGAGCTCGTTTATTTCCATGTTGGTGACTGTCATTGTCGTCGTCATTTGTTACTTCGTCATTAGTCGATACAACATTCTTGTCATATTGAACAAGACAATAGATATCAGCTTTTGTTGGATCCGTCACAGAAAGATTACGTGCTTCTGTCAAGTTGATTGATAAACGACCTTTGGCCTGTTCTGGTGCAGGTGGTGTTACTGGTGTTGTAGTGTTATTATTATTGTTGCTAGATCCAAGTGTATTTGTTGTATTATCAACAGGAGAGGTGGTTGATGAAGATGATTTAGTAGTAGTCGTTGTTGTTGCAGGACTGCCAATCAAAGCTTGACTCAAAGACGATAATGATAACGACGTGCGTGCATAACGTAAAGTTTCACCGAGTTGACCAATCTTGTCGGTCAAGTTGACTGGTGAAGAGAGTCGTGGAGCAGCATGAAGGCCAAGATTTTTGATAAGGGAATCAGCAAAATCAGCCATTATCAGATTATTTTTAGTTGTTAAAAAAAGATCAAGTTAGTTGTATCGTTTTCTCAATAAGCATATAATAATAATAATAAATAAAGAAGAAGTGAGGATGATCCAGTGTTTTTTTTATCTATTGTCAATGAAGAAAAAGAGAGAGAGAGAAAAGAAAGAAAGAAAAAGAACAAACAAAAAAATCGAATAGAACATTTCAAATCCTATCTTTTTTTTATCTATTTTGTTAAAAATAATACATATACGAAACGGTCTTTGTGTCTTTTTGGATTGTTGGGGTCGACATGTATTGGGGCAACCCCGCAGGTCCAATGAGAAAAGTACTTGAGCCTATTGCGGAGCACTATTGGGGATAAAAAAATTATTATTTTCTTGAAGCAATTAAGCAATGCAGGGTAACAGCAAAATTATTTTATATAGAAAAAAAAATACAAGTAATTGTATTACTATTTAGTTATATATTCATTATGACTATTCTATGGTATTATTTGATTGTCGTTGTTGTTGTTATACGTTTCTATTCTGGTGGATGAACTAGTTTCAATATCTAATTTATTGTTTTTTAAAAAAATAAAAATTAGAATTTATTATTATACATTTTATTACAGACAGGTCCGTGAGAACAAAAGCTTTCTTTATCCATCCCCCTTTTTTCTCCCTTCTTTTTCCCGTCCTTTTTTTTTTTACTATTACTTCACAACTTATTACTCTCTCTATCTCTCTCCTCCTTTTTTATAATCATTATCTATTACCTCCTTTACGGTAATTCGTTCTTTCAGAGACCATGTCAGCATTCGACGTATTAATGTTTGATCTGATGGTTCAATAAGTGATTCATGCAGTATAGTTCCAAGCCCAAAAGGTTTTGCATTTGGCATTTTTGCAATATCAGGTTGTTCATTATTACTATCCTCTTCATCGTTATCGTCATCGTTGTCGTAATGATCATTCTCTTCATCATCCGTAAATTCATTATCTTCATCATCACCTGTTCTTTGTTGTTGAGAATCACCAAAAAAGACCAACTTATCAAAATCAGGATACACGCTCATTTCCTAAATTTAGTTGTGTTTCTTTGAGTACAAAAAAAGTGAAATGTATTATTTTGTATTTTTTATATGCCTAAACCTATATCCAAAATGTTTCTGATCCGCTTGTCTGTACCTCAAAAAAAAATTCCAATCATTTTTTTATTATTATTTCATATAATGTAACTTACTTCACTTTTCACTTTGGCAGAGGGAGCACCTAATGCACGAACAAGAATACCAATCTGCTCTAAATCACTTTGACCATCAAAGATCGGATGACCTAATAACAAATGACAAAAGATGGTACCAAGCGACCAAACATCGGTCGCCGGCTGATAGACACGGTATCCAAATAAATGTTCAGGTGCTTTATAGTACCTGGAATTAATGCAAATTATTTGTTAAAGAAAACAAGCCCAATCATATTTTTCTTTTTATATATATTACATATATTACCTAGTACCAATTTCTTCCATTGAATTAAAATTTGCATCAGGGTATGTTGAAGTAGAAGACGAATCCAAGTGGGCACAACCAAAATCAGCCAGAACCAAGTGTTGATTGGCTTCATCCACCAAAATATTACTAGGTGATAGATCACAATGAATAATACCTTTGCTATGTAAAAAGTCAAGTCCTTGAGCGACTTGATGAATGACTTTTAAAGCAAATGGTTGATTTCTTTCTTCAACAAACTCCAACAATGTATGTTCATAATATGGAAAAGTTAAATAATGAGCACCATGGGTCGATTCAGCATCAAGTAAATAAATGACCTACAATCTTTGTTAGTTGCAATCACTTGTTATTATAAAAAAGAATGAAATGCTTTATATGAATCTTACGCGATTGTTTCGTGCTAGCGTTTCTGATTCTAATCCCAAGGTACGTAATGCCCAAAGCTCACGTTGATAATGACGTTGTACCAATTGCCCATGATGTTTTTTATACTTTTTAACAGCAACAAGTCGTTTTTCTAACTCTTGTTTTTCAACTGTTGAAAATGTACCAACCATGGTGTCGTTAGTGTGTATGTGGAATAAATTTGGTTTTGAGTTTTTTTTTTATCAAGTTAAGTCAAAAAAGTATTGATGCAGTTGTCAGTTCTTTTCAAAATTTACATATATACATCATCCATCCAAAGTATATTTTCTCCGAGTTTTTTTCTTAATTAAAAGTAAAGTTTGTATGATGACAATTCTTCGAGAAATCAAATCATACATACCAAGTTAAACTATTTGAAATGAAGCTAATAGATAAACTTTAGTGTTTACTACAGTCTATCATGGACCAAATAAAAAAATTATTTTTTTAAATATTATGGATGAATGAAAAGTTTACATCAAATTCTCGGAAACATAATTTTTGTATAAAAAGGAATGAAAATTGTCGAAAATATCGCGTAGAAAATAGCACGACTTATACAGGTGAACCCCAAGATGGCAATCAAAAAACAATCTCTCTTTGTTGCAGCTTACTTGTTATTATTGTCATCTAGCTTTATCAATGCTCAAGGAGATGCTGAAGATGTAGAAGTACCCAAGAACGAAGCATGGTTAAAACAAGTAAATTTAGCTTCTGTTCCCGATATTGCCGTTCGTCCTGTTGGTTCTGGTATTTGTGAAAATGTCGATTGTGATGGACCCGAAAATGATAGGTGTTTTGAAACCTGTGGTAATACACCTACACCTGCTGATATCTATGGCTGTCCAAAAGATCATTCCTGGGCTTTAACATTCGATGACGGACCAAGTCAATACACGGATAAATTATTGGATATTCTTGATGAACATAATATCAAGGCCACGTTTTGTGTGATGGGATCCCATGTTGAAAAATATCCTCATATCGTCAAACGAGCTTATGAAGCAGGCCATCATATTGCCTCGCATACTTATTCTCATCCCCATTTAATGAGTCTTACCAATGAAGAAATCATTTATGAAATGAAGGCAACGGAAAAGGCTATTGAAGATGCCATTGGTATTAAACCTAAATATGCACGTCCACCTTTTGGTGAGGCTGACGGTCGTGTCAAGGCTCTCTTAAAGTCTATGGGATATAAAGTTCTATTATGGAATGTGGACCCTACTGATTATGATGTTTATATGCGTGCGGACGCTTCTAAAAAAATCCGGGGTGCATTCAAGAGTGCGGCGGCAGGCATTGATACTGGATTAAATCCTCATGAAGATCCTGGTTTTATTAGTTTGCAACATGGTAAGGGATCCCGAAAGGATTATATATCTAATTCTTAACAAATGTCATTGATTTTAACTTAAGTTTACTTATTTCCTATCCCTTGGATAAACCTTAATTTGTATTTTTATCTCTTAGATTTATATAACCAATCCATTGCTCAAGTACCTCATATCATTGATTATTTGACGCATCTTGGTTATTCATTCTTAACAGCAGCTGAATGTCTTGATGATCATGAACCTCATGAATTATTAAATGGTGCCCTTGAAGCTCAAAATGCAGCAAATAATACCTCCCCCATTGTTGATGCTTCCTCAACTTCTTCACCAACAGGCTCACCCTCTTCTGATCCCTCATCTTCACCATCATCTTCTCCATCATCAACAAACAAGAATAATAATACTACGGAACGAAACCAAAAACAGAATACACATGTCTCTGGTGCAACTACTACTGAATCCTACTCATTGACTAGACTTTTTGTTTCAGCTCTTGGAACACTTGCTTTGACTCCCTTCTTTTTGTAAAAAATAATAATAATACCTCTTCTTTTTTATTATATTAGAATAAAATACTACTATAATCATGTTTGCTTTTTCTGTTCATAAAAAACGATCAATTGATGGAATGACTGCTGGTGGTCCAGACTATTATTGTGGTAAAAATTACTTCGTGTTACAATTTCTTAAATTTATTATACCACGTATTCATCATCCATCATCATATTAATTATTCGAACACGATATTCAATTGACAGTCATAAATACATATCACATCCTCCATCACTCCATGTATATATATTATTATCATTAGTTTCGTTATAGAGTTTATTATTATTACAAGTAGTTAGAAAACATATAAATACCCCTCATCATTAAAACAATAAATAAACGACATCTTTTACGATACTCTTTGTTTTATCACTACTCTTCTGTTATCTCCATTTCTATTGGCTTGGTATTAATCCGCCATATTTATTGCGACACTATAAAGTGAGATATATTTTTCATTCTTAATTGCTGAATCCCCCCCTATTATACAAATAATGTGAAGAGGACAAACGACATTATAGTATATCTATATTTTGGATGATCCTAAAATAATATATCTACATAATAAATATAAATATTTTTTATCACCAGTACGTATAAAGAAAAAAAAAAGCAAAGATCAACGCCAACTGGTTAGAACAAATAAATACACACTAAAGAAGAAAGAAAACAAATATATATAAATTATTGGTAGTTTGCTTTTATATATAACTAATAGGTATAACAATCACACCCCTTTCCATCAAAAATTTATGTTTATCAACGCTGATCAGAGTTCCTACTTATAGTTGTTATATTATTAATAAGAAACCCAAGAAAATTGGTAGCTTGCTCTTATGTCCTACTAAGTTATTTTCAGCTAAATATAAATTTCAGTCCCATACTAAAAATCTACTGTAAGCTTGCCAAGAAAACTAGTGTGGCATAAAGGAGGAAGAGGGAATTAAATAGCTTATTACACATGCAACCTACTATATAATATTATGCTGTTTCTACTTTTTACTAGACCAGTTATATCATAGACTCGATATACACTTTCTTTCTTTTCTTTCTATTGTAATTATTTAATATGACGGAAGGAAGATCTTCTTTCTCTCCCCACGAGTTTACCTGGATATAGTATGTGAACTTATTTTTCTCCCGATGTTTTTAATATATTATATGCATCAAGAGGAGAGTTGTGATGGTCGGCGATTCATACCCCAGGTTTTTTTAATGAATATAATTTAATGACCCACACACGCTGAAGCATGCTTTTTTTTTTGTTTACACCATCTTAGAGGGGCATAACGTGTTAAGGGGAGAAGATAATACAACAATTGATGGCCCAGCTCTATTAAATAAATACAAAAATGATAAATCATTTTATCTTTTATATATTAATCGCTACTATGTATTATCATTTAAAGGTAGATAAAACTCTGTTCTGAATAGATGATCGCTTTAAGAGAATAACAAACAGGGACTCCAATCCAAGGAAAAACTCAATGATTTTTTCCCTAGTTTAGTTAAACTAGAAAATATAAAAAAAATCAATGTTGTACAACCTTTCATTAGAGCGAAAACTCAAAAATTTTAGCATAAAAGCTTATCGTCGTCTTTTATACTGTTATTTTATATTATATATGATTAACCATGGTGCGTAAATAAATATATTAGGGAAAAGTGTGGCTTTATGTTTTTATAAACGGACTAGTTCATATACACTGCGTAAAAGAGGATAATTGTCAATTTCGTTAAGGAAAATTAAGCTTTTTTGATATTTCCTTCTCCTATTAATTAAGTCGTAGTAGTATCACCAATATATATATAGAGAGAAAAAAACCTCCCTTTTTCTTTCTTTTCTTCTCCCGCCACTAATAAAAAAAAGAGAACAATATATATACTTAATGTAAATAGTGACGTAAAGAAGAGAGAACCCCAAGTGGCGAGAAAGAGAGAGAGAGGGAGTAACTGTTTTATTGTGGTACGAAAAGAATAAGATCTACCCTCTCTCTCTCTCTCTCATAAAGCCACTAAAAAAGTATAGAGTGCAAGTTTTTTTAGTGCATTTAGTGCCACACATATAGTGGCCCACACGATTATATTTAAAAAGGAATTGCAAATAGTTTTATACATATGAATTAGACAACAAGAAAATCATTCAACTCATATAATCAATATATAAATAGAAGAAATAAATAAGCCTTTTTTGTATATATTCATAAAAATGACTCAAAAGTAGAGAATATTTCCATATCTTGACGTTTTTAAAATTAACAAAACAGTGAAAATCATTTCGCACGTCCATCCTTCTCCCGCGCAAATTTATACATTTTGCTATTTTTATGCCATTTTCATATATTTTTAATGGTCGATCAGTCACACAACACGTTCAATAGATCCTATTTAAAAACAACGAACACATGAATTTACATCTTTATCCTCAAGTAATTATCCCACAAACAGTATATATATATATATATATATACACCACTAAGCTCCGCTTTTTGTGTATCCCAAAGGTAAAATCATCTATCGTGATACAAGATACATTGCGTTTTTTTATGAATAGAAACCATATTATTACTCAATTTATACCACAAGAAATAGTATTATGATTCGGAAAGAAAAAGTACAATCTTTGTATATAATAATAAGAAATAATAAATAAGAACAATAAAATAATAAGGATTGATAATAAAAAAGGGAATTAAAAAGTCAATATTTGTGGTGGGTGGTTATGATCGTCTCATTGCAAAAAAAAATTATTATTACACGAGCAAGTTTTTTTGTTTTTTAGTGCAAGGGAAGATTGGAGAAGGAAAATATTGGCTAATAGGAGAAGGAGAGTGAGACTGGGTGGTAAAGTTAGGATTGGATGAGAAAACAATAATGGCAATTATACAAGTTTTTTTTATAATCTTTTTTTTTTATCTTCGTATGACAACGAATCCCTTGTAAATGGATAGAGAAGAGGAGAAAATCAATAAGTAGGAAGGACAGGGTGGATCGTTATAAACAGAGAAAAAAAATGAGTTCGTTGTTGTGATTTGTTTGTTGGATTTAGATAGAATTGAAAACTTAGTACAAGGAGAGACCACCAAGGGCAACCATAGATATGGTGATCAAAAGAGCAAATGCAGGACGTTGAACAATAGCTGCACTATCTTCATCGACCGACTGGGCTGTCATGGATCCATCTGATGATTTTGCGTTAGATGAAGCAGATGAAGAACTATTTGCTAAAGAAGAGGAAGAAGAAGCTACGGAGGAGGAAGATGCTGTACCTGAAGAAGATGCTCCAGCAGAAGCAGAAGCAGCTGCTGGAGAAGAAGAAGAAGAAGAAGAAGAAGAAGAAGAAGAGGCAACAACCAATGAAGATTTAGAAGACACGTTGGCAGCGCCATTGGAAGGTGTAGAAGGAGAGCTATCGCCACCTTGACTTGGAGCAGGTGTACTTCCACCTGTAGTAGCAGCACCAGGAGCAGGAGAAGAAGCAGCAGCATCTGCAGCTTCTTGACCAGCTTGGATTTGTGCACTTGAAATAGGTCCACTGTAATCACCAGGAATGATATGAGCACATCCCTTTTCAGAAATACCACGGTTACAGTTGGCTTCATCGTTCTATTAAAATTAAAAAATCATCATCAGTATCTATGGGCTTCTAGGGTGGGATTTACAGATGATAGAGTAATACAGCACTAGTCTGTTTTTTCTAAAATTAAATATAGAAAAAGACTTACACAACAACGAATACAGTAAGTAAAACTAGCAGGTTCAATCAAGTTGACATAGAAATTATATCCAGCACATTCAGATGGGTTAGGTGCTTTAATATCGTACTGACTTTAAGTAAATAAGAGATTGATGAATTAGTATAAGTGAATGTCTTTATATTATAATGGTAATTATTCTTTCTACTTACCCTCCCCAATCAGTAGTAAGTAAATTAGCCTTTGAAGGATCGATTTGACCTAAATTAATAATGATGATGGATGAATATAGATATCATACTATTGTTTTTTTTTTAAAAAAAAAAGAACATACCAGTGACTTGAACATAGTCATCTGTGGCAACAAAATGAGCTGATTGAATAAAACCATCAGGGATCTTTCCAGCACCTGTAGCAGCAGGTGTATTACCCATACAAAAAGGTAAAGCATTCCATTCTGTATCGGATACTACACGATCGGTTGAATCGGTAGGAGGAAGAAACGTACAAAAGTTGTTGGCATCAACCACTTGCGCAATTGGACCTGCTGCTTGTGCTTGGCTTAAAAATAATAAAGAAGCGGCCATTAATGGACCAAGGAATGAACTCAACATGATTGTGATTATATATATATATTAGAAAACGTTTGAAAAGGTGTTGTTGTTGATATTATAATATATAATATAAAATTGGAAAGGGGAAAAGAAAGCAAAGTAAAAAGGGGAAGAAGAGTAGATTTATAAAAAGAGTTTACAAAAAAAAAGTAATGTGATGATGATTTTTTTTGTGTGTGTGAAAAAGAGAGAAAGGAGCGTCGAGGGGTGTTTGAATGGTCTTTTTTATTCCAGTTGGAAAAAGGTTAAAGAAGAAGAAAAGAAGAAGAGAAAAGGGAAGTTTTGGTAGGGTTTATTTTTCTATTTATTTTTTTGGTTGTCATGGTAACACACACCAATAGGTTTACCACGGTGATACAAATAATTTAATGACCCGTTTAAAGACATTTAAGACCAAAAAAAGAAGAACCTGAGTTACAAAAGTTTAAAGTGGGTTGGATGACTTTTCGTTGTGTTGCTAGGTTACTTTTTTGTGTATATTTAAGTCAAAAATACTATTACTATTCTACTTCTCATATATTGAATGAATAAGTCTTACTAAATCATCGTCATTCACAAATAATAGACTTTTGATACACCTTATATATAATCATAGAATGATAAAGATGAACATATAAGATAAATGTATAAAATGTCACACAACTATTTATAAAAAAACAACTGTAATTTTCCTTAAAAGGTACTTTTAACATGCATTTTTTGGGTATCTTTTGTAATACCGCTTGTCATCTAATAATAATATACTTCTTCTTCTATTATTATTAAGAGGATGATTATTTTCTCGTAAGAGAAGTATTATACAAAATAAGTATTTTCAAATCCGAATTCTTTTTTTAATAATTATATCACAAAATGCATGATATTTCTCCCCTTGAAACGGATAAACTTACTTATTGTTCTATTCTTGGAGAGGTCTAGATTATATATATATATATATATATATATATAACTTTACTACTTTAACTATACTACTACATACAACACTACTACCTCCTACCTACTATTATTATTATTATTATCAAGAAGAATATCCTTTCATTTTCTTGCTATTTGTCTCCTTATAGCAATTAGTAGTAAGGGAAATATACAGCGTGTTGCAATTGTCGGTATTCAATTGGATACTCAAAAATGATGACACGACTTTATATAATTTTTATTAAGCACTCCTTATTTTTATTTTTATTAGCATGTTCCGATCATCAATGACTATATGATCAGTGTCACTTCATTGAGCATCATGACATTGCTTGATTCAATGATCAATTCATGGAGAAACACAATGGTTGCGTTATACAACATAAATAGTAGTGTCTCACAAAGAAAAAGATATAAATACCACTCAAGTATGGATATTAAAAGTAATATCACGTAAGAAAAATAACCCTGTTTGACTAACCTCGAGGCAATTCTTGTTTTGGGTTGTTTTTTTATAAAGTGATACAAAAGAGCAGGGAAAAGGTTTAATTGTGTGTCTGTGTAATGGCTGATCACATTCTAGTATTATAAATGGAAGCAGAAGCGTATCATTCATAGATTTAGATATGATGGGTGAAAAAATCATTTGACAGTAAAACTTTGTGTCATTTCAAATTCTTATAATTATTTCAATAACAACAATAATTTAATCCTTGAGGGTAATATAATAATATAGAAACTATGATAACGATACCTATTATTTCTATTATTATGGTTATGATTTAAACCATAAAAAAAGAGGATAATATAGTTTTGTCTTCCCATAGAATGTTAGTACCGCGTTCTATGTGATGCATGCTGGGAAAGCGGATAGTAGTACTATGAGGAGAGACTCACACAACAGCATGTGCGTGCTGTACGACTCAATCATGCTAAGGATGGTGAGATAGGTGTCCTTAAACATCATCAGGTTGGTCCAGACCATTCATTTCAGATACAACTCTAATAGAGAATATACTTTGAGAATTTTTTTTAAAAAATAAAAACTGAAACCATGATTGATATCCCTTCAATTCCTTTTTGTCATGAAAAAAGTTGCTCCTGAAACCAATGATCGCTTTCTTATCATGTCTCGATTTGGTTTTTTTTTTTACTATAACCTCACTACATATTTTTGTCATACATTCAAAAGGTATATTTTAATTCATTTCTTTACCATCAATAACAGTTTATTGGTAACTACTATGAATAGAATAAATCAAATATCGCTGTCGACAACTACCATAAAGTATCACAGCTCATTCACCTTTGTTCTATTTATACTTACTTATCATCTATTTATGTGTTGAGGTTAATTAAGTGGGAGACTATATAGGCAACACGATTGTGAATACAAAACCTACAATTACAAGTAAAAAAAAAAGTATAACAGCACCATATATTTCTTACTCATATGACACTTTAAAACGTATGACATAGGAAGGGTTTCCAAGATTAGACTAACGTCTCCACAATAATGTCTTGTTTTATTATTAAATGCTGCAAGAAGCATCATACCACCAAGAAGAAGGGATCTCCATAAAAAAATCTCGGGGAATCGTTTTGGCGTTATCTATATATATACATTGGATTTCACAATTTAAAGGATCAAGAAAAAAGACGATTATATTCTTGGCATATATCGTGATCGTTTGCTTATTATCATTACTATTAATATATTTTATAGAGTAGCATCAGTTTTTTTATAGTTTTAAACCTATCCATCCTCTTATTTAATATTGCCACGTTATTTTTGGCATATGGTGTACTTGACAAAACAGGATAAATTACCTATATTTGTACAGTATTAAGCATCACTCTTGGGGAACTTTATTGATATTATTGATATCAGCCACATGTATACCTATTTTGAAAATAGGTTCGCTTAATGACATAGTATAGTAATAATAATAATATACATGTGTTGAGATTTACGGTAAAAGCCATTCATTTTTGAAAGATACAAGATACCCGAGGAGTGTCGGCAAGGATCAATATACTAATCCGTAAGTAATTCCCTTATTTATTTTATATCGAGAATTCTTGCTAAAGAAAAAGGATACATAAATATGATGAAATAATATAATTATGGGAGTCTCTATGTTATCATCAGTTTTAGATATCTACTGTAGATGGTAAGTCGGAAATTCCTTATTTCCGCCAAGTGTCTATCTTTTTAACCTTAGTGACGAGAGAACCATAACAATGTCAACTATAACTAACCAAGTTGAAGTGATAAAACCATTTGGCAATATTGGTGGCCGTCCAAGTGTGAGATATTTGTGTTGTAAGTAACTAGAATTCTTTATATTATGTTGCATAGAGAACTCATATCACTCCATCAAACGATGTTTTAAAAGGGTTTCTGACATTTCCGCTTCAGATGGAAAGTCAGCGTATGCCAAGACTGAATCATTATATATGGTTAATTGTCTACAATGATCATCTATACCATTAGATCTAGCGGTTGTTTCATAACAGTGCTTATAGGTGTTAAGAAAAAATTGAGCATTATAAAATATTATATACTACCATCATTACTACTCCTCCTACTACTACTACTACTACTACTACTACTACTACTACTACTACAATATACGTATTTTCATCTATTACAATTTTTTATATTTCACAGTTTGCTTTTATCCTACTGAATTCAAACATCAAAACATTATAAAATCATATTGTTCCCTTGATATCAAATGACAAGAAAATGTATTATATATATATTCGTGTGGTGTTTTTTATATACACCAAAAGTAACCCCTTAAAATCATCCACCTTATTAAAAAAAAATAGTGTCTCACAAAATATTTAAAAAAATTTGACAAGTATTTATAATAGAAAACAGTATAATTTAAATGTCAAACCATATTATTGGATTTATAACCATTCCTAGCGACTATGACATTTGCTGATCATTCAATGAAGGGGGGAACTAAATATGCATAGAAAAAAGATGTCATGACTGAATGGATTGACTCATCCATGCAAAATTTCGTGTGGCTTTTTTTTCCCGCACATAATGTATACGCGCCTTTTTTTTGACAAGATGGGGGATCAAATAAATCTTTCCCCTTCTACCTCTTTTTTACTCCGTTCTATTTTATTTATTTATTTTGCATAAAACAATGGCACTTTTATCAAGGTAAGGTGAAATGAAAGAACAATGGGAAAGAACACTAATATATTAATGACATTATATATTTTTAGTGAATGTCCCGATTTGAAACTTATTGCACGCGGTAAAGTGCGCGACTTGTATGAAGTCGACGAGAAATCATTATTATTTGTTGCAACTGACCGTATCAGTGCATTCGATGTGATCATGACCAATGTAAATGACGTATTATTTTTTTTTTAAAAAAAAAAACCAGTATAAAAGGGACATGAACAACAATGAATATTTTTTATACTCATAACAAAATTTATACCACGTAGCCCATTCCCGGCAAAGGCAAAGTGTTGACCGAAGTATCTCTCTTCTGGTTCGATTTATTAAAAGATGTATTACCCAACCATCTTATTACGGCTGATTTCGACAAGATGCCTGCTCATATCCAAAAGTATCGTGATCAATTGGAAGGACGTTCCATTTTGGTAAAGAAGATGCGTGTCTTGCCTATTGAAGCTATTGTTCGTGGATATATTACTGGTTCAGGATGGGCTGAATATAAAAAGAAGGGTACTATTTGTGATATTGAACTTCCCAAAGGTTTGGTTGAAAGCGAAAAGTTGCCCACTGTTCTTTTCACTCCAAGCACCAAGGCTGAAATAGGTGACCATGGTAACTATAATTTATACTATAGTGGGATATGTTTTGGGAGGGGAGGATTGTATTATATAAAGCGTGTTATAGGAGAGAGACACCATATGGCTAAACGAAGTATCTTCCAATATATATATAGATGAAAATATCCATCCTTCCAAAATGGTTGAAATTCTTGGTAGTCAAGAATTAGCGGATAAAATCACCAATGCTGCCATTGCATTGTATACCAAGGCCAGTGAATATGCTGCCAAGAAGGGCATTATTATTGCCGATACCAAATTTGAATTTGGTTTAGATGAAAACGATAATTTAGTCTTGGTAGATGAAGTATTGACTCCTGGTAAGTTTGATATATATATATATATATCAAAATATATTAATATGGCAAGAGAGATAGTAAAAAATATATATACAAGGGTAGTTGGTAGTTTGAGGGAAAGAGATGATCGATATTCACTTTTTTTTATTTTCCAAATCCATCCATCCCCCCCCCAAAAAAAATCAACGAAAAAGACTCTTCCCGATTCTGGCCCGCCAGCAAACATGAAGCAGGTCGTGGACAAGAAAGTTTTGATAAGCAGTTTGTTCGTAATTACCTTGAATCGATTGGCTTTGATAAAAAGACATCCATTGAACTTCCAGCTGACGTTATCTCAAACACATTGGAAAAGTATAAGGAAGCATATCATATGCTTACTAACAAAGATATTCAATTGTAAATATATGTGATATTATAAATAAAATTGTTATTTGTTATTTTCTGTATAAAAAAATAGAATGTACCCCGGATTTCCCTTTTTTTTCTTCTTCTGGTATTTTCTCATATACACATTTATCCTATCTATATATTATTATACGCCAAAGAAGAAAAAAAAAGCCCATCATTTTTCTATTGATATTGTTGGGCTTGGTTTTATTTTTTTTTTATCAATTGATGGATACACGTGGCTTTATACCCTGTTTTTTGTTTAGTACGTAAAAAAAAAGTCTGATAGCCCATGTCATATGATAACATACAAAAAAAAAAAGGAAAAGAAAATAGAATGTGAATAAAGCTATAAAACATGAAACTTTTAGCCATGGAATGTCTATTTAGTACAATTGCATCTTATAAATTTATTTTGTATGAAATTTCATGTGTAAAATAAGGAAATTGAAAAGAACATGACTGACAAAAAGAAGAAACAACGACGTGGCACCGTCGCCATGATATGAATGATTAAAATGATGTTGTGACCCCATTAGCACGCGAGAAAGAATTGTTGGTAAGCTTTTTTTTTATTTGTCTATAATGCAATCAAGCACAGATTAGGCAAAAAGACAAATCAAAAAGGCTCGTTCCGATTAGCATCGTGATTTCTTTTTTCTCACACTCTCATCAATAAAGCAAAAACGCCGAGAATTTCTTTTACGCCATTGAAAAAAAAATGATATTGCTTGTGTGTGTGTGTGTGTGTGTGTGTGTGAGAGAGAGAGAGAGAGAGAGAGAGAGAGAGAGAGAGAGAGAGCGAGTGAGAGAGAGAGAACTCAGCAATTCAACTTCCCGAAAACAGGGATCATCTATATATCCTTCACTTGAGGACCATGTGATATTCGTTTACATTTCAATCTAATTCCTATTTTGTCCATGCAAAAATAAGGATGAGCATGCATACAGAACATTATATTTATGACAGTTTGTTCAAGAAAGTAACAAGAATAGGGTTAAAAGTGCAATTGATGTTATTTATTCATGTATAGAAGAATAATAATAATAAACACAAAAGAAAAAAAAATAAAAAAAAAGGACAAAAAAAGAAGAAAATAAAATAGATAATCAAAAATGGCGAATGTTTGTTTGTTTGGGTAGTGGAATGACAAAAAAAAAAGAAATAATAATAATAATATAAAGTATATACTCAAAGGGAAAATTAATTATATAATAGAGAATGATGTCTTGACATGATTGTTGTTGAATGATGTGTGGATGAAGAAGAAGATACGATAGATGGCCTGCCAATATTGCGACGTTGTTGTTGGGGTGGTAAATGAGATAATGATGATGATGAAGGACGACGATGAATGCTATTATTATTATTATGATGATGATGCGAATGACTACTATGACTACTACCACTGTGTATACTATGATTATCTACATCGTTGTTGTTGGATGGAGAAGATGTAGAAAGCAATGGATCATTACGACATTTTTTCTGATGCCTTAATAAAGAATCTCGACGACTAAAAGATCGACGACATACAAAGCATTTATGAATAAATTGTTTATCATGCACTGATTTTTTATGTCGTTTTAAATCTTGTTGTCGATTAAATCCTTTGTTACATTGAGTACAATGATGGGGTCTATCCTCATTATTGGTATGTTGTTCTGGATCCATAGTGTTGGGTGATAAAGGGGAGGACGGCTGTGGAACTGATTGTTGTTGTTGTTGTTGCTGTCGTAGTAATGCTATTGGTGATTGGTTCATCCCACTGGAATGATGATTTCGGATACTATTCCTTGTTGTTGCACCATGGTGAGAATGATTATTATTAGTAACTGGTACAACATGTCTTTGCCGACTAGTACGGTTGCGCAGCTGTTGTTGTTCTTGTTGCCATGACGGAGATGAAGAGGAGGAAGATGAGGATGATTTGGATTGTCGATGATGTTTACTACGAGAAGGACGTTGTTGTTGTTGTCGACTACTCTGTTGTGGTGGTGATGGATGCACCTGTAATGGTGGAAATAGGTCATTATTATTATTTTCCCCATTTGGTATCCGTGGCTGCGCTTGATCTTGTTCAATCGTATTATAATCATACCCTAATGGTGATGAGGAGGATGCATGATGATATTGGAAATTGGAATTCAATGAATTTGATGACAATTGTCTTTCTATAAAAGATGGGCTATCAGGTCTTGCTCGTTTCGATGGAGGTGATAATCCTCCTGTTCCTAAAGCATCATAAAAATGATGGCCACCATCACTACTACTACTCATACCACCGGAACTTGTAAAAAGCGCACTGTCATGTGAATGAAACTGTGACGGATGTTTGTCATTGGTGGTGGTCGTATTGGGTGGAGGGGATGGTAAATAATTGCTTGATACTGTAGAGGCGCCACTTGAACCAGTTCCTGCTCCTACTACTGTAGAAGTAGGAGGATAATGATAATGATGAGAGTATGCAGTTGTTGTATTATTAATATGTTCGTTGGTATTACTATAATGATGATGATGGTTCAACCAGGAAGAAGAAGTATTGTCTACAATGCCTCCGCTTCCTCCTAAAGTACTAGTAGTAGTATTTCTGGGACCTTGCCCATAGGTAGGATTAGGATCAAATGTTGTTGCATGAGGTGTAAAATTATGATGATTTGGAATTAATGGTTCTTGATGTGGGGGAGTTGAATTATGTCTCGGAGCGGCATTCGCTGCAGGGATCGCTATTGTTGTTATTGATGATGAAGATGGTAATAGCGTGGGATAGTGAGGTGGTTGCTGTTGTGGTTGTAGAAATTGACCTCCTCGTTGTTGCTGAGTTCCATCGGACAGATCCGATGACGTTCCGCTCCATGATGGTTCAAAAAAACTACGTTGAAAAAGATTGTCCAAAGCAAGTGACATATTATCAATACAAGATATCTGTCGTTGATATTGAGTACGTAAAGAATTCATAGGAAGTAATAAATTTTCGAAATCTTGCGGTTGTTGATCCACCGTTGGATCTGTTGTATAGGATGTGGGGGTTAAAACGACTTGAGCTGTTGTTGCTGGGGGTGGTATGGAAGATCTCAATAAATGAGGTGTAGTCGATGAAGTATCTGGTGATAGTATTTTATTATTATCCCAAGTATAAGAATGATTAAAATCTTCATCGATTACTTTTGGATTTTCGAAACCTTCTACCATCGTTTTTTGATATATGATAAGTTTGTTATTGTTGTTGTAAGATGATGATATATGATTCTTGGCAGAAAAAAAATTATTTGGAGTTTTCTTGCGGTTGTTGTTGTTGATGATAATAGGATGATGTGATATGTGATGCTATATGATGAGAAAATATAATAATAATAGTAATAATAATAATAAAATGTACAAGTTTGAAAAAGATGAGAAAAAGAAAGAAAGAAAGAAAAAAGCTTTACAACGAAAGGAAAGTAACAAACTGGAAAAGCAAGAAGAGAAAAAAGAAAATGAGAGCGAGAGAGAGAGAGTGCAAAAAAGACATCATCTTATCGTTGTACAAGTTGGTTTTGATTCCCTATATTGGAAATAAACTTAGCATCGGGCTTCGCCGTGGTTCCTCATCAGCTGGCCCTGTGTGCCAATCCATATTATTATTACTATGACTACTAACATTTTAGTTTCTCATACCAACAATAATCTCTGTTCTATATGAAGAACCCACGTAAAAAAAAAAGCGGCGCAATCATTGAAATCTGACAATAGATGATATATCTTTTTTGATGAGATTACTACCAAGAAGAAGAAGTTAAAGGTCGTATTCAAATATCATGAGTCAACAAAGAAGCGCATACTCCTTAATTTTATTCTATAAAGTTGGGCTAAAAATCATCATAACAATCTTATTACAAATACTTGTGTCCCATCATAATATACAAATATATGTAATAATAAGCTCGGATTTCCTTTCATTTTTATATAAACTTATAAACCAGTTGAGACCTTCGGGATGAACAAGAAAGTAAGCCGAAGTTTTTTTTTTAGTCATGAGAGCCAAAATATGAAACTCTAACACACTTCTCTCTCCTTATATATACCACTACGCTTCTCTTCTCCTCTCCCCCCAATTCACTCATCTGATAGTGTACATAATTATTATTGTTATATATAATTTACAAAATCCACACAAATTTCTTAATGATATAGTTCATATAATGTGAGAACAAGAAGGGCTAAATTTTCGTGTGTTATTATCATGATGACTATTATTAAGAGTATATATGATATATATATCAAAATTAGACTTGCATATTATATATATATATACCACTTTTTCTTTGATAGTGGCACGGACCTGACACTTTTTGTTAAATTTGTTTATCATCTTGTTTAAAGTGTTTATGAATAATAATAATAAAATAACGCATCACCCATTTTTTAAATGAGTAAAAAAGATACTTTTAATAGCAATTTGTTTTTGTTTCTCCCCCTTCAGAAATAATAATAATAATAATAATACTAGTAGGATGTCCAAGTGGTTATAGTGTAAATATTCTTGATGTTTAATTGTAACTGATACAACATTCTATATAACACTTATCTATCAAAATAGAAAGAGCAAATAATATTATAATGATTGAAAGACATTAAAAAAAACAAAGAGAAAAGAAGGAGGGACGAATAAAAAGAAAAAGGCGAATAGCGGCGCAACTTTTGATCATTTGAGAGTTACTAAAAAAAAAATGGTATGTTCAATAGACGAAACCGATTAAATAAATTATTCATGGAGACTTGGTGATCGCTGTTGTTGACCATGTACAAATCGACCAATCTTGGCAAGTGCTTGTTATACTCTATCTAATGTTAATAATTGAAAGACATCATATTTTTTTTTATAATAACGTAAAAAAAAAAAAAAAAAAGAACCATCATCATCATCATGACGAATCGAAAATTTTTAAAGTTCACGTTACTATTTTAGTGAAATGGAAACACAAACACAAAAAAAAAAAAAAAAAAAAAAAAACGGACCCAGGTCCCGAAATGACCGAGAAGAAACAAAAAATCGTTACCTCATACTCTTCTACTTGTACAACCGTCGTTCGGGTTCTTTTCAAGTTCTTTGATTTCATCCCAGAGTGCTTCAGCACTACCATATATTGTAACTACCAACATAAGGGCGTTGACAATTAGTAATGCCGATAGTTTTCTTCTTCAAAAGAAGGTAATGCCTGATTTTTTATTCCAATCAGAAGAATTGCCTAGAAGAAAATAATCTTACCAACTTGGACATGAAAATGTTAAATCCATCTACCCAAGACTTTATCCATCATTTTTTTAATTAATTATTATAATTGTCATCTATCATTCATCGAAAATAGGACAAGAAAAAAAAGAAAGAAATCTCCTTCCATCTTTTTTTTTTCACCTACCGAAAGATAGAACAAAAACCATCAGATAATGGGAACCCATGATCGAGACATTATCACCAATGATCATGATGTTTTTAAGGATCAAACGATTCTTTCAATGGATTCATCAATTGAAGATAAACCTGAACTGTGTCATACAAAGTACCAAGGGATCGGACTTTTGGAGAAAGTCCATAAATCGTTATGCTGATGTTGTAATAAGTTGTTGATGTTTTGGTAACACAGCGTCAAAAAAGTGAATCAAGTATCATCGTCATGATCATTATCATTTTAAAAGGACAGCTATAACAAATAATAACAACAACAACAAAAGGTAAATATTTTGTTCAATGACTTCACACAACAACATCCCCCACACCTTTTTTTCTTCTTATATAACTTCCCCCCAAATATCTTTCTCGGCTTACCAAAAACTCGACGACCCGTCACTTTTTTACTGAGTTTATACCTATGTAATCAATCAATGTGTTTTAGCACTCATTGGCAATATGAATATACATAATGACGTCTTTTTCTTTTGACTTTTTTTTTCACTTGGTGTTGCTGAAGTGGTAGTATCATGTTTCACTTCACCATCACTATATGTTGAGTACTAGTAGAACTAAAAGGTGACATGGTAATAAATTGTTTACAACGATTCATTAAATCCCATTGTTGTTTTTCATCAATATCAGATCATCGCTTTTTATTTTTTTGGCTGGATTCTGCATTTCCATTCTCTTCACAAGAGACTCCATCCACACCATAAATCACTGAAGGAGAAAGTTGGTTTTCTTTTGTGTTTTTGTCATCTTCTCTACTACTACTACTATTAGTAATAACTCGCCTCTTCTTTTTATTTCTAGCAGTAGTAATGGTATCATAAGAATGTTTTCTTTGATCCCATATATTTAATAATCCAGGTAAACTACGAAACTGTACAGGGATTGGATAACGTGTAATAATCGCATTCAAAGAGGCCACGACTCGAAACATTTGGTTTGTCACAGTATGAAAAGTATCCAAACCAATGGTCCCCGTTTGATCTCGCATGGCCTGAATTGTTATAATCAAAAAATCCCAGCTAGGTCATTTACGTTGACCAGAAAGATGAGAGTGGATTTCCCATGTTCATCGTAGCATGCTCTTGAATATTTGGTAAATCACACCACAACAAGTATCGCTCGATACATGTCTTTGTAATTCTGGAAGGTTTTTTGTTATTCCAAGATCAATACTATTATTATTAAAAGAGGGGTAATGACTTATTGGTTGCTGTAATATAGTACAACAGTCAGGTTTCATTTGTTGAACGGTGGCTATCAAAGTAATAATATAGTACTGGTAAAAGAGCCACCTTTTTTTTCGTTTGAATCTATTTCTCTTTTTTATATCATATAGCCATGCTTATCGTTTTGGTTGACACTATTCTGAAAATAATTTCCTCATTACCGGATAGCCAATGCCACTAGTTCATCCAACATTATCTATACTTGTTTTTACCAATAAATAAAATAGCATGAATCTATTGCCACTTGCAAGATAGATGGATAATGGTGATTATGTACTTGGATGTAGGCAAGTACGGAAAATGGGGAATCGTTTTTCATAATTCAACTACACAATAACAGGTACACCCATAGTTGTTGTTGTATTGATATTTTTAAAAAAAAATCTAATCCGCGTCATTGAACTTCATCCATTCATAGTTTGATCATTATACACGGTTATAAATGAAGAATAATTGATATCATCCTCGATAATAATTTCTTTATAATGAACACTACGTCTCTACATATTTATAAAATAGGGTATACTTTTTATTAGTATCATTATTATTCCCGTATACATACACAAATAGTTTAAATATTTTTTTCTATCTATCCATACGCTGGTTATAAAGCATTGATAGCACTTTTTCAAAAAAAAAAAAGATTTGTGTGAATATAACAGGATATGATCAACAAGTTGTTGTTATTACTGTGCTTCATTTGAAACAACAACAGTATATAGTCTGTGTTATACATACAAACAGCCATGAGCTGTAGATCTTTTGTGTAGATAACATTAGGATGTGGCTGGTGATTTGTTGTGATTCATTACAAAAGGAAAGTATCATGTTGTTCCAGTATAAAATGAAATATTAATTTGAAATAAATGATGATCGACATTCTTCTTCATTTGTTTTATGCAATAGATGAGCATGAATATATTATCTGATTGCTTGATTGGTATTTATTTTATAAAATATTTCTTGTTTGGTACCAAAGAATCGGGTTCTCATCACCAATCCAATCATTTAGATAATTTGTTAGTTTAGGAACCAGTTTATAGCATTATTATTATTATTATAATGCCACGACAATCACTTTTTTTTTTTTACCTTGGACTTTGTTTATGGATGATACACGCTTCACATTATCATTCTATCTGTATCAAAACACTACAAATATATACAAAATTTATTCTATAATCTTCTATCATTGGGAAATACGTAATATATAATGCAGTAGTATGCATATGCAAAAAAAAAGTATCATCTTCTGGTCGATATGTACGTATGGACACATTCATACCTCGTGAACACAAGAGTAGCAAAAATAATCCTACTATTTTTCTTTTTCTAATGGCTATTAATAAAAAAAAATGAACACTCCGAGGGACGGCGGCGACGACGGAGGATGAGGATGAGGAGGAGGGAGTTATCCAAATTCCCATCATTCTTGTCATCAAAGTATATATATATAAATATACAATGATATAGATTAGATAATTAATATAAGGAGTAAAATAAAAAGACGATAGAACAAGAGTGTTTACTACAACTAGTTTGTATTATTTAGATACAAACGGTCTTCTGTTTAATATTAATAATAGTAAAACAGTAATTTATGATTATGTATTATCCCAGTAGTTAGGAATGTTGAAGGATGATGAATAATTATTTATAGAAAAATTAGTATGTACATGAATGAGTTGTTCTCTTTCTTGTCAAATAACTAATCATGTCACATTTCTTTTTACATCTGTTTGAATTAAACAGGTAAAAGGGAATGCTGTTTGTACATTGTTATGCATAAAAATGTTGTTTAATGTTTGTGTGTGTATCCAGTCGTCCGCTAATATATTGATTAATAATATTATACAAGATCATTTTAGTTAAATTGATGAACTATTTAATCCTCTTTAAGGTCTAGACACCCCAAACTGACGATTCTCGTTGAGTACGTAGCGAAGATGGGGGTGATGGAGATATGTAGAGTAAATGATTGAAATAATAATAGATTAAATGCTGCTTTTGTTTTGTTCCAAAATGCGTTATTCATCATTTATACATACAGTGAAAGTATCGTCATTATTATAAAACCCTATCTATTTCCTACTTTTAGGATGCTATCTATAATGATTTTTTTTTACATTGCAGATTATTATATATAAAATGGTGAATAATACAAATAGGTGATGCCATCACAAGCACGTAAAGAAAGAGGAAGAAATAATTCATTATTATTATTACTATCTCAAAGAAAGAATAAGTACTACAGGAATGACCAAAAAGAATGCATAATATGTGCGTCCGTCTGTGGGTTTAACATAATTTGGGGTATTCATGCGAGCAAGTTATAAAATATATCATTTACTTGCGACATCATATTACAGCAAGAATGTGATAGAATTTTTCTTCTCTCCATATCATCGCCGCTATGCACTCCATCATTCACTGTTATGCATATGTCACAAAATGCAATTGTTATATTTATATATTACACCTAACTTTAAAAATGCTTCTTTCTAAATCCTGCTTTAGTGTTATAACCATTATTATTAATAGTAGTAGGATGCTGACATATGAAAAATAAAGATTATATATATAATATTAACCTAGTTTTTTTTGTGCTAATGAACGAGTTATAATATAGGGCAATCGAAAATCTTGTTGGCTTGGCTTTGAGTGTGTGCGATAGAGAGAGAGTGTGTGTGTGATCAATAACTCCAGCACTCTCACACACTCTACATATTTCTTAAAAAAAAAGGTTAAAGGAGAATTGAGGTTTTGAAGGTGTGAGTAAATGATAAGGCCAACTTTTTTGATGCAAGGGGTTTAACTTTAATGCAGGAGGTTTTTTTTTCGAGGTTTAAATATTATTTTTATTATTATTATTTATCCCCATACTTTTTGTAACAACTTACACATCATATTAAAAAAGAGCCAAGTCAAATAGGATTTTTTTTGTTATTATTATTATTATTACTATTCAGCATCATGGTCGCACAGATCGCAAAGCCTCATAAAGAACAAAAAAACTGGTCATAAAAACTTGTTATATATGTAAGTATTTGTTATTATTAACCTCGTGGAAACTCTCTTTTGGGGGAGGGGGAGAGGTTAGTTATTATAATAATTCGGTTTTAGCTAGTAATGAATGGAGTTAGTATGAAAGAGTAGAGGATATAATCATTGTCTTTTTTTCACTCATTATCGACATTCCAATCTCCAAAATGGGTGCTTGACAACAGTTTTTTCTTCTTTTTAAGAAAATAGAAAGAAAGGAGGCCAATGCACATAAAGGATTACTTCATTGATATCTCTCTCTCTCTCTCTCCATTAATAATAGTTTTTCGATCTCTGTCCTGTTTCTCTCATCTTTACAATATCCTTCTTCTGTCTTTGAAAAATAATCCAAACCTATAGCATAAATATCCCCCTCCCCTAATGAAAAAATTTTTTGTTCTAAGGTCTGTGGTAGATAATGCACCTACATTATGTATGATGGTTGATGAAGGTGAGGGGTTGGGATTGGGGGGAGGGCTTGAAATGTATTATTATGTGAGTGGAATGGAGGTAAGGTATAAAGATCTACCAAAATATCTGTGAAACATTCATGTAACTAATGCTTCAACATAAAAAATAAGCCCTTCAAACAACATTATAAATAAATAAGCGGTGATGGTGGCAGCAGGAGAAAAAAAAGAGTAACAAAAAAAAAAAGCAGGAGAAACAGCTGCATTTGATATATCTTTGTTTGTTTCGAACCTGTAATCAATCGTATTATATACTCACTGTTGAAAAGAAAAAAACACGATTTACATCTATTGTGTTAAGTTTAAAATGAATATATATATATTGTAGGATACTTTGGTCTCCTTATTAAAAGAGTACATAGAAGAAGAAGAATAAGAAGAAGATGGGGTAATTGATCATTATACTCTCTTACGTATTCATTCGAATAAATATCCTTTGTCAATTGCAACTTGAAATTTGAACTGACAGTTTCAAAGTAAGGAGTCTTTCTCTCTCTCTAATGTGTCTTAGTTACTCTTTCGATATATATAAATGCGTATATGTACTACAAAAATAGTAGATATTCGTTCTACGGGCCGCAGAGTGCTTAAGCGATTACCTTTCTTGGTCTTTCTTACCTTGCGCACGGCGATGATACTAATCAAAGTAAGGTTAGAACACATGTCCATGCATCTATAATAACTTTATGGGTTTATTTATTTCTTTATTTCTCATACATTATTATTATTATTATTATTATTATTCCTTGCTCCGGATATTACTTTTATTTTAAAAAAACTGTATGAATTATCCAAGGAAATATTACCTTTCTGCCACTATGATGCACTGCAAATAAATCCTACAGACTGCATAAAAAACTTGTTTTAGTTCCAAATGATTTCTGAGTCAGTTTTTACATTGGGAGATTTCTCTCGTATCGATTTCTTTTACGGCAACTTCTTTTCAAAAAAAAAGGCTTATTATAACTATAATATAAGCATCTAACAAAATAAAGGGTGGGTTACTCTTTGCTCCTTTTTTCCAAGGATCGTCCTCCTTTTCTTCTCACACAGTTTTTGGTCAGATGAGGCTCGAGAGAGAACGAGAGAGAAATAAGGTGTGTTATACAAAAGAGAATTCGTGGCACCTTTTCTTCCTCCTACTCCTTAATGGAATTATAATAATAATGTACCTATTGAACCACATTCTTTTTCCTTCTTCCGTATCCTTGTTCACTGATTTTAAATAGATATGTTGAAATAATAAAGAACAAGCAAGCGACAACAAAAACAACAACATGATTCTACGCATTATTATTTTTTACCATTAAAGATGGATATCCATGTGTTTGTTACTTACTCAAATGTATGCGTGTGTGTGTTTTTCCCTTTTTCTTTTTTTGGGATATGAAAGTTGAGTCATGTCAAAACAAGGTTATTATTATTATTATTGTATATTAATTACGATGATATACTAATAATAACAGCAATAATTGTCATACTATCTAAAGTACTACCATTACCAGGACTGGGTAACTCTTCACTTTCATTAACATATTAGGCAGTTACTATGCATACGAAGAAATGAACTTGGCCACAAAAAGTGATTTAGAATAGAGATAGAGTTCGTCTTGTTAATAATACAAAAGAACTATTGACAGTTTGCCATTTGCTCTTGCTATAGGAGGAAAAAAATGTGGGTTAGAATATATGTTCCTATTGACTGTGTCATTAACATCCCCTCACCATCTCCTAATCATCCTATCCAACAAAATCGTTCCATAATAATATACAATCCATACACATCTACTACTATCGATTACTCCATTCATCCCCTCAAATCTCCCTTTTAGCGTTCACTGACAATGTATATGTATATTATTAAGCTATTCTATATTGTATATCCAAGTTTTTGTATCATTCTATACTATCACTTTTTGTTACATACTAGATATATATTATTGTTATGACCAGTTATACTACTACTTGTTCTTCTTCTTTCTAATAGTATGTAACTGGATAATAATCTGGTAGAACCAAGATTCCTATTATTGCTCCTTTTGATGATAATATCCATGGGATGATTATTACAACAGGCTTTTTTCATTCAAGATACTTTTTTTTTTAAAAAAAAGAGTTATATGAATGGATCAGATAAAAGGAAGAAGGGGAAAAAAGATAAAAAAAGATCTCATGTAGATTTCGATCTAGTAATATAATAATGACAGTATTAGAGAAGGGTTTTTGTTGTTGGATGTGTAAAAAACTAAAGGATTCTGTAGAATGCATGTGTTTTTTTTTAACTTGCTTGGTCTGTCCACGATGATATTTGATTTCCCTGCTTGTACTCCCGATAATCTATTATTATTTACATGTTCTCACTCTCTACTCATTATCATGATAAATAACACCCACATACTCACAACTTTACTCTATAGTAGCGTTTCTGTACATTTATTACCTATAATAATAAAAATAATAAAAATAAAAAGAGGCTAAATTATGAGTATTAGTGCGTGTTTATACTACGTGTGTGCGTGCAATCTATTTACCCTTATTATTATGATTCCTTTTTCCCCTTTGCTCTCTCTTTCTCTCTTCTAATCTATTCTGCTGCAGCTTGTCTATTTTTTCCTTTTTCATAATTTTTTTTATAATAAATCCATATTTTATTATATTTCATTTTTTCGTCGTCATCTTCTTCTTCTTCTCTCTTTCTTTCTCTTTCTCTTTTTTTTTTCTTTTTCTCGTTTATTTATACAAGTATATCTCTTTTTATATAATATAATAATATACATTTATTATCATTTTCATCAGTACGTCGTCTCTTTTTTAAACGTGGGGAGTTTGTCATTCTTTTTTATTTTTTTTCCCGTCTCCTCCCCCTTTCCCAAAACGTACTAACAAGAGATTAAAACCTTACTACTACATCAAATATTATTACATTGATTACAATCCAATCACCACCACCACTATCAGCAGAATCAAGAAGAAGCGACGTTGTATAATCAAACCCTTTCATTTCCATTGATACTATATTAAAAAACGAGTCTATCTATACGATCGATTCAACAACCCGAGCGATTCTTTCTATTTTTCTTATATATAATAATATTTACCAAGAGAAAAGAGAAGAACGAAAAGAGACCAAAAAAAAGAAAGGTTTTTTTTATCCATCACTTTTTTTTTTTTGATTTTGGTGTACTTCTTTCTCTTTACAGTTAAAAAAAACAATCTGAGGTAATTTTTTATCATTCCGCCCCAGGTATGACAGGTTATACGTAGCTGGGATGAGATTTTTTATATATAAAGAAAAAGCACAAACAACAAGATACACAAAAAAAAAGATTGTTTCGGAAGGGGGAGAGAAGGTGTTTATGAGTGGGGGTTGAATAACCTTTTTTTTTTATTTTTGTCCTTTGATTTTCTTACTGCTCTTTTATATATATATATATATATTTTTGCAGCACGTTTATATATATATATATATATATTCGCATGATAATTACTTCTGGTTACCGTAGACCACCTTACGAAACTTCAACGAGTAATTCACCGCTTATCTTGACGCGAGAAGAAAGGTATAGTCTTCATCTTTATCATTAGCTTATCACTTTTGATGATATTGATATATATAATATAGCACTATGGATTTCAAGTCAAACGGCAGTACAACAGGTTATGACGCGTTTTCTACAACTGGCATGATGAACAACACCAACAACAATAACAATAATATGTCGACAACTACATCGTCCAACCCGAATTTTAACTATGTATCATCTTTCAATAATTTTATACCCCAACCTTCTTCAACAACATTAATGACAGCAACAACAACGGTCGTAGACCATCACCCTCATCCACATTCTACTACTTATCCACAAGATCAACACAATGTTTCTTCTATTGAATTACGATCATCTCCATATGTGGTAGTACCACCACCACTCCCTCCCATGACAAGTGGTTCAACGATAGTAACGACTACTTCTACATCTACCGATTATTTTAAACCACCAGCAGATATTAATGATAAAATTGTCAAAGATGAAATTATTGTTGATAGTCAAAATAACAAATCTCATCAACATCCACATGCACCCCATCAACAACAACAGCAACATCATCAGCATCATCAATCATCGGGGATGTCGTGGAATGACAGCCGACCGGGACAAGATCCGATAGTCAATATGATGATGATGGGTGGCGGCCTCAGCAATAATAGTACAACTACTAGCGGTAATAGCGGAGGCTATCCCGATGACAGCCTTGTAGCACATTACACATACTATTCTCCTTCACCGGCCATTCAGTCCAGCCCGTCATCCGACTTCTCACCACCACCTAATTCATTTATGACTTCTAATGGTCATCCTAGTAATAACAGCAATAACGGTAGTCATCAAAATAATCACAATGCTACTACTACTACCCATCATAATAATAATAATACAAATCATGTTGGTATGGCATCATTTGGACGACCTCAACCTTATATTAAACGCCGCCGCTCATCTGCTTTGGCGATCACTACTCCTATGCATGATACTGTAGCTTCAACTATTGTTGATAATGATAACACCAGTAATAATAATAATAATAATAATAATAAACTAGAATCATTGGTTGTTCATCCTACTACTGCTGCTGTTGCTCCTGCTGCCAATGCTACATCAATAACAACGTCGATGCCTGGACATTATTATTCACCTATTCCTTCACAGCCTTCCTTGGAAAATATTCAAGCGCATCATTCATCTTCACAATTACAACAGCAGCACCAACAGCAGCACTACGTAGCAACATCAGGTTCTACAAGCACCATGGTAACACCAACATCATCTGCCACGGGGACACCATCGCCTTGCTCCTTTCCGGGATCTGCATCTTCGTCTTCTTCAGCCGGTCAACCGATCATAGATCAACGAAATGCAACCACCATGTACGTATTATTTTTCTATACCCTTGTTTTCTTTTATTGTTATTAGCAAGGGGTGTGTGTATAATGAGAATGGGTAATTGTGATTGTTGTATGGTGTTTTTCACGGGGAGAGAGGTATTGGGATGCGGGAAAAAAAATCTAGGAGTTGTTCTTGTTCTTCTTCCTTCTCCTCTTTCGTCTCTCTTCCCCCCCAAAAAAATAAGAATTAAGACAACAAGGAATATATAGTTCATTTTTATTTGGTTAAGAAAAACTGGAGCAAAAGGGGAGTTGGATGAAGAAAAAATGATTAAGGGAAAAAAAGGATCGTAGGGAAGGAGAACTTGATTTTATTGCGTATCATTGATTGGATTAAAGAGACTTGTCAGTTTTAGAACAGAAAGGATAGGTGCAGAAAGGGTTACACAAAAAGATCAAGTGTTGTACAAATGATGTTTACCAAAAGAAGCTGACTTTTTAATCGTACTTCTATTAGACCATTATTGCGATTCAATATCATTTTACAAGGTAAAATAATCATCTTTTTGGTTCTATCCATGAATAACCTCATTTTCATAGCAAACAACAGCAATGTGAATGATTCATAAACAACAGCAACAACTACAAAACAATGGGATGCTAAGTGACATGAAAACCTTTATTTATTTTATGTAGCATCCACAGCGGCGACGCAGATCAGTGAAGGTTCTCCCACGACTTATCTTAATCGTGGACAATCTTATGCTATTCATTTGCAAGATACTTACGATCATGATGTTAATATCACGAGTACTTTTATTATCATGTTTCACGAACCATCCCATCGTAAAGTAGCTCTTAATTATTGGAAATTTTGGCTTGGTCAACAAAAGAACCCTCCAGATGCTCGTGCTGTAACACTCGGTAAGTATAAGTCATCACCATTCCTATTGCATCCAATTTTTCCCCCTAATTGAATAATGTGTTTTTTATTTTAGATCAAGAGCAATCCGTGGGAATTCATAATATTCGATTTCCAAGTTTCGATCGTATTACTTTTGATTGGAATGGTCGTTATGGTGCCAAGATCTTTGTTCGGTTCAATTGTCTTTCTACAGATTTTTCACGTATTAAAGGTGTTAAAGGAATTCCATTACGAGCACAAATGGAAACAAAAACTGCAGCCACTCCTTCTTCTTCCTCTTCATCATCACAACAACAACAACAACAGTTATTGGCAAATAATAATACTTTTCCACCTTCATCATCCTCTTCCTCCTCCAATAATAGTAACAACAGTGAATTTATTGAACAATGTTATTGTAAAATTAAACTTTTTAGGGACAAGGTAAATGTTAAAAAAAAGAAGACTATCTTAGTATAAAAAGTGTAAGATTGTCTTGTGTGAAGCATTTGAAAGTTTAACTCAAAAAAATAAAAAACGAATATAGGGCGCTGAGCGCAAAAACAAGGATGATGCCAAGCAAATTGGAAAACACCTGGAACGAGTCTATGGTACTTTTTTTTGTTATACCTTTCTTTTTCTTATATGTGTATTGATTAGAACAAGAGAGTAGACTCGATCATTCCATACCATTGGGTTGAACGATCAAGAAAAAAAGTAATGATTTGATTTGCTAATACATATGATTTTATTCTCCTCTCATAATAACAGCCGAAGGAAATCCTCGTCAGCATCCATTCTGGCTCATGTACAACCAACCAAAACCCTATAGTGTGTTTAGTGAAATTCCCACTACACCTCAAGCATCATCAGATACATTATTTTCAAATATCATGGATGATCCTCAACAACCACAATCACAACAGCAGCCTAGTCAGATTCAATTGTTTTCACAACAAAAAATGGAAAAAACTAGTAAGATGAATGATATGACGCCATCTCCTACGAGCAATGGAAACAATATAAGCAATCATGGTGGACTTGGTGCAGCATCTTTATTGAATCAACCTTTTATTGGTCAACAACAACAACCTCATACAAATCATCAACATCATCCACTTCAACATAAAAGATCTTATTCACAAATGGATGAACATCCATCGACAAGAATCTTTGATCTCACTGCTACTGTCTCTGTATCTTCCCTTTCTCTTTCCGAGAATCGTCCTGCTAGTTGTCATCTCACAGCCACACCTACAAATACCACAACAGGTAAATTGATGTTTTGAAATATTTTGAAGACTATCAGATAAATAAAAATAAAATAATTAATAAAAAATATAACAATTATCATCATCATCAGGTCTTTCACTTTATGTTAACGTCAAGACAACACAACATCAAAGATTTCATTCACCCCCTTCACCTACTACTCCTGGTACTACTAGTGGCACTACATCGAGTTCCAATCCTGCAGCAACCTCTCGATCGCGTGCAGATAAGAAGAAACTCCAATATATTGTTCTTGACCATATCACAGTTCAAGAATTAATTATCAAACTTTGTCCAGTATTATCTTTACATTATAGTCAAGTATCAGAAGTTTTATGGCGTCAACCAAAATCAACTGCTACTCCTGTTGTTAGCAATAGTAATAATAATAATACTTGGGATAATAACACCAGTCGTCATTGTCATTCTATTACAACTACTAGTAGTAGTACGTCTACAACAAAAGCATCTTTATCGAATCATCGAACGAATGGTAATGATGGTACACTTGTTCGAGTGGATGATAAAATCCTTGCTAGTAGTTTTACCAATGATTCTGTAGTAGGTGTAGAGTGGGAGATAAAATCAGACGGTACTGTTCGTCTTTTACTTCAACAATAACAAGAAGGATGCCCAACAACAACAATATATATATATATATATATACGAGACAACAACCAAAGAAAAAAACCTGATTAAAAAAACATTATATATATATATATTATTATTATTATGCCCTATTTATTCATCAACGTTTTTTTTCATTATATATCATCATTTTCATACCATTCTTCTTCATCATTTTCTTTAACTTTTTTTGCGCCAACGTCTTTTTCTCATTTTTTTTTGTTATTTATGTTTTTTTTCTTATTATTATTCAATTGGTCTTTCTTTCTCAATCATCTCTCTTTCTCTGACACACATACTTATTATATCAAATTCATTTTTATATTTTAATTTAACCAATTAGTTTTTGTATGTATGCCTCTTTATTTGTTTTTATTTTATTCTTTTTTCTTTTCGCATCTCTCTCTCTCTTTCTTTCTCACTCACTTACACACACACATTCATTCTTTTTTTTTAATTTTTTAATTATTTTGTTGCCACATGTGCTGCTGTTGTTGTATATGAAAAAAAAACTAAAAAAAAACTGGTTTCATCATTTTGGCCTTTATTCTATCTTCTTCTTCATCATCATCTCTCCCCCCCAACTACATTTATTGTTTTGTCTTTTTGTGTAGGTTTCACACGGTGGATACAATTTTCAGACAAAGAAAAAAAACAACGTTTTTTTATGTGTGGGGTAAGAATTTTAAGCCTGGTGATCTTGTCAGCAGAGAGTTTTGTATGGGGAGAGTAGAAAGAAGGCACACAAAGTATGGAGATACTAGGTTCTATCCATAAAATCATAGATAAATATATATATATATATATATACTATACTATACTATACTATTATAATTTCAACAATGACGGCATGACATGAGAAAACAAAGTATTACGAATAAAACGTTATCGTACTACGTCGTTCATGTTATGTTTATATTTTTTCTTGATATGTGATGTTCTTCCCCATCCCATTATATGAAAAAATAAACCCCATTCCTTTTATCATTGAAGATATGTAGCAAATGTCAAACCGCATGATTATGCTTCACAAGTGTAAAAAAAATGACAGGCCTATTCTATACTATAATACAAGTAGATAAATACATATACTATAAAAAACGGTAGGGGTTGGTCCGGGTATCCTGATCATAATATTAAAGAGAGATTTCAAACAATGAAACAAATGATACTTCGGGGAATGTTTTTTTGGCAGCGGAAACCAAAGTTTTACCGTCAAAGTGAAATAGAAGAATCATATGCAAGTGGGGTTAAATGTGAGTTAAAATGTGGGGCAAAATCCGAATATTACATGATCTTAAGGAACCATTACCTTTTTTTGATATAGTACGACCTAATCCTTTTGATCGGGATATGGCTTTGTTTCTTTTTGTTTTAAACTATAATAACCAGACATTGAAACCATAATAATAATGCTACTACTATGGCAGATTCTGTTTACATCTTTTTTAGTTTTACTACCATGTGAAAAAAGCTTGGGGAGGTAAAAAAAAAAAGGGGGAGAAGAAAAGGGAAGAATAGAAATGAAGCGCATAATATTACAATAATAACCCTTAAGGCCCTTTATTTTTTTTTACACACACTTCATCCATAAATATATATAATTGTATACGATCACACACATCACACTACTACTCACACTACAATACTAAATGAGTTTTGTGTTACACTTCAGATTTTTCCCTTTTAATTTTTTCATATAAATAGAGACCAGCAAACCTTGAATCAATTTCACCCGCTTTCTCTTTTCAATCTCCCGCTTTTCTTCTTACTACTTCTTCATCTTATTATTACTACTAGTACTTTTTATATATATCATTTGATACTATTAAATCATCATGGATACTGCACTTGCAATGGTTAGCGAAGCTCCTAAATATTGGGGTCAAGGCATGCTGGCTGGACTTGTTGCCCTTGGTCTTGTTTATAAAGATCGAGCTGCTTTTGATGAAAAACGACCTGATATTGCTCAAGAACCTGGCTGGCCCATCTTGGGTAATATTCCAGAAATTTTAAAATGGGTACCTTATTTCCATGAATTTGGACATGAAGTCTTTACTCGCATGGATCAATTAACTGCGTAATTATTATTATACTTTGTTCTTTTTATCTATCCCAATGAGAATGAATATCCATTTTGAGAATTCATATGTGTCATTTGATGGATATTTTCACGTATAAGAATGAAAACTAATAGTATAATTTGATTTTAACTAAAACTAGTAAAATGAGCGTTTTTGTCGTTCCCGCGTACATTGTTACCATCAATCCCAAAAATGTCGAACACGTTCTCAAGAGTATGTTTTCATACTTTGTTTCATATTTGATGAAATGAAATTCCCATATCATCATCCTCTGCCAAACATAGCAGCATACACATCTGATAAATATATTAATTAAAACAAATATTTTCCTTTTTCTTGCATTAGATAACTTTGAAAATTATATCAAGGGTCCTGAATTCCATGCTGCTCTTGGTGATCTCTTTGGTGATGGTATCTTTAATGCCAACGGTGAAGAATGGAGGTAACAAGAAACATATTAATCGACTATTTCTTTTTTAGTATTATTATTATTATTATTATTTGCTAAAATGATTACATAAATTTACATAATCGATATAGATATCAACGAAAGACGGCAAGTCTTGTATTCAACGTAAAGAATTTCCAGAACCATTTCACAAAGTACGTTGAATACACCAAATTTTTTTCTTCTTCTTCATGACAGCAGCCAAGAAATTCTTGACTATTACTCTTTAGGCTAGGAACACTAACCGACTATAATGTTTCACAAAACAACAACGCCAAATTATAATAATAGTGTCTTTGTACAAGAAATGGAATTCATGTCGAAGAATGTTCTTGACATTGCTGCCGATGAATGTCAAGTCGTCGACTTCCATGATCTCATGTACAAGTTTACATTGGATTCATTTGTCTTGTATGTATAATTATTAAATTTTCTCCTCTCTCTCCTAACACCTCATCGATCATCACATTGATCCATATATCATCGAAACCTTACATTGAATAATAACTAACTCCTTTCTTATTTTATTATTTTATTTGGTAATTAGACTCGGTTTTGGTGTCCATCTTAATGCCATAGGCACAAAGGGCAAGGTGCCATTTGCAGAAGCTTTTGATGATGCTCAAAAGGATACCTTCATGCGTTTCGTTAACCCAGCTCATCTTGTCAGTGAAGCAGTTATGAAATTATTCTATCCCAACAGTCGTTCCATGAAAGAAAATCTCAAGGTCGTCGACGAATTTGCTCGAGATGTCACTGAAAAGAGACGTAAAGAACTTGCTGAAGGTCAAGAATTCAGTGATCTTTTGTCTCGTTTCATGAAAGCAAAGAATATCGATGGTAAACCCTTAAGCAACGATGAGGTATATATAAAACAGCACATAGTTTTAAATCTAATAATTTATCATCTTACATATATTAAGCCTCCCTCTCTGATATCTATTATTGGTGACTCATTCTCCCTCCTTTTTTTTTTCTTTTGATATAGCTTCGAGATATCGTACTAAATTTCATTATTGCTGGCCGTGATACTACAGCTCAAGCCTTATCATGGTGTTTCTTTATGCTTTGCACACATCCCCGTGTTGAACGTTTACTTCACAAAGAAATTTCTGAAAACATCACTGATGAACTTTTACATGATCCTGTTGCTTTGTTTGACGTTATTAAGACCATGAAATATGCTCATGCTGTGTAAGTAGAAAACTCTTTTTTTTTATTGATAAGTCGATTAGAATTCCATGTCAATTTACAATTTTTTTCATAATTAAATAGCTTCTATGAAGTCCTTCGTCTTTATCCTTCTGTACCTCTTAACATGAAATACGCTCTTAATGATGATATCTGGCCTGATGGAACTCATATCCGCAAGGGTGACTACGTACTTTGGTATGTATAAAAAAACTATATTATCTTACGACGATAAACCCGGATAATGACATGTATATACTGATTGAAACGACACTCTATTTTTTTCCCTTCTCAATAGGTCACCTTTCGCTCAAGGTCGCGCTCAAAAAGTTTGGGGTGAAGATGCCCGTGAATTCGTGCCTGAAAGATGGATCACAGAAGATGGTGAATTAAGACGCGAATCTCAAGGTACTAATATTATTTACTATTGTATTATGTTACACCCGCTATCAATTGGTTTTCTTAACTTATTTTGTTTAATTTCTATTTACCAAATCACATAGGTCAATGGCCCGCTTTCCATGCAGGTCCACGCGTCTGTTTGGGTCAACATCTTGCCACTTTGGAAGCTCTCGTGGCTATTTCTTTCCTTGTTAAACGTTACAAATTCTCTTTGACACCTCATCAAAACGTCACTTATCAAGTTTCATTGACTTTGCCAATGAAGAATGGTATGAAGGTCACTGTTGAAAAACGAACCTAAGCAACAACAATAACGACATGCATATAATTATTTGCCTCCTTCCTCCTTCTTGTTCTCTCTATATCAGTCCATATCTTCTTTTTTTTTTGTGTCATATGTGATATTTCTTTCCTTTCTCTGTTATCCCCCCCCCATATCTTTAAAAGGCTGGCACTTTATTTTATTTTTTTCTGTCAGTGTTCAAGTATATTATTATATATCATTTTTAACAAAGCTGTATTTAGTGCCCTTCCTTATGAAATACACATCAACAAATTCATTTCTTATATTAACTCTTATTCAATATATATCTAGAAAAAAAATAAAGATTGCAAAATATTGTATAAATAATTATATATAATTTTGTCTATATGATTATATTTCACTAAGTGTTTTTCTTAAAGAAGTGTTAGTTGCTTGTACAAGCAAAGCATCGGTAAACTCCACCTATCATGAGAAAAGATATTATTATTATTATATACTGTACCATCCAATCTAAAATAGCTAGTCTACATTATAATTTGTATTTTCATGTATATTTCTTTATCAGAGTAAATGTATACAACAAGGCAGTCAAATGTACCGCGGTATATTTACAAAAACAGAGTATAAAATATTATTAACTAATTGTTTGAAATTCTATAGATCATCGGGCCATCTTTGGTCAATAGCATGTATTACATAGTGCATTCGAATTATTACCACAAATGTAGATTTAAAGGTTCCAATGGTGAGCTGTTGTTTGTGTGCGTGTGTGTAAGAATTGGATAAGCTCATGATAATCATGACGTGTTCAAGCGCTTATCCGATCACTTTGTGAAACTTTAAAGTAAATGTAGTAAGTTTATAGTTCTGTCGAGGATTTATTTTTTTGGCAAGTAACCACTTACTAAACTTATCCATGAGTAGTAGCACAAATAGTGTATCACAATTTATTATACAACAACTTTTTATTTTTAATTCCATATTAACAAATAGGGAAGAATCTTGCAATACTTTTATTTCCCATTCATAAAATTGTGGAATAGCTGTTTCTATTTTAATTGATAGTGGAAATGGGAAGATCAACAAGTAGGTTAATATATATAATGTAAACCAATAAGAATGATTTGTAAAGACCATAAGCCTGCATTTTTTTTTATTTTCATTTCTTCTCATGACTTTGAATTTCTCATACTAGTAAAGAACATCAGACTTGTTAAATGAATAGTCGGGTACATACCAATATAGAAAGTAAACGCCTTTTCTTGTTTTGTTGATATAACAAAAATAATGATACGTACCATGCTGTTTATGCAATTGCGTTTTTGGCTATGCTAATCATATAACATATTACTCTTTATATTAATTACACTGCAGAAAGACAACTATTACTTTGCTACTGATATGTTGCTTTTTAGCTATCATCCATCGTTCGTTTTGTACGAACCAATTATCATTTTTTTACTTTAATATAGAATGATAGCACAAAAAAAATGGGTTGGATAGTTGAGTATCTTATCAAGAAACGCCAATAACTTGCGCCTCGTCACCACCCCTTTCAAATTATATAATTGGGAGGTTATGTGACCAACCGCTAAATTATGCTTTTATGTACATATTTCACAACGTCTATCTATGTGTTGATTAATAATACATTAAATGTATTTTTGTTGTGCTTTATTTTTTAATGCAAATTGATCAATATCACCATCCAGAATCATCTTTAAAAAGACTCTGCCGTTTAAAATAAAGATATAACTACAGATCACCTTCGTTGGTTTTTTTTCTACATTGTTACATGGCATCAGGTAGTCGCTAAAGGTAATCTTTCCTTGATTTTACATTATGCTATAGCAGGCAGTTCAAAGCATTTATTCATGGCAAAATTAGCTAATCTTGATATAAAACCAATTGTGATCATTGTTCAATATCTTAAAAAAAATAGTTTGGGGTTAAGTCAAGCATTTCTTAGCCCTTTCTAGAATAACTAAAAGTGAGACAGAATAATATAGGAGTAATGGAGCCCGTGCAGTTTTGTGATTCCCAGCAGATGATCAGCTTGTACAACAAATATAACAATATTGTCTCGTTAACGCCGCCCTTTTTACTATTACAGTAATTCTGAAAAATACAAATCATATAATAAACTACAGGATACATAATAATGGAATGCTCTAGATTGAAGTGAATCTTGGATTATTCTACCATAAAGAAATATTTATGATGCATCAGCTTCAATTATGTAATAACAAGGTAAGTTCCTGGAATGAATAACGAGTGATTAGTTTTTTTTATCCATTAAAACTCTATTGTTCTTTGTTCTTCTTTTTAACTCTTGTTTTTTTTAGAATAAATAGCACTCTCTCTTATTATACATTATTTGGAAACTTAAAACTTAATCTTGAGTTGATGTAATCCCTATCAAAGAAGTATTATATATTGAATCAATACACTAGATTATTAGCATTTTCTACAATTAAGTCGTTCAATCCAAGCTATACATATACGTTTTGTTAGGGTTTTATACAGTTGGGATTGGGAAAAGGACATACTCCAAAAAAACAACAAGCGTTTATCTACTGGACGATCCAGCAAGAAATCAATAAATTAGAAACGAGTGTGTCACCTACAGACACCGCTGTTATATTCCTTTATTGGGAAATAGCACGAGCAATTACAAACAAAGCACTTTAGTTCAGCCTTTTCATATATATTTTCCCTTCAACTTCATTCTATTGCAATTTTAAAAAAAGACTTGGGCGACAACATGGTTAGCATGACGAAACACTTATTTATATAAATAACAACATGGAGAGGGAGTCAAAAACTTTCTCTCCTTCTTCTTTTAATTGAAACCATTGACAATTTATATAAATGTTCCTATCTAGATCCGGTTTATTTTGGTACAAAATCGTCAGGGTAAAACGAGATTAGCTAAATGGTACGTTCCTTATGAAGATGATGAAAAGGTGAAACTCAAGGGAGAAGTCCATCGATTAATTGCACCGAGAGACCAAAAGCATCAAAGTAATTTTGTCGAGGTAATAGAATATATGAAATGCTCCCTTCATGACACGCTCCCTCATTTATAGAACAAGGGAATTCTCATAGTTTTCCTATTCAATAATAATTATTAATATATATATTTCTCCATGACAACTTTATATAGTTCCGTAACTATAAGATTGTATATCGTCGTTATGCTGGTCTTTTCTTTTGTGTATGTGTGGATGCCAATGATAACGAACTCGCTTATTTAGAAGCTATCCACTTTTTTGTTGAAGTATTGGATGCTTTCTTTGGTAACGTCTGTGAATTGGATTTAGTCTTTAACTTTTACAAGGTGAGTAATAAAAAATATGACCAAGGGGATAGGGAGTCAAAGAAAAAGAAAGGAAGATGGATATGTCAAAAAGTGGAATAACTAAATTATTATGTGATACGACAACATTATTAGGTCTATGCAATTTTGGATGAAGTATTTTTGGCAGGAGAAATTGAAGAAACAAGTAAAAATATTGTCCTTACACGACTTGATCATCTTGATAAATTAGAATAAGACTTATTTTTTTTTTAAAAAAAAACACACATTATCTATACCCTCGCTTAATTTCGTCTACTCTTTCATCTTCCTTGTTTTTTCTCTTTTGTGTAAATAAAAAATTGCCATATAATTCTCTTTTATTATGTGAATTGTTTAGTAATTTCTAACCGTGGAGAGGGGAAGGAATCTATAGGATTTTACAAACCTATGTCATATCTTAGAATAAATGAATAAATTACTATGCCAATCATTCAACCTTATGCATTAATTATTATTCGAGGATAAAAATCTAAGCAAGAATTGGTTTGGAACATAAAAGTGATAGATGGGTTGGGATGTAATTATATACATAATTAAATTATGCCTTTTTTTTGCCTCAGGTTCGCCAGTAATAATAATAGCGTTCAAACGCCGCATACATCTGGAGACTGGACCTGCCAGCAGTGAACTTTCTTTTCTTTTGGCACTATGAAGGTATATATTACATCGAAAAACGGATCAGCATCGTCGTTGAATTAAGGATGGAGCGTACGAATGGATGGATGAATATATGGATGGATCGACACACGAGACGGATTTTTATTTTTCTTTCGAACGCGACACTTCTTGATTCCAACAATGATGCTGATGTTAACATTTCCTTCCCCCGCGAATTTCAATGCAACCCAAAAAAATTCCTCTCCACAATGGAATTGAAAACTAACATATATAATTTTCTAATTATCATTTAGTTGAACATTGCCAACCCAGCCACTGGCTGTCAAAAGTTGATTGAAATCGAAGATGAACGTCGCTTGTGAGTTTTTTTTATTATTCATTTGGAATTTTATCAAACAATAGACTTGTGTATTATATGTACGTGCATGGAGAAAGGAACTGACCATAAATTTGGGGTGGGGGAAATAAATTGTATATGTTATTAGGCGTGGTTTCTACGATAAGCGTATGGCCCAAGAAGTTGCCGGTGATTCCCTCGGTGACGAATTCAAGGGTTACGTTTTCCGCATTTCCGGTGGTAACGATAAGCAAGGTTTCCCCATGAAGCAAGGTGTTCTCTTGCCCCACCGTGTTCGCTTGTTGTTGAGCAAGGGTCACTCTTGCTACCGTCCTCGCCGTACTGGTGAACGTAAGCGCAAGTCTGTCCGTGGTTGTATCGTTCAATCTGACTTGGCTGTCTTGAACTTGGTTGTTATCAAGCAAGGTGAACAAGACATTGCTGGCTTGACTGACACCACTGTCCCCAAGCGTCTTGGTCCCAAGCGTGCTAACAATATCCGCAAGTTCTTCAACTTGGGCAAGGAAGATGATGTCCGTCAATACGTCATTCGTCGCACCATCCAACCCGCCAACGCTGACAAGAAGCCTTACACCAAGGCTCCCAAGATCCAACGTTTGGTCACTCCCGTTACTCTTCGTCGTCAACGCAAGAAGAAATTGGAGAAGCGTAAGCGTCTTGAACGCAAGACTGAAGCTGAAGCTGAATACAAGCAACTTTTGGCTAAGCGTGTCAAGGAAGCTAA
Organism: Phascolomyces articulosus; assembly: GCA_025677815.1. NCBI lineage: Eukaryota > Fungi > Mucoromycota > Mucoromycetes > Mucorales > Lichtheimiaceae > Phascolomyces > Phascolomyces articulosus. Next base: position 441,050 of record JAIXMP010000003.1, on the reverse strand, counting down.
GGACCGTAAGATCGAAAGACGCCGTACCTCTTCCATGCAAAAGTCCAGCTCTGCTTAAATAATAAAATAAAAACCTTTCTTTCAACTTTTTTATTTTGTGCTCATGGTCCAAAAAAAAAGAATATGTGTCTATTTTTTTTTTCTATATTGCAACCTTCTTTAAAGTTAAAAAATGAAAGTATTTGGTTGATATTTTTTATGCTCGGTCGTGATGGGTGAGTGAGTGTCGATCTGGATATATTTTTAATTGGAAACTGGGCGGGGAGGGGAAGGTTTTAAAAAAAGAACCTTTTTATCTACTTTCTTTTTCTTTTTGTTTTTTTTTTCAATTTTTATCCATTATGCCCACCACTATTGTTGATTCATGTCCATCAAAAGGGATCTCGACAACTATTAAACCTACAACAAAGAGTGAATGTGTTATCGAGCCAGCACGCTTTGAATATCAAGGTTCAGTTTTTGAATATTCCGCATTCTCCCCATCCCATCGATTCATGAAAGAAGTAGATTCAGTTTTCCCTCATCTCACAATCAAAGAACGTAACGATCTACTTGTCGTACCCGTTATTCAACAATGTTATCACGATATGGTGGGCGCCACACCTGAAGTGAATAAAGAACGAGACGAAAAGCTTGAATTGGTAAATATTTTATTTTATCAGGAACCTATTTATTATTCATATGCAGAAAAAAAATATATGAGATTAAAAAATTTGGATCTAATCTTAAGTAAAATATCAAAATTTGGATCTCAAACAAAAGTTCATTGAATGGGGAAAGTATATTGTTCAACGGCTTGGATCGGTTGGTTTTTGGGCAGATGTCACTGATCCTGCATCAGGATTTCCGGTTAGTAAAAAATTGACAGCTTCGAAAGTGTTAAGGAAAAAAGGAGAGAAAAAAAAAAACCAGCTGACATTCTCATAATTTGGGGGTGGGGAAATCGACAGGTATTCGGTAAACAAGGACCATCGCCCTATCCAGATGTACAGGCTACACAAGCATTAACCCATTATGATATTCAAAACGTTGGTTGTTGTCATATTTTATTACATCCTACCTGGAAGAGTCATATCTACCCTGCTACCTTTTTCACCACAGCTCCCGCGCACATCTTGACAAAGGTCATTGATGAATTAATATCCTCCCAACAAAAGCAATAGTAATATCCGTTTTTTTCTATAGATAAATATACTTCTTCTTCATACAATATTTTAAACTACTTTCTTAGATTATATTAAATAATAGATATACATTTACTAGTTTCATTTTATTCTTGTTTTTGTTACAATTATAATACAATTATACAGATCCATCCCAAAGATGCATAATATGATCATAAAATGAACAAGAAGCCACTAATCCTGGATGTTGGAATGACCAATCCGCACCATAAGCCATGGATTCATGATCAAGGAAACTTTTCACCACTTGAAAATTTTCAGTATCAATAACAAACGCACCAGCATGCATAGATGCTGATAATAATCGATCTGAGCGTGTTGGATGCCATTTGAGACGCCAAATACCACCACCAGGTGTATGTACTTCTGAAAGGGGTGTGCGCATATTTCGTGTATCCCATAAATGAATATGTTCATCATAACTGCCCGTTGCCAATATATGTTCGTTGTGAGGGGATGATTGAATGGCTGTCACCCCCATCATGTATTGTCGTCTGTTGGTACTTGTGCATTGATACGTACGCGTATCCCATACTTTAAGTGTTGCATCATCTGCACCAGAATAGAGTGTATGCGTATTCCAATAGTCAAAGCCGACAATCCATGCTTCAAGGTCGTGTGCATGCCACTGGCGTTCAACAACCCATTCTGATTCACCCTTTTGAACAAGTGATAAATCGCCATTCGAATGAGAAGTAGCAATAAGAGGTGACATGGTGTGATTTACGCGATTGGCCCAGTCCAATGATAAACATAATACACTGTCGTCTTCTGTTACTTGAACATGAGCATAAGATTCCAATTGTTGATTCTTTAATGCATAGAGCTCAAGTCCTCCTATAGAATCTGCAACACCAAGTACTGGGTAACCATTGACAGGCGTATGACACCATTTCATGTCAAGAATGGCAGCTCTGTCAATAACCTGATATTGCTGTTGTTGTAATGGTGATGAAGTTTTGGGATCGTCTACTTGAAACAAGTAGAGTTTGCCTTTACGCACTTGGGCATCGCTATCTTGTCTTTTTTCATCAGTAAGTTGATAAGTACCACAAGCAAGAAATTGAGAATGATCTGGGGATGGACAAAACTCTGTTGAGTCTGCACTAAATACAGTATCGAATGATACAAGTGAAAGAGCCCTGTTGTCTGACATGAAGATTTTTTTTTTCGCACGGTTGTTTCCAAATAAAGAATTATATATAAATTGTAAAAAAAATCGGTATTGAAAGCTCTGTTGTTTGGGAAAAAAAAAGATAACGTTTGCAAGTTGGGGAAAAATGAAAAAGAAATAACAGACAAGGGTGGAGAGGAGGGGGACATCTAATAGAACTTTTTTTATATTTATAATATATATATATATATATATGATTCACATTTACAAAACCTTGGCTTCGTTCTTGAGCTTGTCAAGCAACTCATCCACACTTTCAACCTTACGACCACCTTCACGCTTAGGTGGCTCTTCAACCTTCAATGTTTGAATACGAGGAGAAATATCAACACCCAAATCTTCAGGTGTAATCTTGACAAGAGGCTTCTTCTTGGCCTTCATGATGTTGGGCAATGAAGCGTAACGAGGTTCGTTCAAACTAGAAAAAAATAAATAAATCGTTTAGTATATGACACTTATTATAACACACATATGCTAATTTATTTTTTGATGACTCACCGCAAATCAGTAGTGACAATAGCGGGCATGCTAGTCTTGATAGTTTCGAGACCGCCATCAATTTCACGAGTAACCTTCAAAGATTGGTTCTCAATTTCAAGCTTGGAAGCAAAGGTAGTCTATATACACATAACAGCACATAGAATTTGTCTTAATTAACATCACACTTCTCCAAGATCAAAAAACTTATATCTCCCCAAAATAAAACTCATCCAATTTTCCGTTCTTATTTTTTTTTTTTTTTTTTACCTGAGGCAAGTTCAACAAACCAGCCAACATTTGACCAGTTTGGTTGCTATCGTCATCAATGGCTTGCTTACCAAGGATGAAGAGATCGGGCTTCTTTTCTTCCTTGTTGGTGTAAGCTTCAAGCAACTTGGCGACCGCCAGCGGTTGCAAGGTGCTATCGTCCTTTACTTCAACGTGCACAGCACGGTCAGCACCCATGGCCAAAGCAGTACGTAAAGTTTCTTGTGCCTTGGCAGAACCACATGAAATAGCAACAACTTCGGTCTTGGGGGACTTTTCCTTAATACGGACAGCTTCTTCAACAGCAATTTCGTCAAATGGGTTCATGCTGTGCTTTACGTTACGGTCGACATCAGTCTTGCCTGCATTGACGCGAACCTTGACAGCTATTATGTTCCACCACCCCGGTAATGTTAGTATGAAATAATAATAATAATAAAAGTATAAAGAATATTTACCAAAGTCAATGACACGCTTGACAGGAACAAAGATTCTCAAAGGGTTCGACATGTTTAATTAGTAAAGGAAATAAGTTTTTGTTGGTAACAAGAAAAAGAGAAACAGAATTAAAAAAAAGCGGAGAGCCGTTTGTGTAGAGTGGAGATTTTCCTTGTACGTCACATAGATTTCACATGTGCTGGGTCTCCAGTCTTCCCACGATGGTAGCTAAGTAGAACTCAATGACAAAAAAATATATCACTAAGTCAATCGATTTACTTATCACAAAAAAACATTATGATATATGAAATTGAGAGTATATAACAATAAATTGGATGATGAATGCTGTATAACACATGACAAAATTATCATTATGTATATAAAAAATTAAAGATATACATCGGATTCAAAGGAGAAACATCATAAGAGATATCATACATTTAGTGTATAAGATTAACTTTAGGTAGGAAAAAAATATAATATATACTTTATGATGCTCATCTTTATTATTAAACAGAAACCGACAAATGTAGCCAGATACTGCCACAGCATGTAAAATAACTCTCAACTCCTAAAAATATATGAATAACATAGATTATCTAATGTATGAACACTTGTTAGACAGAAGCATAGTGTAAAGAATGAAAAAACATTTTAAATAAAGATTTCAAAGCACCCATTATGCGGGGCTTGAAGTGGGAAGAATCATTTTTCTTGTAACTCGGGTCAAAATGACCGGTTTGTTCCGACTAACCTCTTTCTTTTTTTCCTTTCGATTCATCATTTTGCTATTATTGTTCTTGTTCTTTTTGTTTTATTTTATCAAAAGTATTAACTGAAACTCGGTAAGTTTTTGGAAAAAAATATTTGGTTAATACTCATGTACGCAATAAGATATATATCTATGATTTACATCATAGGAAAACTCATCTATAAAGGTCCAAATTCTCCAGATTTCTCTCGATACTGATAGTTTCCAACTTATTTCACTATGGAATATGGTGAAAGTGGTATTGATACGCGTGGAATGTATAAGGATGGAAATCGAGGAGTTTTATTTCTGGATTATAATAATTGGTAGAGAACTAAATCAATGGAAAAAACCTCCCAACCAAATTACTTTTTATTGTCAAGGACAATATATTAATGGATTGGAAAAGGTTGGGTGTGTTGGAATATGAAGAATTTATGGAAAAGAGAGTCGATACACTGTTCCAGAGATGTGAATTAATGTTGAAGATGGATCAAAGAAATATGAATTGGAATTGGTATATGTTTATCCATAAGGGAAATTGATGGAAAGATTTGTTACATATATAGTTTTTTTTTTTTGATGTATGGATTAAGTGTGAGATAAACTGGACCAATGATAGTAAATTTGGAGAATATGTTAGATTATCAAAAATTGTTTTAAAGTGAAGTAATATGTTGAGGTCGTGGGATAAACACTTTATAGAAGTATATAATTTATTGACTGACGTCAAGTTAAATTTTATTATGTAATACTTTTTATTCCAACCATTATTCTGCTAATACATCATTTACCATATTAATTGAAGCATAAAAACAATAAATTAAAGCACTTATAACAGACACAACATATAAATATTAACTTTGGCATACAAATGGGTTAAACATTGACGTTTTCGATCTTTTTCAATCACATGGTGATGTTTTTTTACCAAGCAAAGTACGCATAAGGTGACACAAATATCTGTCTTCAGCTGTTAGAAGTATTTGCGTTCACTCACTAATTTCTTCCAATTGGATATATGAACATGGATTGACTGGTACATATGAATATGATATAATGTACACACCATTACCTACATGATTGAAGGTAAACTAGTTTCGAATATATCAAGTCCTCATTGAATGTATGATTAAAATGGTTGTTTTTTGTGATATGTCTCATTTACAAGTCCTTCCTCGAACCCTTTTTCAGTAGCAGAATATTTCGTTACTGTTGATTGTCGAAAGGGCGTGTGTATCTTATTAGATAAAAAAAATACGTTTCATTCATGGTGTGTTCCATCCTATATGAATCAACTCCAGGTGGAAGTACCTTTTCCCCCCAAACACACTATATTTGCTAGGTGTGATTTTGCAATGCGACATCCAAATTACTTCCAGTATTTTTAACCCGTACATGTCGATCGGGTACCCTGATTCCTAATGACCTCCCTGTGCGTGCTAATTCGCATAGCTTTAATTTGACAGTTTTCATATGACCCAGTTGAACCTTGCGTATGAATTGGACTAAAGCGTTAGTATTATTTGCAATCCAATCCGAGACAGCATATATATACAATCGTATTTATGATCATTCTTGTAAAACAACCCCATACCAAAAGCGACATGTGAGCGCCAACCGGTCCAATGATTTTAAAGATAAAGATGATAAGATATTGGAAATAATTTCATAAGGTAATAGCCGCAAGAGTAGTTGGTTTTTATATTTAGCTTCTTTCATCAAGCAATCATGTTGCTTCAAGTTGTTACTTTTTTTCTGGAAATATTGCTTTGAAATAGTATTGGCGCCTTTTTTGCTGGCATCAGCAGCTTCCTTTGTGCATTGCCTTGTCAAAGTAAAACGCTGACTCTCATGATGTAATATATGTCTGGGCGAAGCAATCATTGTTTTGGTCATTGTATTCCGTCTGTGCGCAATCGTCGAGCGCTTTTCGGCATGGTTGAGACTTTTTCATAGGCAAAAGCGCGATGCAATAAGATCAAAGATTTGAGATGATGTATGCTACTCAATGCTTTGGTATACAATTCAATTGCGTGTATGCAATCGTGTGTTGCATATATATGTTTTCCTTGATCAAATGCATTTTGGAGAAGAGAGAGATCCAATTGCGTTGGTGTGAAATGGACATATGAATCTTGATATAATGTTGAGAAAGGACTTATTTGAAATTGTAAAGTTGCTATTGTTGGCATTATAATTAGAAAACAAAACGAAGGGGCGCGTTTTTTGTAAAGCGTAAGCTCTTATGACCCAGTCGCAAAGTTATGAAACAAAGCATGGAAACTAGTATAATACAATATGTTTATTTAGTTAAAGATGCTATTTTTATAAAGTGCAACCGTATCATAATAATACTAAGGTACTTCATCATCATGTTACTATGGTTTCTAAAGCTGTCAAACATAAAATAATATCGTATGCATTATTTTTTTTCAATATAAAACTTTATGTACAATCTGCAAACGAATCTTGTTACTGTCATGAAGATCCCTTTTTTCCTTTTCTGCAATCGTTATTCAAATGTCATTAAGCAAAAAAAAAGAGAAAGAGAGAGATCTTTTAATAAAATAAATAGCACACGTACGTTCAAGTTGAAAACTATTTTTATATTATGCATTATAAACAACCCTTCGTTTGCAATAACAACATGTTTGATCTGTGCGACACTTTATTATTATTCTTCATTACGACAATTAATAAAAAACTACATTTATAAACAGTTTGAAACAAAATGTAAAGTTCATGGTTCGCACATTAACATTTTAAAATAATAGAGACTATTACCATTAATATAAAAATAGTAATAGTATTTTTTTAACATTTTCTTATTTGATTATTTTCTTCATTTTGCAGATGAAGAAAAAAAAGCTGCTGAAAAAAAAGAAGAAACTTCTAAGAGCTTAACAAAAAGCTTACATAGGCCAATTGTTTGCGAAATAGGATAGAGGCCACAAGGCTGTCCTTCTCTTTACCCCAGGGACAATCACCGTCTGTTTTTGATCCTGGACCAGGGATAAAGAAAAAAAGAGAAAAAGAAAAAGAAAAAATGAAAATGGGCGAAATCAGTTGTCTTTTATATCTTTTTTTCTTAAGTGACTGTTTTCAATTATGGTGTTGAATTTCAATTTCTGCGACAGGCAATAGCATTTATATATAAAATATAGGGTATATGAACAAAAACTTGAAGAGAATGATAATTTGAAAGAAACGACGAACAGTAAAGAAGTATAAAATGATTTTTTTGGTTGTCTTGCATAAATTTTAATTTTTCTTGGTCTCAGCCAAATGTGTTTCACATCCAGCTCCGATGGAAGCACAGGCCTTTAATCCCTTATTTATTTTTTGGTACACTTCAAGATGATATAGTAATTACCTATTATAGGTACAAAGGTATTAATACCATTTGATGGAACTTTATTATTTTATAGGAAGGTATTATTGAAAAATGATTATTGGTGAGAAAAAGAGTAAATCGTATCTTGAACGACTGACACAGCAACACGAATAATTCTTTTTATAATGATAATAAATAATACGTCGTGTTATTTATTGTCATTGTGTTGTACCTGCTATTATTAATGATCAATCATTAAAGACTTCATTTACATTATGATATTCTGTTTATAACCCATGATCACATACACATTCTTTCCAATACATATTTTTTATAGAATCTTTTTACTCTTCTCACAAAAACAGCGAAAACCACCAAAACCAAAAAAGCCGTGATCATCTCGCCGCCGTCATAATACTATATCTACTCGCTACAACGATACTACCCGTGGAACTGAAAATGTATCTTTATATAGAATTATCGCTGTATCGAATTAGTGCTCAGGCTGGTAATTATTGGTTAGATTCTTAGCCATCGTAACTTATTTTTTCGAATAGCTTTACCTTAAAAACATGTACCTATAATGAAAAGGATAAAAAAATACTATCAGATAGTAAGTTTGCTGCTATTATCTAAATAATGAATGAAATAAAAAATGGTAATGTGAAGAAAAAAGCGCCTAGAGGAAATCAATGATAATACAGGCACCAGCACTAGTTTAAAAAACTATGATAGGCCCTAATTAGAGCCAGAAAAGTGAAATCTGTAAAATAAATCAGTATTTTTTTTCATAAGGTAACTTACTGCCACTTCGCTCGATATGGTGATGTTTTTTTTATTAATTACTACGTATCGGATATCATTATAATGAATAAACGATATTTCCCTGCTTATTCGGTCTTGTAGCTCTAAATTGTATCCTTATCTCGAAATATACTTACTGTATAATGAATATCGTTATAGCGAGCGGATACAGTAAAAAAAATATATAGAAAAAGCTTAAAAGGTAACATAGAGAAAGATGTTGTTGGGATAAAGGGAAAGGACATGTATTATTATTATCTCTCGTCACATTATAAAAAAGACAATCAAATCAACAAAAAATATACCAAACCTTACAATTTGCCCTGAAGTACTGTCTTTAAACTGAAATTTTGACCACACTTGTCAGTAATTCCATAAGTGAAGCTATCGATATTGTGTTTCTATTAAAAAAATAAATCAAATACATAATTTTGCGAAACACTCGTCAAAATTATAATAAAAGCCAAAAAGCAAAGACTACTTACGGCCAAGAATATGCATTATCATGCCATTTGATGCAACTCATCAGCAGCGCATTTCTTCAAACATAGAGCATAGGAGCTTATAACTTGTTTTATTGTTACCAATAATATTATATATACGTTGATCATGAATTCATTTCCATTTATACCGCTTGTGAGAACGCATCCAATTTGGCATCCGCACGTGGTGATAAAATGAATGTTATCGAAGGTTCTTGCTTGAGGTGACACAAACTTTTGGAAGAAAAGAAGATCTTCTTGCTAATAATAGATGAACCTACTGGATCAAAAAGAGGTATCTAAAAATCCATCCGTTTAAAGAAATTTTATCAGTATATAGATTAATTCTACCATTCTGCCTTTGGTTTCAAAAGGAAAAAGTGCTTCACAGAAATAATTTTATTCTAACCAAAGAAAGCTATTTTTAGCAGGATTCGACGATCCATTCTTACAGAAAAGATGTTATTTCTTGACATATTGCTATCTGTGTACGACAGACGCTGCAAAAATATCATTATCAAATTACAACAGGGAAATTCATCAAATAAGTAATTATGTAAAAAAAAAATTTCCATTACCTCTGGCAAAGTATCAGTACAATATATTATATAAAATGTTTTTAGGTTTGCTTAGTACTGACGACTGGAATTTTGAAGGGAAAAGTTCACTATGTTGTTTATCCTATAATCGATAAGTAGCAGCACAAACAACATACACACGAATGCTTTATAGCATATGAAATATTAATGACTATATAGATCTAAAAGTTCCGTTCCAACTTGCTATATTAGTAAACCATCATATTTTTTTGCCACCACAAAGTCTTTTCTCTACAATATGATTCAAGCTATATATAATGTCACTTGATACGTCTCATAGTATAAAAATATTTTATATATTATCTAGAATAATTTGTTATATTGCATTTTTCAACTCTGTTTTTCATTTTTATAATATAAACATACAAATATTTTTGGTATCACACAACCTAAATCTCGGTACAGATGCTGCATATATTATATTTTTATATGAGATAACCCTTTTTTTTTTGTTCTGTTTGACAGGTTTGGTATGAAATGGGTTAGATCAATACTAATGTTTTAGCCCATGTGCAGTTATTAAAAAAACTCCCAGTGCAGTAAGTAGTCGATGCAGTATGTATGCATAATCTCTTCAGATAAGAATATTCCTTTATCTAAAAATGCATGAAACTACGAGCAGCATGCAGGTTAAGTGTATGATAATATACACATATCTTTGATATGATTATTACCAAGGTATTGATTGTATGATAATAAGTATTTAATTGTTCATTCGACAAACAATACAAATGATAGTTTATTCTGACACTTTTTTTGCCTTTTTTTTTATTATTACAGAATTTGAGATCGGAAAAAAGGTGCTGTTTTAAATATAGAGTTGGAGGGGAGAAGTAAGATCATAAAACGGTGAGGAAGAATAAAAAAAGGACATAAAGTTATAAGGTGAGGGGTAAAGTTAAACAAATAGAGAAAAACGAAAAAATATAAACATGATAATTTACTGCTTGACCTTATCGATCAAGGATTGAACAACAGATGGATCAGCAAGAGTGGAGATATCACCAAGGGAATCAGATTCACCGTTGACGATCTTGCGTAAAATACGACGCATGATCTTGCCAGAACGAGTCTTTGGTAAATCACCAACAACATAAATACGCTTGGGTGTAGCGAATGGACCAATGACCTTGCGTACTTGCAAAGTAAGTTCCTTTTCAAGACCTTCATTTGCATCTACATTAGGCTTCAATGTACAGAAAGCATGAATACATTGACCAGTCAATTCATCTTGACCACCAACAACAGCTGCTTCAGCAACAGCATGATGAAGAATCAATGCAGATTCAATTTCAGCAGTAGACAATCTATGACCTGAGACATTGATGACATCTAAAGTATAGATCAAAGGAAAAATTAGATGTCATTTTTATTTTAGAATTGTACTACTATCTCTCAGATCCATATCCATATTCTATTCCTCATATCTCCCCCTTCTCCTTATATAACTTTTTTTTAAAAACTTACCATCTACACGACCACGAATCCAATAGTATCCATCAGCATCACGAGTTGCACCATCACCAGTGAAATAGAACTTTTTTTAAAAAAATAAAGAAATGGTAAGTTAGCGTTAGAGTGGGGTCCCTTTTTATACAATGATTCTACTATAAAAGTGCACTTACTCCAGGGTATGGGTTGAGATAAGTGTCAAGATAACGGTAATGGTTGTTGTAGACTGTACGAGCCATAGAAGGCCAAGATTGAGAAATAGCGAGGACACCAGTGACATCGTTACCCTCAAGTTCCTTTCCAGTGACAGGGTCAAGAATGGCAGTTTTGACACCAAAGAAGGGGAATGTGGCTGAGCCTGGCTTAGTTGGTACGACACAAGGCAAAGGAGTAAGGATATGAGAACCAGTTTCGGTTTGCCAGTAGGTATCAATGACAGCACATTGATTCTTGCCGACTTGTTCATTGTACCATTCCCAAGCTTCAGGATTGATGGGTTCACCTACTGAGGCAATGATACGCAAGGAAGAAAGATCATATCCTTCAAGCCACTTGTTGCCCAAACGACGGAGTGCACGGATGGCAGTGGGTGCGGTATACAATTGTGTAATCTTGTGCTTTTGAACTACTTCCCAAAAGCGGGATGGATTAGGATAGGTTGGGGTAGATTCGAACAATACAGTGGTAGCCCCATTCAACAGGGGACCGTATACGATGTAGGTGTGACCAGTAATCCAGCCAATGTCGGCCATACACGCGTGCACGTCACCTGCTTCAGCATGATAATCAAAGACATACTTTTGGGTTGCAGCGGCGCCGAGTAAGTAACCGGCAGTTGTATGCATCACACCCTTGGGGGTACCTGTCGATCCAGAAGTATAAAGCAAAAACATGGGGTCTTCGGCGTTTACGCTTACAGGTGGGCAATAGGGGCGGAATTTGGCAATTTCTTCGTGCCACCACTTGTCGCGAGGAGCAGTCCATGGTACTTCAGAACCAGTACGGCGGCACACCAAAACATGGTCAACACAAGGTGATTCCTTTACAGCAGCATCGACAATACGCTTGGTAGCAATGTTTTTACCACCACGTCGACCTTCATCAGCAGTCAAGACAACATGGGCACTACAGTCAAGGATACGATCACGCAATGAATCAGATGAGAAACCTGCAAATACAACAGAGTGCAAAGCACCAATACGTGTACAAGCAAGCATAGCATATACAGCTTCTGGAATCATGGGCATATAGATACAGACATTATCACCCTTGCGAACATCCAAGGAAAGCAAAACGTTTGCAAGACGTGATACTTCTTGCAACAATTGACGATAAGTGATTTTGACGACATTACCAGGTTCATCACCTTCATGGATGATGGCAACCTATAAGGGGTGAAAATAGATTTTGGATGAGCAACATGCATAACGCCCAACAAAATACACATTTTCACAAATATATACACAATCAATCCAAACACACATGTCCTTTTCTTTTTTTCTTAACTCCTTATTTTTTTATTTATTTATGTACTTACCCGGTCTGGATGAGCCAATGCATGTCGGTCAACACAGTTATAGCTTGCATTGAGTTCACCATCCAAAAACCAAGCCACGTCACCTTGTTCCAAACTTCCACTCTTGACTTGTGTGAAAGGTTTAGACCAAGTCAAAAGTTCATTACCCAACTAATAGAATAAAAGATAAAAGAATATGATTAGTTTATCAAGGAAGAAAAAAAAAGGAAAAACTTTAGGATGATCAAGATTATGTAACATTTTTTTTTATTAAAAAAAATTAACTTTACCTTGCCAAAGAATTTTTCTGGTTCATTTACAGACTCTTCCCAGAGTTTCTTGTATTCATCCAAACTAGCAATATGAGGTTTAGGAACACCTGGACCCAAGAGGCGTTGAGGAACAGGGTAGACAGGATCAGCTTGGTCACTAGCAGTCATAGTAGTTTAAAAAGGGGAAGAAAATAAAAGATAAAGAAAAGAGTAATGAAAAAGAAAAAGAAAAGTGAATAAAATAGGAGCACACACAAGGGTTTAAATAGACAAAAAACCCAAACACAGGTGATTAAAGTTGGTTTGCATAAATTGAACACTGGAGAGCAAACAATTTGGGTAAGTTGTACACTTGTTTTGCCTTATTCTAAATTGACGTTACTCGCGTAGATCCCACGGTACCAAAAAGAAACGGGTTAATTGCTAGGTTTTCCCCGCCTTTTTGTTTTTCTTCCCAGCATATCCATTCTTATAAACAGAATCCACCTTTTGAAAAAAAAAAAAAACATTGGATCCAAAGAACTTTTTGCTTAAGTTTAAAATAAAAAGAGTTCTAACCAAATAATCTTTTCAACATGATTTATTCAGTACAACATCAATCCAAGAACACTTTATTTTGAGTTATTTTATTTGACCCTCTTATTTCTCACGATGAATTCTTTTCACTCAATAAATAACCCATCCACAATATTATTTTTATCTTTTTTTGGGGGGAGAAGGAGTGGAAGACATGTTTTAAACAAAAAGATATAGAGAGACTCGTTAAATCTCGGAAAAAGAGAAAGGCAGATGATGTTTCTCACACGAAAAAAGTTTGATAATAATGTGTTAAAATGAGTGAAGATTTTTGAAAGAGATGATAATGGATTTCAAGAAAAAACATGGTTTTTTTTTTCGTCAGTTCGGGTAATAAAGGGAAAACGCGTTTAAATTGTTGTACAACTGAGTTTAACCCCACATTTTTGATACTGGTAAACGTTTTTTTTTTCAATTCGTGTTACTACTCTCCAAATCCAATAGGTAGGATCCATTGACCTTATTTTTTTTTAATGTTATTAAACTGGTAAATGGGATTTATGAGTCATGTGTGATTCTTCTTTTTCGACGTTTTTTTAAGTATCATGTTGGAAAACATTGCGTTGTTATTATTATATAAGAAAATAAGAAGGACTCTTTTTTTGGGGGTGAAATAATGGGGTTGAATTTTTTTTTCCTGTAGGTGCGAAAAGGTACGTAATAAAGAGTAGAAAGAGTGGTAAGACTGATATATCCTTGATGAGTAATGTGTTACGATAGAAGCCGGCTTATTTTCGCGAGTGTTTAAAATATGATAATAAAAATGTATTGATGAAATAATAGAGAAAAAAAGAGTCAAGAAGAAGTATAAAATAGACAAAAGCAGAGGAAAACAAAAATACAGAAGAGAAAAATAAATATTATAGAATCGTCCCTTTTATACTTATAATTCATTCATTATTATAATCAATCCTTTAAGTAATGTAGCCGCGGTCAATAATCCTCGTTTGGTTTCGTCAAGTTTTGATATTTGATTACAATCGATAACTGGGCTTTTTTTAGGCTTGTTCATTATCTTTTTTATTTTTTCTTTTTTTAGTGGTTTGTAGCACTTTCCCATGAATTATTTTTGTGGGGATTTTTTTTTCTTATTAGATGAGTACAATATGAAACAAGAATCAGATTGTCACAGGACTTTTTAGTAAAGGTAAGTCGGGTAAATCCAGAGAAAAAAAAAAGTGGTACGGTAAAAATCTTTTTTAATAAGGGGAAATAATACAAGAATAAACATAGCAACAATAATAATATACAAATCAAATAGATACAATAATAAATAATCATTTCATACATATTCTTTTCCATCCATCCATCCATCCATCCACGCACATTGTATATGGAAGACCCAGCAAATAAAATATATTTTTTGGCCATTGTAATATATTACACTATAGTCGCACCCACTTTTTCTGTGGATGATATTTTGAGATTGACAACCCGTTCCTTGATTTTTTTTCCCGCACAACATGATTGATTAGATAATAACGCATCATTGGATTGTCATTCAAATTCATTTTCGTTAATGTAAGTTATATATATTATATTTACAATCATTAGCATCATAATCACGAATATATGTTGTGTAAACTAATACTATGACTACTAATCCTAATTTTAACAATTTGTTGTTGGGTTTTTTTTGTGGTTCTTACAAGTCCATTTATAAACATATCGTATCATTGCTATTAATAATATCATGCATACAACATTCATCCCGTTTATCCATCCCCACTATTACAATATTAATATCATATTATCATTATTATCATTATTATCTACTTGCTCTGATCTTGTGAATGCATCGTGACAATATGTATAGAACTTGTAACTGTCGTCACCTAAATGAGCAAAAAAAAAAAAAAAAAAAAATAGGCTATGTGGGTAAGAAGATTCATTTTTATTTTTTTCAGGTAGAAAATGCCCCATTTTTTTAAATGTATATTGATATAAGTTGCTTTTATAATAATAGACATAAAAAAAAGTAGTTACCTGTTTCTAAACATTCACTATAGCGTTTCCAAAGAAATGTTATCTTTTTGTGTACTGTCTTTGGGTGTAAATGGTAACCATTGTCAAATAAATCGCTCGCAATGGCATAACTTATCCATTGTTTTTCTTTTTCTTTACGTATATTCCAGGTACCAGGATAATCACGTTTTACACATTCAAGAACTCTTTTAATTTCACCATCTCGCCAATAATGTCGTAATGGAATCTTCTTAATCTCTTGATCGATGGATACATTAAATGTCACTCGGCGATGAAGACGATCAGATCGTCTCGTCACATCTGGCCGCCGTAGAACTGATTGACTAGGAATTAATGTTTTCCCCCCTGCTCTTGAACGTGACTGATCGTCGTTGGGTGAAGCTAACGATACCGCATTCGTTTGGTGCATACAGTTGTTGAGTCTGTCCAACAGAAAAAGGAAATTAAGATGAGTTTAAACCAAAATATTTGTTGAAACGACACACGGTCAAGTAATCAGATGAGATAGTGATTCCATTGTTTTCATCAAATATGAATATGTAACGTGTAAATAATAATAAGAAACAAGTATGATCCATTATAATGTCATTATGGATCGAATTCCTGTGTATACGAAGGCTTCGATCATTATCATGACACAAGGACTTTTCATTGAAATCCGCAACTTTTCATAGTGTCTGATATAGATACACATAGTTTAATATAGTTGTAAAATGATCCTATTAAAAATTTTCTTTAATTAAGTTATATTGTCAACGATAAATATATTTCTGACGCAGCTATATATATTATGGGATCAATCTGGAAAACCTGGTTAAGATGCGGGTCATTTTACAGATCTGGATGCACAAAAACTTTAAAAAATGGATCTAAATAACAATCGAATTAACTTTGACCAACTTTTTATAACCAGTTAATAGAGTAAACTTTAAAATTTATGATAGCTATCATAGATAGAATGAATAAGTATGGCAAAAAAAAAGGTAAAAAGTACTCTGAATTCTTGTGTATATACATTTATTAATCTATTGATTTACCCATCATGACACTCTCGAGGTTAATATATTCGTGTCATTTTGAGTAAATATATGCTTATCAATGGATTAAAACCTGTGACTATCATATCTATATCGAACGTTTGCTGTCATGTTTGAATGCAAATTATATTACAGAAGCTTTACACCAGATGGTGAGGTATAATATATGATAATTTCTATGTTATACGCCTATTATTATTATTATTATTTTATAGTTAGTATATAGAATTTTTGTGTAAATAATTAAGCGTTTCTATAAATTATGCAATTTTAGACAATTGTGTTTGCTGTTTTCTTTTCTTAATACCCTCCCGCACTCACAAAAAAACATGTACACACAACAATGACATCGATGGTCAGTTCATTTCCTTGATTCCTTAAACGCCATTTTCTTCTTATAATTAAGTGTTATTCAGATCATGGATCCCAGTAATTTTTTCCTTCGCTTTGAGACCTAAATTAGTTAAATTCAACGAATACATGAATACACGAATAATTTTTTTTAGAACAAACCTTTAGGAATTAGAATTAAGATGAAGTACAATAACAAACAAGTATTGGTAAGGTGCCTTTAAGGAAAAAGATGCAAAATTTTACTGTATCATTTTTTATTTTCAAAACTGTAACCCTTGTTTTTGTAATATCAAGAATATTTGTATATATACAAATAAATTTAGAAAATTACATTGAACGAGGTTTTGGAAACAATAGGGTAATGCCCACTTCTTCTAGGTCATTAGTAGTAAAACACTCATAGTGTCCAAACAATTTTGAATCATTACATTCTTTTAAAAATATTATTAGTAGTCTGCGGTGATATGTGAATTATCTCTGTTTATGGTTATCATATTTTTAAGGTTATTGTTAAAGAGAATATTGAATTTGTATCATTTATTAGAAATGAAAGGTGCATTTTTACCCTGGATAACATGTAAATAATTATCGACTCTTTCAACTTGCAAGTTGCAGAATCTATTATGATTTTTTAACAATATCCAAGAACTTGTTGCAAAAAATGAAGTATTGCACCTTCCTAGGTTGCAATAAACGGGGGTTGATTGTAATGGATATTAAGTCTCATATATATAATTTATATTAGCCTGGCAGTTCATCTTTTGCCATCGTTCTTATAACATCCAGTATTATTACTGATACCAGCTTCAAGAAATTATTTGATTAGTAATAATCTATACGTACTCCAAGGACGAACGAATGAAAGGTAATAAGAAAATACAAGAACGACAGACTATGACTGCTCGTACATAATTCTTTTTTTCTTATTGGTGGAAATAGTGGATGATAAATAGCTAAGTTATGTTTTCATCACCAAGTGAACTGATTTCTGGAAGATAGTAAATTATTGAATACAAGTCATTATATTCATATTGACATATGTAAAATATAATACAGAGCAGTTTTACGGAAAGTAAAATTTTCACAATCTTGCATTAAATCTTTTTTTTAACCAACTTTTATAATATATATATATTCAATTTCAAAAATAATCTCTTTCTCTCCAATTTTCAAATCATTATTTATATAAATTTTTAAAAAAAGGTAACTAATATTACGAGGAATCTACCAAAGCAAACCGGGTGGCTGCTCTGTCGAATAAACTGGATTTTAAGTCTAATTCTTGAAGGTAGGGATGTTGTGGTGCCACTTCGCGAAGTTGACTAATAATCAAATATGATCATAAAGGTAATAAAAAGTAAGTTTGAGAGGAAAATCATCCAATCTTCCAACAAAAAAAAAAAAAAAAACCACAACAGAATGCTTCTTTTACCTCACATAACGGTTTATAACATCTGCTGGCTTGGATGTCAAATTAGCACAGACAATCATATTTACTAGTGTTTCAGGATCATCATTGTTCTAATAATAATAATATTAGTAAGAATATTGCAAAAGAAAAGGTTCAATTGGTCATGTAAAGGTTATGAATTGAAACAAACCTTGTTTAATGCTTCCATTAATACACTCTCTGCTTCTGGATATCTTCCCAAAGCAATATTGGCAGCTGCTTGTCCATTCAATATCTTGATAGAAGGCTCTGCATTGGATTGTCCAAATTCTTCAAAAATATAAAATGCTTCTTGGTACTTGTCACCTCCCTATTAATAATAATAATAATAATCTCAAATCAGAAATCACTTATCTTACAATTTATCAACAACTCGTAAGAATGTATCATATGCATGGTTATGAATAATTTACCACACGAAGATCCACCCAAGCTTCCATCATTTGCAATAATAAAGCATCTTCAGCCCATGATTTGGCTTGTGCTACTTCCTTTCTTGCCAAATCCAAACGATCCATTTGTAAATAGATTTGCACTGCCAAGGCAACACTATAAATTTATATAATTACAAGTTGTCAAAAAACAAAAGGTCCCCCCTTTCCTTGTACAAAATATTATTTCTCTCTCTTTTTCGTCTTCTATTTTTTTCTTATATTACCATTCTAATTTCTTGCTACGTGTATGTAACACCTTGAGTGCTTCCTCAGACTTTCCATCGTTGACGAGAATAGTAGCAACGACGACTTGAATGGTTTGATCCACTCGATTAGCACCTTCTTCCAATAATGCCAATGCTTGTTCAATAGTTGCTTGGGTTTCTTCATTCTTTTGCTTTGCTCTTAAATAAGTGGCTAAAAGTCGGACGGCAGCAAGAGGACCTTCAGCACCAGATTCAGCAATATCATTGATGACGAGATTATATTTTCCTTGAGCAATATAGGAACGATACAAGAATGCTTGAGATTCGAGTTTACCAGCAGGGGATTGAATAGCACGAGCTGAACTGACTTCGTTAATGACAATTTGATAGTTTCCAAGAGCAAACGCGTTACGGATGCCGAATAGAATTGAATCTTCGTCCATGATGAAAGAGTAACAAGTTTAAAAAAAGTGCGTGTTAAAGCAAAAAAAAAAGAAAGCCTTAAATTGATATAGCACTTCAGGTTCGCTCCTCATTCTTTTCAAAGACCGAGGTACACCAAATCGACACGTATGACTAGTGTATACGACGGTCGACAGCGAATGAGTAGTAACCACGGTGATGGATATAAAAGGGTGCCGAATTTCTTCATATGTATTTAACTAGAATATCACAGGCATTATATTGATGCATTGGGTAAAACTGCACATATCTAATAGAATAGCAGCTATGTTTTTTACCAAGCAAGCCAAACCATTTTTACTATCTGAATGAGATTGGTAACGACCAACATTTTGATGCAAAAAGCTTTATACTAATTTATTATGAGATAGTATATTGCTAAATTAGTAGTGATGAAAGTTGGGAAAATTTACACAGTAGCTGATACTTATTAAGATCAGCTTTTAATATACTCCAGCATGCTGATGTTAATAAAAGCCATAATATACAATTCTATTCTCACCAATGTATAGATCAGTACTCCAAAACGAATAAATAATTCATCTGTATGATAAAGCTGATATTCATCCCCACCCCCACACATAAAAGTGACCCTCGCGCTCATCATATAAAATAATATGTCATCAAATCCAAGATTAAACAAAATATATATAAGGTTTATAATTTTTCATGAATATAATATAGAGTACGCACTACTTTTTTATGTAAACAAGATAGAAAGGATGAAGTAGAAAAAAAAAGGAAATCAAAAATTATCAACAAAGAAAGGATGTGAGAGAGTGTGTGAATGGGTGTATGGAATGAGGGATGGATAGATTAGAAAGAAAGAAAGGTTTTGAGAGAAAGCAAACGAAAAAAAAATTATGAACAATCTATATTATAATTTAGTTCTTCTTTTCATAAGCGGCATCGTGAGCCTTTTGTGCACGACCGGAAGGATCTTCAGGACAGCCCCAGTCTGCCCGAGGAATCCATCGTACGACGGATGCAGTGCATGCTTCTTGAGGGAACCATTCTTCAAACATAGCACGGTACATGTATGCTTCCTTGGTAGTAGGAGTATCCTTGGTCCATCGCTTACCAGCGGTGGCAAATTCTTCATCAGTAACCTTTTGCAAACTGACTTCCTTCAAAGAATCAATCCATGAGTAACCAACACCATCAGAGAATTGTTCCTTTTGTCTCCACAAAACGCTATCAGGCAAGTAAGGCTTGACATCGGGTTCATCTGAGGTATCAAATGCCTTACGGACAATGTATTTTTCCATACGACCTTCAGCCTTGTTAGGACGCTTATCCTTAGGATCGATGTTCATGGCCAATTGAAGCAATTGCTTATCTAAGAAGGGAACACGAGCTTCCAAACCCCAAGCCATGGTAGACTTGTTGGCACGCAAACAATCAGCATAGTGCAAGTTCTTGACACGGGTGACGGTTTCAGCGTGGAAAGAAGCATCATCAGGAGCAGAGTGGAAGTACAAGTAACCACCAAAGACTTCATCAGCACCTTCACCAGACAAGACCATCTTGACACCCATAGCTTTAATCTTACGGGAAAGCAAGTACATGGGAGTGGAGGCACGGATGGTAGTAACATCATAGGTTTCCAAATGGTAAATGACGTCACTGACAGCATCCAAGGCTTCTTGGATGGTGAAAGTATATTCGTGATGGATGGTGTTGAGATGTTTAGCCACTTCACGAGCGGCGATCAAATCGGGAGCACCAGGAAGTCCAATGGAGAACGAGTGGAGACGAGGCCAGAGAGTAGGTCCGCCTAATTGTTTTTTTAACTTCATTGATTCATATATTGCTTATATTATTTCTATCATTTATAATGGGAAAAAAAATTGAAACTTACTCTCATCATAGCGTTCGTCATCAGCGAGGTTGTTGATTTGACCAGAGGCAATCTTTTCAGTTTCACGAGCAGCAATGGCAGCAATCAAACTGGAATCCAAACCACCAGAAAGTAAGACACCATAAGGAACTTCAGCCATCAAACGCTTGCGAACAGCACGTTCAAGAGCTTCACGCAAAGCCTTAAGGTCAACAGGTGTGGTAGGAACACGTTCACCATCAAACCTATTTATATTATATAAAATTAGTTGTCAGATCAAAGAAATACTTGAAAAAAAGAAAAAACTTATTCGTTCATTGAATAAAGAAACATACCAATCAGGGTTGTACCAACGAGTGGTTTGGTTGGTTTCAGAGTCGTAAACATGACCAGGAGGGAAAGCAAGAATCTTGTCACAGTCTTCGTTAAGAGACTTGAGTTCGGATGCAAAGTAGACGGTACCAGGCATTTGGGAGTTCCAACCATAGTAAAGAGTGGTGATACCAATAGGATCACGAGCAGCAATGACACGGTTACGCTTGACATCCAACAAGACAAAGGAGAACATACCATCCAAATGGTTAACCAATTCGGTATCCATTTCCTTGTACTATATTTATATAATATATTATGCAATCAGAACCAACACCATTCATCTTCTTTGATATGATACCCTTTTCCCTTTCTCTTCCTCTTTCCAATAGACATATTTACTACATACCATGTTCATGATAACTTCACAGTCAGAATGGGTCTTGAAGACATGTTCGCCCTTCAAGTTCTTGCGCAATTGCTTGTGGTTGTAGATTTCACCGTTGACACACAAGACAAGGTTTTCGTCATCGCTGACAATGGGTTGAGCACCAGTGTCTATTTTTCGCAATAGTTGCGATCGTTTAGAATTGGTTCTTTTTTGATGCTTTCTTTATTTTCCATTCTTTTTGCTATTAAATAAACTTACCAACACCAACAATGGCCAAACGTTCATGGCTCATAATGTGGTTCTTGGTGGTATAACAACCAGACCAATCAGGACCACGATGTCTGATCCTGGAAGTTTATTAAAAAAAAGGTGTCAGCAGGTACAACAAAAAATTTTTCTTTCTTCTTTTGGTATATGATGATAAATGATTGATTTGTTGATTATTTATTATTATAATATTTACTTTTTTGACAGATATAAAGCACGTTGACGATAGCTTTCAATATCACCTTGGTAGTTGTAGACTGCAAAGATACCACACATATTTGTTGTGTCTTCTAGTTGGGGTAAGGAAAAGGAAAAGAAAAAAAAAAGTAGGCGGAGAGAAAAGGACAAAGAACCGAGAAAAATAAAAAACAAAAAAAAAATATTTATACGATTATGGTCGGATCCAAACGGAGTGATGAAAACCAATCGGATTTCTAAAGAGATGTTTTCTTTTGTTTCTATACGAAAAAAAAGAACTTGACAGGTTTAGCTTGTTAAACTCGTTAAAAAGTATGGTAAAAGTAATTTAGATAGTATACTACATTAAGAAGTAACAAGAAGTATACAATGAGTATATAAGAGTCATAATTACGTTAACATGAGTCATGAATTGTATAACATTCGAGTCATCAAATATATCTATGATGATGATTACTATATAGCAGTTATAGTATATGATATATATTGAACATTGCAACTAATAAGCTGTCAGTATAGGTCAATCTGAGTATCAAATGAGTCAGCCATGAGTCACTAAATCTCTTGCTGTATAAAGATAAGGTTCATTCCCCTTTTCAAAAGCTGGGGATAGAGAGTCGATCTCCTCCCTTTAATGTTATCTTACATTTTTTACTCATCTTTCCCACTTTTCACTTTACTGTATAACAAACAACCACTTTTCCCTTCATTTTATGTATTACAAACCATTTCAAGATCTTTGATAACAAAACAAAAGATATAGAACCTCCAATTTATTCCGCATTATCATATTTTATCAATTCATTGATAACCATGATGAATTCGTTGTATTACACGCCACCACTTGGGTATTATTTAGCTCTTTTACTGTTTATACAAATTAATAGCACCGACTCTTGTTATGGTCGGTGTTTCCGATCGTTCCCGGTAATATGCAGGTGCGCTCAACCAATAATACCTTTTTCAAGGGCACTTTATATATTTTCTGTCTTTTTTTTTTTTCTCTCGACACCATCACCCAAAACAAGAATTATCTATCTATCCATATATTATAGGTCAAAACGAAAAAAAACCATGGGTAGTAAATTCTACTTATTGGTTTTTTGTTTATATATAAACATAGGAATCATAGGATGATCATTGCATAATCTGGCATATCCTACTAGTATGCCAATATGGATGATCAAAAAAGGACCCATTCCAACGAAAATGAAAGAGAGATGATTTTAAATGATGCAAGGCTTATCTAAGGGATAAATAGATGATGATTACCTATTATTTCAAATTGGCCCGTGCATCATTCACGAAAAGTATTTCGTTCAATAAACCCAATTTCTGATTTTTCTTTTGATTCTCTAGATTTGGTTATTATCAATGTAATTCATTAATTGTTACACATAATACACTAAGCAAATATATATATATATATAGTTGATATTACTGCTACAGGTGACATTTTTGTTGCCATTTGTATTAAAATCTTAAAATACTCGTTTGTGTAATAAATACCTTAGTGTTTACCTAAAAGAAAGATAGACCGTCATATACAAAAGTGACAGATTATACTAGATAATAAATCCATAAAATTGGATATACATGACTCATTATTACATATTACTATTTTAAAGTGACTCATCATATATACATGTTAACGAAAATATTATATATAAAAGGGGTAGCTTTACACTCTTTTTGTGCATATTTATATAATAGTTAAACCAGCGACATGGTTTTCATTCAACTATATAATTAATCTTCACATTCACATAAATAGCTGTGGCCATACATTCTTTACTGGCTATTGTTATTTAGCTTTAACAATAGATATACCAAAACGCCTCTAACGATCTATATACATTGTTATTGTATTTGCAGATAGACGGTAAGGATAGTAATCATATGGTTTGATATGTTTCTTATTATAATTTGGGTAATTTTTTAGGAGAATGAGTTTTAACTATAGAAAACATAAATTTATTATATACCAATGGTAGTTTATGGAACTTGCTAGATAAATGTAGTGTTTTAACATTTGATTTCTAATATTCATGATCTTGAAAAGCTGTACGAACAATCACAAGCCAAGATACATTTGTAGAACCTATTACTGAAGGATGAACGCTCATGTTTTTTTTAGGACATGGATCAAAAGTGAAAAAGAAGTAAAGCACCAATGATTCTTCAAAACTACTATTTATTATCACATATTGAAGCACTTTAAAGAGTAGACGCTATGCAAGAGTAATATACTTTAACAAAATACCACGCCTACTCGCCTCCTCACATTTCTAACTCATTAGCTTCTTCCCCTGCAATGGGGTTTTTTTAGTTGATGATGTAGTCTCCCTTAAACACAAAGAACCACAAGGAAGTGACCACATCATGCTTATAAGCGCGGGTCGAATTAGTCTTCCATAATAAAATATAAATTTTAATCTATTGAAGCACTTTTCTCTTGATCTTACACCAATTGAAAGTATTTAGTATATCTATGTACTATAAAATTTCAAAAATGTAAAAATATATAAAATGAATGCTAACTGTAGCGTATTACCACCTCCTTTTTTTTGTACTGCAGGACGACCGGGTTCATTTGACACCAACCGAATATGTAAAAATTAGAGTCCTGAATGTTTTAGAATTCTATATTAACGAGAAATAGCATATAAACTCTTTGTGGTTTTTCTTATGGATTGACTTTTGTTTGGAATGATATATATTTACTAATCCATTAGTAAAATTCTGACAGTACCACTTCAACACCTATCAAACCATCGTTGCTTTCAGCGTTTAGCAAGAGAAAAAAAACGAAAACCTATTGAAGTAGGGGCAACATTTGATCTGATAATCAAAAAGTTTATTCATTTTACTTCTTTTTGTAATCATTCCTTGATATATTCAAATAAACGAATGATTCCCGTCTGGATGGAACGCAGGAGTTTTACATGCCAAAATTGGATAATAACACATTATGAAATATTGCATATTTTAAAGTTAAAAGGCTAGATATAACCTTAAAAATATTCGTATTTGCATTGACAACATTGAGCAAAAGAACAGCTAGTTATAATATAATACCTAGTGACCTTATAACTATGGGTAAAATACGTATAAGATTTTAGCTCCCTTCTCTCCCGTTCACATTTTCAGTATATATGTGCTCATAATGGCTCTTTAAAAAAAACAAGAATGCTGATTCTTTATAATGATAATACTAATATATATTCAATTATTTACATGCATATACTCTGTGATGTTGTGTTTGAATGTGTGTATGTGCTATATATGTACCTGTATGTTTTATGTGTTTGGATGATTGAGAGTGAGTGAGTGGGTGAAGGGAAATTGGAAGAATAAAAAAAGTGATGATTGATAATATTTGCTTTGATGGTTTACAATATTGAGAGAAGTGGGATGAAAAGAGGGAAGCAGGTTTGCGTAATACAATGTAATAGAAATAATATTAGGCAAACTTGGTAAGTAAGGTGAAAAAGAAAAAAAAAGATGGTAAATAGTAATAGTAATAGTAATAGTAGTAATAATAATAGTAATAATAATGATAAAAAACAAAGAGAGGAGGAATGAATTAGGATGGAGTAGGATCTTTCTTTCGTTTCAATTTTTTGTGGGATTGTCCAGAACTGCTACCTTTACGTGTAGGTGTTGTTTGTCGATGCTTTTGGTTCTCTGCCAAACATTCATCACAATACCATGATCCTTTGGGAGGTGCCGTAAGACCTACACATTCCATATGGAACCATTCATAAGGGCAGTGTTCACCATCACATCCTACCATTTCACCGAATGAAACTTGTCGACAATAACAATAAAGAGGCTCTCCTTCATTATTGCCATTTGCATTGTTTGTTTCATCTCTTTCCTTTCGTTTCCTTCGTTGTTGTTGCTGATGCTTTATCGTTTCATTCTGTAATTCTTCTTCGTCTAATTCTTCAACATCTTCTTGTTCTTGATAGATAGGACGTTTATCTAAATTTAAAAAATATAATAGTAAACACACCAAATTCCATATGGTTTATTTTCATACTAAATGCAATAAACTTACATATACGTGTTGCAGGTGTAGTCGTTGTTGTTGGATAGGACGATGAGGTGGGGGTTTGTGGAGGTCGTGGACCATCAATGGCATCCAAATCAGTTCCTAATCTATGTAAATGACGATCTACCTATTTATAGGGTATTGTTTTTTTATAGTCTCTACTTGTTAATTAATTGTATCAAGGAAAAATAATATATCCTCTCCCACTTCCTCACATCTGGGATATAGCATATATAGGGGGAAAAAAGGGAAAACAGGCTGATTACAAAGAAGAGAAACTTACCAACTGTAATGCACCTTCCATCAATTGAATACGTTCTGTTGCAAGATCTTCGAGTTTATCATAATCTCGTTGAATACTATTGATTAAAATAGGCTCATGCTTTTGGATCTTCTTCTTTTTTTCCATTTCGGCTTGAAACCATTGTTTATGAAACTTGGATAAATCATGTTGATGGCTATGTATTCTCCTTTCCAATTCTATAAAACAATAGGACTCCATGAGTAAATACTTCTGTTCCTTTTTTTATATACATATATTTATTCTCCATTGCTCTTTTCCTCTCTCCTCTCAAACCATTTACTTTGTGCTGCTTCATTTCGATTAAGTACTTCAGCCCAATGATATTTTATTTCACTTGGTAGATTCTCTAAACCTATTTATATATACATAAAGGGTAAGTGCATGTTACTATGGGATATATTTTCCCGAGGAAAAAGCAAAAAATAGGGATATATCATATATTATGGTAAGAAAACGACATCTTCAACCTTATTACATATCTCTTTTTTATAATAATGACAACCCATCCTTGTTAAATATATATGAAAAAGAAAACCAACTTTACTTTGTACATATTCTTGTAGATATCGTCCACTGTCGTCTTGAATATCGTTTTCCATGATGCAAAGAAATGGAATATAAATTTGTCGGTCGGTAAAAATAAAAAAAGAGAGAAAGAGAAAGGCGGTTCTAAAACTAGCAGGATCGATTTTTATAGTTTTTTTTTTATATTTTTTTATTATTAGTATAAATAAATATCGTTATATGAGATGAATGGATGTATGTGTATTTAGGTATAAAATTATATAAATATAAACAGAATGCGAAAGAGAGAAAAAAAGAAATAGAATAGATGTCTGATATATAAAATACATAGAAATATATAATAAATAAATATCAAACATATATAAAAAAATCCTTTTTCTTTTTATTTTTCATTGATCAGGGTTCACCATGGTTCCCCTTAATAACCCTTGACGACTTGTTACAACAATTTCATTTCCTCCCACTACATTGACATCAATCCCTCGTATTTGACGTTGAGGTCCAATAATATTGGGAACAGTAGCTACATTATCTACTGTCCCTATCATTTTCCCCGTTTCAATATCCATCACAGTAATCTTTCCTTCTTCGGTTAATAAAAATAAAGATGTTCGTAATACATTGTAAGCTGTATATTTCACTGGCATAGGAGTGACGGAATCCATACTTTCTTCTCTTTCGAATCGATGAACTAAAATCATGGATTTTTGATCTTTGGGGGGTGAATAAGGTAATTCAATGGTAGACTCCTCTTCTGATAAAAACGATGTTGATGGTGGTATATCATTTGAAAGAAACATAAATGCCCTGTCTTCATGTTCATTGAACATGCGTCGTGCTAATTGTTTAAGTTTAGGTGTCCCTCGTTTCCACCAGAAAAATCGACCAGAAAGATCTTCTTCCTGTGAAGTAACACCTGTTGTTCTTGATGAAGATACTGCTGAGGTGGAAATCTCCATCATATCATGATGGGTTGGGTCGAGATCAGATAATGGTTTCCAATCAACACGTAAAAGGTATGAAATATCCCACACTTTAATTTCCAATCGATCTTGACGATTATCGCCTACTGCAATTAATCGGAACCCTCGTCGTGCATAGTCTTCTTTATCATAATGCTGTTGTTCATTTCCCCAATAAGGTGGTAACACGGTGGTTGCTTCCAATCCCCAAGGTTGAACAATACGATCCTCAATCTCTTCACCTTCATTATCATCCTCGTTATCATCATGCTGAAACTCCATGTTATCATGGAGCCCTTCCATCCCAAATTCAACGGGTGGTTGTTCCATAAGCTGATCGACAGCATGTGGTATATCTTGCTGTTGTTGTATAGTGGGTGGATCAGGTGGTGGTGGAGGTTGTGCTGGTGGTGGAGTATGAACTGCAACGACTTGAGCAGTCATGCCCGCTTGTTGTTGCTGATGCTGCTGCTGTTGTTGACGTTGACGTTGTCGCTCTTGCTCCTGTCGTTGCTCCTCTTGTTCCTGACGTTGTCGTTCATGCTCTAGTCGTTCCTCTTCAGTTTTCCATGGTAATACGCCCACTTTTAATCCAAAACGCCAATCATACACCGTCAGTTCATCCGTAACATAACTACCCGTACATATCAAATGGTTCAACTGTGGCGGATGTCGAAAATGGATCATGCAACTGATTTGTCGGCCCATCGGTATCCTAGCAATGACTGCCGCAGGGGGTCCATAAGAACGGGGCATAATACCTGCTGTACCTCGAATAAATCCTAATCTATAATTCAAGCGCATACGATTATTATTTTTGGCAGGGAATAATGGAACAAAGCGTCGATGATTGGTATCCCATAAAACAGGTTCTGTGGCTGGATCTAAAATGGTACGATCCCCACGAATATCAAAACGTAATAATCGCCCACATCCAGAAACATGAGGGTAATCCGGTCCAATGGCTAACATAAAAGCAGTATAGGTGGTATCAAAATTGGCATATTCTGGAGCAACAATTTTCATCCATTCTTGAACACTTTCCCGTTGCTGTTTGTCATCATCTAAGCGAGGATCTTCCTCTCCATCATTCGACTGACACCAAGATGCTTCGGAGAAGAAAAATACATCCCGCCCTAACAGCTGACCATCCATATTTAAATGAGCTACGCATTGTGTTGCCCCATTATCAAATAATCGATACACAAGTACTGTTCGCCAAAGGTCCAATCGATCTTCTCCTTCCACATCCTCTGGATTGGGAATAATGGGTTGTCCTACAACCAGTGAAAATAATCGCACTTTTTGTGTGGTTCGTCTTTTATAGTTGTCGTGATTTTCCTCATGATGACCATCGTGTGGGGTAAACATACGAATCGTTTGAATTCCAGTAATCTGACATGATGTATTGGCGGGAGCAAAGCTTAAATCGAATTCACGAATCAATCGCCAAGATGGATATTCCCAAAATAAAATCTTGTGTTCTGATCGTTGGGTATTAGGATGATGTCCATTATTATTGTTATTATTAAAGGCTTCTTTACGATGTTTTCCCGTCGCTACTACACCTGTTTTTGTCACACGATCAATATCCACCACTAATGGATCTTGTATCCGGAATGGAGGTGGAAATAAGTGTTGTCCTGGTCGTTCAAATACAGGTTCTTCATTAATATTAGCAAGGGCAGGGTGTGGATCAAATGCATTCAACAGCACTTGATTTTCTACTTGACGTTCCAACGTTTCCAATAATGCACGACTGTTGGGACCCAATGACGTATTATGGGGGTTATTATTACTCGTATGACTACTATTACTACTACTACTACTACTTGAACTGGGTACAGGTATGGTTGCAATATGAGGTGTATCGGTAGGTGTGGTGGTATGATTTGACGGTGGTGGAGGTGGAGGAGGTGGCATGTCAATATGGATATCCATGGATGAAGATGAAGAAGATGCTGAAAATGATGATAATAAAGATGACGTGGATCGTGGTGGTGGTGGAGAAGAGGATGTTGATGATGATGAAGATGTAGAAGAATGAATAATTGGCATAGAAGTGGATGAATAAGGGGACGGTGATCGCTTGTTATGACTATAACTACTCGTATGATCATCAAACATACTACTACTACTACTTGCTGTGGTAATATTAGTACATACTGACTTATGGGGTGATGATGTGGATGGACGAATTCTACCATGTTCATTATCTTGTTCAGCTAACTTGCGTTTTTGTGGCACCTTGCGTTGTCGTGCAGCTGCAGCTTTTGTTTGATCGATACTCGTTTCGTCTGGAACAAATTCAAGTTGAAATGATTGCGCTTGACGATTTTGTTTCGCAATATGAATGACAAAGTCTTTCCAGTCGATCAATGGTTGTGAACGAGATATACATTCTACTTGTGAACTCCATATAGGATAGTTGTGTCGAAAAACTTGGAACCATAAACTTGGCTCTTGTGTAATTCTATAGTATATATATAAAACAAGTATTATCATGGAGGAGGAAACAGAGACGGAGGAGGAAGGGGAGAAGGTAATGGGTTAATGAAAAAGGGTCCATTTTAACACATTATGAGTTAATAAATTTAAAAACGGACCTGTAGAATTGTCTGCAAACGGATTCTAATCGTAAAAGTTGTTCTGCATCTTCTGTTAGTGAAGAAAATATACGAAGTATCAATTCGTCTGGTAATAAGTCCATAAAAAAAAGAAGATTAAAAACGAAGATTAAAAGACAAAAGGATAAGGCGTGGCGAAGAAAGTAAAAAAAGGAGGAGGGAGAGTGTGTGTAGAGATAAAGTGGGAACAAAAAAAGGTCTGTCGATTTTTTAAATAAAAAAGACTGGTGGGTAAACTCAAAATTCCCAGCTTTTGCTTTTTTATTTTATCGCACAATGTCAAACGACGGGTTTGCTATTCCTGCTGCACCGAAAAGAAAATCACAAGGACCTACTGCACCTCCACCTCCACCTCAACAACAAGAAGCACCTCCATTACCCTATAAAAAACCTGAATGGAGTGCTCAAGCTCAATTTGGTTATGGATTTGAAGTATTAAAAGGAGGTCTTAGTTTAGATAAGATCAATGGTCCACAAAAAGAATTCGCTACCATTGGTATTGTAGAATGACTTTTTTTTTTTTGGCTATTTAACAAGATAATCTCTTTCTATAGACTAATATAATTCTATTTTATTTAAATAGGACGGCTACCACTATGTGATATTCAAATGGAACATCCTGTAAGTTTTTATTCTTTTCCTTTTTTTAAAAAAAATACACTTGTTTTTCGTTTATATTGTATCGATTGTTAACAATGAACGATAGTCTGTCTCTCGATATCATGCTGTGATACAATTCAAAAATGACGGCAAAGCATTTATTTACGATTTGGATAGCGCGCATGGAACGCGTGTTAATAAACAACGTATATCACCACGAACTTATATCTCATTAAAGCCGGGTGACCAAGTCCGATTTGGTGAAAGTACGCGATTATGCATCTTTGAAACAGATCAATTATTAGATGAAGAAGAAGAAATTGAAAAGGAAGAAGCTATCCGTCATCGATCTCGGGCTGCAATGACACAACATGCAGCAGAAGAAGGGGATCTTGTACAAACAGAAAAAGAGGAAGAGGATCAGGGCATATCATGGTATATATATATATATATTTATATATTATATTTGACAGTCTAAAATTTGGATATAAAGTGCCTATAAACAATTTTTTCTTCTAGGGGATTTCAAGAGGATGCAGAAGAAGAACCGGATGAAGATGAAGGAGATGAAAGTGAAGAAGGAGGACAACAATCCACTTCGGCCGATGCAGAATTAATCAATGTAGTAAAAGAAAAAATGATGGCAGAAGATGCGAGTAAGTAATGACACACTTCAATTTCTTTTCATATATATATATCATCCAATTCTTTTAATACACATTCTCATTCTCAATTTATCTTTAGAACGACGGAGGGATCAATTAGATATTATGTATGGTGATGAAAGCGACGAGGAAACATTATATGATAAAACAGGTTTGTCTTATTCTATTTCAAGAAAAAAAAAAGAGTGATATATGGATCAAATGAGTCATAAAATAATAGTCTCCCTCTCTCTCTCTCTCTATATATATATATAGCACCAAAAAAGAAAAAGGCTAAGAAGACGGATAAGGCCGAGACTTACGATGAGTTAGTAGAACGTAAAAAAGAATCAGAAAAAGAAATCAACGCATTGGAAGCCCAACTGGAAGAACGGAAAAAAGAAGGTAAATTATCATTCTTTTGTATTCAATATATACTCAATACCAATGCTCATGATTGATGTATTTTTTTTATATTTAGTTGAAGAAGAGAAAGAATGTAAATCATCCGTATCACCCTCTAAAACTGACGAGCAAGATTTGGATGCTTATATGAAAAGTCTTTCCAAAAAACAAGATAATAAACCTTCTGTTTATAAACTTGAAAATGAATTGAAAAAATTACGCAAGGTAGGTAGTATATATCATGATATACAACGTATAAATGGACCTTTTTTTTTAAAAAAAAAAACCTAAAAAAAAAATCTATTTATTTTATATTATAGGAACATGAACGACTTGAAAAACTGGTTGAATTAACCAAACCAAGTGATATATTCAATTAATATATATGATGATGTGATTTAAAGAAAACCATGTGCTGAAAGATATTCCAATGCCATCCAGGTAGTTTGCACACTTGGTAACATGACTTGACCAAGAGTAATAAAACGTTTAAAATCATGAATTGGGACATCATTCACTACTTCCATGTATTCTTCATTATCGCGTGCTAAAGGTTCTGGATCTTGTTCTGGATCAATACAGAGATAGGGTACAAATCGATTGATACCCCATTTTAATTCACTAATACCATCAGGTTGATCTTCTGGTAACAAATTGATCCACTTTCCACCTTTCAAACGAGCTTCTTCTGATAATTCATGTTCAGCTGATTCGAGTGAACTATAAATAATGTATGTTAATTTATTATTAAAGACGGACCGACAATGAGGTTCAATGGGTAATATATAATTTACCTTTTATGTTTTCTACGATCATATGATCCTGCCACACATGTATATTTCTAAAAAGGAGATGGATGAATAATAATGAGATAAATAACGAAAAAAGACGCGTCCCTTTGTTTTAAAATATATATATACATACCACCTCATTTGTGCCTTGTGCAAACTCCTTCAAGATGCATGTCGTTTTCTATATACATATATTTATAAATATGCTGAAAAAAAGTTATAAAATCATCCAAGATAACAAATATATACCTTTTTAGAGTTAAAAGTGAAAACAGTAACGAAAGTTGGATAGGGTGTGTCATGACCCACGACATCCCATTCTATTTCTCGACCATCATCAAATCGTGTTTTACGATTCCAAACTGAAATAAAACTATTATATTTATTTTAATGAGTGATGGATCATTTTAAAAGGAGTGATAATGGAATATAAGAAGATAGAATTACCGTTTATGAAGTTTTGTTTCACTAATGATAGTAGCTGCAGTACCTTGTACGTTAAGTTCTAGCTTATTGTCAGACATGAAAAAAAAAGTAAGGAGGGAAATTAAGCTGTACACAACACTCACACACTCACACTCACACGCAGCTAAAAAAATGTCGTACGGATTCATGCTTCGCCAAACTTTATAATCATAATAATAATCCATTCCATCCCACCATCCAATACTCACTCAATAAACATTATTATAATATATACTAAACACACCCCATCCATTTTTTTCATTATACTCACACACACGCACACACACACACACAACTTCATACATTACATTACATTTATACATAATATAGATCCAACAAGTTGACAGCAGTTTGATTGCAAGAAGGAAAAGGATTTTATTTATGAGAAAAAAAAAGATCAAATTAACAAAAAATATAAAAAGTTATTTTTCCCCTTCTTTTTTTTCCTTTTCTTTCTCTTCTCCTTCCCTCTTTTTTTTTTTCTTCCTTTCTTCTAAACTACTTCTTCCTTATTTTTTTAACACTTTATTTCTTCTTTTTTTCTTTTCAAAAAAAGTAAACTTTGAAACAACAAAAATATAATAGACTTTTTTTTATAACCAAACTTTTTTTTTTCTGTTTCAACGACAACCTTTCACTTTTACAACCTTTTTTTTCTGACTCATTTTTAAATGACATAATGATTTCGCAAATGTCTCGATCGATTCATCCAAATAATGTAAGGAGAAGGAAAAAAAAAAGAAAACTTTATTTTGTTTCATATTTGTTATATGTATACTTATAATCATCCTTATTTAACCTTTTTTTTTATTTTATAACAAATAATAATAAAAAATGATATATATATATATATATAGACATTGTCAACGAATGACAATGGTACTACCAATGACATGAGTCATTCGTCATCTGTGTTAAATAGCACTACTTCAAGGTCAACTTGGAAAGCAGTGGGTAGTCCTCCACGAAGTGGCGGCCGTCAGGGTCTACTTTCACAACAATCCAGTAGTACAACTACCACTACTACTTCCAGCACCGCGAGTAATAATAATAACAATGATTATCTTCATCATCCAATGTCTGGTAATAGTAATAATAACAATGGGAATGGAAATGGTGCTTCATCAGATCACCAACATCAACAACATCATCATTCATCCACTTCATCCTCTTCTCTAAACTGGCTACAACAAGATTATGCTTTCCCACCGATCCGCAGAAACTCAGCAGTAAGCACCGCAGCTGCGGTCCAACCACTTCCAGCAGCGCCTTGGGCAACAAGTACTACCACCAATAATAACACTTCCACTACAACTACCACGACAACACTTCCCACACCTTCTTCCTCAATCTCTACTTCATCCAATGTTTTTTTCCCACCTACCACATTATCGGATGGACGACGTTCTTCTTTTATTGAATATCCTGATATTGCTTCTGTTCCCATGTTACCCGAAGTCTCCACAGAACCTTTTTTTAGAGAACATCGAAGCATGTCTTATTCCATTGATAATTCAACCCATCATCCAACCACCGATTTTAATAATTCACGATTTGCTCAACATTTGGTGACCATGCATGAAGAAGAAGATGACGATGATATGATTCAACCTTTAGATTCTATGACATATAAAAATAATAATAATAATAATAATAACAACAGCATGATTCATAATATTCATAATAATAATAATGACGACTTGATGCCATCGGCCATGGATGATGAAATGCTTGCGGCTGCTCAACTTCGCGCCCGGTCCAAATCCTCGGCTGCTGCATTTGATATTTGGCATCCAGCTCATCCTTCTTCCGAAGATTCTTGGACAGGTGCCGCAGCTCGACTTGCAAGTCAACGTCGATCCTCAGTTGCTCATGCACCTCCTTCATTCCATCATCATCACCATCAACAACAACAGCAACTTCATCACCATCATCACCATCCTTCGAGTCTTGGATCCATGTATTCACCACCACCACCTCCTCCTTCATCCTCTTCTTTCATGTCCAATGGTGATCGTGAACGATTGGCAAGTTTGAGACGATTCTCATTATCTCCTATGCCGGACAGTAGATTACAAGGAGGTGCTGCTACCAATACTTCTACAGGTGGTCCTTTATCATCGAATGATGCGGATAGAAAGTAAGTATAAAACCTGAGGAAAAAAAGTGTGATGGAATTAGAAATAGATTTCTTAACTGACTTTTTTTTTTTAAAAAAAAGTGCATTTGCGTTCCTTAGTCAAAGACGGCACTCACTTGCCACACCTGTTCCACAAAATACCAATGTGAGTGTGAACGAATTGTTGGAAGGATTGCAAAGTTTAAGGATGCAAGGAAGTGTGACACCCCCTACGACGACACCCTCTTCATACCCTAGTGCTGCAGCCACAGTAGCGGCAGCTGCTATACAACAAACCATTCAACAACAACCACCTACATCGATTCAAGATGATTTATCAGCGGATTATCCACCTGAAAATATGGGCAAAGGATCTTTATTGGTGGATATTGATGAAAATGCCTTATTTTGTGTAGTGGAATTTAAACGTGGACGGTCTGATATGTATTTTACACGGCCTGATCAATCGACTCCTTCTAGGAATGATTTGGTGATTGTGGAAGCAGATCGAGGTCACGATTTGGGTAAAGTGACATTGGACAGAATTAGTCGAACTCAACTTGTTTCTATGGTTCAACAACAACAAGAAAAACAGCAGCAACAACAGCAGCAGCAACAACATCAATTGAATGGAGGTGCTAATAATGTGAATGGAGAAGTGGAAAACACCAACAAGAAAAAAGAAGTCGCTATTAAACAAGTGATTCGTTTGGCCAAACCGAACGAAATTACTTTATTGATGGGTAAAAGTCAAGATGAAGCCAAGGCCCTTTTGGTATGTCAAAGCAAAGTGAAACAAAAACAAATGCCAATGCAAGTTGTGGATGCAGAATACCAATGGTAAGTTATTTTTTACACATGGGGAATGTGTGTATGAATGAATTGAAGGATGGGTATGTATATATGGATTGAATATAAACACGTTAATTAAAATTCATTGTTATTTTTTAGGGATAAGCGCAAGTTGACGTTTTACTTTATTGCTGACCGTCGCGTAGATTTCCGAGAATTAGTTAGAGATCTATTCAAATTATACAAGACTAGAATTTGGATGTAAGTTTCTTTATAGTGATTTATCAATTTCAACTTCAATTTGATTGTTTGTTAACCTTATTTTATAATTAGGTGTGCTGTTGGTTCAAATCAACCATAAACTTTCATTCTTCTCCCACCTTCCCCCTTCTCTCTCCCCTCACCTTCTTTAATATAACAACAACATAACCCAAAGAAAAACAGGATATATACTTTTTTTTTCGTAAATACTCTTTATACTACCTTTATAAAATAACATACAAGAAAAAAAAATAACCACCATTATTATAACAAAAACCTGCATGTTACATATAGCCTTCTTCTATTTTTCTTCTTTCCCCTTTTCTTTCAAAAAGACATTATAGAATATCTTTTTTATTACAATTATTATTTTTATTATTACCATTATTATTACTATTACTATTACTCCAAAACACACACATAGCCTCTTTTCCCTCTCCCTCTCTCTCCCTCTCTCCCTCCCTCCCTCCCCCCTCTCTCTCTTTTAGTTTCTTTTTTTTAGTATATTCATACATTTCTCTTTATATATATATATATATGCGTTTTTTTTCCAAAACAAAAGAAGTAACAAGACATATATCTCTTTGATTAGTAGACCATAAAAAACTATTCTTTTTTTTCATGTAAATATCATAAAAAAATAACATGGGATGATTGACATCTTTTTTCTTTCTTTTAATATGTATAAAAAGTATAAAACATTTTGTGCAAGTGTGAGGGTGGTGTTTATAAAAAGGATATGTATGAGAAACGAATAGTCAGTTGTTACTGTTCAATAAGGCAAAAAGAGAGAAAGGGAAGGAGGGGGGGGAGAAGGAAGTCAAAGGGTGTATTTTTTTATAAGAATAATAGAAAGAAAAAAAAATAGGTGTTGTTGGTAATTTTAAATGTACAATATGGAATAGAATCAGTTTAGTAGGAGGGCGAGTGAGAAATAGGGAAAATTTTATGCAACACCAACAATCTTTTTCATGAGATTCAATATAGCCATTTGTTCAGAATCTGATTTCTTTAAACCCATTCCTCTTCCAGAAACAGTATATCCACCACCAAACACGGAGGTGGTTGTTTCAAAGATTTTCTGATGAGCAGGTCCATTTTCTTCAAATTCGGATTTGACCTCTAATCCTTTGATATTATGGATATAAGAAAACAATGATGATTTAGGATTAGCCGCTTGAACTGGATCATTGATCATTTTGTCTAATCTTGACACATCCACCATTTTACGAATAGCACCAAGATCTGTGACAGATTCTGCTGAATTATTGGGCGGATGAATCGTATCAGGTAACAAAGATGCTGCAGAAGAAGGAGGTGTCATGATATCATCACTATCCATCATGGTTGTCGTGGTGGTATATTCTGTTGTGGTTTCCATGGTAGAGACTGTCATCTTTTTATGTCGTTTACTAAGTCCATCATGTTCTAGTGAAATTTTAGGGAAATCACCCAACAAGACATTCATCATATGTTGAGCATATTCATCCTCTTCTTCCATGGTTCGATTTCGTTTATCAGGAATATGAATCGCTTGTGTATCAGAAAGACCAGGAAATGGACTATACCAGTATGTTGGCAATTCCGGTGTTGCTGGTGAAGACTCTTGTTGTTTTTGCTGTACAGTGTCATGACAATAATCGCTGGGATCAATAGGTAAATCAAGTGCATTTTCAGGTTGACCAACATCAGGAACAATCAGCTTATCCTGAAGTGCTTGTTCTGGATATTTTTTGTAATAGTTATTGATATCATGTAAGACCAAAAATTTTGCTTTCTTTTTCGTTTGTCCAAATCGATGATGCGTACGCCATGCAGAGGATTTGGTCATTTGAAATGTAACTCGACAACCCCATTCCAAGATCACATTGCCAATATCATTTCTTTTTTCTTCAAAGGAGATATGCGATGCACCATTACCTTGTTTGGTCATTAGTAAAAACTCATTGTATGGATTCACACTACTTTGTGAAAAAGAGAGACTTCGTGAGATAGCAATGGGTCGTCGTGGTGATGATGGCTGTGGGGTTTGTTGTGGCTGCGACTGCGATTGTTGTTGGTGGCATTGTTGCTGTGGCATCGGTGCATCAAAAGGGGGAACACATGCAATATTATTACCGTTTCCAAGAGGTGTTCCAATATTATTCTCTTTATTCAAAAGCCCCATCGTTCTTCGTAAAGGTCGTGGTAATTTACTAAGTAGTTCAGGACCATGTTCAGAAAGGACTGGAGTCACTGTGGCTAAAACGACTTGTGATCCACACATATCTTGAATGATTCTGTAAATTTTTTTATTGCTTGTTTCAGTTTATGCAGACTTGGTTTTCTTTGATCGATTTTCATATACACCAAAAAACATCACACACTTTTTCCAATGAATTTATTTACCCAACAATACGTTCTGCTACTGTTTCAGGTAACAAGGTGTTTATTTTGATTTGATGAAACCCATAATAATAAGCAAACGCTCTGGAAAAAGGTCGATTGCGAGTCAATAAGGCCAGCATTTGTTGAAGTATGTCGTCATTGTATTGTCCAAATTGTTGGCGAAGACATGTTGTTACTGCAAGATAAATTGCTCCTTGGCCTAAAAATTCATAATGCTAATGTTTTTTTTTCCAAATAAAAAAAAAGTTCATTTATTTCAATGTAAATTTAAAAAAAAAGGTACAACGCGTCAAAAGAATGTTACCTTATTGATAGGTCCGGGTGCACATTCTTGTATCATAGCTGCTAAATCAAATGAAGGGTTGTTATGATTCACAGCCCCATTCAACATGTGAGTCAAACAATTTTCTAGACTTGCCATTATGATATCTAATGGTTAAACAGGATCCCCAGGAGCTTTTTTCGACAAAAAAAGAGAGAGTCAAAGAGAATGAAAAAGCACGCAGCTCTTTACCCTCCACGAAAGCAGATCCTGACGCGCGGCAGTTGAAAATCGTAATCAATCATGATCATGTTCTCTTTACTGTATGATACGTTTATAAACTCACTATTCTGTCCTGTCAAATTGATATATTTCATTGCACTTTGCAATCTAAAAATAAAAACATGAGAAATATATTACGTGTAGAATATTGTGGTATATCACTTTAATGGATACGTACCACTGCGTGAAATATGGAGACAAGTCAACCTCATCATCATCACTATTCAGAACCAGAGTTGTGTAGGCCATTCCTATATAGCATATACATACCACTCAAACACATTACTTATTTTTAAATATCAAAAAGTGAATACAATAAAATAAAGAGCATCACAAGTTTACTTACATTTATTTCCATAAGTACTACTTGGAATTGATAGAAACATATAAACAATCCCTATCTAATCGTTAAACTAACAAAAGAATCCAAATTTATTTTTCCGTTATATAATATAGAATGAAGCAATGGATGATCTCCTTTTTCTTATCCTTCATGCTTATTTATATGATCTGTAATGATAATATCAGTAATAAAGTACTTTTTTTATTTTTTTGGAAATTTTCACCAGGTAAAAGGCATCTTCAAAATAATTACGTAGGTACATCTTGTTCCTTGTACACAACTAATAATAAGCTTGCATGACCAACGCCTTAAGCTTTACTATTTAAAGAAAGTGGTATGATGTGGTGTAGTCGTCGTCGTCGTTAACATGTCAGGCATGGGATAATAACGTCTATGCTGTTATAATAATTACTGGTCCCTTTTCATAAATCACCTGTTGTTAAGATATACAATTGAGAAAAAAAACTTCGGGACGTTCGGATATATATTTCATCATTATAGTACTAGTAAATTGAGAAGAGTAAGAATAAAACAATCTGTAAATATCATAATAATAATTTAAACATTAAAGTCTTCTTGTTGATCCATTATGCGTTTCGTGCCCGCGCTTTTTTCTAATTTTTTTTTCTCAAGCTTATTTATATATATAATACTTTAATATAAAAATGTCTGAAATCATTATTTCACGATCGGAAGTAACAATGGAAATGCTACTACTACCACTATTGCAACTATATATAACTTACCCAGTAAATCAAGATGGAAGCTCATTGTTGCAACACCTGATTGAACATAATGCGTTTCGTGCTACGCCGCACACCCTGTGGGATCATTTGAATGATAAATATTGCACTGATGATGATATATAATGATGAAAGTGATGATGATGATGATGATTGTTTTTTTTTGTCATTTTATTCAAACGATTTTATAAATTGATACCTAATGATATTATTTATCATTTGATACTAATCATATATCATCATAAACTTTTCAACTTGTCAAAAAAAAAAAAACGTCAATTGACAGAAACAAAAAAGAAGAAAAGTAAAATAATTCCTGCACTCTTTTTAAGGTGGAGAATCATTATGGGTTCATAGATCTTTATTATTGTTACACTACAGAGAACTGTTATAGATATCGTTTAAGAGTACATATTATAAAAGCAATGCGTCGGTATCATCGTTGTCGGTAGCTTGGATTCCAAATATATAAATCTTTAAAAGTGCACAGACTTATATGTTTGACCTTTTTTTTACGATATCTATTGCCTTACTACTTTACTTCTTCCTTCTCTTCATGCATTGTAATCATATGCATTAACGATAGTTAACAATTAACGTTCTCTAGGATATGAGATTTACGTGATTATTTTGTATAATAAACCATTCTACATTTTACATCGTTCACCTATTCTTCTTCTTTCGTCAGATGATGTGTTAGTATTATTAAATTAGGATTTACGCACGGGTCGTTTTGTGTGCAACCTTCACTTTCTTTTTACAACCAACCTTTTTTATTATATTATTGCAAACCCCATGCCTGCGAGGGACCATGCAATTGGGACCCGTGCGCCTCGTGGTGTTATTTTAAAGACAAATATAAAGATGTTCAAACATTTGAAAGAGGTTGTATATACTTATTGACCGAATAGAAAAATAGTAAAAATAATAGGAGGAAGGGCCCAGAACGATAAATTGTTTGTGCATTCTTTTTCGCCGCATCGATCACCCGTTTTCAGTCCTTTGTTTATTGCTGTTCCTTATTTTTCTACTCCACCGTTAAGATCACAAAATCTAGACATCTACCATTCATCAAGGATATAACATAGAAAATGAGTTTATATTTATTAAATAGAAACATATATCCTCTTTCCATACGTATATAGTGAATGTTTCATTTAAAACCTATTTTTTACTAGATACAAAAGATAACAATAGACACTGTAATCAAAATAATGGCAATACAGTGTTCACCATTAGTGATGATAGTTACATATCTCTGACTTGTTGCATAACTAAAAATATTGATACAAGACTGATCACTCATAAGATTTTATAGAGTAATGTATATGGATGCGTGGCTAAACAAGGTAATCCGATAAAATACACATCTGCCTTTTTTGATCACAAACAACTTCGTGCACCCCATGACAAAAACATGAAAATTTTGAAAAAAAGAAAAATGGCAATTGTTGTTACTTTTTTGCGTTTTTCTTTTTATTTTATATTTTATATATCTTTCTTCTTCTTTGCTCTTCTTCTATATATTTCTTATATATATATATATATATATATATCATGGCAGATTATGATACAATCAATGATTTCGAAAGACCATCGCCAAGAAGATATCATCCTAATGATTATATTTATGATCCTCGATTAAATGAAATCAATGACACTTATGAACATTTAGAATCAGCATCATCATCACCACATAACAGACGACGTAATCATAGTAAACGTCGCCATGGCAGTAAACGCCAGCCATCAAAGCATCATCGACGATCATCATCACGTAAACCATCACCACAACCACAGCCTTCACGACGACCTTCACGTCGTCACCAACAACAACAACACCATGAAGAACCATGGTTAGATAACGATCAAGAGGTGGATGAATATGATATTTGGGATCAATCATCTCCTTTTCAACATCATCCACCATACCCTGGACCCTTTTCACCTTCCTCAGCAGCCGCAGCTGGTCTTCCTCCACCACCTCATCCAGACGCGTTTATGGATCCATATGAGTATGATCCTGAATTTGATGAAGAAATGATGTTACCATTTCCTCCACCTCCTCCATTTCCACCACCTCCACCGCATCATCCAATGCATCATCCATTTTTTCATGGCGGTCCATTACCACCTCCATTTATGCATGGTATGCCACCATTTCATCCAGACGATGATCCATACGATGATGAAGAGGGCGTTGTAGGCGATGATATGGATAACATAGATATGATGGGAGGTGATTTTCCACTTGTACCACCACCTAGATTCTTACCACCTCCTCCACTTCTTGCTCCCGATCTTCCCGTACGACCTAAGCGGACACGGTCGCTTCCGAGCCGAAAAAGGGCAGGCGGTCATATGCCTCCTCTTCCATTTCTTCCACAAATGATGATGGTACAAGATGATCCATTTATGGACAATGGAGAAATGCTTACTCCTCCCCCACCTTTACTACCATTTCCACCACCTCCACCTCATCCATCTATCTTACGTCGAGGAAGTAGTGGCAGTCGTCGTGGTAGTCGATTAAAGAAGAGACCATCCCAGTTACAGCGTGCCAATTCATTGACATCATCTCCCCCTAACAACAATGCTTTGGGTCGAAGCAATAGCGGTGGTGGTGGTAGTCGAGGTGGTTCTATATTACGACGACGACCTAGTCAACAACGACTTGCTAGGAGTGCACCTGGTTCACCTGTTGAATTATATTCACCTATCATGGGTCCATCCATCCCTATGCACCCAGGACTAGAAGAAGAAATATTTCATGATGCACAAGCACAACTCACTTCTACAGAGGATGATGATAGTGAAGATAATGATGATGAAGAAGATGAAAGTGATCAAGAACAAGAAAGGCGATGCAATAGTATTCGACGACGACGATCCTTCATGGGACAAACACCAGTGCCACATCCAGCTATGAGAAGAAGATCTATTCATGTACTTCCGCCACCTGGACCTCTTCCTCCACAAATGGGTATACCTCCACCTCCACTTCCTCCTCCAATGGGAATGTCAGCCACTGGTTTAGGTAGACGTCACTCACTTTATGAACCAGGACCCCTGTCTGGCGAAATGATAGATCATCCCATGATGCGTCGCATGTCTGTTGGAGGTGCTGCTATGGTAGGTCCTCCACCACCTCCTCCATTACCTATGGGACTTGGAGGTGCTTCAGGTGCTGCACCTTTTGGGAATTCACCAATGGATCTACCG
Organism: Phascolomyces articulosus; assembly: GCA_025677815.1. Classification (NCBI taxonomy): domain Eukaryota; kingdom Fungi; phylum Mucoromycota; class Mucoromycetes; order Mucorales; family Lichtheimiaceae; genus Phascolomyces; species Phascolomyces articulosus. Next base: position 396,989 of record JAIXMP010000003.1, on the reverse strand, counting down.
GGTCCTCCAGGCGGCGATCATTCTGGTAGCAATAGCAATAACAATAGTGCACCTGGCACACCATGGATGCCAGCTTCTTATTTTTCAAGTCCATCCGGTGGTGGAGGTGGTGCTAATGGTCCCCTCAACCCAATGCAACAACAGAATCCAATGTCTATGATGTCAAGTCCTTCGGGTGTTTCCATGGGTGGTGGAGCTATGATGCCTCCTCCTTCAATGATGGGTATGATGCCACCACTTCCTCCTCCCATGGGTGCAGGAGGAATGCCACCTATGGGTGGCTTGGGTGGTCCGTTATCTGGAATGATGATGCCTCCTATAGGAATGATGCCTCCGATGATGAATGGTATGGGCGGCAGCGGTGGTAGTGGTCCTGGAAGTATGATGGGCGATGACCATCATGATCACCATCAAGAGCAACACGATGATATGCGAGGAGACAATGGTGGAGGTGGAGGTGGTATGATGGATGGTCCTCCTACTAGTGGTGGCGGTGGTATGCATGGCGGCAACGGTGGTAACGGTCGAGGAATGGATCAATCCATGAACGGAGGTGGCAGCGGTGGTCATCATAATGATATGGACCAAGGTGCTTTTGGTGGCGGTGGCGGTGGTCCAGGCGGCAACGATCGAATGATGCAAGGCAACAGTGGCGGGGGTCCTCCTCATAGTGGTCCTGGTGGTGGTTTTAGTGGTCCACCTCCCAATATGATGATGCAACAACAGGGTTTTAACAGTCCAATGATGAATGGCCCTCCCGGTGGTGGATTTGGAAAACAACTTCCACTTGGAAGAAGAAAATCATTTTTTGGTAGTCTTTTGAGTGGAGGCGGAGGGGGAAACAATGATCATCACAAGAATATTATGGACATGAATATGTGGGATCGTAATGCCATGGTACCCCTAGAAGATGCAGTGCAACGAATGTCATTGAACAGTGGACCTATGGGTGGACGTGGTGGTGGACCAGGTAATAATCCAACCATGATGGGCGGTATGGGTGGATTATCCAGAAAAAGCAGTCGAAAATTGACAACCAAAGCACAAGAACTAAGTCAATTCCGTGGACTTTGGTGTTATCGGCCAAAATCAATGGCATTTCACCCACAACAACATCCTGGTGGTGGTGAAGGTGGTGATAATGAACATGGTGGTGGTAATAACGTGTGGGCTCCTTTTAGTGTAACCAACCAACGCAGGTTACATCGTGCTATAGAAATGAATGGCCACATGGCAACTGTAAGTCTTGAAAAAGAAGAAAAATTACCAGGAATTACCTATGTATCTCCAAGTACAATGATTGCACATCACTTTCGATCTACATTTGGTAGTCCGGAAGAACTCGAAGTCCAGTATATACCTATTCAAGATAGCACATTTATGGTACGACCCGAATTCCATAATGATCCTTCTGCCATGGATGGTGGTTTTGGCGGTGGTGGTAGTATGAGACAACCTGGCCCTCCGGGTGGTGGAAGTGGAATGCAAAAATTATTTAATAGTGTATTTGGTGGTGGTCCTTTGTAATTTTAATAAACATATACCATTCACAACATCATCTTCTTTTTCATTATCATCTCCCACACATACACACTTACATTTCACACAAAGGGAAAAAAAGTCATTAGTTGTATTATTTTATTATATTCTTTATTATTTTTATTACACATGTCAATAAATAAAAACACCTGTTTATAATTGTTACCAAGTTGATGTAAGGAAAAAAAAGGCATTCCGATAGAGATAAGTAATACATTCATTCTTGTCATACGTACCCGTCATCAACTCTGTTTTTTTTTTTTTCAACTACTACATATGTATGCAAAGCCTTGGGTTGTTGACCAAGATGAAAAAAAAATAATACTCTAACTATTAAAATTTTGATGTACGTAAAAAATAATGAAAATGTGTTTATTTATGGAGTAATCAGATAATGGCATTACTCTCTTTTTCTTCTAAAAAGAATATTATATATATATATATAGAGAGAGAGAGAGAGAGAGAGAGAGTTATATAGTTACAACTGAGTTCAATGTTTCTAAATGAATCCATGGATCATTTTGCTTTAGTTCTAATATTCCGCTATTCAAAAGATATTGGAGAAACCAAGGGGATAAGCTAAAGCAAAACAAAAGCAAAAGCAGATAGATGTGATTAGATAAATTAAACGTAATTCAATACATAATCAATATTGCCAGTGTACTCGTTTCACGTCTCTTCTTCAACAAATATAGGTTGATACAAAGGATCTGCTGGAATGATTGCTTCCAAAGTAATTTTTTCACTACTATTCTGTAAAATTATTTACAATTTAAAAAAAACAAAACCTTGTATCAGACTAACATAAAATAATGAAATAATAAAAACTTGCCTTTTTACCCTTTCCTTTTTTCTTATCTTGACGTGCAACAAAATGGCATTTCATTCCTATTAATTTTTCTTCGATTTCATCCAGTAGTGTGGGTTTATCCAATAAAAGCTGGCAAAAAGAAACGCGTGTCAATTTTGATGATAAAAGTCAGTTTTTCAGCGTGTTTAGACAATTATGGACGTGTCTTTTTTTTAAAAATAATACTCTTTTATTCTATAGAAACCTACCTCGCCTAATTTTTCTGCTGTACATCCTAAAAGGACTCCAACAACATTATCATATGCTACGACATGTTGCAATCTTTCACCATTAGACACACTCACTGTCATGTTAAGTTCATAATTGGCTTTATATGCTTCAGCATCCTTGTCACATTCTTGACAATAATAAAGAACACCTGCTGCACCAATGTCATGGTTTTGCGCTATACCAAGAACTTTACTACCACATGTTGCACATTTTCTAAAAATCATGTTACGTGTTGTTGCTTGTAAAATGGTAGCATGAAGAGCGGTGGGCGCCATATATAAATAAATCTGTGTGGATAGGGAAGAAAAGCAGTATAAAAAGAGAAAATTATAAAAACAGTTACCCAAATCAGGTAAAAATTGATGGTCTTTTTGCTTTAATGTTTTTGTTTGGACCAACAGAAAAAAAAAACGACCGGAGAACAACAACAGTCAAACAATCTTTAACTAACTTTTGTTTCTTTTTTCTTTTTATTCTTTCTTTCTTTTGTTAATTCCAAGGAAAATGCCTAATTTTAGAAAATCTTTAAGTAGAAATTTTTGGCATCATCGTGCACAAAAACCTCCTTCTCTTACATGTGTTGCATCCCAAGCAATTGATGAAACTTCGACTTGTTCTGTTACTGCTTCTTGTTCTGCATCTTCTGTTAAATTCCCGTCTCATAACAAGAAAACGACTCGAACTATTCCAGCATTATTGCTTAAATGTAGTAAAGAGATTCAAAAGCGAGGTATGAAGAGAGTGAGGAGGAAGATCCATATCATAATAACTTATAATCATTATCATTCAATTATATCGAAATAACTGACAAACCGCCTTTGAATAATACATAAAATAAAGGTATTGACACTGAAGGAATTTTTCGTCGTTCGGGAAATACCTCATTAATTGAAAAACTCCTAACGAAATACAGCGATGTCGATGATCCACGTTATATTGATCTTGATACTGTTCCCATACATTCGCTCACTGGTCTTTTTAAACGTTATCTTCAACAACTCTCCGAGCCTGTAATTCCTAAACTTTTCCAACATGAACTATTGAATGCTTATGAAAGCACGTTAGGTAAGTAAAATAAATTACTACTTTCCCTTTCTATTCTGATTTTTTCCTAATTATTATTATTCTGAAATTCGAAAATATTAGATAGTCAAGAAAAGATACAACGTATTAATGCTGCATGTCAGTTATTACCTGTTTTCCATGATATCTTGCTCCGGTTTGTCATTAAATTTGCTCATACTGTCAGTTGCCATGTCGATCAGAACAAGATGTCAGCCGAAAACCTGTCAATTATCTTTGCACCTACTTGTATACGCTTAGATGGTGTAGGACAATTATTATCCAATAGCCAGGGGAACATGGAAAAGGTCAAATCCTCACAGATGCAAAAACCAGTAAAAATATTTCGCACCTTATCCTTACGGAAAACCAAACAATCTTCAGCACAAAAACAGCAACCGCGACTTACTTTATCCAAATCGACCTTTTCTTGTGATAAATTAGCGTCTCAATCCATAGAGCATCGGTTGAAACCACTTTTTACTACAAAAAATAGTCGATCACATCAACAACAAATACAACGATCATTGCCAAAATACGAACCACAGGATTTACTACAATTGGGTCTTGTCAAAGAAAGTGGACGATGGAATAAATTTTTCCAATTCATGATCGAGAATGCTCCGAAGTTCAATTATTATATCAGCCCATCGTCATTAGAAGAAGAACAAAATACGTTTTATCATGATGATGATGAAGAAAAAGCAAGTTTAGTCTCTGGAGGAGGATCTTCGAACTCTTTAACTTCGCCCAAAGTCCGGAGGATTAAGGATATATTTGGAAGTATGCTTTCCATGTTTCCTGATATTGCTCAGGATCTAAATATAATTATATCACCCACAGCATCTCCTTCATCACGGGCGCATCGTCAGCAACAGAATGATTCCAGCAGCAGCCCAATATCACAAATACTTGATCCATTCATGAACGGGGCCGAATCTAACACTCATTCGATCACAGTACCATCCAACAATAGGAGTCAACCTTATCATACGGCATTTTTATCATCGCCCGCTGCTGCTGTTCCAATTTCATCCTCACATAAACGAAATTCATCAGATACTTGGACACTTCCAATGGCTCCATTAAGACGTACATTGACAACTGAAGACGTAGTATCAAATGAAGGATTAGAATCACCTACACAATTTACTGGTACCAAATATGAAGCGATATGGCAACACTGGAAAGAACGAGAAGAAAAAGAAGAAGAAGAACGACAAGTAGTACCCACAGTTGAATTAAAGAATTGTAATAATCCTAGAAGGAGTGATTGGTTAAAATCACTTAGTCAAAATGTAGACTTTGCTACTCCACCCACAAACAAGAGACCCATTTCGGTTGCTATTATTCCATCTGCTCGCCCCAACTATTTCCTGCGTTAATACCTGTTTTTGGCTTTTTATTTTGTTGTGTTTTTGTCTTGATGTTATTATTTGTTTCTTCTTTTTTTTATTTGGCATTTTTATAGCACTACATACTATCCTTATTATTTACTTCCTATTATTATATATCTTTATATAATTTATGTTCTTTTTCATATATACCTTATTATAATTATGAATAATATATTCTCTCAACATTCTCTTTATATATATATATATATATATATTCTTGCATTTAGAGTATGAAATATTCCTAACTTATTATTATCGTTATTTAGGTTATCTACAACAGTTTTTAATGCAATTTAAAAGTAGATAATGACGCTTTGTTTTTAAGGCAAAAATTCTTGTTATGGAACAATGTTTTTGTTATATATTATCACTACATGGATATTTCATATAAGGGGAAAAAAATCAAATTATAAACTTTGAATTAAACACAACCCGTGTATAGATGTTTTATAATCAAATCCCATCTCCCTTCTATTACTAAAATATAAAAAAAGACCCTCCATTCCCCAAATCCATTTCTTATGCCAACATTGCTTCTGCAGATTTCTGTTTGACTTTTTCTAATTAGGATAAAAAAAATAAGGTTAATACATCAACGGTTCTCTCAGTTCCTTCAAAATTAAAATACTCTTCATATCTACCTTGTTCTTTTGGTGTATGTGTTGGCACTTCTGGTAATTGTTCTTCTTTGGCTGCACCAGGTATCTCCTTGTCAGGAACCTCAGGCAATTGTGCCTCAAGCTATTATCAAATCATTAATGGATCAAAAAAACCATCCAAATTGAATCCTTTTTTCCTTACCTCTTCTTGTTGCAAGGATTCAAGTTCTCGAAGAATTTCTTCTTCATCCTCACTTGTAATCTGTCCACTTAACAATTCATCAATTTCCTAATAATAAAAAAGTGACAACATAATGGTGGTGAGTTCATCCATGATCCTAAAAACACCCTATTCCCACACTACACACCAATTTTGATCCCTTACATTCTGATAAGCAATTGCATCAGCCGTATCATCCATTAACTTTTCAACAGCCTCTAATGACATTTCCTTCTGGATTTCCTTTAATACTGAATTGCCATTCTTTAAACCATCCAAAACTTGTTTTTCAACAACTGCATATTCGATTGATTGTGTCTAATTGTATGTATACATAAAAGTAGAGTGGTGATGATAAGTTTCGCTTATTACTATATATTCAACTCTTATTGTAAACGATCAAGTTAGCTTATAAAGTTCATTTACCAGTTCTTCAAGATTCATGAGTTGTTGATCTGTCTTCTCTAAAAGTTGTTCCTGGTACTTTTTCTTTTTCAATGCCAAAAGGGCCTTCTTTTTATTCCCTTGGCTTAAAGCATTTCGTGCAACTTGGGTTTCTTTCTCAAGAACTACATTTATCTATAATAGACAATTGATTTTAATACCTCTCCTCTCCATCAAACGCAAGTAGCATTCTTTTCCTTTTTTACATTGTATAATGACGCAAATCCCAATCATGTTGAATAATAGAAAAACAAGAACTTACACCCTTTTGATAAGTTTTTAACTTATCTCTTTGGATTTTAAGATCAAGAATGGCTTTATCTTGTGAAGTGATTTTATTTTTCGAAACGCTTGAACCCATTACTGATAAAAAAAAAGGAAAATTAATAAAAAAAAAAGTATGAATATGGTATCTATTATCCGGTGGTTACTTTTTAATGCGTAATGATTGTACCACATGCGTTATGTTCTTCTCCCTTTAAACCTTTGGAATAAAGTACAGCGTTTTTATTCCTGATATATTATGCAATAAAGGAATGGTATTTAAACTTGGACATATTTGAGACTGTTAGAACTCATAAAATAGACTTGCAAGGAATGACCAGTATTAATACCTTTAGTAGAAGTTGAGATATTAGCAACTTCGTATAATTGGTTCAAGCGAAACTATAATGTACTTTGTTACTGAGTCTTTCAAGATAATGAGCAGTGATACATCGTTAAATTGTCTGATTCATAAATATTGTATGGTGAAAACACTACTCGATATGGAAAAAAGAAGTATTGATTATAGAAACAGTTATTTAGATATACTAGAAACTATGACATATTATGTCATATAGAGTTTCTAACTCTGTTGTTCAAAGTAGAATAATACTTGTAGTAGTATTATGATGTTTATCCGCTAGAAATCCAATATCAAAACATGACATCGATATATCATCGTATTATAGGTATGGATAAGAATATTTATGCACGTCTGTATAATTTTAAATAAGATATACCACGAAAGAGCATAGAACCCCATCTCCTCGAGTATATTTAAAGCTTTGATGGTATCCTATACGCTTTATGCTTTGACGGTTACAGAAATAATAATAATTTGAAAAAAAAAATTCTTGCTTAATATATACAATACCTCTAATTTTATAATATCCAATAATACTGAATATAATTGATATTTTATTAAGACTGGCTCTCTTTTGATTTTATTTATATATATTGGTCTATGATAAAAAATAAGTATTAGTGCGAAAAAAAATTTAGTAGTAACAGTGTAGCAAGTGTAGATTGATTTATCTCAAAAAAAAAAAAAAGAGTAGCCCCTATCCTCGAACTGTAGTAGACAATGACCAATGGCAATGTCAACGTGAACGCTACATGTCCCAACAATGTTGAATTTTTAGCCCCTCCTATTCAGTTTTGTTTTCGAAATTATTTTTATCACTAATATAAATCAGTCCAAATTCACTAACAAAAATAATAGCTAAACAATTTATGTTTTTAATATTGTTTGATGTTTTAATAAGAGATTGTTTCATAAAAGCAAAATAACCTAGGAGAGTAGGACGATGCAAGTAGTTATAAAATAACACACAATATATTCTATTGTTTCGTATAATAATATCCCATCAACATATATGTGTATTTCTACCATTATTCATCATCATCTCAAGACATAATAAAGGGGAGATGGATGAAAATGAAAATGTTATATGCATGTTAATTCTTTATATATTATAACTATTCTACCATTACTAAAAAGATATATACTACTTCCCCCGGAATCTTTTCAAATACGCTACATTTTCTTTCTCTTGCATTTTTCGTTGTTTTTAATTGAATCATTTTGTTGATACATCAACAAATGAAATATGATGCGAAAATTTTGTTAGTAGACAATAATGAAAATTCTCAATCTGTCACCGCAAAATCTTTTGATATAAATACCCTTATTCAGTAATTACAATAATAATCAACAAGAATCACCATGGTGACCCAGTCCAAAAAAAGCAACTGGCTTTGAAAACATCATTTGGTTGTCATATAATCCATTTACGACTACATCTATCCCGCTTCTTCAATTAAGTAAAATAAAAAGAACCAACCCCCCTTTCTCCCTTCTTTTCATCTACTTTTTTTACATTAACGAATGTCTCACTCACGGCGAGAGGAAATCACAAATAGACTCAAACAATTCAATGCTGGTGATCAGTATGAAATTGTAGATGTTGTAGGAGAAGGCGCTTATGGCGTTGTATGGTAAATAGAATATGACAAAAAAGAGGAACGGGAAAGTCGAGAAGTTTTTTTTTTTTGAAAGTATATGTACAATGCACCCAACAATGTCATCTGAACGGTTATTTAAAAAATAGTTCGGCAGTACACCGACCTACAGGACAAATGGTTGCCATTAAACGTATTTTACCTTTCGACCATGCAATGTTTTGTTTACGTACATTACGTGAAATAAAGCTATTAAAATACTTCAACCACGAAAACGTAAGTTATCTTTTTTTCTTACTCTTTTACAACTTTTTATCCAGGGAAAATAAAGTTGATGCATATTGATATATAACCCCGTTATTATTTAGATTATATCCATTCTTGATATTGTCAGACCAAGGTCTTATGAAGACTTTTCTGAAGTGTATGTTTCATTTTTATTATTTATTAAAGGAGGAATGAAAAAGGATATAAATGACACGACTAAAAACAAAACGACAATAACAACAACAGATACCTCATCCAAGAACTCATGGAAACTGATATGCATCGTGTTATTCGAACACAAGATTTATCCGACGATCACTGTCAATATTTCACATACCAAACACTTCGGGCACTTAAGGCAATGCATTCAGCCAATGTGTTACATCGTGATTTAAAGCCAAGTAACTTGTTGTTGAATGCTAACTGTGACCTCAAAATCTGTGATTTGGGTCTTGCACGATCCGCAAATTCGGCGGATGAGAATAGTGGTTTCATGACGGAATATGTGGCAACGCGCTGGTATCGCGCTCCCGAAATCATGCTGACATTTAAAGAATATACAAAGGCAATCGATGTTTGGTCTGTGGGTTGTATTTTGGCTGAAATGTTGAGTGGTAAGCCATTATTCCCTGGAAGAGATTACCATCATCAGTTGACCTTGATTTTGGATGTTCTTGGAACACCTACCATGGATGACTTTTATGGTATCAAGAGTCGACGTGCAAGAGATTATATTCGAAGTTTACCCTTCAAGAAACGAATCCCTTTCTCACGTCTTTTCCCAACTGCAAATCCACAAGGTAAATTAAAAAAAAAATACAATGCTTTTTTTTAGAGGGGAAAGAGGGATCATATGGATGATATGAAATGATGATGAATTTATATTAATAAATTATATTGTGTAGCGGTTGATTTACTCGAGAAATTACTTACCTTCAACCCAGCAAAACGAATTACGGTTGAAGAAGCATTAAAGCATCCATACCTTGAACCAGTAAGTATTTCATGGAGAGAAGAGAGTAACTGGAAGAGGGGGGATGTGATGATAATTATTAACATTATTTGTGTACTATTATAGTATCACGATCCAGATGATGAACCCGATGCTCCCCCAATTCACGAAAGTTTCTTCGATTTTGACAAGTACAAGGATCAATTAACTAAAGAGCAACTCAAGCGTAAGTACTATTGATTTTTTTATATTAATTAATTATTCTAATAAATGACTGCATCTGAATTTTAACTTTGTTTTTTTTATATAATTATTATGATATTTAGAAATGCTCTACCATGAAATTACCCATTAAAGAAATCCCTTCATTTTTTTTTATATTGTCATGTTTTTTTTTCTCTGTCTATTTTCCTCTTTTTTTCGCTCTCAAATAAAAAAAATAATCATCCAATATTTCTTGCACTACCATCAATTGTAACTCACCTTATATATACAACTGGACCCATTCCTTCGGTTTTAATGCCACTTTATTTAGATGTATGACTCATTTTATTCTTTTCAAGAAGAATCTCACACCATTTAAGTTGACCATAGTGCCTCTTTGAGTAAAATAAAATTTATGCATCGATCTTAATTTGTCACACCAATTCACATTTTGTTGATCCATTCATTATAAATAATAAGCTATGGATTTCAAAACATGTATCGTTAAACTTTTAGTTTTTTATATAACATATGCAGCATGAAACAAAATACAAATTATGCCAACAGACATTGCATCTCGGAATTCGGACGAAAATAAAAAGGTGTAAACAAGGAGGATGATTATTAGTAAAAACTCTCTAAATAATCACATATGATGAAACATTCCTTCTGCCCTAGTATTTAGTATATCATAATAATATAGGTATAGTGAGCTATACTTCTTTTTCAGATTGCACATCTTTAAAGATACCATAATACAAATATAAAATACTACAAGGTATTTGATATCACTACTTTTTTTTACTAACACTTTTTTTTCTGATTTAATTAGTAGCAGTTACTTGATTCCGCGATGTAACGAAATTTACAAAAGATGAATCATCCAAATGCTTTTACTTGGATATAGCAAAGGATGATCGATGTGTTACAAAAAAAAAATCAAAATGACCATACACAGCGAATGTATAAGTGTACGCAGAGAATATAGACTTTACAGGAGATATTCCTTGTTATATGAAAAAGGGATATCTGTCTAGCTATTGTGACTTTTTTGACGCATACCATGTCTTCTGAAGTATACCGGAAGCTACTAACTGATACTGAGTACCTATCCCTTCTCTTTGTTTGTATGCATAAACATGTCTAGCTATTCTAAAATGCATATTGACAAAAATAAAAAAAAATACTGAGCATAAATAATATTTATATAAATAGATTAAATACACTCTGGCTTGAAATTTATTGGTCATTTTTTAATACTACGTACGTATACATTTCTTCATGTTTTTATATATTGATTAATAGTAACAGATCAATAGTATTTATTTATCAAATAGAGGCAGTTCTTTTACTCTGCTATTAATTACAAATTTAACACTGTACCATATTTCACTATATTGGTAAACCTTGATGAAGAAGAAAAAAACAGCGGAAACTCTCTTACATAGAGTATCTGTGAGATGTTAATGAAGCTACATAATCTGTATGTTGTACAGAAAGACCAACTTTAATCCTAATTTTGTATGTTTATACAAGATGCACTCATCATCGATCGAGAATATAAGTATTAGTGTTCTTTTTTCTATATAAAACAATAAAACAGACAAAATGGATGTTTCGTTATTTTCCCACACACAACATGTTGGATTGTTCAAAGAAAGGAGTTCTTAATTTTTTTTATAAACAACACTCACTGGTTTTAGCTAGGGGCACGTATATGTAATAGAAATCAATAGAACTTTTTTAATGTGTAACAACTCTGAGAAAAACTTGTCAATTTTGAAAAGGTCTCTCCAAAAACGCGATAAATATCCAACCTGCTGGTTTCTTCTTTTTACGCAACAAACTGCGTTTCTTTTTCTTTCTCAACTTTTTTGAATATGGAACATCAACAAGAACAACCTGTTTCAGACATTCAAAGAGATACATCTCTAGGTTTAGCTACTGCTACTCTACCAAGTGGCAGTAATGGTGGTCACTATAATCCATTTTCGAATGATCCTTTAAGTTCATTTCGTGAAGGACAACCACAACCACAACCACAACCACAACCTTTAACCACAATGGATATTGCATCAGATCAAAAAGACCCAATACTTCAAAACGATCAAGTATCTTTTGCCGGTCTTTATTCAAACTCTGGCTTTGACATGATTAGTATTTTAGCCCGTATTCTGAATAGGTATAATATATACGTAGTTTTTATCTATTTGATTATTTTTCTTTAATTTAGAATAGATTGGCTAACATAATTATATTATTTTTATTATTAGGCCCAATCCACAAATCAACATTGGTCCGATTGATATGTCATGCTCGTTTCTGGTTACTGACATGAGGAAATTTGATTGCCCTATCGTTTATTGTTCACCCAATTTTGAAACTTTGACTGGCTACAGAAGCAAGGATATCATTGGTCGTAATTGTCGTTTTTTGCAAGCACCCGATGGTCAAGTGACAATGGGTTCACGACGTCAACACACTGATAATGTAGCTGTCTACCATTTAAAATCATACTTGGAACAAGGCAAAGAGCACCAAGCGAGTATCATCAATTATCGAAAAGGTGGTCAAGTAAGCGTATAAATAATAAATAACAATTTTTCATGCATAAAATTAAGATTATTTAGCCATTTGTGAATTTAGTAACGGTAATCCCAGTTCCTGATGAAACACATCAAACAGCGTTCCTTGTGGGATTACAAGTGGATCTTGTTGAACAACCCAATGCAATTCTGGAAAAGATGAAAGGTAAATATTATGGAATAAATAAAACAAATGTACAGATCCTTAAGTCATATTTAGAGAACACTCTTTGTTTAGTAAACAATATGCATGAATGTTATAGATGGCACGTACTGCGTGAATTATCAGCAGATTAACATTCCTCCCTATATCCCAGGCAGCGGTAAGATTGAAGGATGAGAGTTTGGGATTTACTTGTCGTTGGATGCTCACTAATATATCTTGTTGACTTTTATATACATTGTAACCATATACGATTATTATTACTATTATGTGTTATATTAGGCACGGCGGTTGATCCTGTCGATGATTATTTTCGCGAAATTCCTTCTTTGCCCATCACTGCTTCATCCAGTATTACGCGACCCGAAATCGTGCGCTTAGTTAGTTGTGATGGTCAAAATGAACAACAATTACAACAAGAATGGAATAAGCTCCTAATCGATCAATCAGTTGATTTCATTCATGTCTTATCTCTCAAGGGTTTCTTTTTGTATTGCTCACGGTCATGTTCATCCATCTTGGAATACGACCCTGAAGAACTTGTAGGACATTCTCTTAGCTCCATCACACATCCATCTGACATTGTTCCAGTAATGCGTGATATCAAGAATGCAGCCAGTGAAAGCGATCGCATCATTAGCTTCTTGTTCCGTATTCGCCGCAAGTATTCCGGTTACATGTGGATTGAGTGTCAAGGTAAACTGCACGCCGACCAGAGCAAGGGTAGAAAATGTTTGATTTTGGCTGGCCGTGAACGTCCTGTATATCGATTACCATTCAAGGAAGTCACCAATGCCAATGAGTCTGTCGTTCCAGTCATTTCATCATCCAAAGATTACAATGACGAAGAGGAGCAGAATTTTATTCCATACCATTCAGCCAATCCATTGACAACTGAATTTTGGTCCAAAATGTCTCTTGAAGGTCTTTACTTGCGTGTGACGTCGCCATCAATGGACATCATTGGTCATTCGAATGATGGGCTTCAAGGTTCCAGCATTTATCGCTATGCAGGTGATGATAACATTCCTAACATTGCACGTGCTCTGATTTCGGTGTCTAAAGGCTGTATTATCAATTTGCAACACACAATGCGCAATCAACGTGGTCAATATATCCCGGTTACTTCTACTTTTTATCCTGGAGATGCAGCCAATGGCATTGGCAAGCCTACCTTTGCGTTGGTACAAACGCGATTACAAACTTTTGATAAAGGAACATATGTAAAAAATGTTCCATTTGTTGATCCTACACGAACAGGCGATGAAAACTTATTCCCCGAACTCGAAACTGTGCGTGGTACTAGTTGGCAATATGAATTGCATCAGTTACAACAAGCAAATGCAAAGCTACGCTTACAAATTGAAAAGCTCAATAAAGATAAAAAGGTTTTTATCTCGTCATCTATTTGTTTTTTATTCTGTCTCGATAATAAATCATCATGAAGAATAGCATCTAAGAATATATATTGACATGCATCGATAACATTATTGTTTTATATAGAACCAGAAGAAAAAAGGGTCTTCATCTGGGGACAAACAAGAATTGACTTGCGCCCAATGTCATCGGACCAGTTCACCCGAATGGAGAAAGGGACCTAATAGACCCAGAGAACTTTGCAATGGATGTGGACTCAAATATGCGAAGTCATTGCAGGCGAACAAGGCAACAACTGCTACTAGGACAACAGAATAAGAAGGGAGTATAGCAACATAGAAGGAATATCATTTTTATAGCTCAATCGAAGTCTCTTTTCTCTCTCTCATTATCATTTATCTTTCAGTTGAACTGATTGATATCCTCATTTGTTACGTAATAAAAAAAACACAACATTTTTTCGATTTGTCTCTCACCAATTAGCTCTTTTGACACTTGCGGGAATTCATTTCATCGTGTAATAAAGCATGAATAATACGAAAAACCTTCGAAGCACAATTACTTTTTTCCTTTTCTAAAATAAAATCATACATTCATGAAGAGTAAAAAAATAAACATTCTAATTGGAGCGACTGGAAGTGTTGCAAGTATTAAGATACCGGAACTTGTTGATCTTTTTAAACAGGTAGGTTTATTCTTACTGATCTCCGGAATGGAGACTCTTGCATACCATGATTGATTTCTAAGCAATGTAACAATCATAAAAAACAGAATCCCGATTACGATGTAAGAGTAGTACCGACAAAAGCAGCTCATTTCTTTTTTACACAAGAGCAAGTGAATGCTGAGATTTATACTGATGAACAAGAATGGGCGGTAAGTTCGACAAAGGACATAGGCTGCTATTTTTCTCGGGTTTTTACTTGACTTACATATTTCCATCTAAATTTTTTAGTTGTGGAAAAAGAAAACCGATCCAGTTCTCCATATCGACGTAAGTTTTCGAGGGATCAATATTATTATTCATACATTAAATGGTGTGAATACTAAATTAACAAGCTACACATGGATATAGCTACGTAATTGGGCTGATATCATGATAATTGCACCATTGGATGCGAATACTCTTGCCAAGATTGCAAATGGTCTTTGTGATAACTTGTTGGTATGTTTTCCTTTGAATATTTAAACAAGAATGTAAACCTAGCCTAAATAAATAATATTTATATTTGCTCTCCCTTATTTTTACTATCTTTTTTTCCTTAGACGTGTGTATTACGTGCATGGGATCCACGCAAGCCAATCATTGCATGTCCAGCAATGAATACTAACATGTGGATGCATCCATTTACTTCGAGACATATCAGTGTTTTGCGTGAAATGTTAAATTTTCAAATAATAGACCCTATTAGTAAAACACTAGCTTGTGGTGACACAGGTAAAATGTAACAGTATAATGGAGCATAACAATTTTGCGATAGATCTATTCAGCTAATTATACATGCTTTTTAAAAAGGTATTGGTGCAATGGAGGAACCAGGAATGATTGTATCCAAAATGACAAACATCATCAATGAACAAGTGAATAAAAAAGTGGAATTAGATGAAGGTGATCTCATATAAATACTGTACCTTAGGGATAATTTCGAGTTAAAAAATACTAAGTTGGTATTTTTGATGTTTATAAAGGCACCAGAAAAACTATATTTTAATAGAAGGATGGAATTCCTTATAGATTTGTAGTAGAATAAGCTGTAAAGACATAGTTAATTGTTATAAAACAGGTGCACATTTGATTTAAACATTTTCTGTTAATTGTATCTCATTCCTTTTTCTTATAGTTTATTGCAGATAATAATTATATAAAGTATAAAACTACTAACATCATTTTAATCAAAATGTTACATGGGTTCATTTATTCATTATTGGTTACAGAGTAACGGATTAGGTTTTAGTCTATAAACATCGTACTGGTTTTTTATGAAAAAAAGCGGTGAGACAATAACACCCAAAATATTATACAATACTCTAAATCATATATTTATCAATCACAAACTATCTACTTACATTGGGCGGGTTAGTACCTTGTCCTAATCGTGCACGTAGGTAACAATAAGTTGGTATATTTGTTTTTTCCATGAAAAGCTTGTACATTGGATGATCATTGGGGACCAACTTTGAGAAATGCACGCGGACACTATGCCAACCATGACCAGTATGATATAATCCCAAAAGTCGGATCAACGGTTGTAAATGCGTTTGAAAAATTGAAAAATTAAAAGATGCATATAACTGTTCCAATGATTCGACTTTCGGAATGATGTCTTCTACCCCATCAACACCAGCGGTTTCTCTGAACGTTTCATAATGAACTTCTATCCCATCCAAGTCACGAATCATAAATCCTTCAAGTTTGCCTGTAGTATGACTAAAACATGCGATTGTATTCTGTGTATGAGGTTCAAATATTAATCCATTATCACGACAGGGAGGGATAAAGGCCCGAAGTAGTAAATAAACGTATCTAATTGATACGTAATCAATTATTCAATAAATATTAAGGGTGGTTTAGATTTCTGTGTATCAATGTAATAATGATACTATGTATAAGTTGAAATTGAAAAAAAAAAGATATCGTACCGATCCAAGAATTTGACACGCTGATCTTCTGTCTCCAGATTCCATATGTGGGTGACAAGCGTTTCATCTGTGTCAGGTTTTTGAATTTTTTCCATTAATGCAGCGGCTGTAACATAAACATATTGACTATTGTTTGGTTGCAGGAATTCTTTGGCATCACGTATAATGCAACTGCATTGTCCGGCAATATTCTCATCCGTATCAGTATAAACGGCACTGGCAGGTTCATATTGGATAGTAAGGATATCTCGATCATAAGATATTCTTGATGCAATATCTTTTGAAAACACATGAGCAAACCGTGCTTGAGAAGATGAAATTATTCGTGTGGATCCACCAATTCTCATACCCACAGAAAACTTGACTGTGATACCATTGAGAATTCCAGGTACAGCAACAGAACGAACAGATGAAAGACCTTGCGCTTTTACATAATTCTCTTCTGGGAGAATAATTGCCTCCTTGATTTTTTCTTGGATATATCCAACTTGAAATTCATGAACAGGTAACAGTAGTCGATTGGAATATTTTTCTTGTATGCTCTCGCCAGTTTTTGCAAGGATTGCATCGATCAACGGAGAACAAGCGTTTATAAAATCTCCGTAGATTTCCATACGATCAATTGGCATAGAAATAAGTCGTATCTTTGGATTCTCCAATGTTTCCATGTAGTTTACATCTGTCTGTGAAAGCTGTTGTGGTGTCAACTTGAAATCAAATAATGACTTGTGCATCTGTGTATTCATAATCATATGTGCATAACCACAATAAATTATTTTTTTAGTATAAATACAGTATTTTTAGTTGGTGGTATATAAATATATAAATATATAAACGATATATAACTGACCGGAAAGAGTGGATGCCCTTCTAATAAAGCTTGTTCCCATTCATCAGGCGAAGATTCAAATGTTGGTAGTCTTTTTGGATTATTATACATGTAAACTAATTGATAATATTATGATTATTTTTTGGTTAGTGCTAGTTTTAATAATAGTAATGTAAATGGCATTCAAAATTAATAAAAATAGAGCTATACTTTGATTTATCATGGAGCTTGTACAGTCGGATAAAATGAGATCCGCATATTTTGGAGGTACATCGTAATCAACTGCAAATCGCTCCCACAGCTGTGTAGCGTCGTAACAATCAATTATGGAGTCAATTGATGATATTATTTCTGCTCCAAGCGTGGATCGAATAACTTCAAATATATAGTATGCCATATTGTTTGGTTGGGCCGTTGACCTGGTATCATTAGTTTCATTATGCTTCTTATCATTACGGGAAATAGTGTGAGTTGCAATGCCAAAAATAAAGGGCGCGAGTATATCCCATGGAGTCAGGTTCTCAATTTTGTAATATGAAACAGTGGAACTACCAATATGGGTACAATTTTTAAGGTTTAATTGAGGAAGTCCTTGTAAGGGAATCGCAGCATATAAATTATCATTGGCACTTTTATCGGTGGCACTATAATGTCCCTGATTTTTTGAAATCGATAACGATGCCGTTGTAGTATCTTCAATATATCCCAAACCAAATATTAAGCAGAAGCCAACTACTCCCTTACTGTTGGCATCATCATTGTCAAAACCAGTGGTGGGAATAAAATAAGCTGTGACTAAATCCTCCAGGATTAAACATGAAATCAGTCGAGACGTAGTAGCAAATATACCGTAACGTGTATTTTTTTCTTCTTTAGTTAAAAAGTTAATTATATCCATAGCAATTAATAACAAATCCAAGGTTTTTGTTGGTTTTCCTTGGAGATATATATAACTGTAAGTAAGAAAAAATATAAAACGATGTGAGAGAGCACTTCAAGAATTTAAAGAATGCAGATTTATTTATGTAACGAAAGCCACACGACTGGTAAGTGTAACCTTTCTGAAACTTAATTTTTGGTTACTAAGCGTTTTAATGATTAATCTATTCATATCACCTAAATAATCTTCTCTGCTCGCAGTTATCACTTTACAAAACTTCAAGTATTACGGTCCAACACCATCAACTTTAGTATATAGCATCAGCATTTTATTTGAACAGTAGATAGTAGCTAGATAGGGCTTCATTCACCCAAATCATTTGTTATAGTCATCAGCAGTAGCAACGCGGATCATTTCATTGAATCCTGAACTCTCTTGGCTAATACTAACATACTAACGTAACTACTACGCTCATTTTTTTGCCCACCCCTCTGCTCTATCTCAATATCCACTGCTTTGATATTACTGTATAGGGTCTTGATGAGAATGGTGAAGAAGTTTATATATGTGATTGAAGATTGCTTTTTACAAAATGAATATCAAAGCTGCATGCTAGCCTTTTTTTTCTTAAATATATACTTAACACTCCATTAGTTTGTGGTATCGACGAAAACGCTACAATACTGATTCTATCTTGAAAGTACAGGAAAAACTTAAAGATCTTGGTGATAGAAAAAAAAATCCCCACCATCCATTCTATAGCCTATGCAATTGATATAAATTGTTACTACTACAAAAATTCCCTGTACACACCCTTTCTCATAGATCACGAATACAAAATTCTATATCATTATCCTTCCATAATCCTAGCCAAACATGCTCCACTCACACACACAAATTTCCTCCTCATTTTTTTTCAATCTTGTACAATAGGATTCACATCACATCCTTTATTTGTCTTTAGTAACAGAAGGGATATGATTGGTAGTTGCAGTAATGATCAGTATTCGTTGCATGATGATACCAATTTCAACTGATGATGTGGGTAATATAGGGTGCGATGTATCGGCGGGTGGGTGGGGAGGATGCACGTATATATGTTTTTTATTATTTTTGTCATTTTATTATTAAAGGCTTATTGACCATTATAAAAGTTACCAGTCATATTTGCTGGTGGTTGACCTGGTTGTGATGCTGGAGGTTGTTGCTGTTGTTGCATATAAAGTTGTGATGGTTGTTGCTGATCTTGCGGTTGTTGTGATTGTTTTGAGTCTGCTGAAACTTCTTCTTCTTTTTCCTTTGTCGATGAGGTGGCTCGTTCCAACTTGGTTGTCTATTTCATTCCAAATTCAAATTCATGATCAATCAGTACCATTAATCTCTCTTTTTTTTCGGTAATAGGGGATTAAGCTTTTTTTTTGTATTCCTTTTTACCTCTCGATATTTAGCAAGGTATATTTTGAGTGCTTCTGCGTAGTTTTCAAAACCTAATGATTGCATTGCCCACAAAATATCTTCTCCATTAATAGTCTTTCGTTTTTCTTGTAAACAACGATCGCTTGCTGTAAAAACCCATAATCGGTTAAGGATTCAAAAAAAAAAATAGATCACAATTCGGTCCTTCTGTTCTCTCTTTCTCTCTTTCCCCTCCCTTCCTGTTTCAACACATTTATAAAAAGGATATTCGCTAGTAATGAATGAAATAAATTCAGAAACACATTCTTGAACACATTCTTTTGCTTCCTTTGCAATTTTTGCGTTTTCAGGTAATGACTTTTTCATGATGCGTGCAACACTATAAAAAAGATATGACCATATTATTATTAGTATTATTCTCAATCATGATATAGACTATAAATTAAACAAATAGAGTGCGTATTGATATATACTTTGCAATGGGAAGATAACGATCTTGCTCCTTAAGATCGAGATCACCTTCATCGCCTGATTGATTTCCGGTTGCCGACATTTTATATTATTTTATGCTGAATATGCAAGAGTTCGAATTGGATAGCAAAGCGATGCTCATATTCCTTTTCCTTTATTCTCGGCCACTAAAATTTCATTGTTGAGTGACTGGCAAAGTTCTGCCGACAATTTGACGAAGTTCCTAATTTGAGTTTTCACGCTTAAATTTATGACACCATATTCACGTCAAAGCTCCCTATAGAAATATTTTCATGAGCGACTTTAATATGCGCTTATATAGGGATACAATGGCAGGCATATGCATCGTTTTAAACCCATATAAGTCTTATTATATCACTGCCTCGATAGGTTATTTAAAACCCAATTTCATTACTACCAACATTCCTAACTCACTCAAACACACCAAGGATGAATGGATAACTAACGCTAAAATAATCGCGTTTCTTTCTGATCCAAAAAAAAACGAAGGATAATAATATCAATAAGGATGGCTGTATTAAAAATGCATATAAAGAAGGAACATCATCGGAATATTAACTGAAACTCTCATGCTCTTTTATTATTAGAACCCTCCTCAATAATATGAAACCGTTTTTTTTTTTTTTTTTTTTGTAACTAATAACAATGAATTATTTAACTTTTTTTTGTCTTAGATAGTTATGAATTGTTCAGTATTCAATGTTGGAAGAAAAACTTTCTGGGTTGGATAACTTTTTTCTTCAAATTGAACATCCACGACGGTTAATGACCGTCAGTAGTTTATGGATGTTCAACGAACGACTTGATTCTTATCTGGTTTATAACGCAATCGAAAAACTATGTGATCATTTTCCACGATATACAACAGTACCAGCAAATGGTTCAGCTATTGAGACGCCTATCTGGAGCACTCCGATCGGATGGAAACCCCACATGAATATAGAACATTATCGACTTGAAACACCAAGTAATGAAGCTTTACAAGAATATATTTCAGATATGGTAAAAGAAAAGTATAAGGATATTTATTGCTGTATGAATCAATATTTTGACTCTATATATTCATGACACACAGCAATCCCGTCCTTTTGATTATTCGAAACCGTTATGGGAATTACATGCTATTTCGGGGCTACCAGAAGAACGGTGTGCATTTCTTTGGAAAGCGCATCATTGTTTAGCAGATGGATTGGGATTTATATCAAGCTTATTAGAAATTACCACTACCTCGCCGTGTAATAAAAATAACGACAAAAATAATGACAAGCGGCCTTCATTGATCAATAGAAAATCTTCATCAGTTCGTCTATCGTCACCAGCACGTCGTCCATCACGCCCAACTCGAAGAAGATCCACTCGTTCTCAACGCGTTACTATGAATAATTACAATAAAAGGCAGCAACATCTTCGACCTCTGTTGTTGAATGATATCCCTGATCAAATTTATTTCCTGTTCCCTGCATGGCTTCAATGGTTCACTACTTGGTGCGTTATTTGGGCAAATCGAATTTATGTTCTATGGATTGTATTATGGCATGATCTGTGGGTCATTTTGCTATGCATTTTACCGGAAAGATTATCATCTCATCGCCGTGATATATTTTATACTGGTCTTCAATCTTTTCAGAAACAAGTAGCATGGTCAGATACTATTCGTCTCAAAGATGTGCGTACTGTACGACGTGCCCTAAGAAGTACTGTGAATGATATAATGGTGTTGGTGGTAACACGTTGCATCAAGAATTATTTAGAAGAAGTGGGCATGCGGCATGATGATTTTGTGCGATTATTTGTTCCAATTTCACAAAGGGATATGGATGATCAAAGGTAAAAATAAAACTTTTTTTAAAAAAACTTAACATATTACTATAATGGAAAAAAAATTCATACCACCTTGGTTACATGATTGATATCTGATACATCGTCTTCTGGATTATTTTTTTTGTCCCATAATCACATTTCAACAACATTTGTGTATATACAAAATACCACTGGAACTCTATGGAAGCTTTCAAAACGTTATCAGTGGAATCTGGGGCTGGTTTTCTATGAAGGATCTCAGCACCCATGAATTATTAGCCCAAGTTAGAGCCGAAATGCAAGCCGTCAAAATATCTCGTATTCCTCGGTTCATGTATAAAATTGCTGTACAAGGGATTCTTGAACACTTTCCAGGTGTATTAACCGCTATGTTACCTACTGTGAACAGAATGGTCAATATTCCTCATGGCGTTTTTACCAATTTACCTGGTCCTGCAGAATTGGTGGAATTTGGTGGGAAACCCATTCAGAGCATTTATGTGTTACCACCGCAGAATGGTAAAGGGAGTCTTGCCATTGGTTTAGTCTCTTATTGTGATCAAGTCAATATTACGGTGATGGCAGATTCACATCCAAATTATCCTCATATTGCACAAGGCATTTGTTCTCGATTTGCACCAGAATTTAATTTTTTGCTTCGAGAAGTGAATATGAACACAAGTCGTAAATAAACAATAATAATAATGATAGTAGCAATTAATCTATCTTTTTTTACTCATAAAAGATTTAAATATATAATGTATTTATATCATCTTTTTTATTTTTACTATTTGTATATGTATATTTATACATGCATGATAAATGATATGCGTCTTTTTTAGATAATATGTATATTATAAATATATAAAAAAAAAAAGAACAATGTGTTTTATATATGAATGCTATTTATGGTATATAGTAAGATAGTAGTATGAAGAGAATGAAAATAACTCATCAAGAAGAATTATGTATAAGTGATATGTTCTTTTTTTTTGTTGGTTAGTATGTTTTTATCATCTTCAGCAATCATGTAATTTTGATGCAAACCAATGGTCAAGTCCTGCGTAACATTTGGTATCACAACGACGTAGCAAGGATGCTGGGGGTGAGCAAAATGATGGATTTTTTTTTACTGTTGACGGTGTCGTTTCACTACTATTATTTGATTTAACTGAAACTAGAACGAATCTCGTCATTGGCAACAGGTCTTCTTTTCTTGTTGGAATGTTATCATTTATTGTTGTTGTGGTTGGTATATTGGTATTAGTAAAAGCTGTCGAAGTTGTTGTTGTTATAGTATTATTTGTCGGCGTGAGCAACGGGTCAAAATAATCATCATCACTACTTGAGCAACAACTGCTATTATAATCTTCTTTCTCTTCTTCTTCACCTTCAATCATTATATCATCATGTTTGCTGGATGATTCTAATAATAGGATGGATGAATATAAAGATTCAACAGTAGGTCCATTATCACTAGAGGGAATAGTATCATCATAGCCGATATAAAATTTGCTTTTTCTCTTGCGCCGATGTAATGACTGCTTGCTATGATAACGATCGTTGACTCGTTTGTTACTGTTATGGTAGTGTATTTTATTTGAAAAGGTAGACGTGACAGCAGAACAAGAAGAATTCCTTTTTTGTGTAAAATATTCTTCATCATTATCATCTTCTTCCTTGAATACATTCGCGGTATGCTTCCACTGTCGTTGATTGTTGCCATGCTGATTGGTAAAGATGCTTCGCTCCTTGAAACTAATGGGGTGTCCACTATTACCTTTTGTTACAAAACTATCTTCGGTCGTCATGATTGTTATTTGTTATTGAGTAAGAATATATAAATATATATAATTACGGAAAAGCGGTTGTAATTATGATAGATAGGGGGGAAATGAGAAAGAAAAGGAGAAAGAGAGAGATTGTAATTATAAAATAACCAAATCCACGGTTTTCATAATTATATAATATAATTGTAATCTAATAGAACTAAATATGATACTGTCTATCATCAATTAAAAAAAAGCAATGTACACATGATCGTTACAGGATCCAGACAACCACCATGAACTGGATTTTATATAATAACTCGGAGTATCGTATATAAAATCCTTCTATTACCATGGGCGCTCAAATGTACTAGAAAGAAAATAACAATAACAACAACAAAAAGATTCTATTTTTTTATGCTTCAGTTGGGGAACCCCAACAATACTTCTCTATTTTGGTAACAAATTCTACTAAAAGAAGGAAGAATTGCCCAGCGCTAATATCTCATCCAAAAAACTCGATTAACTAAAGCTTTCTCGGTTAAAGTTTTTCTTATCGATCATGAATATTAGTATCTAAACCACTATTACTACAATACCCTAAATCAACCATATTTTTTTCGGAATAAGTTAATCATCCATCACAATGTCTACATCATACTGCTGGTAAAGGATGATGTTGATATAAAAATATCATTCAACAATGATTAATTGGTGGTTGTTTTTGAAAAAAAATTATTGGTATATTATCGTCATCAGCATCATTACACCTATATATAACTTATTCTAACCAGTTCTATGGTAAACTATTGCACTCGCTCTTTGCGAGCATATAATAAATTTTTATATAATTCATCAATCACAGTTACTTGACAGGTAAACATATTCAATCTATGAATTCTTACCAATATCATATTATCAAAACCCACGATTCATTTTGATTTACTATACCGCTACTTTTTCATAGAGAGTTACTTCTTATCCTTTTTCTCTTATCTTACACAAAGAACATATTGGTTAACATTGATTCCATTTTGTACGTCACACAAGGAAAAAAGGAGATTGTGGGAAATATTGCTAAATCGTTGCGGATCAGCATTAAAATAAGGAATTTTTGAAACTAAAAAACATGAGCATTGTAATATAAATATTGCTTATTATTTATACGGCTCGAGACCTCATCATCCCTGTTAATCTTTTCATGTCAACAATAAGTAATTAACCTTTTCAAGGCATGTATGTTTCCTATTATGTCTTATGAGGAATTATATTTTTTTATGTAATGAATTTAAGCGTGTATTAATGATGATAAGCTTTTTCTCTTTTTAAAAAATAAATAAAACAATTAGCAGTAATGAATTGGGAGAAAGTGAAAAGATCGTGAGAGACGTGTCGGTCGTGAATTAATAAGCTGGGGAAAACAACAATAAGTGAGGTGAATAATAATAATAATAATAAAAAGAAAACATGAAAAAGTGCTGAGTGTATAAAAAAAATGTATAAGTTTTTGATTGTGTAAAAAAAAAAGAGGAATAAGCAGGAAAAAGATATATGTTACAAAAAAAAAGTTGTGTGCGAGGTGTAAATACGAGTTAGAGGATAGAGGGAAAACTGTGATGCTAAGTAGTGATATTGGCTGTTCATTTGAACCTTGTTTGTTTTTAAATGATTTAAAGTTGATGTGATCATGAATAAGTGAAATTAAAACCACTCTTCCATGGGTACAACTTCACAATCTCCTTCTTTATTATATTCGAAAACGCCCGTTTCAACTTGAGCACCAGCAGCAGCTGTCTTGAGATACAGGTCACCATAACCACCAATCAAATAATCCATTCGCGATAAAATAGTCCAATCCATAATAGATCGTGCATAAATGAGTTTGACACGTTGCTCATCAGATGGATCTACTGGACCTGCTTCATCCATGGTAGAGGCAGGTGTAAATTCGTAAGATTCAGATACAGCATGAATGATGGTAGGACGTTCTTTTTGACTACGTGCTTGAATTGATTTTTGGAGCGCTTGGATAATATCTTGAGAAGGTGCTGATAAAAAGACATGGCATTCTTTACCCATAACTTGCGCGCTACGACACACAGTGGCTGCTCTTGAAGCAACACAATCCATTTCTTCTTGCGTACTATCCGATGTCATATGGATTCCAATACGCATCCATCGATTCCATATACTTTCATTGGGAGTAGGTTTCTTTTGAATTGGATCTCTGTACATTTCCCCACCCATCAAGTCAAGATAAGGTCCCAAATGGCCTGCAAGCCAATGACTTGGTTTTCTGAACAAAATTTGATGAACAATATAGAATATTTCAGGAGGCGTCAAATGTTGCAATTGGTACTTGTCACGATATCGCCACACGGATGGATTGTTCAACAAGGCCTTCCAATTCTCCCATTGACCACATCGTAAAATCTTGACATTATCCGATCGATACTGGGTCATGAAATCGGTCGTTTCAAGTTCTTTGGCTGACATTTTATCCAAATCCAAAATAGAAGAAGGATCTTCCTTTTCTGCCTTGTCAAGATAAAAATTGACTTGACCTTCATTCAAACTCATGTAACCCAATGTCATTTCGTAATACCAATCAAACTTGGTAGGTGCATCCATGTCAATACCAAATGCCGCACCATCCCAGACCAAGGCAAATAAGTAAGCTGTCGTCATGCTTAACAATCGTTCTTCAAAAGTACCGCATGCATTGGCTTTTCTACAACTATACAAGACAAGTAATGGAGGTGTATCAAAATCGGGTGTTCGATTGGCTACATAACCACTTTGAATATGAGCTAGGACAGATGTCAAGAGTGTACTATTCGATCGTCGATAGGGGTTTTTACGTTGAATAATAATGTCAGTATTGGGTCGTTGAGATTTGGATCGTGCAATGGAATTTAAGGATGAAAAAGATAAATAAAGAAAAAAGATAAAGATGATGGTAAATACCCATCCCTTTGACCTCATCTTTTTTTTTTATGTTAAATATTTTTATAGAGAGAAAGGAAAAGAATTCAAGTTGTTCTGGACAGAAAAAAAAGCAAACTAAATTCAACTCCTTGATCCAGCACCGCTAAAGGTAAAGTGTGTGACCGCACGCGCTCAACGAAGATTTGAATTTATATTATATTCTATCGAAAAGAAGGTAGTACGAAATTTACTATTTAGTCTCCTTTGATGATAGAATTTGAAAAAGTTATCCAGTTTCTTTAAACCACACATATAGAATGCGGGGATACTTTCAATTTACCAGAGTTGGAAAGTTAAAGAAGCCAAAACAACTTTATTTTTTTTTTTTTTTTGAAATATCGTCTGTATGAACGAAAAGTAGACCTAGTGATGATTATATATATCGTCCTACTTTTTACTACGCACTTAATATATCCTATCACTATTCCTATTTTGTAAATAGGCATGTTTGATATAACTTGTTTATTTCCAAGCTATACCATTATTAGACACACGTTACCTTGTCAAAAAAAAAAGGTAGAATAAACACTCACTATATTTCTCCTCCTTTTAATTAGATTATAACAAATTTACAATAATGGCTGGGAAGAAGAGAAGAGGGGGGCATGGATACCTAAAATAAAAGAGAAGTGCAGTGGGTAATAAAGAGGTTTTTATATGTATATAAAATATAGGACTATTGGTAAAAGGAAATAATAATAATACAAGTAAATATAAACAACATTGAAGAAGATGAAGAGATATAGGTCGTCAATTGTCATGATATGGGAGAGCACTTTTTTTTTATCAATCTGCCATCATTGAACAACATGCTTGCCAGATGAAACAACACATGATGGTTTGTATACTATAACAGTAATAAAAATTAGCACATTATTTGTGATATTAACAGATAGTAATAGATCACTAGGTATTTATTTAGTGAACCTACCAAGCACAACAACAATCTTCTGCAGGATCATTTTGATGACCTTGTTGTTGAACTACTACAGTTTGTGGTGGAGGACTTTTTATATAGAAATAATACATATTTACGTCAGTAAACTATTTCAAGTTAGGTGCCTATTTTTTTTATATAAATTTTTAAAACACCATTTTGATTTTCTTACGCTGGTTGATAATAAGGTTGTTGTTGTTGAGGATAGTAACTTTGTGGAGCAGGCGGTGGTGCATATTGAGCATTACCAGGTGGAGGTGGATAAGAATATTGTGGTTGTGACATCTTCAATGGATGGATATATAAAATAAAATAACCGACGAACAACAAAAAGAAAAAGAACCAAAAAAAAAAAAAGCTTAAATAACTAACATGAGCTTCTCCTCTTCTTCGTGTTTTGAAAAAAAAAACGTACGTATTGCCAAGACTTAATTGAAAAAAAAATTTCTACCATTTATCCAACATTTTCCAGGGAAATTACATTTATCCAAACCTTCCCTCTCATTCGGCCCGATGTTCCCGATCTTTAAATGGTTTTTTTTTTTTCGGAGCCATGTCCTTTCCCTCTCTTTCTCTCTTTCTCTCTTTATTCCTTTTTCTCTCCGCATCTTGGCATTTCAAAATGGTTCGATATAGCAATTTGTAATTTAAATAGGCAATCCATGTTTCTAATACACGTTCTTCATCTTATTTGATGAATAACAATATATTATATTTCATTTTATGTGTTACTAACTTATTGATAAAGATAATATGTAAGATACAAGGACATGGTTAATGTGAAAGGAACTAAAGTCCAATATATAGAAATCAAAAAAAAAGTTCGAATATATACAAGGGAATGGATGAGTTTCGGATTGTTTGTATATTTAATTGAGAACAAGAACTATCTATATTATCGTTCCAAGGTCACTATTGATCTAGAAGGACCAATTGCTACTACCTTGACTTTTGCCAACTTTTTTCACCATGAATACATACTTTAAATAACGGATAATGTTGATATAGAATAATTAGAATGATAAGAACAATAAAAAAGATAACAATAGTATTATTAACCGAAAAATCATCTCGGGTGTAACAGAATAATATACAGAATAGGAACCATATGTTGTACAACATGAACATGCAAAACAATGAATCACTTTTTTGCAATTGCTATTCAAAGTAAAAAGTTGACGGTGAAAAAAAAACCATTTTTCGTGTCATTCTTGGAAATTGGAGTAAGAAATTGCCAAAATGAAACAGGGAAGGGAAAATGGTTAATTCGAAAAAGTGATAAATCATTCAACATATTAACCAATATACAGCTGTACACTTGAGAACACCAAAAAAAATGGCGCTGTACAAGTTTTGTTAAATACCCAATGAACATCTTGAAACCTGTAATTTATGTATTCATTTTATACGTATTGCATGGGGCGTTATTATGCTATAAGGTATTATTCTTATTAGATATTATTACAGAGTTTTCCTATAATGACAAAAACCAACTAATAATCTTTCTCTTATTATTCCTTATATACTCTTTGCTTTGTATAATACAATAACTGGTATGTATGACTAGTTTATTATAAATCTACTTATTATGCATTACGGAGCTATCATATCCAAAGGGTTGGAATGTCAGGTACATATTATGTTCCCTCTTTTTTTCTTTACACTATAATCATTATACCACATAAGTATTTTTCCTATTTTTTTTATTCAATTTCTATCAAACACTGCACAGGGCATGAGCATCAATGATCTGCTTGCTAAGTTGGATAATGCACAATTTGAGCGTTTTTGAATCCCTATTATGCTTTACAGTAACTTATATACCCTGTCCTATATTGTCTTTTCTTTTCATCCGATGATTGCTCTTGCCCTCTTTACTGCTTTCCTTTTAGATCCTTTACTGTCCAAGAGTCATTCTATTTGATGTAACCAATTTTAGAGAAACTAAAAGTTTCTCATAAAACAATACATATAGATTTCAATGTGGTGAACTATCTACCGTTTTTATTGAATTCCAGAATTTAATAAACTACTCATATAAGTCATTATATGACCGCACGCATCAACCATGCAATACTCCTTTTCACAAAGGTGAGCTGTGGTATATTATTGTAAACTATATAACAAGATGATTTGTTTAGATTAAAAAAAAAGACTCTAATATACAACATACACAATCAGAACAACAAAAAAATAGTACCATGAAATTGATGTGTTTGTATTTGCTGACAAATAAAAAAGATTCTTTTAGAGAAGATCCTTTCGTGATTGATGTAATATGTGTAAACACAAACTCTAATATAATCTTCATCACAGTACATGGAAAGAATTTGCACCAAAATAGGAAGAATAGAATGTGTTGTTGTTCTTTCTTGTGTAGCAAACTTTTTTTCTACTAATTTAGTTTCTCTATGACGCGAATAATACCACCAGAGTTTATAACAGTATTATATCATTAGCGAATTGCCGCCTAATAAATTATTTTTGTTCTGGTGGTGGTCGGTATTTATATAAATATTTATCAAAAGTAACGATCGTTCTCCGTCTGTTGTTTGATCCGTATATAAAAATAGAGTTGATCACTTACAAAGTCGTCCCC
This sequence comes from Phascolomyces articulosus, assembly GCA_025677815.1. NCBI lineage: Eukaryota > Fungi > Mucoromycota > Mucoromycetes > Mucorales > Lichtheimiaceae > Phascolomyces > Phascolomyces articulosus. The sequence continues at coordinate 366,523 of JAIXMP010000003.1, read as the reverse complement.
CTTATATCACTGTCTTGGATTATGCCGTAGTAACAAAAAAACACACACACACACATTAACTTACAACAAATAAATATATCTTGTTGCTGTTATATATTTATACTCCTGATGCTTATTTGTTAAGATTATCGCCGCAAGCATAAAAGGTGCAAAAACGCCAATCTTTTTTTTTTTAAAAAAAAAGTATCTACCATCAGAAGATGGTACAGAAATTAAGTCACCTTGTTAATAGCAGGAAATAAAAAATAATATATGTCATTTTATGGAGTAAGAGAATTATAAACCTTGGGAAAATCTACGGGTAGCAACGTTTCCTGACAATGAAGAAGAATTGTCTGTAATATGAAAATGTCACAAGAACGACAATACTTCATTTCCCCGGTGCATACTTTTTATTATTCAAGAATTGAAAAAAAGGGTCGATCAATTAATATCAATCTTTCTTTTCATGATTATCGATGATTGGAATTTCTAGTCACTGTTGAGCACCATCGACGTTGTCGTCTATATAGATACTTCTATATATATATTTATTTATGAACTCGAGCACTACTACATACCCCCCACACCCTCCCTATTTTACGTGTTCTAAATTGAGAAATAAATAAACTTAGTTAGACGACATTAACTATATCAATGATGTTGTTATTGTTTATGTAAATAGTTGGAAAACTTTAGTTAGATTGATATTTTACCAATGCTACATAATGTCTATCGCATAAAGTTTATTTTTTATGCATGCATTTGCATGAGATATTATAATGCCCCCACTTATATGCAATGGATCTCAAAATTCAATGACCGGGAAAAAAATGCCATTTTACCGATAGTATAAATAGTGAATTACGGGTTATTCTGTTTTATATATATATATATATGCCACTGTGAATATTATTAAACATTAAAAAAAAGGGGAATTCTCACATAGCATTATTTTATCTTTGAGGAGAAAAAAAAACAAATACGTGATTTTTGTATTACTTTCCAAAAGATAATAATTATTCATTATATTCAATTAAGAAGACAAAAAAACTTTATTATTATTATAAATAATGCTGACGATCTATCTATCTACACGACAATCAGGGAATATATAAATTGACATGTTGCCCATTATTATTATTGTCACGAGGATAGATATTATATTAGAATGGTACAATATGATAAAAGAATTTTAGCTAGAAATAGTAACGATTATAAACAAAAAAAAGCTTCTGAATTTATGAAATTCTGAGAATAATTTATTTAGAGATAATAAATAACCCAAGATTTATCGTCAAAGCCGAATTTTTGGGATGACGTTTTGTTTCTTTGTTTATAAAAATAAATGGAATTTCGTACCACCGTGCACTGTTTGAATAATACAAGCACACTTTTTACCCAGAATCTTGGATGATGGTTTCACAGGCTTTTTTTTTTGTTATTATTATTACTATTGTTATTGAATAAAGTCTTTTCCTTCTATAAAAGATTCCAATCGAGATAATTTTACTTTTAACCAAAAAATCAAGACTCTTTTTTCTCTCCAACTATTAGATTAATAATATATATTGTTCACTACTCAAAATAGGTTTATGACAAATAATACCACATTATTATTATTATTATTATTTACATATAAACAATAAAAAAAAAGTGACAGAAACTCGTTTATCCAAAGATCGTTTTGATACCCGAAAATCAAAAAAAAAAAACTCAAAATTCATGCCGTCGTCTTTTTAAAAAAAAAAGCAATTTCTCTTTGTGAAACGTGAAATAAAAAAAGAGACCACTTTTTTGGGTAACTAAATCAGGTTTTTTTTTTTTTTTTATATTTCTGAAACGAAGGATAAACCTTTTTTTATTGTTCGTTCATTGAATGTCAAGATTAGGTTCCCGAACTTTAAAAAAAAACTAGATGAATTTCGATTCTCTTCCAACTACTTCTGTTACTATGATAACCTATTTGTATAATGACGGGTAAATACAATTCCTTTAATAAAATAATATACCTATCCTGAGTTATTCACTTTATTAGGTAATTCTCTTCCTTTTATTACACTATTCAAATAATAAAAAATAAATGTTCTTACTGGAGGGGAGGGAGAGGGAGGAGAGGAAAGAAAGAAAGTGTTTATACCATTTTCGTTTGTGTGTGAGAGTAAAAGAATTCTAATAAGTAATAGTGCAACCTTCGTGTTATTGTTATTGTTGTTGTTGTTATTATAGGAATCACATAGTTATAGTATATAATAAGAAGCATCATTATCATCATGGTAAATAATAATAATGATATTAAGGATGAATGAACAATTCACATAAATCTATTGCATGAATTGATGAGTAATATTACTAAAAAGGTATATCTTGATTTTACCACTATGTATAACCAATAATAAATGGAATGAAAGAATTCTCTTTCCTTTTATTGTACAGTCGTATCCCAAATTAGTGGTCTTTTTGTGTACAATCCATGTCTATTCTAGAATACACCTTAAAACTATTTTTCAATGAATGTATTGATCTGAGTACTATCAAAGAGGTATTTAAAAAAAAACGTAGTCAACATGAATAGAATAAAAAAAGAACACTATTATATATTCCAATAGAACAACAATATAAAAAAGAAATAAGAGAAAATGAAGAAAAAATACACTTCTTTGGTTCGTTTCATTTTCATCATCATCAAATATAAAATAACTTTCAACTTGGCATTTCCTCTTCTCCGCCTGTGCATCATCGTGCGCGGTACTATCTTATAGTTGTATATACTATCTATATTTTTCATAATCACACACACACACACAAAATATATATTGATCTAGCGTAAAAGGTCTGTCGTTTTGATTTGTATGTTTTTTTTTCTCTATTATAAAAAAAAGGAAAATAATTCGTAACTAAAATTTCTTTTTTGATGTGAAACTAAAAAAGAACGTTTTTTTTTTATTTTTTTGGTTCTCTCTCTCCCCTCCCCCCAAAAAAAAAATAAATAAAATAAAATAAAATAATAATAAAAAATGACAACCCAACAATTATCTCCCCCCAGGTTGATTCTTCCTAATATATCTAATAATCCCCCCTCTTCATCTCTCTCTCTCTAGCCAGACCAAGCACCAGCATCTTTTTCATAAACCTTATACATAGTTTATCTTTTTTATTTTTTATTTTTTTTTATTTTTGAGCGGAGCTCTGATCCGAAAAACTGGTATGTGGTAGGTTGCATTTTGAATGGATGTGTTTGTATGTTTAGTTTTTGTGTTATAAGTGATTTAATAGAATAGGATTGGGGGCGAAATAACATCATAATCAATAATCAATAATAATAAAAAACAGCCCTAACACAGTTCCATCATCAAATAATAGACACAACCACGACAACAACATACACAAATACACCTTTTTTATTCTTTTCTTCTTTTTTTTTTTCTTCTTCTTCTTTTTCTTCTTTTCTTTTATATTTTTTTTTCTTTCTCATTTCTCATTTCGAAATCTCTTTTTTTATTTTTTTGAAATCTTTTATTGATCGTTAGATATTTTAATTTCTACTTCTTGTTTTATATTACACGATATTACAATAAGCATAATAAGACTATTCACTCCCTGACCTCCTTATTCTTTTCTTTTTCTTCTTTGTTCTTTTAGTGAAAAAGATTTAACCTTTTTTTTAATATCTTATTCATCCATCAATTTGAAACGAAAAAACGATCAACAACTCCCATCCATTCTATCGTCATATATATCTATATATCTATATAAAAGGAATCCGTTTTAAACATCTGGTCTTTCTCTCTCTCTCACTTTCCTTTCATTGGGAAAAGAGTTATCTATCTATCTATAAAAAAAAACCATGAATGTTTCTGTACCGCCACCTTTAGGACTTGGACGACCTAGTAGACAAAGCATTCAATATCGTTTAGGTAATTTTCATTCCATTTTTCTTTCTTTCTTTTATTTCATCTCGTCATAGGAAAAAAAAAGCATCATCATTATCATACACACAAAAAAAAAAAAGGTACCCTTTTTTTTGAAAAACCTGTCATTATATAATCGAACAGAAAAAAAATAATATTTGAAACTTATCCAATTAGTGGTTGTTCAACATCCTACAAGAGCTCGATGTTGTGGATTTGGTGAAAAAGATAAACGACCTATCAATCCTCCACCGATTCTTCAACTTTATATCACTCATCCAGATGGTTCTTTGACACCTGTCAGGTATATAAATAGAGTAACAAGGGGGATGAGTCGAGTAAAACGGAGAATAGGGTAAAAAAAAAAAACTAATATATATCTCTCTCTATCTATATATATATAGTGAAACGGATAATGTTTCACACTTGATTGTTCAATGCGATTTATTCTCTGGTGACAGAAAGGAGAATCGTAATATTGTATATAATCCAGCGTCCATTAATCCAGCCTATCCTAATAGTAATGCTGCTGTCATGTCATTTCAAGACCCAAAACCTATTCGTAACTTTTTAGGTACATTGGTTTCGAATGCTCATCAACTCATGGATCTTCACGATCGAATGGGAATCTTTTTCATTTTTCATGACGTTTCTGTTCGAACCGAAGGTAACTTTTGTCTCCGCTTCCGATTCATTGACTTATCAGCCGGGTAAGTTATATTTAATATACCTGTTTTTTTTTCTTCTTCTTCTTTTCATTTTGTTCATTATTTGATTCTAGATACATTTCTTATGTAATAAGGATATAAGGATATAAGGATAAAGAAAGAAAAAGGTACTTATATCACATTTTTCCAATGATTATTATTATTAGAGAACCATTGACCATGAGTACACGAGTATTACATGAAGTTTATTCCAATCCATTCTCTGTCTATTCAGCAAAGAACTTTCCAGGAATGACAGGTGGGTAACTGATTTAATAATGCAAATTTAAAAGAAAGCATGGTAATTGATGGTTGATCGAATTAGGTACGACACCCTTATCACTTTGTTTTTCGAAACAAGGGATTAAAATATCTGTTCGTAAGGGTCCAGGAACAAAACGAACATCTGATACTATTTATGGCGAATCCTCATCTTCTTCTTCACCTATACCAACTACGGTCAATACAATGACAAATAATACGATCTCCACGCATACGATTGCATCCTCTTCATCCTCGGCTACAACATTATTTGCCATTGGTTCAAAGGCATCCTCTTCATCTTCATCATCGACTTCATTACAACATCATGATCAAGTATACCATCATTCATCGTCATCACAATCATTGCAATTACAACAAGAGCAACACTCTTCTTCAATGGATAAATATCATCAAAGAAGTGTTAATGCATTAACAACGTTTGTATATTCAGGGACACAAAGAACGAGCGGCAAAGAAAGGGGTACAGGAGATAACCCTATTATCCACCACTACAGTAACAACAAAGACGATGATAACCCAAAGAATCGAATGGAGGAGATCAAGGAGACAACGATGACAATTGAATCCCGGAGTCAGGAAGCAATACAGCCAACAGTTTCTTCTTTATCTTTCATGATCGATGATGTTTCTTCGTCTTCTACAAATCATAGTGTTCCACCTAGAGTAGAAACTTCATTATCATCTTCTAGTTTTCCTGTCCCTCCTCATTCTCACTCTTCTTTTCATACAACAACGACGACTACTCCCACAACATCAACAGCTACACCTATACAATATACAAAAATACATATTTCATCAGTACTGGCATCCGATAATGACGATGATGACGATGATGAAAATAATACTAGGTCAGGAAGGTCACGACATTATCCATGGTAAAAAAAAAAAAAAAAAAATTAATCTACAATATATAATGACGATGATGGAATCTTCCACGCGAGCAGAAAAAAAAATACTTATAAGAAATAATGCATACTTTATATCTATACGCCTACCTCCTCCTCTCTTTCTTGATATTCTTCTACTTCTTGTTCTTATCCCCCCCTTCCTTCATTCACTTTCACTCTCATTCTCTCCTTAGATCCCTTTCTTTATTATTATCATTATTATTATTATATCCATCGTTCTTTCTCTTTTTTTTTTGGTCTCCTTAGATTTTCAGAAAGTTTCTTGGGCTGATTTCTGTTGTTTTATTATTATCATTACTTTATTTCATTTTATTTCTTATATTACTGCAGATAATTCTTTTTTTTTGTATATAACACACACACACACACACACACACACATCCCACATCCTTCCTCTTCTTCTTATTATTATAACTAACTATTGTTGTAGATACTTACTACTATACACACAAAAATATTCCATACTTTATAGAAAGAACAATCACCGAAAAAAAAAAGTACACACACACACACACACATACGACATATACACATATTTCCCGGGTTCCCCACGTACAACATTCAACATATCCAATCATATACATTGAAGCATATTAAAAAAAAGGACTTTTTTTTCATCATCCAACATCGTCATCATCATTAAGCATCTAATAAAATGGTTCATATATTATCTAATACTTTATATAACATGATTCCCCGTTGTTTCTTTGTTCTCCTACTTGATAATGATTCTATATATCTATTATTTAAGGCTCACTAACAAAAGATAGAGAGAACTAGACTCCTTTTTTTTGTCACTCAGCTAAATATGCAACTGAAGATGAAAGTCATATATAATAAAGTAATCTATCTAAAATATCCGCATTATAAAAATAATCACCTATTTTTTTTTCGAATATGAGGTTAAACAACAAAATAACTACCGCCCCTGATTTGTAAAAGGGGTGCAGAAATTCTTAACTTATGCCTGATTGAATTGAACTGACTTATCAATTCGCTGCTGATTTGATTTGATTTATAACAACATGCATATTCAATAACAACTCTTTTCTCTTTCTTCTTTCTTCTTTCTTCTTCTTGTTATTTTAACTTGTATCATCCTAATACATTCATCCTAATATATTATTATATATTATTTCCCCCCTTTTATATATATATATATATATATATTCTATTACGACGTGAAATCAAACGAACTTGTATTGATTTCTTATATTATTATACCCGCAAATAATAATAAAAAATACCGAGGGTAAAATGATGGTTACACTAAGGTGGTACGAAAAACGTGAATTGAATTTCTGATCCTTTTCATATATTTATTTATTATATAGGGTTACTCTCTCTTTGCAACAGTCAAATAATAATAATAATAATAACTAGTAATAATAATAATAATAGTAATAGTAAGCAGTAGTAGCTAGAGCAGTAATACATCCCATCCATTCATCAGCCTCAGAGAACTTTAATATATATATTTTATCACTTATTACTCTCTCCTCCCAACTTTACTCGAACCCGATCCCCATTTTTTTTATATTAGTTTCTCTTCACTCTCCCCCCCCTCCCTTACCTTATATTACCCGTGTTTTTATTATATATTATTTGTTTTTTTTTTAGTTTAGTTGCATATATCATCCTCTTTTTATTCTCTTTTTTTTTTCTTTTTCTTTTCTTCTTTATTTTTCACATAGTACAGAGGAAAAAAAAAACAAAACTTTTTTTTTTCTCTTTCTTTAATACCGCACAATGACAGTCGAGCTAGACCTTAATCATTCCACTTCATTACGACAAGACACTACCACTACCAAAAACGATAACAACAACACGAGTGCCATGAAACTTTCACCAGAAGTAGTGACAAAATTACACCAACTTCAAGATGCGAACCGACCTGTATCCATTGACGAAATTCTTCAAGCAGCTAATTTAAGTCATCTTGCTATTCCATCACCTCAAATGACACCATCGAAATCAGCTGATAATCGATCGTCATTGAATACTCAAGATGCCATTGTACCAACAAAGTCAGCTTCCATGACTTTAGCTGAACGAAGACGTATTCCCGCTTCAACAGAAAAGTTACGTTTATATGCTCAAATTACAACAACTACTACTACTACAACGGACGAACCAGAAACACCATTGTCATGTAGTTCACCTCAAGTAACAACAACAACAGAAACAGTAGATAATTTACTTGAAAGATATGAACATGAAAATAATGAATTGCCACCTGAGGTAAAATTTTAACTTTTTTTTTCTAACACGCCCAAACTCTCTTTTCTTGAGAAGAGAAATTCCCCAGGTCGCGCCCTTTTTTTTTCTCTCTTCTCTCTCTCTCCCAAAAAAAAATGCCCCGTCCATTTTATATATATATATATATATATACACCCCTTCCCTTTTCGTTTCTATTTCTCCTATCCCAATCCAAATAGCCTCTTTTTTTACACTACCTATTTTATTTTTTCAACATACTATTATCATAGCATCTATAACAAAAAAAAAAGATCCAATATTAAATAATCATCAATATTATCTATTTATTTAGGATGCCGATCTTGATCTGCTGACACACCTTGAACGACAACAAATATTACTTGTTGCAGATCCAAAATCCACATGCATTGATTCTAGTGCTTTATCAAATCAAATTGAAACCATGTTAAAGAATCAAAACGATCAGGAGTCGAACAAAAATGATGAAAATGAATTTTGGCAATACTTGACTGAAAATTATACAACGGTGGCACCTCATATGGCACGATTGTTGATCAGTCGTTTACGCCTCCATGGCATTCCTGCATCGTGGCGTTGTCTTGTTTGGCAAGCCATGGCACAATCATCTGATACTCACTTGGCATCCATGTATGACAAACTTGTTCAAGGTGATATGGGGATTTCCTCGTACGAGCGGGTGATCGATCGGGATGTGGCCCGAATGACCGACCATCATTATCGTGAAGCAATGGCTCGTCTACTTAAAGCATATAGTGTGTACGACGCACATGTCGGTTATTGTCAAGGTCTTGCTATGCTTGCTCGTCCTCTTTTGATGGTGGTAAATGTTTGATTTATTTATTTATTTATTTTTTGTTATTTTCATTTTTTTTTATAGTTTAACTCAATATGTAATTTATTTTATGATTTGATTTAGATGACTGAACAACAAGCCTTTTGTACTTTTGTCAGGTAAAAAAAAAAAAAAAAAAAAATACAAAAAACTTATTACTCCCTTCTTATTCGCCTTCATTTTGATTCTATGACGAATATATTTTCATCCCTTAAAAAAAAAAAAACTGGAACCAAACCTCCCTAAAATAGCCATCATACTCAATTTTTGTTTTTATGGAATTCCCACTCTCTATTAGATTGATGGAAACGCATGAAATGCGAGCTTTATTCATGCTTAATATGGAAGGACTCCATTTAAGATTACATCAATTCCAATCATTATTATCACAACAATGTCCTCGATTATTCCAACATTTATCGGATCATAGTATTCATGCTCCCATGTATGCTTCCCAATGGTTCTTGACATTATTTGCATCCTCCTTACCTACCGCTGTTGCTTTAAGAATGTATGACCTCGTGTTGGCTCAGGGTGCTATTCCTACCATGATGCGAGTGGCTATTGCCATTATGCAAAAACATCAAGATAGATTATTGAACATTGGTCAATTTGAACAACTCATGACCTATTTGACCAATGGTACCTTGTATGATGATGCTGATGATTTAGTCATGACGGTCTTGGATTCATTGACAGGTGTGATTACCATGACAAAATTGGACAGTATTGCCGAAACGTATCAAAAGGAAAATGAACAAGCTAAAGACCGAGCACAACAATTATTAAATATTCGATTGAATAAATCTTCCAATGGTCGACGTGCGAATAAACGTGAATCATGGTTTTCTTGGGCTAGTACCGGTTCATTACTTAACACCACTACCACCACGACAAATGATGCCACTGCCGTATCACCACCTACCTCACCACTTTCACCTACCTTGACGACAATGAGTAACAAATCTTCCTTGGATCATCAACGTAACGTTTCTTCTTTACATCAACAAATTGAAGATTTGGTTACTGCTTTATCTCAATTACAAAAAGAACATTCTCAATTGAATGAAAATGTAACAGCCATGAAGATGCATCAATTGGATTATGAAAATGAACGTAACAAGTTGAGTAAACGAAATGCTACGTTGGAAAAACGATTAAAGAAATACAAGACCAAATTAGCCAATGCAACAACAGCTTCATCCCCCTCATCAACAACGCATCATGGTTTACCCCCTCCAGCAGCCGCCACACCTCAGTCACAAAAGAGTCGAATTGAAAAATTGGAAAAAGATCAAGAATTTAAATCGTTTGTTGATTCTTTACGCATGAGCGGTGATTTCGGTGCATTGATTGCCGGTGCATTGGCTACGGACAGTGATAGCGATAGTAATCCTATCAAGAACAACAAGAAAGTCAGCACAACCAAGAATTCATCATCGACATCGACCCGTTCTTCCGTCAATACCGACCATTCTTCTTATCGTCATAGTAACAGTAGCAGTCAACAAGAAGATAGTGAGAACGATACAGTAGCTACTGCCGTTGAAGAAGTATCTACCCCTACTACTATCGTCAAGAATAATATCAAGCACACCAAGGGTGCAGTAGTAGAAGAAGAAGGTGAAACATTACATCAAGTCACTTCCGAATTAGTCGCTATCAAATTAGCCAATTTCGAAATGGGACAAAAATACGAACAAATGTGTCACAAATACCAACATATGGAAAAACAATGGCAAATTGCGCAACATGAACAAACGACCTTAACTCAACAAGTCAATGAATTCCAAGCAACGATGGAAGCCATGCAGCTTGAGAAGGAGCAATTGCTGCAGGAGCACGAGGATTTAGCCAGGGAGAATGAGGAGCTGATGGAAAAGAACATGGTAGCCAAGCGGACCTCTGCGGAGCTTCAGTTTGAAAAGATGGCCATGACCAAAGACATGGAGAAATTGGAGAAACGCGTTCAAACATTAGAAAAAGAAAAACAAGAATACTTTATGCCTCGTGGTACTTTTTCAGAAGAAGTCTTTGCTGCTCATCGTATTCTTTTTGATACCAAAAAAGAACAAGAACAAACACCATCCGTTGGATTATCACGTCGTCATACGTTGCAAGTCAATACTACCTTCAATAACAATAACAAGGAAAAAGAAGAATTCCAATCCAAATATGTTGAAAGTGATTTACGGTGTCGAGAATTGGAAAAATTATTAGCAGAAGCTAAGGTGAAAATTGCGGAATATGAAGCTTCCACGATGCCTTTATCACCACGAGCTTCGTTACAACGTTCCTCGGTTCATATGAAACGAACATCTACTGCTTCTCTTTCCATGTTGGCCAGTCGAGTTACGTCACCTACTTCGATTACCGACCCAAGTCGACGGGATTCTGCTGAAAGCTATGCTTCTTCGGTCACTTCGGCTACTTCTTCAGGAAGTACTTCTAATAATAACAAAGAGACAAATAATAATAGTAATAATAACAAACGATCTAGTATGTATGCGCGTTTGTGGAATTCTGTTGGATCTGCAGCACCTGCAGGGGCAACCGTAGTTGCTAATAATACAAGAAACTCGGTCGTTGTCAAACAACAGATTTAGATATATATATTTATATATATATTATTTATTTATTTATTTTATTCCATTTGTTATTATTGTTTTTTATATTATTATTATTATTCATATCTTCTTGTGCGAGTTCTTATCCAATTTACATCATGGATCCCAACAGAAATTTGACTATATAATTTATTTTGACTTTCATCTCCCTTTCTCATCCACTTATAAACATTACGTTTACCTAACTACTTTACCTATTATCTCTTTCTCTCTAGTTCTCGTTCTCCTTTTATATACTTCTTGTTTTTCTCCTGTTTTTCTTCTTACTATTCTACCTCACTATTTTTATATCTCTCTCTTCTATTTTATATATTATATATATTGATATAAATATATTACATTCTATAAAATAATAAAAATTTGCGTTCTGTTTCTTTTATTTGACGACACATGCTTTTATAGAATTAACAATTGAATGTGATGATGTGATTTGTATTATTAAGAAGCACTCCACATTTTCTCTAAATAATATATCAATATAAATATAGAATTCACATGCCACTCAAAATCCGGGGTTCGTACGACGGTTTAATTATTAGATGATTGAAATAAATATACGTGTGTTGAAGTTCTTTTATCCATATTTATTGTGTGTATAATTATATTTCAAACTATATAATTATAACATCAAATCATCGTTCAATGATATTATTGTAACAAGCCATCCTGTATAAATTATATAGTAAGTTTACATATGAAGTTGAATAAGGGTCGGTTGCTTAAAATTGGTCTTTCACATGGGTGTTTCACAAACAAGGACAGGTTACACCATTTCCATTTATATAAGCATTGAGATTTTCTATATAAGTCAGTCGTTTATGTGGAGCGAAAAGCTGACAAGTTCTCCACTTTTTTTCCCTTCTTTTTTTTAACAAAGTAACTCTTTTTATCACATTATGGTCCTTATTGAATCTAACAATCGCCACGCTGCTACTTCTCGTAAGGCTCTTGCCACCTTCAAGGAATTGGCTTCCTCTATGGATGGTTGGGAATTCTCTCAAGAAAAAGATGGTGTTAAGCTTTATACCAAGAATGATACTGGTTCTATTACTATTGTTCGTGGTGATATCATTCACAAGACTGGTGATAAATATACTCCTCGTGAAGTCGCTACTGTTGCTACTCAACCTGGTTGTCGTAAAATTTGTAAGCTTTTTATTTTATCATGACATATGTTCAATAGATTATGATGATGTAGCGTCACCAAACTTAACCTATTAGACTCATTCTCTTTATGATATCATATAGGGGATGAAAAGTTTGATACCTCTGAAGTCAAGGAAATGTTCACCCCTCTTGAATCTTTGTTCTGGGTAAAGCTCAAGGCACCCTGGCCCGTCAGGTAAAGAAAAATATATAAAAGAAATTACTGCTTGTTATTGATACACGATGACAATTCTATGAATAAGAGAGAGAATACAATGGCACGGTGAATTTTTTTTACTAAATATAGTACATTACACATATCATTAACTATCTCTTTTCTTTTTTATAATATACAGCCCCCGTGATTTCACTGGTATTGCTTTGCGTGACTTTGATGAAGATGTTTGTTACGTCTCCATGTCTTCTGTTGAAGATCCTGCTGTTCCACCTGTTTCCGGTTGTGTTCGTGGTAACCTTATTATCTCGGTAAATAGTGCAACCATTTTTTCATTTTTTTTTCCTTCTCCCTACAAAAAAAAAAAGAGTTGATGATCATTTATGCGATTTTTTTTTTCGTAATATTAACTTTTGATTATTTTACTTAGGGCTGGAAAGTGTACAAGGCCGAAGGTGGTATTGGTATTACTTACATTACTCAAGGTGAGTTTTTTTTTCTTCTTTCTTTAGTCATAATTAATTATCCATTTCACAATGACAACATTATCATTGAAAAAAAAAATGCAAAAGATAAGAGGAGAGTTGAATAACTTTACTCAATAATAATATACTCAACTCAATTTGTATATAGTTGATATGGCCGGTTCCATTCCTTCTTCCTTCTTAAAGTCCATTCACTTGCAAGTACCTCTGTGTGCTGGTAAGGTAGCTAACTATGTCACTAGCTATGGTTTCCCTCCTGCCACTTTGGTTGCAGAAAATGTCAACTACAAGAAGGAATCCTTTGATCATGCCAAGCGTGAATTTGTTTCTCAAGTTGAAAGTACTGGTGCTGATGCTCATGTCAAGTGGCTCATTTCTGGTCAAATGTTCCCCAATGGTGTCAAGGTGACTTTGGATGGTACTGCTTCTCAAGAAATTGTCGATGCTGAAGTGGCTGGTAAAAAGTATGTGATTGTCAAGGGTATCCAAGGTCCTGTTACTGTCAAGATCAACAAGGCTTAAATATAACACACTCCCTTTTTTATTTTTCTCTACATCTACTATCTTTTTCCTTTTCCCATCTTTTCATCCTCTATTGATTCCTTTATTATTTCATTTTTGTATTCCAAAAAACACACACACACACACATTTGATCTCCTATTTTATTTTTCTTTCCATCATTTATTCATAATGATGATGATGTATATTCTTTTTTTTTCTCGTGATGACATATATATAAAAAAAAAATTTAAACCAAAAATACGTAACAAAAAAGTAATTCTAATTTCTTTTTTTATTATTATTATTCATGTTGATATTGTTGATATTATCTAGATGATGAATGTGAATAAATTATAATTAAACCAAAAAATGGGTGGTGTGTGTGTGTTAAAGTCCTCATTTTTTTTTTACGACGATTTAATAAAGATGTATGTGTGTGATTTTAAAAGCAAAAAAAAAAGTCGTAACTAAATTGCCTTTCAGTGAAATTTGTATAAACTTGGGTAAAAAAAAAATCGATCGAATTGTGTTACCTCTCTTTTTTTTTCTGTACTACCATTTCACATATCCAAATTATTGACAAGAAATGACAGCTTCAACGATTGAAAAGTATTATATCATCTTTTTTACCTGCAGTAACCAAATGTGTTTGAGAATTATCTCAATATATTCAAACACCAACAAAAATGGTGAAAAACAAGGAATAAACTACATATAAACAACAAAGTGGAATCCAAAGACCATCGGATATGGTACCCTGTGTATTCGAAACAAAAAATGTCACCAATGGATTTTTCTCGAATTATTTCTTGTAGTAGTAGTCGACCGACATGTGTTTCTAATAAAAAAAACGGGGATCGGTCCCCCCCACTCCCTCCCTCCTAGAGTCAATTTGAGATTTTTCTATAAAAAAAAAAGAAACCAATTCCTCATTTCGCTGTGATATGGGATGATATGTGTTGATGATTATAAATCCATAATTAGGGGGGATTTCAACGGTAGATTAAGTGGAATTACGATATTTTTATCATGATGATGATGAACTACAAGTCTAAATATAAGAAGTCTTGGCCAATAAATCCATAAATTAATTATATTTATAAACTGGGAAAAATTGGAAAAAGAGAAAGAAAAAAGAGAAAGGAAAAAGAGAAAAGAAATCAAAATTATGAGGGAATTTTATTATTATAAATAATTTCTATTTTAAATTGCTTAGCAGAAAAACACTAAAATAGATTGAAATTTTATACTACTTTACCACTTTGTAAAAGGTTGAAACTTATGATGTCAGTCCAATGAACGATTGTGTGTTCTTCGTGCTGATTTAAAGATCCTTGGTTGGATATATTCAAGATGGATTAAAAGATCACTTATATATATATTTATATATATATTCACCATGTAGTATGGTTGCTTTTTTTATTTGAAATGAACTTACTTTTTATGTACTGCTCAATTTATTCAATATACAATTCAATAATGGATTTCAACCTTATTTTCTTCAATCCATAACCTTCTTCTTCTTCAAATCCTTTCAGATATATTTGATCCAAAGAAACGTATTTTATGCCATGAAATTTCAAGTATAGAACAAGACGCGGAGCTGATGTTTTTCTCAGTGTCACGCCAAATGGATCCAAAAGGAATCACGGTCAAGGCGCCGACGGCGACCACTCCTGGATCAAAAAAAAAAAAAGTCAAATTAAATCACTATTTCTCCAACATAATATAATCTTTTTTTTTACATATATAAACATAGCAATCTATATATAAATATATATATATATAATTAGGACCGCTTTTTCTCTCATTCTTTGGATTAAGATCTACTATGGATAATTAAAAAAGAAGGAAAATAAAAATTTATATAATAATTATTTGATCTAATCATACATAAAAGAAAAAAAAAATAGCAGCAGTGATGATTTATTACTGTTTTTAGATTTATACTTCAGAAGTCCAAGAATAATAATCAGATCGGTACCAGTCGCCGAGATTTCTCTTTGAAGATGTGCGGTGGGGGGGAGAGAGGAAAAGAAGAGAGGGAGCTTGATTTATAAAGTCATGAGAAAAAAAAATATAAACAATCAAGTTTGGTTTATTGATTTGTAAAAAGATGGATGATCTATGGAAGTATCATTTTATTATCAAACCTATGTGACAAAATGTATCTACTTAGCCCCCCACCTTACAATTGTTATTGTTATTGTTGTTATGAGGCTAGTTTTGCTGCGAAGAAAACCAGAATAAAAGATAACGTGTACAACACATATTTTTTGATTTCTTGGCATGTTTTTTCTTAATTGTTGATGTAGTACATTGATTTGGGATGAATTATAATATACATTACAATAAAAAAAAAGTGGCGAGTGACAACCTTTTTTTGTGAGTGTGGGGGAGATCAAAAAAAAACAGAGCGGGCCGGGTCGGGCCGATATAACCATTCTCTCTTTGAGTGATTATCAAGAGGTGACAAATCAAAAGTGACACACATGGTTCATGCATCATTGGTTTTTCCGATTTTGAAATGAGGTTTTTTTTTAAAAAAAAATAATGGATCAAAAATGATTAATATCATACAATAATATATTTGATATTTTGATTATAAACAAAGATCAACGTGTTTAATTTAAAAAAAAATGACTATGTACAATTTGAGAGTGGGATGTAGTATAGAGAGACACAGAGAGAGTGAGAGAGTGAGGAAAAAAAGCATATAATATGGACACACAAAAAGGAATAAAGAAAAAAAAAGGGCCGAAAAAATAATAAAGATGGAGGGGGAATAACGACACGAAAAAGAAGCCATAAAGGAAAAAAAATGATGGAAATGATTACAAATTGGCATAAATGCAAAATAAAAGAAGAAGAAAAAAAAAGGAGAAGTGTTGTTGTTGTATATAAAACTTGCAAAAAAAAAAAATGTAAAGATAAAAAAAATATATAAAATGTAAGATTGCAAAGAAAAAAAAAAGGAGAGGATGGAGAGAAGTTTTTTTTTCCTTTTTTTTTGATGTATAAAAAAGATTTGATTTAATCCATTAAAGTAGAAGGTGTTGTTGTTGTGGATGGATCATGCATATCATCTTCTTCATCGTCTGCAAGTGAAGTAGTTGAATTGGTAGTCGTAGTAATAGAAGTAGAAGAACCCATGTTTTGTAAGACCCAGCCCACCTTCCAAGGTCGACCACAGGTCCAATATTTAGGTGTGCATACAAAGTTTTCAATATCTTCGTCTGGATCTACTTTACCATCAGGACGAGAACGAATCATTTGTTCAATATGTTGCATTGCTTTACGTTTTTCTTCTTTACAGAATACCCATCGACAATGTCGGCATACACAACCTCCACTCTTGTTATATCTATTGAATGAATAAAAAGTTGGATGATATTTAGTGAATGATTGTTTATACTTTTTTTTTTGGAAAAAAAAACCACAATAATTTACCTTAAACCACATTTGTTACAAAGATAAACAAACTTTTTACCCTTGTCATTGTAAATTGAACTGGTTGGGAAAGGCCAATTGAATGCTTTACGCATACATCCATCAGAAGACTCCTGACAGGCCTGACAGGGGCCTTTGACGCGTGATGGTCTACCTGACGATGCGTGGTGATGAGTTGCAGATGAATGTGTTGATTTATTAGAAGTAGGAGGTGTTTCAGGTCTTGATCGTTTACGAGAAGGTGTTTGGGTTGGTTTTTGAACAACAGGTGCTTGTGGTTGTTGTTGTTGTAATACTTGTTGTTCAATCATAGATTCATCCTCTTCTTCAAGCCATGGTCGATGATGACGTACTTGACGAATAGGTTGTTGTTGTTGTTGGGCAGGGAAAGAAGGTATTTCAGGTTCATAATCATAATCCTCGCGTGCATCATCATGATCAAGTGAAAGAGACTGATGATGATGATCTTCTTCTTCTTCACTATAACTCATATCATCTTGATCTTGATCTGTGATGATAGAAGATGTCGTCGTACTACGATGATGATGATAAAGTAATTTTGATCTGTCGATGGTTGTAGATTTACTGGGTATATCGATATGAGTAGTCTTTCGAATCATAGGTCGAGTACGTTGCATAGGCATACGACGACGTTTATGATGATGATTATATGAATTAGAAGAAGTAGAAGTGGAACGTGCTTCTACTACGCGTTTACGTAAAGCCGTCAATAAAGATTCACCACAAATGACTCTGGAAGTACATGCCATACCACAACAATGAGTAAGATTACAATCGGGACATTTTACGGATTTGTGATCATGCGACTGTTGTTTATGTTTATGTTGAGGCGTTGTTGCAGTAGTAGATGCAGTTGTAGCTGCAGGAAAAAAAGGATGTGATCTGACGTCGAGTTGAAATACAACACTTTTATCCAATGCACTGGCTTGAATAGCATCCTTGACAGCGGGTGGTGAACGATGAGGAACACTCTTTCTTGACAAAGGAACAAAATCGCCAAGATGAGGTAATGAAGGAGTGGCTGATCCCATGGAATCTTCTTCATCTTCTTCACTATCATGTAAAAGTTCGGGGGGAGATGGCATAGATACTGGATGAAAAGCACTAGGATGTGATTTGTAATCATGATGTCGAGCTTGATGATGATGATGCTGTGACTGTTGCTGTTCGTAAGGTGGTGTGGTATTTAATGTCGTTGTGAGATCCATTTTTATTCTTTTTATTGTTGTATATGTATATGAATGATTTTGTCTCTATATATTGATTTTTGATATAAATAAAAAGTAAAAGAAAAAAAAAAGAAAAGCTAAATCAGTATTTTTTTTTTTTTTGCACTTAAATATCGAAAAATAAAAAAAGATGTCAATCAAATGATGATCAAAATAAAATAATAAAAATAAAAAAAAAAGGCGCAGGGATAATAAGAATAATAATAATTATCAATCCCAGTAAACTTTTATATCTATATATCAATACACATTCAACCCACATATTTCACACAGCCTTATATATGCAGATCATTTTCACAACCCCCATCTTCCAAACCCAATGTAAATAGAGTAAGGGGGAGGAGAAGAAGAGGAGAGAGAGAAAGAGAGAGGAGGTGATGATGAATGGTAAAAAAAAAATGATTGGGTTGAATGTAAATAGATATATAGAAATATAGAAATATGTATAATAATAATAATAAAAGAAGTAATAGATAGAGGATACTCACAGTAAAGCATCAAAATGTTGAAAAGAGAAAAAAGTTAAATAAGGATAACCAAGACACGCCACCCTTTTATATAATTGTTGGTTTAAAAAAAAAAAGGGCCCGCCTGATAATTTTTTTAGGCAGATCAAGATTATTTCATGTGTGAGTTAGAATGTTATAAAAAGACTGGGTTAGTAAGACATATAAAAAAAGGGGGGAGGAGGAGGTGTGGAAGAGAAGCAAATACTTTTTGGTTTGAATGAGACCCAAAGGACCAGTCAAGGAAGCAAATTCCCTCTTGATTGAATAAACGACATCCTACCGGAAAAGGCGGTATATCGGGGCGGCTGACTTGCCGGCAGTTACACTTAACGGCTAAACATCTCCCTTTTTATTATTATTATTATTTTATGAGGTTTTTTTTTTGGGGGGGGAGAGGGACCTTTCTCGGCGTTCGACAATTCGGAGCATGGCCCGCACTAAAAAAAAGAAAATAGCATTATATACATAATATATAGTATAACAACATAACTACGTAATTCTTCTTTATTAAGAAAGTGAAAGCGAGAAGATCAGAATTAGTGGTGTTGCTTAGCCAAGTTTACAAATAGATTGGGGATGATGATGATACAAACATCACACACACATACACACAGGCATTTACATATCACAACTTAATACATCGATATACATCTTTTTTGATTTGACAGTTTCATTAGTATTAACAATTCATCATGTCAGAAAAAAAAAAAAAAGAAGAAAAGAATAACTTTTCCTCTCTCTCCCCCCAAAATTGAAATCGGATAAATGCAGAACAACGCACGGCAAATCATTTACTTGAAATATATACCTTAAAAAGCACATGTCCTGTGCTTATGTGTGTGTGTATATATATTGATAACTACTATTTAAACGTATTCTTCTTATTACTACTTTGTTCACAATTCCACGTCATTCTTTTATGACTTTAAACAAAGGAGGTTGGGGGAGGGAGGAGGAGATCGATGGCAAATCAAAAGTCGATTTTCGCTCCTTTTCCCTTCCCCTTTCAATCTATCTACATGCTTCTTTTTTTTTTTGAACAATAAAACTCCATTCATATTTCATAAGATCATTCCCCAGAAAAACCCTGGATTATCCAGATCAACAAAAATGTTTTTTTAACAGTCTTAACAAAATGGAAAGTAACGGCGCCCGATGATTCCTAATGGATTGATTGGTTGGAAGACATAATTTCCGTACCGGTGATCAGATGGACCGGCGGTTTAGCCTTGGCTACACTAAGCATCGATTGCCACGTTTTTTTTTTTTTTTTTTTTTGTTAGAAATCATTATTTTGTTTTTTTTTATTATTACAAAAAGTCAATGCATTGCTAAGTCTTCATCATCTAAACTTCTTCAATCATTATCATTATCATCATAAAGAAAAACAAATATTGTTTAAAAGAAAAATAATGCAAATGACTAAAAACTAAAACTGTCTGTTATTTTTTTTTTTTTTGATTTGGGGGTGAGTGCAAAAAAAAAAGAACATAAATATTTTACCGTAATCGGTATTTATTGAATTGTGTGATATATATTATTCACTTAAAAAAAACTAGGGTCAGATCAGAAAAAGGGTAACTCAAAAAAAAATACTTCTTTTTCTTTCTAAATGTTTCGAATAAATATTTATTATGAAATATGGACGATCAAACAATTATATAGTTCAAAAAGAAGCAGAAGCAGTAAAAAGAAGAAAAAAGGAAGGATCTTAAATGATTTGGATATATTTGGTTCACAATTTTGTTCGCTAAAATCATCTTCCATGTCACCGGCTTCTTCTTTAATAAGTTTATTTACTCTTTATATATTAAGACATGTTGTGTAGGGGTTGAACATTGATCCAGGGTTAAGAGTAGAAAACCCCTCCCCTCTAATTCATCCGAATTCGAAATCATTTCGTTGATCCGCGTTTCTTTGCTTGACAATTCTATAATAAAAGTTATAATCCTTCAAGGAAGAGAGAGGGTCGTGTGAGGTTTATTTCATAATAATAATTTGATCCATTAGAAAAATGATCCCAAACATGGATGATGCGATTTTTTTATTTCAGTTTTTTGTACAACTGACTTCTTCTCATCAAGTGTTTCATAAAGTGCAATGAGAAGAATTGGATATCATTGTGCCACTTGTAAGTTTGTTTGTTAGTTGGTTGATATGTTTTATCTGTTTGTTCTACAACATTCTCCCCCCAAAAAATAAAAAAAAAAAAAAGTACCACCAGATCAAAAAAAATTAACTTTTTTTTTCAAGCGTAATTTAAGGGTAAGGGAAATAATAGTAGCTATATATTTTTCCACTATGTTCAAATTATAAATATATATAAATGTTTATATTTTTCCTTAATATTTTAGCGGGTAATAAGACTATGAATGATACTATTTCGTTACTTATTATTATTATTATTATTATGACTATGCTAATCTTTTTTTTCGGGGGTGCGGCACTCACTGCCGCCGAAAAAACTTGACAGCATGAATGAATGGATAAAAAGGCAAACTTTGATTCGCGCATTTTTTTTTATTTAACGTTTTTTTTGAGAGAGAGAGAGAAAATTGGCCCGTCCATTCTATATAATAAATAATATTCGGCCGGGTTTCAGCCCCGTCCTTTTGTTTCTAATTCTCGCACGTACACACAGCAACAAAAAAAACCATAAAGGCACAATACACTCACGAACAAATGAAGAACCTACCAATGGTTGCAAAAAACCTCGTTCTTGAAAAAGTCGGTAATTGCGCCGACCCATATCTCGGTCCTAAGTTTCACCGGTTTTTTTATATATATTGAGAAACCGCCCATTTTCTCTTTCTCGGGTTAAATTTTACATCACCCGTGCGCATATCTTCTCTCCCCCCCCAAAAAGAAATATATAAAACTTTTTAACGTTGTTTGCTGTTTTTTTTCGATCTGGATCATCAAAATGGAGTAGAAATCATCCATTTTATAACATGAGATATATATACACACATTATAATGTAGATGAATTGATTCCTATTCTTCGCGTTTTAGTTTTACCTGAAACTCACCTTTTTTTTTTAACAAGTTTGATATAGACCGACAGCGGAGGTGGTCTCCGATACCTTCCTTACTATATCATGATCAGGATCATGTAAATATATATATTATTATAAATGAAAAAGATACATGGTTTAATGATGATTCAATGTTGATCCATCTATTTTTATTTCTCGACAAATGATTCTCTATTTTACAAATGATGATAAATCAAATTGTTTAAAAAATCAAATCAAAAATTGAAAGAATTGATTAATAATAGTAGATCAATCAATAAAATTAGATCAAAATCCTCATATATATGCAAATTTTTTGATTAGTCAGTCAACTAAAAAAAAAATAAACGAATAGGAAGACTTATTATTTGTAAAACAATAATCATTATAACTGTTTTTTACCTAGTTATTGGAACAGATCAAAAAAAAAACAAACAAATAAATAAATATATTCAATTTTTAGAGTACTTAGATAAAGGAATTGATGTTCACTGCTCAACTCATTACCATGAATGAATATTATCCTCCCTTTTCTCTGGGTTCATAAAAAAAATATCTGATACGATATATAACTTTCTGTGACATGAAGCGGAAAAACAATACTAACTTTATAACTCCCTGTTGTTTTTTTTATGATGATGATCATGATGATGTTGTGATTTAGTGTAATAAATAAAATAAAATAAAAACCTCATGATAATCCCATTCGAATTGAAAGGAATTACTCTTCTCCCTTCTCTCTCTCTCTCCCCCCCCAAAAAAAAATGGTTTCTTCCTATATGAAATGTTTATATTAAGATTATTTGATACATATTTTTAAAAACAAGCATAGAAGACCAAGATTCCTTCTTGTTGATTATTATTAATGATTATTATTATTAGCAAAAACATTGCTTAGTATCAAATCCTTGGCATTATTTCAATTATCCTGATGTTTAATTTCTAACTACTTTACACAAAATTTCTGCAAAAAGAAAAAAGATCGAGTTGGATCAACATGGTATTTTAGTTTTCTGGAATAACTTTTTTCGTTAAAAAACTTTACAAATATGAGATGGAATATAGATATATATATAATTCCGATCTTTTTCCTGCAAAGCCAATGTTGTTTTACCCTCTCGTTTGTGTCTGACTATCAAACTACTTAGTATTATAAAAAGAATCACTTATTTAACGTATCCTAAGAATATATATGGATATTTATATATAAAGAGAGAAGAAGAAGGAGTTTTATTATGGATAAGACAACAGTAATGAAATAAGGGGGTCGATAGAGGATTGCATGTGTTTTTGTGTGTGATATATATCAAAGAATATAAATTTATATGCACTTGTAGATTAAAAATGATGTCATCATAACGTTGTTATCAAATAGCCACGATATTATTAATATTATTATTTACGGGTTAACGATATGGATAAACAATATATGTATATAATACATAAAACCATTATTCTGTCATCTCTCCCGTATTTGTCCATGATTACGATTATTATATAATAATAGTATAAGAGAGAAATAATTAATAATAATGCCAAGAATGAATAAATAAAAAACACGGATTATATGATTCCGTCTCATTTTTTTCCTTCTCCTCCCGTAAATAAGTGACTCATCCAAACATGATAAAACCAAAATAAAAAAAAAATGGCAAAATGGTTTGAGCCGACCGAACACAAACAACAACATCAACAACAGCCGGCAAAAATGGAAGCTTATTATGCGTGTGATGCTTTATTTCTCTCCTTCTTTACATTCTTTTTTAATCCATACAGACACACACATGAATTATCATCCTTCTTCATGATTGGAAATAAGAGAAAGGTTTTTAACCCTTTCAAGTCATTGGTCTGGTTTTTTTTTATGTATTTATTTTTGCACTACCTGATCAACGACTTGGCAACTTTATTTTTTCACACTGTATACCATTGGAATTATACTATTCTATGGAAGATAATTGCATTATTGGTGTAATATATATACTCTTCGTGGGAAAACAAAAGAAATAATACTATCACCATGGATATTGCTAAGCAATAAGAAGAATATATCATTCTTATGGATAATAAGAAAACAATTTGTGTCTTTTCATTCTCATATTGTTGTTTTCTATAGATAAGAACATTCACTCATGTATGACAATTTGAAATTCATGCTTAGATTTATTTTTTTTTTGATCTAACTGAAAAAAGTTGAATTTAAAGAGTACAAAAACAACAACAACAACAACAACAACAACAACAAAAAAATGAATAGATCATTGTCACTCATTATAGTAATAATAATAATAGAAAAACATGGAATTCCAGGTAAATAGCAATTCTTTATTATTATATCTTGGCATCATATTAAAAAAAAAAGCTTGGATAAAAAAATGCCAAGTAGGCGGAAATGTAATACAAAGTGTATATTAAGCAACTTTCAATGTTGATGAGAGAGGACTTGAATGATAATATCCTTTCTATCTATAAACTAAAATAAACATACAATATAAATACAAGAATAGATCAATAAATAGTATAAGCCTTTTTTCTTTCACTCTCCACACCATTTTTATATATGGTTCCAGAAGTATGGCTGATGTTGATTATGTGATCTATTAAATAGAGTCCAAACGTTTTAAATCCATTGCTAGTTCAAAAAAGTTTTTATTTTTGGTTTTGCCAAGGCGAGATCACTAAAATTAACATTAAAAACTGATCCAGTTAAAGAGAAAAAAAACCAGCAAAATGACCACAAGTTAAAAAAGAAATCGAGGTTATCAATAGGATAGATCTCCTAATTGGATTATGTAGGATGAAGAATCGGGTGGTCATTTATATTATTATCATTCAAAAGAAAACGAAACTATATAGAATATTTATATATCACTTCTACAAAAGTCATAGTTTCGGATTTAAACAATGGAATAGGGTAAATGATAATAAATCAAGATTTCATTTATTATATAACACCTTGCTTGTTGAAAAAGAAAAAAATATTACAAATAAGAATAATTGCCCAATGCAACAAATTTTATTTCAAATATGTTTAGAATCCCATTTAAAAAAATATGTAATTTGATTAAGGTTATTGTACACATTGGTAGATAAAAAAAAACGTGGTAACTATATATAGTACACAGATTTTAAAAGCTAAGAAGGAATCTATTATATATACTTTTTCCATTATTCATATGTCATTTATGTAATAATATATATATATATATATATATATATAATATCATCATGAATGATGAAAATGAATCTATTTCGATAACCATTTAATAGTAGAATGACTTTGAATCAGTTTATAATAGAAAAGAATGGGATGATAATAATAATAAAAAAGTAGCATTAAAAAGAAAGGCTGTTGTTCAATATTTTTTTTATTAATAGTAAATAGTAGCATCTGTCAAAAAACAACAAACATCCTTTTTTAAAAAGAAAACGTGATATTGTTTATCATTTATAGATATTGTGGATATTATTGAATAAGTCTGGAACCATATCTCAAAGCCATCAACAAACTATTCATCAAAAGAAAAAATATATCGTTATTACAAAATAAGTTCCTCTTCTTTCCTCCCCCCATCTCTTTTTTTTTTTTTTTACCTGAGCACTGTTACTAAACCAGCAGGCATGAATTTTCCAGTCTTGTTGAATCGAATACCCATACCAATAAACAATAAAATGCTGATAACTAATGATATAATTCCCCCAGTTATTACTCATATTAAAAATCCAATTCCTCAAAAAAAGAATTCCTCCATTCTCCATAGAATGTGATTTTTTTAGAATTTATTACCTAAAGCAAATACAACATTTTTAGGATTATTGGAAACTTGATAAGAACCAAAACCAGCAGCAAGACCAAAGACAGTACCAGAGATCAAGGATGCAGTACTACCAGCTATTTATATATTATTATTATTATGCATAAGTGGAGTTGAAAAAAACATGACAATATATAATAGATAATAATAGTAAGAAATATGTTTCAGAATATATATGTTTTATTTTATCATGAAAATGAGGTCGCGTTTTTTTTTTTGAATGCATAAAAAAAAACCTCATGAATTAAAAAATGATAACATTTGAATTCTTTACCTTTAAAATAACCAATGGCACCACCGAGTAAAACTAATGCACTATAACCATAACCAAGATAATCCGTCATTATGAAAAAAAAATATGAAGATTTATAAAGAAATGGTGTATATGTTTTTTTGGGGGAGATATAAAAGAAGAAGAAGGAAAAAAAAATGAAAAATTTAGTTTGAAATTCTTTTTTAGGTAAAGACGATCTAAAGAAGGGGGGAGAGGAGGAAGTGTATATAGGTTTAACTTTAAAGAGTGAGAATGATGAGGGTGACGTGCTACGATGTATTCATCGTATTGTGGCTATATATAAATTTATTAGGAACGTACCATTTTTATATTTTTTTTTTGGCTACACAAGAAAATTTCACGTTTACATTGGGAGTTTTTTTTTTATATTCGTATTTCTCGGAACTTCTCTTTCTCTCTCTCTCTCTCTCTTTTTCTTGTTGTACATTATTTTTTTTAGAGAGAGAAGAAGCATTTTATATATATATATAAATATATATACATTCCTTTCTATATATATATAAAATTAGATTATGCAAGAACCTGTCTTGGATCAAGGACATCCTTATCAACTACCACCGTTGTCACATCAGGTAGAAGAAAAACAACAACAACAACAACAATCTATTACTGCTGTTGCTACTGCACCTGCACCTGTACCTCCACCCAAGGATAATAATGACAACAATAGTAATAATGACAGTGATCAATCATCACCAATCATCAGGTCATCATCACCACCTCAACAATTTATACACCATCAACAACCACCTACACCTCCTCCACAAATGAAACAAGAATATTATCATTACCAACAACAACAACAACAACAACAACCATTACCACCCCAACATGGTCACCCACCTCCTCCTCCACACCATTTCCAACAACAACAACAACTACAACACCAACAGTTACCCCCTCCTCCCCCTTTACAACAACAAGCCAGTAACGCGTCCATGCCAACGTTACCTAGCATGCGACAATCGAGTTTACAATCCCCTGTCTCTCCTCAAACACCTTCAGGAAGTTCATCACGTAGTTCTGCTTCTGTTGTCAATCTTCCTGTAGGTGATCAACTCCTTGATCATTCTCATTTAAAACCAGGCAACCAAGCATCCTTATTATCTTATTCTCAAACCATCAATATGTATCGTGAAAATGCCAAAAAGACCAATAGTCCTGAAGTTCAATGTGATTTTGCTATTTTTATGGTGGAAGCAGCGAAACCATTGACAAATCCTGAGGATGAACAAGCACGTTGGGAATATTTAGGAGAAGCAGAAAAATTATTAAAACAATTATCATCGCGTGGTCATGCCGAATCTCAATATTATCTTGGTAATTTATATGCTTCTGGTCTACTCAGTAGAAAGGGCAAGAATGAATTCAATCAAGCATTCCCATTGTTTGTTCAAGCTACCAAGAAACATCATGCAGATGCTGCTTATAGGTAACAACGACAGTAAAAAAAAAAAGATTTATTTTGGGGTTGTTGTGTATGGATACTTTGTGAATGAGACGGGGGTTATTATTATTGTTAATTGTTATGTAATAAGATCTTCACATTTTGACTCGTCATTCCCAATCAAATCTAATTTATTTTTTATATATATTTAGAGCGGCAAAATGTTATGAGGATGGGTTAGGTTGTAGTAAAGATAAATCCAAAGCTGTTCAATTTTATAGGTAAGTTTTTTTTTTCCTTTCATCCACGTTCTATATTGTTGTGTTGTTTTTTTTTGGTTGTCTACTCAACAAACAAACAAACAAAAACATAAAAAAAAAACCAAATTTTTTATATATATAAAAAAAAAAAAACTTTTCCATCTTTTCCTTTTGTATAACATTTTATTTTTTTCGGCAAACCAACAAATGGACTTACTATTTATAGAAAGGCGGCTACACAAAGTCATCCAGCTGCCATGTATCGTCTGGGTATAGCTGAATTAAATGGCGAATTGGGTATTTCAAAAAATGCACGGGATGGAGTCAAATGGTTAAAACGTGCTAGTGAAGGCGCCACCAGTGAATATCCTCATGCTGTTCATGAATTGGCTTTATTACATGAAAAGGGGATTGATAATGTAGTTTTTGTGGATTTGGAATATGCTGTTTCATTGTATGCACAAGCAGCAGAATTGGGTTATGCACCTTCGGCGTTTCGATTAGGTGAATGTTACGAATATGGTAAATTGAAATGTGCACAAGATCCAGCCTTGTCGATCCATTATTATACAATTGCGGCTCAACAAGGCCACCGAGAAGCTTGTTTTGCTTTAACGGCTTGGTATTTGGTGGGATCGCCTGGTATTTTACCTCAATCGGATGAACAAGCGTATGTATGGGCACGTCGTGCTGCAGAGCAAGAATTACCCAAGGCAGAATATGCTGTGGGTTATTTTACAGAAGTGGGCATTGGTACTGTGAAAAATGCTCAGGAAGCGATGGTGTGGTACAAAAAAGCAGCTGAACATGGGGATAAACGGGCGATCCAACGTCTTCAAGGCAAGGTGCAAGGAAATAAATCGAATAAAAAGAAAAATGGTGGTGAGGAATGTACTATCATGTAATCCAGATACGCGAAACAACTACATTCTTCTTCCTTCATCGACAAATTACCATAAACCAAATTCATTATACACAAAAACAACAATCAACATTTTACACACGACCAACAACAATATTTAACAGTTAGCTCAGCAAACTACAACAACAACAAACTTGTACACATATATTAAAACATCTTTATAATTATATCTTTTTTTTTATAAAAGAAAAAACGATCTATTTTCCATCCATCTTTTTTTTACATATATTTCCTACACATTTATTTCACTCACCAAAAAAAAAACCATAAAAAACCATAAAAAAAAATACAACCCAACCCACTTCTTAACTTAACTACTTTTTGTTTTTCATATAATTTCCTTCTTACCAATGATTCTATTATTATAACAAATTTTGTTTCTTGTTACATTTTTTTTCTTTAAAACTTTTCTCTTTTTTTTTTTTTTACATTTTACATCACTTTAGCAAAATACCATCTTTAAAAAATAAATAAATAAATATATTTACATTTTATATAAAGAAAAAGAATATAAAGTGACATTTTTATTTACACCAATGATAAAGCAGAAGTGAAAACACGAGGTGTTTTTTTTTTTTTAGTATATCTTGTGTTCAAATGAGAAGTAACAAGGTATTGAAAAAAGGTTCCTGAATTTGTTTCAAATACATAATTTTTTTTTTGTTTTGTTTCTCCTCTAATTATCACCAATTACAAATAAAATAAAACACCAAACTCTTTTTTTTTGGCAACAGCAACAGACGACTCTAATATCCAATAAGAACCAGTTTTTTTTATATATCAACATTTCGATAAATAGAATAGAGCATGAGTGACAATCATAAAATCGACATTGTTCATGACGATGAAAAACTAGATGATAACAATGATAATGACTTGACAATAACAGAGCAACAACATGAACGCTTGTTACCATCACAACCACACACTTATTCTGAACCATTAGTAACAGCACGCGCCATTTCATTATCTCCTCGATTAAAAACAGCTTTACCCATTGGGGCTTATTGTATTGCAAGTATTCTCATGACTGTCACCAATAAATATGTTGTGAGTGGTTATGGATTTAATATGAATTTTCTATTACTCACAGTCCAAGTAAGTTATTATTATAATCATCTGAGAGTGTATATATGTGGGGGGGGAGAAGAAGAAGAGGAAGAAGGAGGAGGGTTTATAATAATAATAACGAAGAATAAAATTTCATGCTTAATCACTAAAAAAAACACTCCCAAAAATAGAATGTAGTGACAGTATTGCTTATGCAAATGTTTAAATTCTTAAACTTGATAAAGTTCAAAGCATTTGAACTAGAGGAAGCTAAAAAATGGTTTCCTATTGCAGCTGCACTTGTTGGCATGATTTATACTGGTTCAAAAGCTCTTCAATATTTACCCATTTCTATTTATACCATTTTTAAAAATTTGACGATTATTCTGATTGCGTATGGTGATGTCCTTTATTTTGGAGCTCATATCACTCGGTTACTTTTGGTGTCTTTTGGTCTTATAGTAAGTGTGATATATATATGCTTTCGGTTTTGAAACCGGGTTCCATATTTAGAAGTCATCAGTTTCCCCTAATATGACTTGTTTCTTGTTGAATATGGTATAATTTATATGAGTGTGTGAGTGTGTGTGTGTATGGTTGTTTTTTATGGATTCTAGAACGACACAATTTTTTTTTCTTGAGGGAATTTGTATTATTTGGAAGGAGGAGAATGAAATCTTTTTTGTTTGTTTGATTAAAAAAGGAAAACAAAACAAGATGTGTTTTTTTTATTTTTGTTTTACGTGTTACAAAAAAAACAACAACATGGACGTTTTACAACAAATTAATCTAAAGAAAAATGACGAAAATTAGGTACTGAGTTCGGTCATTGCAGGATGGGCCGATGTTTCCGAAGCTTTACTGGATACAACCTTAGTTGGATATTTTTGGATGGCAGCCAATTGTTTGACTTCAGCAGCTTTTGTGCTTTATATGCGAAAACGAATCAAGTTGACCAACTTTCGTGATTTTGACACTGTGTACTACAATAATTTGTTATCCATTCCATTACTCGTGATTCCAAGTCTTTTATTAGAAGATTGGAGTGTTGAAAATCTAGACAAAGTTTTGTAAGTTTATCTATTTTCCGTAGAAACTATATATGTGTTTGTGTGTGTTGCTCTTTGTTATTGATGAATAGTAATAAGATTACTCTTCCAAATATATACATATTTGGTTGGGTATATCTTTCTATCGATTTCTCTTTATATATATTTTGAATAAAAAAAAAATATTTAGAATAAGAGATTTCACACACAACACACTTTACTCATACAAAGTTACTTCTTAGTAACATGAAAATGAAAAATGAAAAAAAAAATGAATTGAAATTGTACTGACCTCTAAAATTAGTCCTTCCGATATCCGGCAACGTATGATTTATGCCATGATTTTCTCTGGCGCTTCTGCATTTGTCATGTCGTATGCATCCGCATGGTGTGTTCGTACAACATCTTCTACCACTTATTCCATGGTGGGTGCCCTGAACAAATTACCTGTAGCAGCATCAGGAATTATCTTTTTCGGTGATCAAGCAACATTTGCTAATATTACAGCTATTTTAGTTGGTAAGTTTCTTTTTTTTTATTCTATAAATATATAAATCATTTTACATATAAAGAAATCAAGGAAAAATCATTCATTGGTTCTATGGCATGAATTTTCTTATTTTCGAAATGCATTTTTATTTATATAAATATATTGAAAATCAACCAAAATGGTGTTATTCTATTAGGATTTATTGCTGGTTTAGTATATTCATATGCGAAAACAACATCAAATAAAAAGAATGACAATGGAGATGTTGTTGTGATAGATGGACGAAACAATCAAGACAACAACAATAATATTGAGATGGAACATAAGATTCATAATAATAATAATAATAATAATAATAATTAAAAAACACTGATAAAGATAAAGCCGATCGTATATTTTTATTTCTTTATTTGTCTACTTTATTTAGTAAGGGATGTTTGTGGAGAAAGAAAGAGAAAGAAGAAAAAAAAAGAGGAGTTTAACCAGACATAGAGGGGTTGAATTGAGTATGAGTAAAAGTGGCTATAATTTTACGCAATTTATTCAAGTGAGTTTCGGAGAAACAAGCCATGGTTCTTTTTTTTTTTTTTTAGGGTTGAATTTCTTTTATATAATTTCTTCTTTTTTTCTGTATTAAATTTCGCTTCTTTTCGTTTCTTTTTTATTTTATTTTTTTGTGTGTGTGTGTATTATCCACTTTTTATCTATTATTCATATCAATATATACCCCTTCCCCTACAATTATAACAACTACAACGACAACAAACAAACAACTATACCAACAACAATCATAAAAGAAACGCGACGATTGATATGAATAAAGACGCTTTCGTGACTCAATTAAGCTTTCATTTTAGTCCAGCATCTGCACATATCGTTCCTTTACAAACGATTCGACAACGATTACGAGGCATATGGGATACATTAACATGGCCAGTAACAAAACGTATTTTGAAAGCTGATCTGGCATTAGCTATCATGTTTGGTTTGTTATTTGTGGAACCACTTCGAAAATATACAGATTTTGGTCTTATTTTAGGTCAAGTGGCTGTGGAATTTATTCATCCTACAAAGTCGTATGGATCTGTGGGTGAGGTATTCTATCTTTCTTTCTTTTTTTATGTGTTTATTTTGTTTTTTGTTTTTTATTTTGGGATCATCCAAGATCGAGAGAGAAAGAGAGATCAATAGAATAATAGATAGTTAGTGTATATGTACATGTATCTGTATGTCTATCTATCTTATGTACATGTATAAGTCTGTAATATGTGTGTGTTATGTATATGTATATATATATATATATAAAGAGAAGTTTCTTACTTTCTTTTATATATATATAGATATATATACATAATAATACGCTTTCTCTCTCCCCTTCGTCACCTCTCTCTTTTCCCCTATATTATTACATGGCTTTTTTTTCCACCCCCCCTTGTTGTTAGTCGTCGTTGTTGTTCTATGGAATATCATATAGAGTTTATTGATTTTTGGTAATTCTCGATCATTTTTTTATATAAGTATAGGATATAGCATTTGGAGCTGTCATGTGTACTATCTCTAGTGGATGGTCTTTACTAGGAACATTTTGTGCTTCTCTTGTTCGTGATCCATTAAACCCAGAAATGGCACAACCTAAAGTAGCTGGTATTCTAGTGTCATTCTTATTGGTTGGTGCTTTTTGTTTAAACTATTGTCGTGTCAAAGTAGAACAAGCTAATGTGGGAGGTAAATCCATTTTATTTTTTCTATATTTTTCTATTTTATATATAAATATAGGTGCAAATCGTCATTATTATTATAATAATAATAATTAGTGTGATGATGTGTTGGTCCCTGAACCTTCTTATTCTTTTCATGTCGATCTCGTTTTTTATTTTTTTTTCTTCCCCCTTTTTTTTTATTTTTATAATAATATCAAAGTTGTCATTCCCCCCAGAATGGACCCCTTTATTATTATATTATTATTATTTATATTATTTGATTTTCTATTATTATTGCAAGTCGTTATTATACACATATTAATATATATATATATATATATATTTGCTTGTGAGTTTAGGTATGCTTTCTGCCACAATTCTTGTCATCAGCCTCACAACAGCGATTACCGATCGACAGTGGCAACCATGGCATGTGGTAAATAATAAAATAACATAGATCTATTTCTTTATATATATATACAACAATAATCTATCAAAAGAATTCTTACTGATCTAGCATTGATAAAAAAAAATTTTTTATTGTTTCAAAAAAAAAATATAGTTACAAAACCTTATCTCCATATTATGTGCCCTTGTGATTGTATTTATCATTTGTATTCTGGTATGGCCTGAAAATAGCACTAAAATTTATGTGCAGAAATTAGTCAAGACATTAGAAACATTTGATGGTATCGCACGACGCCAAGTCGATGGGTTCTTGCATATCAATGTGATTCCTCGAGAACAATACATTTATCCATCTCGTACTCAACATATCCAACCTCCCGAACCTTTATGTACAGTCCATAAATCGATAGATCAACAGTTATTAATGTTGGTAGAAGCTAAACGAGTGGTACGACGAGAAGCATCTTATAATTATGTTGCACCACGCGATGTGAGTGATATGACTCGCCTCGTGAAAAAAATGCGTGTCCCACTGCAAGGGGTCAGTGTATGTCGGACAATGGAAGAAAATATGCGCAAGGCGCAGACCCGCAGACATGTCGCCAATCGTTTAAAAAAATTTGCTAAACAAGATAGTTTGGATCCGATCAAAAATCCTTTGCAAGATCAAGGTAGAATGAGTTATAGTGGTCAAAGCTTTACTACCATGGGTAGTGATAATGCCGCCAATGATTCAGGAGATGATGCCCCTTGTTGGGATAATGATGATATAACGCCTTCGGGAAGTGATAGTAGTTCGGGTGAAGAAGACGATGATGACATGACGACGCATGATGATGATGATGATGATGATGATGATAATCAACAACAACAACAAAAACAAAAACACAAG
This sequence comes from Phascolomyces articulosus, assembly GCA_025677815.1. NCBI lineage: Eukaryota > Fungi > Mucoromycota > Mucoromycetes > Mucorales > Lichtheimiaceae > Phascolomyces > Phascolomyces articulosus. Next base: position 332,234 of record JAIXMP010000003.1, on the reverse strand, counting down.
GGATTTTATAATAATCATACTCAAAGTAAAAATGATATTTCTCAACAACCTCATCATCCATATCATAATGAAAAACAACCTATCAAAACTACCTCCATTTTGATGAATAATAGTAGTGATATTCCTCATCGACCTTCGACTTCAACAGCAGCTACATTACATGGTGGTTCAGGGGGAAATAATAGTACCGACGAAAAATACAATCATGAAGAAGACGGTTTGGGCGGAATTGACATTCATGATAATGAAGATGGAGGTATTGCAGGATGCGGCATTGGTATTTGCGACGGACATCCAACTTTGGATCCACAACATATTACCATCAACGTACCTGAGGATGAAGCCACATTTACTGGGAGTACATGGCGTCGAGAATACGACGAACTCTTGAAAACCATACGACCTATTTACAATGAATTATCACAAGCATGTTCTGTTGCAGTTTATGCGACGACACGAAGGCTATACCGAATGCAGCATATCGATCCACGTTATCAAAACAAACCCTTTATTTATCGTCTATTTGCATCCCATATAAACCCCGCCTATTGTCATGATGAAGAAACTACCTCTATCGATCCTTCCGAACCTTTATTGGCAGCCATTAAAAAATTTGATGCACATCGATTAACAGGTCTTGAACGGTTGTATCATTTTGATGCTGAAAAACCTATTCCTCGTCGTATTTTATTCATGTTATTGCATTTTCAATTTAATTTACGTGGGTATGCTGAACGTGTGTATACGCTTTCTTCCTTGATTTATGAAATGGATAAACAACGCACACGTCGAAGAATATGGTTACCCAATGTGTCTATCCGAAAATGGTTTTCAAAGCGAGGACTGGAAGCTGATATTGGATTGGATCCACCTGCTACCATTGTTGAAAGTCAACACCCTTCCACAGGATTACAACGCTCTTTATCTCGACGTACGACGACTATTTTACATACAATGACTACAAAAGAGGAGGCAACCACAACAGAAAATGGAGCGGATTCTTCCGATATTACCACAAATACCCCTCCTCATCCATCCGATAGTCCTGTTCGTCATGTTCCTCGTGAAGATGAGGATAGTGATGATAGTGAAGACGAAGACGAATGTGATGATGAATATAATGAATATGACCAATATGTGGAAGAACGACAAGCTCAACGAGAACGTCATCTTCAACGTCGTCGATTACAAGGAGGTCGTATGGCTCTACCTACCCGTGGTCAATTATCAAGACCCAGGAAACGAAATAATAATAATAAACGTACAAGTTCCGTGAATATGGATTCAGAAGGACTCGATCCAACCATGTATCATGATCCTGATGTGGCTTACCCAACAACACGTACCCAGCGTCTCTTTTATCAAGGATGGATGTTTTTAAAACGATTTTTATATACAGCCGATACAGTCTTTGCTTTACGCGCTTGTGTAGTTGTCATGGCCTTGTCTTTACCTGCCTTTATCGAAGAATCTATCGATTGGTATATGCGAGCACGTGGTCAATGGGCACCCGTGGTCGCGTTGGTCTGGATGGGTCCATCTGTTGGTAGTAACTTTTTTGGGTAAAGTTCAATCTTGTTTTGTTTTTCCTTTTTGTTTTTTTTTTTTTTCATGCAAAAACTTGTTATTTTTTTTTTTCGGAAGTCATATGAACCATACTCTTGTTTCTTAAAAAAAATTGACAAATCTTTCTCTCTTTCTCTCTCACACACACATGTTTTTTTTTAAATATGGTTTAATAGACTCATGGTGCGTGGCATCGGCACTGTTTTAGGTGCTATTTGTGCATTATTAATTTGGGAAATTAGTCGACAAAATTATGCAGCCATGGTTATTTTAATGTTTATTTTTGATTTACCTTGGTGGTTAATGTATTTGAATGGCAAGTTTTGGAAAGCTACAGGTCTTTTTGCTTTAATCACCACTACGATCAGTAAGTAGTCAATTTTTTTTTTACATACGAACGCGTCATTTTTGGGGGTGATATTGTATCTAAGATATTTATAAAGTACTGACACCCTGTTTTTTTACTATTATTCAGTTTTAGGATATGAACATAACTATCAAATGTCAGGTCGTGACATTTCTGTGTACGAAGTCACTTATGAGGTAAATTATTGTATGACAAAAAAAAAAAAAAAGAAAACAAGGCGTCATGCTTCTCGATGTGTGTCTCGATAAGAAAAAGAAAGGGGGCCACACACAAATACAAATGACAAGAGACGTGGGCACAGAAAAAAATTAATTTATTCCCCATTTAAACATTTACAAAAAAAAAAAATAGAGAACGATATCATGTCTTGCGGGTGTTGTTGGGGCAGTGGTAGTAAGTTTATTCCCTTACCCAAGAACCGGTCGTGTGGAACTTCGCCATCGGATCTCTCGGACTTTGGGTGACGCTGCGGCACTATATTCCTCTTTCCTTGCTTTATTATTAAAAAATGGATACCATGACCGAGCTATCCGAATGAGTAATCGTAAAGTATTTCAAAAAGTGGCCGCAGGAATTCGTAAACAAATTAAAGGTCAACGGGTCTTATTGGAACAAAGTCGATTTGAACCTGCTTTACGGGGTGTGTTTCAAGAAGATAAATATATTCAAATACTACAAGTCTTGGATAATATTGTTAATTTGATGATTGAAATGGAAAATGCATTGGAACGTATTCATGAACGTTGGCGTATTGATTTGGTACGAGATACTTGGAAAGAACGAAAAAATGCTGTAAGTGATTTTTTTTTTTACTATTACGCAACAATGATGATGATAATGAACAATGGGATAACTTATTTTGGTTTGGTTTAGATTTCATCGTTTTTGACGGCATTATACCTGGGAGCCAATGCTTTGAGTAACAAAACACCTTTACCTCCTTATGTGTTACGACCCACAAGGGCACGACGTATGTTAACCAACAAGGCACGTTTAATACCCAATCTACAACCTGAACGTTTGACAGATCCGGAATATACCTATTATAGTGCTTATTTGATGTGTTCCGAACAATTGGCTGTTGAAATCGAACTTTTAATATCTACCATTCGTGATCTTGTGGGTCCTGACAGTGTTAGTGTTTGGTTAGATTATCGACATTGATTTATTATATATACCCTTTTCTACGTACTATTACTACTATTACTACTATTACTACTATTACTACTACTATTACTATTATACTTTTTTTTTTTTTACTTTTTACTATTATACATTTCTTTCTGTTCGTGTTTCTCTCTTCTTCATTTCTATTATTTAAAAACAAAAAGCTCACTTCTATTTTATACATTATAAAACATACTTGCATTTTTTTTACCCACCCATCCTCCATATCATTATTCCTTTCCTTATTTAAAAAAAATCATACTTCATACAGCATTTGCACACATAAAAAAAATGAATGAATTTTACATGATACATAATATAGTTAATTTATAAAAGTGTATATATATAGAGAGAGAGAGAGAAAGAGAAAGAATTTGGAGTAATATGAATAAAGAGAATAGAAACACAAGAAAAAAAAGAACAAAATTGTTAATACAAAAAAAAAAAGAACAAAAAGAGAGAATGTGTGTGTTGTATAATAATAATAATAAAGTTATAAAAGGTAAAAATATAAAAAAAAACTATACGATTATATTGAAAGTGGCATGTATATAAGTTTGTATTGAATAAAAAAAATTGGGGAGAGAGGGAGGTTGTAAAAAAAAACACTAGGTTTTTTTTGGCTTTTTTTTTTTAAAAAAAAAGTGAAAGCCCATCTGGTTGTTATATATGTACATTTTTTTTGATAATTTAATAATAAGCAGATGTACTTGGTTGTGAATGATTTCGACCCACGGAAGAAAGCATATAAGGATGATGTGAAGGAGGAGGGGGAAGAGGTGCTTGATGAGAAGAAGCATAAGGTTGAGGTGAAGCAGGAGGACCTGAGGAAGTAGGTGTATGTTGTGTTGGTGTAGGTGGACCATTATTTATCATCATATTAGGTGGCATGGATGGACTAAAATGAGGATAATTGGAATAATAACCATATTCACCTGGCATCATGGCTGGAGGTGTATAAGGAGGTCTTTGGAATGCAAAACGATCATCTGGATGTGGAGGTGGTAATGCAATTTGTTGTTGTTGTGAAGAAGGTGGAGGTGGTGGAGGTGCTGCTGCTGCTGCTGTTGTTGTAGGTGTAGAACCATCTGCCATGATAGGAGAAGTGGTCGTTGGTCCATGTGTTGAAGTAGCTGGAGGTGGTGGCAAAGGTCCATTATGATGATGTGGAGGAACAGGTCCATGATGAGGATGAGGGGGTGGAGGAGGAGGAGCATGAGGATGATGATGTGGAGGAGGTGGAATACCTCCAGGACCTGATGGATGAGCATGAGCATGATGAGGTGGTGGAGGTGGGGGTGGAGCTACGACGGTACGCTCTTGTTGACTATCTGTATAATGACCAGGACTACGACCTCGAACGACCAAAGGAGCCGATTGACAAGAAGCAATACGAATTAATTCACCATGGTCTGTTTCTGCATATAAATCCGTCACACATACATAATATTGTTGAGCTGCTCTTCGTTTTCCATTATTGGCTGTAGCTGTTTTGAATTGAATACGTTCAAAAGTAACAATATTTTGGTTGGTACCCACTGCACTCATACTCAGATTACCACCCGGCGTGATAGGTTTAGGTTGTGGCGTGATTTGAGGTCCCTTATCACGTTTCGGTGTATGCTGTACTAATTCAATACGTTTATCATTATTGGATACTCTTGCTGCAATACCCAACAAGAAACGACGAATAGGATAAAATCCATTGCCATCATCTGTTTTCACTAAACATTGAGGTTCATGGTCGCCATAGTAATGATTTATTCCATGAATAGAAAATGCACTGCTGACTTGGAAATAATTGCGTCGATAGCATGTCCAGTCATTATCGGCCAAAAAAAATCCTCTATCCATCTTGGATTGAATGCGGATACTCAATCTATATCCATCATAGAGAAATTATATATTAGTCCTCAAGCCCAACAATCCATATTGTTTTTTTTTTAAAAAAAAACAGGTATCATTTATGATCAGATAAGCCTATTTATCTTTTTCTCATCCATCTTCATAAAAAAATAAATAGAGAGAAATAACACTTACAAATTGGTTCTATCCAATCCAAAGACATTATCAAACGTTTTTGTTGAACTAAAAAAGGGACCTGATTCTTGAGTAAATAATGAATCACTTCTTCCACGTTTTCGAGGAATCACACCTGCTGACATATATGGAGAAGTAGTATGAAAGGATGGGGTAGAATAGGCTACTGCAGCAGCGGCGCTTGCAGGATGATTCGAATTCCGGGTCGGTGATGCAGGCTCAGTTGTAGAAGTAGTGGATGAAGTAGTAGTTGTTGTAGTAGTAGTTGCTGTAGCTGCTGGGCTTGGGCGGGGAGTGCTGGGTTGAGAAACAGCCATCATTCTTTTTTAATATATAGATAGATAGAGAGAGAAAAGAGAGTGGAAATAGAAAAAGTGGAAATAGTAATTATATAAATTAGTTATATATAAAAATAAAAAAAAAATGTGTCAAATATAAAACATGATTGGGATCAGCATATTGATTGATTGCAAGCCAGCTAGTCAGCTAAAAGCAAATGTGTGGCGCTGTTACTCTTTTTTTTATAAATCAACAGCTAATTATCTCTTTATGAAAATCTTACCCTGGTAACCTTGGGTCCGACTCTGTCTTGACATAACTACTATGGTTACTTGTTGGTGGTGATTGAGGATGTTGTTGGTGATGATGATGATGTTGTTGTTGTTGTTGTGATGGTGGCCTAAAATGTTTATTGTTTTTTAGTCAATACTTTGTTATCCAAACAAAAAAAAAAAAAAAAAATGGCGCGCGTGTGTAAAATACAAGTGAAACACACTCCCCACTAAAACAATAGTCGTTTATCATTTTGTGATGATTGTGGTAGTACCTTGTTGCACCAAAACACAAAAAGTACTATGACCCCACGCATAATTGACAGGAACGAAACGACCACTTTATAATAATAATAAAAGAAGGAAATACTTACATGGGTAAACCATTTCCTTGAGAATAAGAAGAAGGATAAGAAGGATGATCCATGGGTGAATAATGTGGAACAGGTGGATGAATAGGACTTTCAGCTGCTGATGGGCTTGGTAAAGCATTGGATGGCATTTGCCACTCTTTTGTTTCATGTACTGAGTTCATTCGTTTATTATTATTATTATGATTATTATAGTCGTTGTTGATGATTATGATTATAAGTTAGTAATAGTAAGTAGTAATAAGTAATGATTAGAATTTCACTTTAAAATGATAAGAAAAAAAAAAGTTAAAAAAACAAGAAAATAAGTAAAAAAAAAGGGAAGAAAGTAAAAAAGATTGAAACGTTTTAAAAAAAATAGATTTTCGTGAAAAAGCTAAAAAAAAAAAAAAAAGGGACCAAGAAAAATATAACTTGAGCGGACTTTCTTTTTTAAACAACTCTGTAAGGTTTTCTTGGGGGGAGAAAGTATATGAATATAAGTGATTAAGTGATTGTGAGTGAAAAGTAAGTGAGTAAAATAGAATCCATCAAATCTTTTTATAATTTAAATTGATGAAAAAAAAATATGTATTTATGAATGGGTAACCCATTTTCCTTTCTTCTTCTTCTTCCTCTTCTAACTTTCATATAAATAACTCATTCTCTCTTTCGGTTCCTTTTTTTTTTTGTTTGTCGGGAAATGAATAAAAGTGAATAAGGTTAAGGAACAGATAATAGTAGTAGTAGTGGCAGTGAGTGGTGAGTAGTCCTCTTAATATATATATAAAAGAGAGAGAAAAAAAAACAAATAATAACAAGAATAGAGAGAGCCCGTTCTCAATTGCATTTTCCATATTTGATTTACAACACAAGTAGGTTCATAACTATATATTTTTTTTGATGGATTGGGGGTGAATGGGAAAATAACTGAGTGTTCAATAGACATATAAAGAATCACCCTTCTGATAACTGATGGCTGATATGGCTGATGATGTACTTTATTAAAAAAAAAATAGAAACATACACGATGAGATGATACGCTTATATTTCTTTGTCCACCCAAAAGATTATTAATTATTAAAAAGCACCCTTTTTTGATAATTTTTTTATATATATATAAGAAAAAGACAACAAGCAAAGCAAAAACACGCATGATCGTTTTCGGAAAGATCGGCGTCGTACACTGAAACTGTTTTGCTTTTTTGTATCCTTTTTGAATCGATTCATCATCATATAAATAAATAATAAACAACTTGGATTATTAACATCCAATAAATAACCTGTTTCTATCAGTAAAGTTATAATGTGTGAAGAATAACAACAACAAAAAAATGGGGGTTACTAATAATTCTTTCAAAAACGCATGAGATTATTATTATTATTATTACTCGGGTAGAGGGCCGATTCCAACTCTTTCATAAATGTGTGTGTGTGTGTGTGTGAAACATAAATCATCTTTTTGCTTAGGTAAATAGAATAAACCAAGATATTTTAGAAATGGGAAATTGTCAGCCATTGATTGAATGGTTCGATTTACTCATTTATAATAAATTACCCATTGACTTTAGAATGCGTTGATTATAATAATATAGTTAGTGTGTGTCGTTGGTTTTATATATATTATATACATTATTAGTATATACATTATTTATAGTACAAAGCAAATAATAATAATATAATAATAATAAGAAAAAGAAGAAACCAATCTAACCCATTTCAAACCATCCGAAATATATATACAGGATTTTCTCTAATGATTGGCGGGGCATTTTTGTCTGATGATAGCGGAATGATTTTTTTTTTAATTTTGGATGTCATTTAAAATAGTATTTGATGCAGAGTTATTGGGTTGAATAAGTCAAATAAGTGAATAGGTTCCAAATTGGAATATTTTTTGATAGGCTAAAATGATATTTTTTTTTCAAATTGGGGTGTGTGTGTGTGCCTATCTCCATGGCATTTCTCTCCGCGCTCTTCCTTAATACAAATGCTTCCCTTATATATTAGAGTTATTAAACTTAGCCCACACAATCATCTTTTTTTGAATGATGAATGTGAAAATAACGGTAACAACTGGGGAAAATCAATGGGTAAAGAAGTTCCCGAGTCAAGAAGAAAAAAAAAAGTGATGATAATAATATGGTTGGTAATAAGTCCCCCAATGGAAGCTTTTTTTTTTTTTTTTTTTTTTTACAAAAAATCCTCGGAAATCGGTTTCCATAGAGTAAAGGGACAGGGAGAGAGAGAGAGTTATTGACACTAAAAAAAATAGTTCTTGAACTTCCTTTTCACTTTATTGTTTTTGTTACTTTCTCTCTCTCTCACTTTACCACTTTGATGACCCCTTGAAACATAAATGGTTTTCTTTAGTCAATGAAAAAAAAGGGTTCTTTTATTTTCTTTTATTTTTTTTGTACGAGCTTGAAACGCGCACAGACTACAAAAAAAATGCAGAAACACAGCTTTGTACACTTTTTTTTTCTTTATATAAATTTGTTTTCTGAGACAAAATATGAAAAAGCAAAGAGGATGAGTTTGAGGAAATAGAGTCAATTTTAAAGTTTGATCAGATGAGAGTTAATGATGTTGTCTGGGATAATAAAAATTTCTAATTTGGGATGTAATTACTCTGTTTGAACAGCTTTCTTCTTCCATTCAAAATGATTGGCTAAGGTAAAACATAATGGCCGAACGAGAACAGTAATCGTTTGTGACTCTATGGGAAAAACTGATGATTGATTGACCTTTTCCTTGTGTATATCTATTTATATTATATTTATAGAGGATTTTTTTCCTAATGATTGGCCGGGTAATTTTTTTCATTTTGGGCGTTGGGTGATTTTTGTGATTTGACAGTGTGCCTTTTGTGATTGGCGGGTGTGTTTTTCGTGATTGGCAGGAGGTGAAAATTTGTAAGTTATATCAAAGAAATCTGCTATTTTATTACTCTATGAAAGGTCTAAGTCACAATAAAGAGAAAGGTTCTATTAACAATCGATCCAGTTCAACAAGTCATCACTGAAAATAGGAATGAAAGAATATAACTCACGAAGAAAGAAATTCAAATCCATCAGATGTATGCGAACAAAGTGAATTATCGACCCAATACTAGCATTCCCCACGAGACCGCCACAGATTTGTCAAATGGCGCATGTATTGCTTGCTATTATATCCACTCAAGGATTGCCGATGTGGATACAAGGAAGCAAGAAGAGAACATTTTGCTAACTGTTCCCTTCTTCAGCCACTCCTAAAGGATCTGTTGAAAGCATTCGGTAACATACCAGTACTACCACCACATATGCAACAGCTCAACAGTTTCCCAAAATCAGAAGTTGGACTGGTATTGGGTAAATGGGAAACCGTTTGGCTGGCAAATTGATATTCTTAGTCACCCAGCAGATGACACCTTCGACGACGAACCTGCATCAGAGAATTCAATTACATCAGTTGCATCGAGCGAATAGTATCTAAGTAATTACCTGATTTATTATTGCCCGACTCACATAACCCTTCTTCTATAATGGTTTTTTTTTTTTTTACTTTCCTTCTATTTTATATTATTATTTTTGCTCTGCTCCCCCTCAAATTGTGGCGGTTGAAACTGTTTGATCAGAAAAACCACAATGACCTAAAAAATTCGTGTCACATAAATAGTGGGGTTCATTTTATAAAAATCAGACAATAGCATAAACGAAAGTTGTCAGTTCAAATTTGGAAAAACTGACCTTTGGATATGATACTTGTTCATAGCAGTCATTTAGTTTAAACATTTTTTTTTATTTATACAGAACTAAATGGCCTTCGTCCTATGGGACATGGTGGCCCACTGGTTGTGATATGTAGTGTAGTGATCAAGAGAAAGCATGAATAACAAATAACAAGGATACAGGTATAAACAACTAAGCTAGAATTGAGCTGGTAGAGGATTTTTCAAATTAACGCCCCTGAAGCACCCATAAGAGTAGAGACGGAGAGAGAGACACTAGATAGGGGATCTAGTGGATACAGCATGGAAAACAACAGGACACCAGGATAGAAATGAACTTTTTAACTTGGCAACGGCATTAAAACTCTTGTCGTAATATATTTTGGTGGATAACACCGTAGTCAATCAATAGAAATAACAACAGAATAACAAAAGATAATGAACAGAGAATAACGTCCAGATGATATTTATTCAATAAAGACAAAGGGGATATTTATATATTTTCTAATTACTGCGAATATATATAATGTATAAGGCGTGTATGATATCATAATAATATGAATGATTATAATAGTAGTGCGAAGAATAATATGACCACGAAGTATAATTACACCACACAGATAAGAGGACCACGAAGAGAAGAATACTACAAAGGTGATGAACAGAAAAATAGAATAGATTGAAGATAATGTTTTATTTAAGAAAATGCTCCTGTATTTATATCTTTTCCTAAGACTACTGCGAATAATAATAATAATAATAATATAATGATGATGATGACGATGAATGACTAATGATGAAGCTGTGGATGGCGATGATAATATAATTATAGAAGAAAAGGGGAACTGTAACTAATAATATAAAAGAGATATGCTGCGGTTATGATGAAGCATAAAGAAGTGCAATATAGTAGTGTCGTAGCCAAGATTCCTTGGTATAACATCTTCCACTTTTGGGCACTTCTTGTACGATTATCAATCTAAAATAATCATCATTGCTGTTTCCCTTTTCGATACTTCTTGCGATGCTTAGCAACCCTGCTTGGCATCATCGTCATAATTATTATTATCATTGCTAGTACCTCCAGATTTAAACAAATTTCTAGCAATAATAGTAACACATTGATTTGTTCCATGCCAAAATTTTCAACAGCATGCAACAGGAACGGTTTTGAATGTTGGGTAGTAAAGTGAAACTTAACCATGCTGAAGGTATAACAGCAAACAGTACTGTTATGAGTATAATTTAATTGGTGTACCTTGACGAAAGTACAAGATAATCGAGATAAAAGCAACTAGATTTTGAACTTGGTAACAAAGGAGTAAGGAAATGTAAAACGTTGTGTGTGTTAGAAAATAAGATGTTTATAGAAAAATAAGATCATGTATCAAAGAAAAAAAAGGTACACAATATATAATAATGTACAACAAATAAACATCATCGACAATTCTTCATCATATAATGGTTCAAATGCAGCTGCTGTCGGTCGAACAAAATCTCGATGCTGACACCAAACATCATCATCTTTCTCATGCTCAGCTTTCAACAAAGAATCCAAAATCCGATTCTAGAAAAAAGCAGGATACTCGTTAAACAATCATTCACAAATATACACAAAACCTAAAGCCAACAACAATAACAGTAACATTGATAAACATACATACCTTGAAGGATGACATAGTTTCCATGGATGTTTGTATGTGAGTGTGTGTGTGTGTTGTACGTTGTAGGTAATGTGAAACATGGGTATTCTTCATAAATATACGTCCCATGCTCCAAATCCAACTTCATCTCTAAGAGTGTGCATATAGCGGTGGATTGCAACTTGGATTGTAAGTAAAAATTAAGTGGAGCCGAAAAAACAAATTTTGCAAATTTACAACTTTCTTGAAGATCTTTTTAACTTATCAAATTTACAATTCTACTTTACAATCTCGGCTGCTGCAAAAAAAAAGCAAGAAATTTGTAAAATTTGTTTACAATCCAATTTACCACCCCCGCTGCACCCACTCTTATGGAGTGTGAACTCTTCAATACTGGTGCTGGCGTTGGGTGGTGAGTACAGTTGCTCTTGTTGAATTGATCTTTGCAAACTACGAATGTTGGCATATATTGATTTGGAAAGGTCATAGTGTACGAATGAACGGGGTACTGTACCAATGGTCGAGGATGATTTAAATATTGTGGAGGTATGCAGTCGATATGTCAAGTTGAACGGAAAGAGGTGAAACTCCTCTCTGTTGAGCTTCTTCAAAAAGTTGTCGGATTGTCGAATTGATAATTGATAATTGATAATTGATGGTTGATGATGGTGATGGTGATGGTGGTGTATCGTTTCTTTTCAGTTCACAATTATCAAATAGCCATGTAAATCCACACGGTGTATTTTTCAAATCAGACGGAATATAAGGTGACGCAGTTAATGGACTAGTTGGATCGTCCTATAACCGAAAAAAGATTATATGTAAAAGGAGAAGATTAAAATCAGACAATCGTTTCCTTTTACGATCCTTACCATTGCCAAATATTACCCCGTGATTACTTACCGATTTACCACCATCACTGATATTACTAGAGTCTCTAAAATCTGGATCCACTTTTTTAATATGTCGTCGTTTTTGAAGAGGTTCATCTTCAGCAGGTCTATCTCCAGTCTATTTTTCATATACTAAAGTAATGCTGAGTTTTTCCAGCTGGTCTCCTTTTGCAAAAAAGAAAAAAATAACTTACTCAGTTTTGACTACCATTTTCTTCGCTACCAAAGTATAAGTTCTAATTTTCATTCATAGAGTTAAAGACATGTCTGACAGACAACAAAACTTTTATTATCACAGATCACCGGCAGCATCAGTAGTTCCAAACGTTGTTGCTGTTGTGGCAATATTGGTACTGCTGTTGCTATTACTATCATTCTTATCCCTTTCTTTAATAAAATCTTTCAATTCCGTGTTCTTAATGGTTGAATAAAAAACAGAGTGAAATACATATTAATAACTGCGTTTTTTGGGTGATGCTTGAACTGTATAAAAAAATAAAATCGTCACTTACCGAGAATATTGTTTTCAATCTTCCTAATTCAACCGTTTCTTCAGGTGAGCTTCCCTTTATACAGTGCTGCAGATCTTCAATATAATGTTTTAGGATGATCTTCAGCGATGATAATTTTGTGTTTCAAATGTACAATGAAACTTGGAGAGATATGACGCGAAATCGAGATTTTTCTCTTGTTCGAAAAACTTTGACCGATTCATTATGTTTTATAAGGCACCGGTGTGAGGATATGTATGAATTGAGTTGACTTGTGTGTGTTTACGTATATGTTCTCGAGTTTTACTATTATTTTCAATAGATACTGATGGCAGTAGAAACATATCAGCTACAACGCTCGAAAACCAAGAGCATTTATGTTGTTTCTTGTTATTCATGAGTATGGGCTTCGGCTCATGTGCTGTGGGGCGCACCGTTTGTCTTAGATAGGCGTAGGTATCGGGTATCTTTCTGATGAGCTTAGGTTTGTAAGGGGGAGAGTCCCGGTGCTCAAAAACGTGTAAGTTTTCAATACTTCTTTTTTCATGTAATAATATGATACGTGCTTGTCAAAAAAAAGAAGTGATGTGAATTCTCAGATTTCTGCTTTTTTTTTATGCAGATCATTGTTGAACAATTAGGACAAAAAAAAAGCGAGTGGATAATACGCAGACGATTAGTTTTTGTTGAAGTTCATAAAGTCTAATACAACAACAATAATAATGATAATGAGTTGTACAGAAAATCACATTGACAGATTGTTGTTTTTTTGGAACACACACAAAAAAAACTATCGAGTCCGAGTGCGAACAAAAAATGTAGATAATATAGTAATAAGGGTATGTATAATTATTATTGTTGGTTTTTTTTTTGACTTTCTCTAAAATATAATCAGATACATATCTTTTTACACACGAGTACGGGATTCTCGTGGCATAAACTATTATCAAAGAAAGAGTTACTGTTAGCTTATATCATCAATGAATAGGATATATGTTCAAAAATAAATAAAAAAGGTATCACAAAAAAAAAATCTAATTTTTTACCCTAGAAATAGCTGGATGACTTAGAATAGGACCAATAATGGGTAATCGACGCATAAAACCAAATACAACAGGGAAGAAATCACTATATCACCATCATATATCCTTGTTTTTAGTCCTTTCACTTCTTTCACTTGTATATATCCCACTCCTCTATTGAACCTTATTGAACATTATTCATCCTTTCAATATAAATAAACTTACCCAAACAAATTCAGAAAACCAAATACTTCCAATACAAATCCAATCACTGGAAATTTACTTAATACCAAGAAAATACCTCCAAGAAAGCATATTGTCCCCCGTAATTTTTCACGTCTTGTGAAGAAAACTAATGTACTTTTAGGTCCAATGATGGCTCCAATACCACATAAAAATAAGATCTAATATTGTGCTATATGATTAGCATCTACCTTGTTACATTTTTACATTTGATATCCTTCTTCCATATAATATATATCCTTATACCCAAAAGCAAACACACCCTGATAAAACCCTCCTCTTTTTTTTCAATATCCTACACGGTTTACTTTTTCTCTCTTCTTACATTGCCAATAGCCATCAATCCTGCATCAAACAATAACATAACACCAAGCGCCATGAAAAAGACGCCAAATGCCGTTAATCCAACACCGATTTCTAAAATATTTCAAATAAAAACATATATGCAATGTTAATACAAACACAATTACAAAAATATAGTCATGTTTCTTTTTCTTTTTCCATCTTGATGTTATCACATTACTTTGTAAATCACTCAACCACATTTTTTTTTCTTCTCTTTTTTTTTTTTTTTTTTTTGCTTTGTACACGACAAGTGGGTTCGCAACGTGGCAGGAGGCCCGCAACTCTTTTTTGTGATTTTTATGCGGAATATGAATTTACACAGCTTCTTTAGAAGCCTTTTTTTTGGTTTCCATGTGAAGGTAGGCACATAATTCCAAATCTTCTTAATTTGTTACACTTTGTGATAAAAAAAAAGTAGTATCGGCCATTGATAGAGGACACGTTGAATAGTTTTATAATAAGTATACAATCGTACACACATAATTTTTTTTATAAATATGAAAGAATAATAAGAATAATTATAAAAAAACAAAATGCAAATCATGTTGGGGGGATGCGTTGATATCTAATACTAAACGAAATGAAGAGGTTCGTCTTTCTTTATGCTGTAGCTTCATCCAAAACCATTTTCTTTTGACCAAGTAAAGAAGAATAAAGTTCTTCTGTCATTTCATCATGCCAAGTACCAGCTGGAATAGGTGCCATGAAATTTTGTAATTTTTCATGAATATCAAATCTATCGATATATAATTATTCAGTATTAGTCAAATATACCAGATTCATGCAAATAGATACCTATGGAGGAAAAAAAAAGAAAAAGAAAAACCATCCTATTTACCTTAATTTACGACCCTTACTAGCCTTTCGATCCACAGCACGCTTCTTTTTCTTTGATTCAGCAGCCTTTTTAGCAGCCCATCGCATGCCCTGAGCAATCGGATCATCGGTATCCACCATACGTGCTTCAATCAATTCACGTAATAATTGTTGATAGAAATCATTATCATCAAATATTTCTACATCATAATTATTCAAATGACGATCTGCTTTACGTGATTCGCGTGTACTTTGTCCATCCTGTTCAGTCGATTCAACTACTTCTTGAGCCTAATAAAAAAACAGGGGATCAGATGTTAATCTCTTTTTCTATAGTGTGCATATTTTCGCTTTTATAAAAAGAAAGGATACACGACGATTCTATTAAAAAAGGTCATTCATTTTTTTTCTTACCTTTTTCCCGAGTACCCGGTATTCGGATCTTTGTAATTGTGTCCGTCGTACAAGGTTCTCTTTATCCGACATAATATTGTTCACTTGTGTCATAATATTCTAGAAGAAGAAAATAATAATAATAATAACAAAATGTCCATACAGATACACATGCATGCATGACACATGTACACAGGATGAGTTACACCATTGTTTTTTTGGGGGGGGGGGAGATTTTAGTTAAAATAGTGTTTAACAACATACCTGATCAAATGCCTTGAATTTCTTATTCAATCTTGCACTGGGTGCTACTTGAACTTTATTACTCCATTTCTCCAATGTAGAATCACGGAATGGGACAAATCTAATTATTTAACGTTATTATATATGCAAATATAACAAACATTACCATATGTTCACTTACACATCATTAATTTCAGATATATCTTCCCAGAGTTTCTCAATATATTCATCATCATCATCCAAATGTCTTTTTCTGCTACTGGCATTATGTCCAGTCAAATCCACAGCTTCTGTATCATTTAATAAATTTGTTCTCAAATCCATCAATTCATCCAAGGTTTCACGTAATTCATTTTTGGCAGTGTCAAGGTCAGGCTCAATGCCTTCTTCATTTGCCAAGAAATCGGGCCATGTATCATGCTATTATATAGTTTAATATGTGTAAGTCATTTGTCAATGCATTCCATTCCATTCCTATTCGATATAAAACATATTCCCCTCTTTTATTTTACCTGAGGCAATTGATTCGCAAGCTCAACGACTTTTTGTGTACGAATACGACTTTCCAAAAAGTTTTCCCATAAATTCTATTATAGTCAAGAGAAACATAGATTAGATTAAAAAAACAATACTTCTCTTAGTTTTTTTGTTCCAACTTTGTATTTCCAACTTACCAGTTGTTGTCGAACATGTTGACCTTTTTCAATTTCACTTTGTGCACTTTGTGACATTTTGGATATCATGGCCCTAGTAACCCCATCATTTATTTGTTGGTATGTTAAATATTGTCAACAAAAACATGTATATGACAAAAAAAAAGTGAATTTCGTGGTCTTTCTCTTTATATAGCCAAATGCGTCACTTACTTTTCGTCCTGTTGTAATTTTTGTAATTCTTCATTCATTTCAGTATTATCGAATCCTTCTTCATCATCTTCAGCTTCTTCCTCCGAATCTTCTTCCTCTGAACCTTCTTCCTCTGAATCTTCTTCTTCAAAATCATTTCCTGTACGAGCTTTTTCTAAAAGGTTTTCGTCATCGTCGGAAGCACCATCCCATGATTCGAGTTCCTCGTCCCCTTCTTCATCACTGTCGTCGTCGTCCTCGTCGTCGTTGTCTTTTTCATCCACGTCTTCTTCATCTGAAGAATATAAATCTTTACGACTCGCCCGTTGACCAGCATAACGTGGATCGTCTAACAAAAATTGCTGTTGTTTTCGTAACGCACTTTTGCCCACCTTGACATAATGTTCTCGACCATCGTCATTATCACCAGCAATCGCATTATCTTCACCGACCGTTTCATGAACTGGTTCACTAATATCCTCAGGATCGTAATCTTTATTTTTAAAAAAATAATTCATTGATATATGAGTTTTATTTTTTCAATAAATGATACACTGTACCATTGTTTGTTATGAGAGTGAATTAAATGATATCTATATATACCTTTTTGAACGGTGGATTCAAGATCAGCAATCTGATCTGCGAGCGATTTTTCTATTTCCCAAAATAAGAGTAATAATAGTACATTAGCGCAAGGACTTGATAACATTTTATAAGAGACAATAAAAACATGGAATGGATCTTGGATACTTTACTAGGTGGCATGGAAAGAAAAAAAAAAGTAAATATATGCAAAGAGGTTCCTTATTAGGCCTTTAGAAAAAAAAGTGAAAAAGTTGCTTGAATTTCACTGAAGAATTTCCCCTCCGGTGCTATGGGTGGCTAAGCTTGAAATTATTACATAAAAGCATGAATTCACTGGGTATACCTAATTGGAAATTTGGATATTTTCGAGAATACGCAAATTCCTACACGTACCATTTGTCTTTATCCATCTTTCAATTTATAAAAGGATTTATTTTGTTTTATTAACTTATATATACTTGCAAAAAATCAACCAGTGATGAACGGTTTTTTTAATGGGCTGAGACCTTATCTAAACTCACTGTCAAAAATGAAATACACCTTAAAAGTAAATTGATGTTGAGTTATATTACTTTTAGTTCGGCTGTATAATATAACTACAACAGCATGATAATAATATTAGGATGAAGTGATATCTTATAAAAAAAATGGCTTTATTATTATATAAATAATTGAAAAGGTGGAAGATATTAAATGTATGATTTCGAAGTTTGAAAAGATGTAGAGAATAATTGGGAACTTAGTTCTAACGTAAAAGAGTATACTCCATTAAAATTTGATACAGTGGGTGCCGAAAATCCAAAATTGAGGGCAATATATGCATAGTATGGATTCTTGAAGTGGCGAAGAGACAATATATACGATTGGGACTTGAAAAAGGAGGGATAATACAATCGATTGAGGGTAGAAGAGATTAAAAAAAAAATCTGATACCAAAACGTGAAAAGACGCCAAACCGAGCCACAAAAGAGAAATCGAAAATAAAGGATCAATTATAAAACTTATCAGGATCCTTATTCTTTTGTTATTGGACGGTGATGCTCATGCTCCAGGATAATATGGGTTTTTGGATGCTTCCTCATAGCTACCTCTTCCACTGCGCGCTATATATAAATACGTTATTAGTTGCATTATTATTAATAAATAAATAAAAATAACACTTCGATACAATAGCAACCTTATTTTTTTTCTTTACCTTGAATAATGACGAGATAGCATTGTTAAATGAGTTCATATCGTACGCATTATTTGGGAACCGTGCAGATTACTTGGTTTTTGCAATGTATATTCCATTACCATCAATACGTACGGGTAAGAGTACCTGAAGCGGTTCGAAACCAGTACTTTTTTTTACGTAATAATTTCTCTATTCATATTTTTCCAATACAATTTATCTTCACACAAAGATTTACGTGAAATTTGCAGAGCAGAGGGATAAAGATGTTCTTGTTATTCGTTAATAGAAACTTGTCCGAAAATCAACTTATCCTCAGCTTTATAAGAGTTTGGCCCTGTCGGAATGGATTTTGGATAATGTTGGGTCGATTTGACTGACTTCCGCATTAGCATCATCAATTTCCATTCGTTTTCCTCGGAAAACTTTGTCACTAATATTCCTCAAGTCAACCTTGGAGTATAATGTGAATGAATAAAAATGTTCAATAGTCTCATCCCTATATATATATATATCAAAATCAAAATTAAAGAAACAAGCGAATAAATGATACAAATGTGTAAAAAAAAGTTATCATATACACCGAAATTTGCTATAAAGAAACACGGTTTCGATATATTCTCCCAGATCTTGACAACGATATCATTCTCAATGACGTCTGGGTAATCGTCGCGCAACAAACAGTCATGGAATCGGAAGATTTCAAAACTACAGGAAGATAACGTTAGTAACATGAAAGAAGTAATTGTATCAAAAAAAGCTGCCCATGTGTTCATTCTTGAAACGAAATCGTTGGTGATAGCATCTGCAAATACTTTGACACCATTTCTAAATTCGCCTCCAGTTGCTTTTCTATTTCGTTTCTCCTATTCGTTTATTAATTTATTAATACAACATTTTAGGGCATTAATGTTGATATTGATCTTTAAAAGTTTCAATCCAATCACATACATTTTGCTTTTAAAATCAGTAAATCAACAATTAAGAAAATCACGTATTAAAAAAAAGAAAGGAGTCTTGAAATAGGCGCGTAACCACAAAAAGAAGCTTAAAAAGATATTGAAATGAAAAAGTGATTTGTGCTGCACATTTGTTTGATTTGATACCGCCATTTTTGAATCCTCTACCACAACAAAGGAAGAATAGAAAAAGAGTTGCGTTGACGATAAAGCCATTTTTTTCAATATGATCACCATATATTGTCTCACAACATCTTAGATGAGTAAACAGAGTACGTTCGTGATCCATAACAAATTAGAAGGTATTGTTACATAATTCATATCGAGAATGAACGAAAAAAAAAAGCACAAATGCGTTCTCACGCTTCCAATTGCTCAGTCATTTGTTTGATAATGGGTCTTCTTGTGCGTTATATTCAGATACAAAAGAACGTTGCTATCAAACAGTAGAGAATACTAAAAGTTGTATATGAATGGAAACAAGATCAATTCCTATGTCATCATGACCATGAGCATCTACAATGCATTTCAAAATCTTTGGATAGTTTTTATATCTGTAAAAAGAGCAATTTTTTTTATCTACAAGGTCTTTCAAACTCCAGTATATATTGATGTACCAATAGTAGTTGATATGTGTCATTGTATACTATGGTATACATAAGTAAAATATTAGAATATGGACTCTTCCACCCCTTGAGGAGGAAAAAAAAAAGTAAAGTTACAAAAACCCTCCTCTTCTTGTTCTTCTTCCTTTCTTTTACCCCCCCTTTTTTTTTCAAAGACGTAAACTACTTCTTCTTGAGGAGGTTGTGAAGAGAAAAGGGGTAGAGTCAATAGAAGATAAAGAAGAGGGAGTACCCAAAATAATAATAAAAAAGAGGGAGAATTATATAAGATAGATATATGAATTGAATTAGAACAAGAAAGCCCAAAGTAAGTCATGGAACTAAAGAAGAAGAAAGAAGAAAAGGGCAAGAAGAAATGGACAAGAAGTTCTTCCTTTCTCTCTCACCTTCTTATCTAATATGTATAAACAAAAAGTTATCTTTTTAGGGTTATAAATATGTACTAGATAAACCCCCAAGTACATATATATCACACACAGTACATCCATGTCTTATTACTGCCCATTTGTTGTTTATGTGATGCTAAGTTGTAGTGTCTTCTATTATATCACCTTTTTTCTTTTTCACCTCTTTTTTTCTGACATCAAAAAAATAACCACACGTACATAACACATGGTCTACTCATGTGATCGAAATATATAATAAGAGTTTTATCTTTCGACTCAACAAACAAAAAAAAATGAAACGAGAAAATATAATATTTTTTTAATGAAATATTTTGTACATAAAATGGGTTGATAAAGAATAAGAGAAAAAAAGAGAGAGATATAGAAATAGGTTATTGTTGTTGTTGTGGTGGTGTGTATATATTTATATATATATATATATTATGAAGTTTGCGGAAGTTGCGGTTGTTATGGAATCGAAGTAAAAAAAACACATGTGCCAGATGGGGGGGTATGAAATGCAAAATGAAAAAAAAAAGAGGAATTGGAAGAAATAAATGGTCAATTTGGAATGAACCATTTATTTTCTTTCTTTCCCTTATAATGAAGTGGATTAGTATAAAGAAAAAAGATAAATTATACGCTCAATATCACTGGCGATGCTGCAGCCGGACCAGCCGGTGGTTCGTCATTTGTTGCTGTTTTCACCCGTTTGGTGGACGTTGGATTATTATTACTACTAAAGGGATTATTTGATGACAAGTCTTGTTCTTGATCTACTTGATCTTCATCAGGACAAGGTCGTTTCAAAGTTTGTCGATAATTCCATAATAAAATAGCATTTAAATCATCATCCTGTTCATTGGTTGGAGGAGATATCGTATGAGATAATAATGAATCTTGTTGTTGTAAAGAGGGTGTAGTAGATGTACTTGTAGTACTTGTAGTATTATTATTATTGTTATTATTATTATTGACGGGTATAGATGTTGTAGAAGAGGATGTAGACGAGGAAGGTTCATTCGGTATAGATGATGAAGTAGTTGTTGTAGAAGTAGATGATGATTGCTGCGGTGAGGTGGAGATGATTTGGGTTAATAATAGTCTGTCATCACCAAGCCAGGACCAATCATATGCATCTGGAGTCAGCAGTGTATTCGATGTAGTTGAATCTTCTTCAACATAACGTGGTAACGTCAACATTGGGTCGTGATAGGCGTTCGTAGCCATGGTATCCAAAGGTAAATCATAAACGTCTTGAACGTCCAATTGTCTTTGTTGCTGTTTTACCCATTCAAATGTTCTGTTTTTTTAATAAGATAATGATGGATTTATATATAAGAAAGAAGAAGAAAAAGAAAAAAATATTAAAAAAGATGATACGACTAATTTATCATGTTAAAAAAAAGGGGGAAAGAGAAAAGAAATAGTAGTATTCATATTATTATTGTTATTATTATTATTATTATATTATTATTATTATTATAATGATGATAAAGAAGAAGATAATGATGATGTTTTTTTTTTCAAAGGTAATGTTTTTTAAACAAAATAATAATAATAAAATGGGCCATTGATTTATTTTATATATGTATAGATAAAGAAGTATGTATATATTAGGGAAAAGGTGGGTTAGGTTTTTGATATGTGGATGGATGGCTGTGTATGTATGTTTAAATAAAATTGTTGGACTAAAGTAATACATGCCGTAAAAAGGATAATGAAGAAAAAAGAGGAAAAATTTACCTTCGTATTAAAACTGTGCGTCGTAATGGTTCTTCCCGCGCTGACATTTCTGTGGGATTCATTTTTTTTAAAGATGCAGCAGCTAAACGACGTAACACGCGGGCTCTATTACCAGTATTGATAGTACTATTACAAAGGTTACTACTACTGGTAGGTTTCATGATTTGAGTGGGGGATGTGTGTGTGTGTGTGTGTGTGTGTGTGTGTGTGTGTGTGTTTATTTTGGTTAATAAAAAAAAAAGAGGAAAAAAGGGGAAAGAAGGGAAAAAAAATAAGTTGGCGGCGTGTGATTGTGTTATAAAATAAAATTATAGCCCAGCAACTAAATCTCTAAAAAAAGCAACCAATAAAAATGAACCAATCAAATCTTGTTCTTTTTGTATGACCCGATTATTATTTTTAAAGTAAACAAAACTTTCGATTGCTTCGATCTACTCCTTTTTTTTTTTGACACCTTCTTTTTTTATATTTAAAAACGATTTGCACACACAATCAGCAAATACTTGATTGATTCACACACTCACACTTTAAAAAATAATCTGCATTAGATTCAAACGCACGGACCAGTCATCTTTTTTTTTTGTACACACGCACAACACACGTTGGAGATATAAACTTTGTATATTTATCTCCTTCTCTCTCCCCCAATCTAATATCTTTTTTTTTTTTGCTTCTAATCTAATAATACTATATCCCCCCATTTATAGTGACACAAGAATGTTTATTATATGATGACAAAGAAATTGATTATAGTAATAACGGTTGTTATTATGGATATTCTTCTATTACTATTTCTACTACTGGATGATGTGGTTTCTATAGTACTATTGGAACTATTTTCATTATTATCACGTCCAGTATTACTAGTACTAGTACCAATATGTTCTCTTATCACATACCCTCCGGAACCTCGAGCTCCAGCAAATCCAATACGATCTTTTCCTATATCAAAAACAAGATATGTAGATCGAAGAACAGTATCTCCCACCAAGACAAATCCTTGATTACCAAGTTGGTTGGTAGTATCACTGTCGCTTGGTAACCAGGGGGCAATACCAAACATACATTGTGTCGCTTTCTCCAACTCTTCATTATCCAAAGGAATCACAAGATCTTGTATGGGAACACCAATCACAATCATATCATTATCGTCTTGTTCTGATGGATTTGTACCATTTTGTTTTTCCGGGATCAATAAGAGTTCCAATCGGTTGGATTGTTTATAAATACTGCATGGTACAAGATAGGTCCCTGAAGCATTATCCAAGACAACGTTATGTTCACCTGCTACAGCTTGTACCACCTGATTGGCAATGTCATGGTCCATGTAAGTTAAAGTTGTTCCCGTATCAATGATAAAACCATGCTTTTCTGGAAACACATGATTGACCAATTTGGTATCATTTTTATGTAAAACACGAATGCCTTGACCATACGTCATCCAGTAAGTACGTGGTTTATCCGTCTGATCCTTTTCGAAAGATACCACAGAAGCATAATCCGGTGGATTTTGATACATGTCATGATTGATTCCTCCAAATAAGATTTCACCTACCCAACCGTCATCATACATGGAACCCATGTAGATGGAGAAAAGTGGTTCAGTAATTAAACCTTCTTTTGCCAAGTTGAAGACAAATGATCCGTCGTTTTCGGTAGTGCTGTTGTTCTTGTTTAAGGAGGAGGCAAGATGGGGGTATCCAAGACCAAATATTCCATTGGCAATTTCATCACGGTCGTCAATATCATCATCACCATCGTGTGTATCTCCTACAGCTAATATCTCTTGTAAATTTTCATTGCTTAACCCAGGTGCAATAATATCGTCCGTTTGTTTGGCTAACCCAAAGAGTTGGTTCTGAACTTGAAGTTTACCAATCGATACCGTGTCACGTCCATACGTTCCATTTGCATTCCCAATACCATAAACAATCTTGAAAGCTTGGTCTGTGCTTTTAAACGTCATGGATTGACTACTATCAAATCTGGCTAATGGACATGTTTGACTTGGACATTCTTTGGATGGTATCCATAAATCCGAACTAAAAAAAAAAAGAAGATTAATTATCTCATTCTTACGACATTTTTTTCTTTTTATGTGTATTACCTCCCCGTATCCAAAGCAAGTGTAAAATTTTGTGGTGGTGAACCAATTCCCACACGAATTAAATATTCAGATGCTTCATCATTATATAATTTAGTGACTTGAGAAGCAGGTGGTGCAGTGACTGTTGTGATGTTACTCGTTGTTTGACGTTTTTCATGGTATGACGATGATGGACGTTTTATGATGGGTAATCGTATCGTAGTAGCGGCTGTTGCCTCTGCAATTGTGCCAACAAGCAGAAACAAAAACGTAACATGCATGATCCCTTCTTTTTATATTAAAATGAAAAACATATGTATATAAAATTAAAAATAGAGACTTTTTTTTCTTTACTCGATCAAGAACACAATAGAAAAAGAACAAGAAAAATAATATTATTATTGTAATGTGGGTTTTGAATCAGAAAAGGAAAAGAGGGGTTTATTTTACATGGGATGGATGGTGGATGGATTTCCTACCTTTTGAAGAATTCAAAAGCTATACATGGGTCAATGTCAATTTAACAAAGCTAAATGGATTCTGATGGAACAATAATCCTGTAGGATAATATTTTATTCAATATTATATATAATTGTCTGAAAAATATAGACAATTGTTTGGTACTTTTTTATTAGGAAAGTAAGAAAAGATATACATCATCCAAAATTTATCTATATATAAAGTGGTAATTACTCGATAAAGGTGTATTGTTAATGCCAACACATTTGACAAGGGGATATGAAAGCAAAAGGTGCTCCAATCCAATGAAATTGGGTGCCATACTTATGGGAGTGGTTGTATGCTGCTAATACGTACATATGACTGATATTTATACATGTATTGAATTTTGATTTAGGTAGAGTTAGTTCATAGAATTGGAGGATGGCTAATTTGGAAGGGAACTCATGTATAATTCAGTGTAGTACAATGATCCATCACTATATATCGTTATCGTTGGATTTTCCATATATGATATGTCAATTGTATCTAATGTCACGTTTTGGTGGATTTATTAGCATCATGTTGATAGTTGCCTTTCTCATCCATGATGCCAAATCTTAAACTATAATCAGTTTCTCGTTGGTTTCACAACGAAGGTAGAAAAACCAATTTATTATTATTAATTGAGTAATAATAAGGAATCAGATATTGATAAATATGATTATCTATATGAACACTAACGCATCGTTGTATATTATACAATATAAAGAAATCAAAACACGATATGTAATTAAAAAGTAAATAGAAGAGGGGGATTTATTATAATATAAATGGAAACTGTATGTATGTATAATAAAAGCTAGTAATCACAAGAAGTAATAATATAAACAGGAATTATTATCTTTTTTTGTACATTTTAATATATACAAGGGCAGGTAAAATGAGTATAATAATAAAAGAAGAAGAAAGATAAAAAAAAGAGGGAGCTATATATTATACATATACTCGTATATGACAATAAGATGTTACAATTGGGTTATATATTATTACAAGGTCAAGAACCATTTGAATGCAAACATGGAAAACATACAAGTCCAGAAGCCTAGAGAATTCATAGAATGGACAGCAGAAAGAGCAGCCCCAGACGAACTATCTGAAGCATATGTAGCATTGACACCATTGACATTTCCTGGCACACCATTGGCAGCAGCAATACCAATACGATTTTGACCCATATCAAATACAAGATAAGCACTACGTAACATGGAGTCACCTACTAAAAACATATTGGAGCCCAACCCACCTCCTGAAGAACCAAGAGGGGCAATACCAAACATACATGCTGTGGAAGTTTCAGGTGTTTCACCATCCAAAGGAATGACTAATTCAGAAGTAGGTACACTAAGAATCACTGGTTGAGAAGAGGGATTACTTGATTGAGACATTTTTAATTGTACTTGAATATCAGAAGAAGCTACGGAACAATCCACAATGAATACACCTGATTGGCGATCCAATTGGAATCCATTTTCACCCGCTACTGCTGTAGCTACTTGAATAGCAATTTTTGTGGGCATATAAGTTAATGTGGTGCCGGTATCAAGAATAAATGCCCCCGTGGATTGCAAGTCAAAATCTTGAGATTGTTGTAAACCTCCTTGGACAGAAACGCCTTGACCGTAGACCATCCAATAATAATAACCTTGACGATTTTGAGCGGCAGAGTCATCCTCTTCACCACCTAAACCACCTAATGGTTGTTGCTGTGTAGTCAATTGCGCGACCGGTAAGTAATTCAGATCACCTGAAAATTTTGATTTATCAACACCACCAAAAATAATTTCACCCGCCCAGCCATCTTTGTCAGCACTGTTCATATAGACAGAAAACACGGGGTCTTGAATAATTTTCTTTTCCACCAAATTAAAAACAAATGGATTGTAAGCTTGTTCTCCTTGGGTGGTGGCAGCCGTCAATTGTGGATATCCTAAACCCAAAATACCATTGGCAGCCACTCGAGTTCGATTGTTGGGTTTGGTTTGATCCCCTCCGGGTCCTCCTACAGTGGTGGGTGTGGTCAAGATATCTTCAGTGGTTTCAGCAAGGCCAAATTGTTGATCGGGAACGCTGGCACCAGCAACAGTTACTGTATCTTTGACATAGGTGCCATTGACACTGCCAATACCATATTGAATACCAAAGGATTCCTCACCATTTTGGAATGTACTGGAAGATGCTTCTTGAAATCCTCCATAAGGACATTCAATCCGTGGACAATGACTTGAAGGGACCCAAAGATCGGCGCTATATATCAAATACATACGTAAAATATACAAACAAAAGGAATATTATTTGTATAAAAGAATAAAAAAACAAACATAATAACAAAAATCATTATTTGTATATTATCATCCATTTTGTACCTTCCCGTATCCAATGTCACTGTAAAGTTTTGAGGAGGTGTACCAATACCCACTTGAACAAGATATTGTGATCCTTGATCATTATATAGTTGAGTTGTAAATGTATTATCATCGCGTTTATTCAAAATACGTCCATGTTTTCGTCGTGCGGCTTCCAATATATCGATATTATATGGGTTACGAATCAAGGGTAGACGAAGCAAGTGTGGATTATTCTCCACTTTGTTCTCGGTCGTCGTACTGGTAGTCGTTGCTACAGCTGACGTTATTATGATCAATAATGAAGTAGCAATGGATGATAATAACATGATATATATTTATATATACAACGTAACCAAATGTTTAATTCTACAAAGTGAAAGAGGAATCGACAAAACAAAGCAAAGAAGAAGAAAAAATTGTTTGTTTACAAAAAGGAAAAAACAAATGAAAAAAAAGAGCTTTTTGAACGAAATAAAAAAAAAAGCAGAAATGTGGTTGATGTGAAACTTCCTCATTGTCTGAATAGATTGTTCTTGAAATGAATATATCCGAGACCTAAAAATTGATCATCATCTTTTTACTACTGCATACGATTCGTACTATAGGAAAGGAAGGGCCAAGATCGTGAAATTAGCCTTTTATAGAACCCACCCTTTACATTACATTGGAATGGATGATGGAGAATTGGCATCATCATCTTGTGGGTATGCGTTATATATAGCAGTATTGATTCTTTTTGATTTATCGATATACATAAATCCCAATAGAAAAAAGTTCGATAGTAAGTCAAGGATGATGATGATGATTTCATAGACTTTTCTCATTTTTTTTTGGCATATTCAGGTTTCTCTCTTCACATGATGTAATAAATAGCCATTCCCTACTTATCTCTCTCTGAGACCCTTATCCTCAAAGAAAACATATACAACCCAATTAAAAAATAATGCAGGAGTTTCACTTGACATGGAATGAAAAACCAAGTTGAATTGTTGAGTAATAATTGATTTAAATGGGAATAGTGGTGAATATAGTGCTAGTTGTATATTGATTATAATAATAGTAGTAATAAATAAGTAATAATACATTCTGTGATTTTTACACAAATACAGAACTTTTTTTTATATAGGAAAAAAAATATAATAGTTTGTGAAAAAAACACGTTAGATTGGGTTAAAGGAAAATCGGAATCGTAGTATAAGTAGAGTTAGAGTAAAGAGTTATAATAAGAGAGAGAGAGAGAGACAGTAATACAAAATTATACAAAATTGATTGTTGTTTTTTTGTTGTTGTTATTACATGAGCCAGTAAGAAGCCATGGCAGAAACAGCTGCACCCATTGCAACATTGACCACCTTGAGAGTGGAAGCAGCACCTTCAGTAGTATCATCGTTGACCTTATCCTTGGCAGCTTCTGTATTACCTTGTTTACCGGTGGTACTGTCTTGTGGAGTAGAAGAAGAGGTAGATGAAACATCTTCTGCTTTACCTGTCGAACTAGCGGGACTGAATTTACCTGCACCAGCCAAATTGGCAGGTGCCAAGCCTACACGGTTACCCTTCATATCATGGACCAAATACATGGAACGAAGAGAAGCTTCACCAATAATCCAATTTTCACCAGCAGTTAAGCCAGTGGAGGAAGCTGTGATACCAAACATACATGACGTAGCCGTGTCAAGGTAATCGGTGTCCAATGGAATGATCATTTCTTTGACAGGTGTGCTAATGGTGACAGGGGAAGCGGATGAACTACCGGTCGATGTACTAATTTGAAGTTCGACATTACCGGTGCTGTCCTTGAGACTACAATCAACACGATACACACCGTTCAATTCGTCCCATGCATATTTGGATTTCGAACCAGTAGCAGCTGCAAGAATACCTTCTGCATAAGTCTTGGGAACCATGGTCAAAGTGGTACCGGTATCAAGAATGAAAGCTTGAGGGGTGAATGATTTGGAGTACGAACCCACCTTGATACCTTGACCAGCAACAGACCAATAAAGATAAGTGCCTTGTCTTTTGCTATCGGCACCGACATTGGGAGAAACCAAATAATTACTGGTATCATAATTGACCACAGGTACGTATTGAAGTTGACCTGTGAATTTCGATGTATCGACACCACCAAAGACAATTTCACCAGACATGCCATAAGTATAATGACTGTTTAAAAAGATGGAAAAGACTTGATCATTCAATGTTTTTGCCAAGTTGAAGGGGAAAGGTTCGTCATCCTTGACACCACGAGCACTATTAAGACCAGGGAAACCAAGACCCAAAATACCATTGGCTTGTTCGCCGCTCGAAACAACACCAAGAATATTGTCACTACTTTTGGCAAGACCGATTTTTTGTTTGTCTACTTTGGCAGTACCAACAGAAACAGTATCTAAACCATAAGTACCTTTGGCACTACCTACACCATATTCGATGGCAAAGGCTTCCACAGTGGCTTCGTAGGTGGATGATTTTTTAGCATCGAATCGTTCGTAAGGACAACTATTGGCTGGACAATCGGTCGATGGAATCCATAATTCAGCACTGTAATTTTGTTGGTAGTAATAATAATTTACATAGAGAGAGAGGAGAAAATAAAGATTATTATACTTGTGCAACATTTATTATTATTGTTTTTTTTTCTGTTTTGAATAATTAATACCTTCCAGTATCTAAAGTCAAGTTGAAATTTTGAGCAGGTGTACCCACACCTACTTCAATCAAATATTCTCTACCAATGGCATTATAAAGAGATGCTCTCGTAGTTTCACCACGTTTATCAAGAGGTGTAGCTTCATAACGTCTAATTTGTGCGAGTTGACCGTTTGCGTTACGAATAAGAGGTAATCTAACAACACCTCCTCCGTTATCAGCAGGAGGAACAACAGCAGCATCTGTGCCAAGGAAACAAGAAGTAGATGCAATAGCGACAAGTGCAGCAGAAGCGATATTCGAGAGATGCATTTTTTTATTGTTGTTGTTTCGTTTTACGTATGGATAGGGAAAAATAAAAAGGACAGTAATGGGTTGGTTTTTTTTTTAAAATAAAAGGTACTTTATTATTATAATTCTAAAGTAACTTTCAGATATTAAAAAAAGAGAGAAAAAATATTAATAAAAGGAAAGGGTATATAAAGAATGGAAAGGACGTTTGATCAAAACGAAAGTAAGTAAAAAAAAGGGAAAGGGGAGGAAGAAGAAGAAGAAGAAGAGAGGAATACTTCCAGAAAGTGTTGAAAGAAGTGCGTAAATGAGAAAAATTAAAAGCGACACATAATCTTTTTGTGCGTGTGTGTGCACACAAGGGCACTATAATAAGTAAATTAAAGTTAAAGAATCGGGAGAACCTGAGTGGCGGACTCACTCGTTGCCATCGCTACACAAGAACAAGATGTCATTACCTTAAAAGTGTCTTTACCTTTACATTCGCGGAGTTGTTCTAATCCTGGTAATGTTACATTGTGGATCGTCCTTTTGGGCTATTTTTTACTCTTCTGCTTTAAAAAATAAAGCCACAGACACACAAATAATCATCTCTTCATCATTTTATATTTATATTTATATATATTTATAAATGCAACAAAAAAACGAGGTCGATCTTTGGGTTCGCGCCACGAATACACACACATTTACACATACCGTATAGCCGATAAACTTGTTTTTAATTCCTATTTTGATCATAATATGTTCCTCGTGCTGATTCTTCAATACCCGCAAAAAACCATTGAATGGTTTATTATTATTAGTAGTAGTTTGATGGGCAGTTGATGTGCTTAAACGTCTTCGCCATCAGCATCGCTTTATTTATTATTATAAAAATAGTCCTTGTTACATTTGGTTACAGCTTTCATTTTTATTATTAAAAAAATGATTTAAAAATACATAACCCTGGAATATTCTTTCGCATCTTTTAGTCTAAAAAAATGGTTAAAAAGATGTTTTTTGAATACAATTTATGATGATTCTTTATGTATTTTTTTAGTGTGGTAGTTTATTTCTCTCTCTTTAAGTTTCTTTTTCGATATATGGTTAGCACGAGTTTTTTTTATACTCGTCCTAAATAACTTGTAATACAATACAACCTCTTCTCAATAATATATATTAACTCAACCTTTTGAAAACGAATAATGAATTGTTTTTCTATTTAATACTCATCCTTATTCTTATTCAATAATTATAATACTACATATATCAATTCTTTTTTTTTTTTTTTTTTTTTTACTAAAAGTTATTATTGTTATTGAATAGAATAAAAAAGATATATCAAGTTATACAATCTTTATAGATTTAGAAAATATATTCAATTCCCACGTAACAACAGTATTGTTTTGTTACATAACATTTTTACAACTTTTACTAGTGTAATAATATATACCTGCATCCATCTTATAGAGTATAATACTTATCAAGTATCTAATTCTCTCTATTTCTGCACACTATTACGATTAAGCATGATGAACATACATTGAATTTGATCTATAAACAGATGATAATTATAACGCCACAAAGACTATAAATGCACGTTAAACATGTATTATATCATTGTATACCTACAAGAACAAGCAATTATAAATAATAATCCTATACCTAGTAGATTTTATATCTGTCGTACGACGTTGAATATTAATTGCCTGATATAATTGTATAATTTATTCTTTAATGCCAAACTAAAAAAAATGAAAAAGAAATCAAGGAAGAAAGAAAATATAATTAATTTTACTTTTTATATATAATCGTATCATCTTTCTTCATCATCGTCCTAATATTCTCCTTATAAATTTATGTTACTTAATGGCTTCTTATTTTTCTAGATATTTTTTTTCTGTGCGCTTATTATATTTACTTTTATATAGTTGCATTACCTAACAGATAAGTGGTAGTCTACAATCCTTTTTTTCATCCACCCATCCTTCTCCATATCCAACAAAACGATATCCACTATAGTTCTCGCTAATCTTAATTCCAAATATTATATCCAAAATCTGTCCAAGTCCTTTTTCCATCCACTAAAAAAAGCCCATTGTGTTCAATGTTATCACTCCTGAAAATCCTTTTTCATTAATTAACATGCATATACAACAATCGTCCATCCATACGAATGCCTGAAATCCAACGTGGTAATTTTTTATGGGGGGTAGTTCGTCGTTTATTTTTTTTATTATAATGTATCTAGAACAAAAATCAACAATTTCATTTTTTGGGGGAGTGTGTATATAAAATGTTTCTTTTTTTGTAGGTGCGAAGTGTGTTATGTTATGGATTGTGAGTTGGTTTGGTCTGGTAAAAATGAAAAAAAATCTAATCCGATCGAACCTTGAGGTCAGACAAATCGACTTGGTTGCCAGTAACAAGACCACGAGGACTTGCACGTTCAAATGATCTAAATAATTCACAATGATAAATGGTAAGAAAAACAAATGTTTCATGATAGATATATGCATCATCCGCATAATTTTGAAAAAAACTTACTCTGGGTTTCTCAAGCGATAAATAGGAGCACGTTGAGCATCTTGAGCAACAAGTCTATTTTATATTTATATTTGAGTAATTGCATCTTTTATATATATGACACGCGCGCAACGCGTAGGATTTCTCTTTTTACCTATATTCTGCCAACTTGGATGCTTCATCGAGCTTTTGTTGGTTCAACTTATCCATATCGTCCGAAGATTCCATATGGTATTCAATCCATTTGGTAACGGGATGCTTTTCCTAAAAAAAAAGGAAATAGTTTCAATCAATATTCATGGTGTCATTTGAGGTTTTTTGTGTTGCATTTTTAATGATAATAATTCGTTTATTGAAAATTTTCGTACATCGCCTTGCTTGGTCAAATGTTGATCGACACGATAGATAACGACACCAGCAATAATAGCAATGGCAGTGTTTCTCCAAATGTTACCGTTGAATGCTATTATACCATTATTTAATAAAAGTCGTACAAGGACGTGTTGTTGGTGGATTCAACAATAATAATAATAATAATGATAATACTAAAATATAAACAATGAATAGACTCACTTTCTTCGGCAAATTTGGGACTAGCATCCTTAGCATCAGAAGCAAAGGTACGACGAGCCATTTGGCGGGCTAAAGGTGCTCGCACCAGGCGAGTCGTAGAAACGAAGCGAGATGCCATTGGTAGGTGTATGTGTGGTGTTATTGGTATTAAGTAGACGAGATTTTTTTTCTTTTGAATTTGATATAGAGAAGCCCTCGCGAACACCGAGATTTTTGTGACGTCGTCATCACGTGATCTATTTTTTGCTTGCTGCAGCACAGATTTTTCTGTATCAAGGTTTATTTTAAATTGTCTTATGGCTCTTTTACGCAAACATCAACTCATATATTTATAGACACGTGTAGTATGACTATATAGTATGTACTTTGCATTCTTATCAATTGAAAAATTAAAGGGTGTATAAAAGATAAATGAAAAATAATAATTATATATAGTGCCTTATTCATGTAATATTTTGAGTTTGATTTATTGGTATTTTAGCAACAGCCTTTCACCTACGCTACTAATAATTTTCAATGCTCGATCTATATTGTTCAAGTTTCGTGAATTAGATAAGAGTTTTACCTTTTTATAACAATGTTGAAAAAAAAACGTACCAATATCTTCTCTGGTATGTGAAGCTGACAAACAAAATCGTGCACGCGAAGAAATAATAGATGTAGCTGGGTATCCTACCACACAAACGGCAATGCCACATTTTAAAAGTTCACGAGAAAATGCTCTATAAAGTAACAAGAAGCCATACCTTGATTTAATCAACACTGTTTTGTATCATTTGTTTTCTTAATACAAACAGAAAACTTACGCTATTTTTGCAGGATTAAACAATAATAGTGGAATCACTGGACTACCTTTATCACCATAAACAATAAACCCCATATTTCTTAAGCGGGATGCAAAATAACATGAATTATCTAATAACTGTTGAATACGCCATTTTCCTTCCTCTTGTTCACTTTTTTTTTTTTTAAAAAAAAAACAGAATAGTCATGAAATGAGTATAACGAATATACGTTGGAAGGGTATATCTATTTTTCTTACCAAATAATAGTCATACTAGTTAATACTTGTTGAATCACAGGAATTGGCATTGGTTCCGCATAAACATAAGCATGATTATGTAATTTTAAATAATCAATCACACTTTTACTTGCAGCAATATAGCCACCAGCAGCACCAAACGATTTTGTAAAAGTTCCCATTAAAATATCCACACGAGCAGGGTCTATGCCATAAAGATCACATACACCTCCGCCATGTTCACCAATAGCACCAATGGAGTGGGCTTCATCCACATACAAATAAAACTTGAATTGATCCTTGAGTTTAAGTAATGTTGGTATATTGGCAATCGTTCCTTCCATCGAATAAAGTCCTTCTACCACAACTAGTATCTTTTTCCAAGGTCGATGGGTGCGCGGCTGACCCTGGGAAATAGATTCCCTCAATACATCATGGAGATCCTGCATACTATTATGTTTGAACACGCGGACAGAAGCACCGGATAGTCGTGCACCAAACACAATGGAAGAATGGTTTAATTCATCCGATATGATAAGACAACCTTTTCCTACCAAGGCAGGGATTGTAGTGGCATTGGTAGCAAATCCCATACTGACAATCATGGTCGCTTCCTTCCCCACAAAATTGGCTACCAAATGTTCTAATTGTACATGCATATCCACACTACCCGCTTCAGCACGTGGACTTCCTGATACTAATCCACGTTCCATGGTTGCTTGTTCCACCGCTTCAGCGCATGGGCCCGTCTTTTGAGCAAATCCAAGATAGTTATAAGAAGCAAAATTCAGACATTCCGATATCTGGCCAGTGAGTTGAAATGTTTTGTTATAATCTTTGGTGGTACGACCCAAAAGTTGAACAGTCCTTGACGCAACACCTGTAATAGGTCGATTCCAACAATCACGTACTCGCATATAAAGTCGTCGCGTATAAAATGAATCAAAATCCGATACCAATGGTGCATATCCCTTTTTAATTTTTAATTTTTTTTATTATTATCAAAAGGAGGAACGGGATATCATATATGAATTGTATATGAATATAGGAATATTATGCTTCATGTAAGGAGTGGGATAAGAAAAAAAATAATACTTTATTGTGTATATACCTCGTTAACTTGCAAGTGTCGATATTTTCCTCGCTTGAAAGTTTTACCCAAAATATCACGTAAATGTCCCAATAAAATAAGGATAAACCAATTCAAATACGTCAAAACAAGAGTGACAAGAGGTGCATTTTCCATTTTATGTTCAAATTCCTCATAACTACGTTTAGGCTGTGAATGGGTTGTCCATCGTAACGTCCGTGACGGTAACGATGGTTTCGATGGTAACAAGGAGAGTTGTTGAGATGAAGGTCGCGTTAAAAAACTGGAAGGTGTCAAGTTGAAAACAAGATCGCCAGAAGTACGACGTGGAATCGATACAAGTGACGAAATAGCAGGTGCGCTACTTATCGTGTGTGCACGTTTCCCTTTTCCCATCGATAAATGATAATGTGTTTGAAATTCATTAGAACACATTCCTTTTTCTTTCCATAGAACAAAACCTTTCAATTTATATCAAAAATAAAATAATAATAGTTATAATAGAGGGTTTCACTCTTTGATTGACACCCATGTGTTGTAAAAAAAATAGGAAAATTTTTAAAAAAATGAAAAAAGAAGGACCGGCTGTTTATGTACAATTCATATAAGATCAAATGTGTTCAAAGTGAATAAAGGGATGAAAGAAGGAAGGGGTGATAAGTTTTTTAATATGTGATCCATTGAATATGAGTAAAAGTGATTTAATAGACTAGAAAAAAATAAGAGAGAAGATTGGGAATATGCATCACAAACAGAGAAGAGAGAACGGGACCAATGTTAAAAAGTATTTGTAAAGAGAGTGTTAAAAAAGAGGTATACGGATATGAACATAGAAATGGAGTCTTTTTTTTTACGGTGTATTGCCTTCAGCTGCTGAAGTCGAGCGAGCAGCTAATTTGGATAACACAAGATATACAAATACTAAAAGAATTAAAGCCCATCGTCTCCATTGACTTACTGTTCTTGCAAGTGCTGTTTGTTGTTGAGGTGCTTGTTGTTGCTGTTGTTGTTGACCATTCAATTGTTCATTGGAACGAGGCAATTGTTGTTGCTGATGATGAGTTGTCTTTTTCGCTGCTGTCACTCTCCGTCGCATATCCGCATTCATTGGTGCATTGGCCAATGGTGCTAAATCCAATGTACAAAGTTCGGGGAACACATCTAATCATGATAATCCAATTGTTTTTTAACATATCAATGAATGCACCTTTTTTTTTCAACAAAATTCATAATAGTCTCCATCCTTCTCCACTTTTTTTGGTAATCAAATCTTTACCTCTGAATTTTGCGTTTTTCAAATTCACTTTATGTGATCGTGCTGCATATACACGTTTTTCAGCATCCGTTGTCTTGATACTTCCAGTGGTCGTCTCATCAGTTGTCTATTATAGATATAGAAAGATAAATAAGTTTATCAAATTTTGTTAAAGGTGTTGTTATGCTTATTATTTTATGGACCAATAAAATGATTCAAAGTATTTCTCTTTATCTTTATCTTAGTTTTTTTTTACCATAAAGCTCAATAAACCATTCAATATCGTAGGCACAGACCAACTTGGATTCCAAAGACTTGGATGGAAATCACTCATGGTTAAACAAAGACGTGTGTCTGGTTGAAATCGACCCGAAGGGGTTGTCATACGAATAGCTGGTGGTTTAAATGGGTATTCAGAAGGGAATGTTAATCGACCATAATATTCTCCCCCTTCATAAGGTGTATCGGGTGGCCCACGAATCACATAATGCCTATTAATTTCATAGAATACAATTAGTACCTTTCCTTTCTTTTTTTTCTTATTCATCGAAATGCTCATTTCTTTTTTTATTATTATTTACCATTCTAAAATATTGGTTTCCAACGGTTTGGCAATGATAAAAGGTGGTGGACTAAAAAAAATATGAAAAAAAAGTTACAGATTAATTAAACATTAAAAAAACTTGACACTTGTTTTTCCAATAATTCTCGATCGCACTCGATAAATTACTTCTTTTGAATTTCCATATACTCCTTGGTCAATCGTCGGTACGCAGATTTCGTTGCCATGTTGGAATACCCTTTTTTTTTTCTTACAGTGAAAAGAAACAAAAAAAGAAAAAAGCACTACCTTCAAAATTGCTCTTGATCATCAACTTTAAAAGTCAGTTTTTAAAAAAACCACTGAGAAAGCTCGTGATTTTTTAAAAAATAATTGTTATTGTTGTTTATTAGTTTTGTTTCAACCTTTTTTTTTGTTCTATTCTTTTGAATAATTGGGATTTATTTGTATATAAAAGCTCATGATAATTATTTTTATTTTTATATATGAGAAAAAAAAACAAGTGAAATATGAAACAAGAAATAGGGGAGAAAGAGACGAATTGTGAAAAAAAAAGAAAAATTAGATGATAGAGAGGATGATGTGATTGTTTTTTTAAAGCAAATAGTCAAGTTCGTATCGTTGGTATTGATTCTTTTCATCATCATCAATACGAGGGTAACATGGTACTAAAGCATCTTGACTACCAATATACAGTGTGTTGTAAATCTTCCAATAGACTTCACGGACTTTTCGTGCTGGATGGAACAGACCTTGAACTGTGTATTGTAAGATGGTTGCTGGACCAAGAGCCACACGCATACCTTCTATGGCTTCCATGACTGCATTGATTACGTGAGGACTAATTTATATAGAATATAAAATAAATATACTGTTAGTGTACAAATTCTTGAAACTTGTTTTAATTAAATAAATATACCAAAATTATGGAATCAAAACTTACCTAGTTTCGAAAATATTTGGCCAGATGTAATTCAACAAATGCCGTAAAGGTTCTTCACACCCTAAACCAACCACACCAAGAGCCATGTTTTTGATAGTCGTACATGCAGTCTGTCGATGGACTAAAT
This sequence comes from Phascolomyces articulosus, assembly GCA_025677815.1. Taxonomy (NCBI): domain Eukaryota; kingdom Fungi; phylum Mucoromycota; class Mucoromycetes; order Mucorales; family Lichtheimiaceae; genus Phascolomyces; species Phascolomyces articulosus. Next base: position 294,120 of record JAIXMP010000003.1, on the reverse strand, counting down.
CACGATCCATCAATGCATCCTCCAAAAGAGGTGTCACAGCCATGATATAATCCTTGCCCATTTCACCCACATATTCAAAGATAAATGCCAGTGACTTGAGAACACCATTTTGTACATTCAATTCAGGGACTCGATATTCATTCATGACAGCAGGTAGTACAGTGAAAGGAGCACAAGTTTCGGCAACAATAGCAATGGCAACGGTTGTACATACACGGTTTTGACGTTCTTGTACCTTCAGGTTATTGAGCAACGTAGCCAATACATCTTGTGGACCAATGGCCTTGGCAATATAACCGAATGTATTGACAGAAGCACGTCGAATACCTTTCTTGTGTGCCTTGAGTAGATCCAACAATTCGAAACAAACACGCATCCATTCACGAGCAGACACAAATTCGGCACCACGATCAGCAATACGACCCACGAGATCAATACAGTTTTCTTGTACCTTTTCATGTCGGTTACGCAAAATAGGTGTTAATCGAGGAAGCAAATCCTTGATAGGAGGTGTCATACTTGTCATACCAATGACGTTGACAATGGATTTAAGTGCACCCAAAATCGAACCAAGTACTTCTGGATATTCTTCACCAAGATATTCGTAAAGAATTTGACCCAGTTGGTTCATGAGTTTTTCTTCACCACACGTTTTCATGACAACAGCAATACGTGAAATCAAATCGGCAGCTTGTTGCCGTACACGTGCTGATTTGTTGTTCAATCGCCACAAAATGGTATAACAGATTTGTTGGAGATATGGCTTGATACGCATACCCAAAGCATTGACGACTGTACCAAAACCATTCAACATGACTACATCTTCCACTGTTTGTTCTTGGAATGCGTATAAAATACCATCGATCAAGAGTTCTTCCAAACGAGGATCAATATCTGCTGCACCTAAATTGGAAATCACCTTTTCAATAGTTTCCATAACCATCTTTCGATAGGGCTCGCTTTCATCCTTGAGATCGTTGACAATACGTCCAATAATTTCAGACACACCCACTTTATTGGCCAATTCAACTGTTGTTTCCACAAGCTGTTTATAATTACGTCGATCCAATGCCATACGTCGTACCCAAAAGTGCTTAAAGAATTCTGGAAGGATTTCTTCCTTGATATATTGAGGCATGACACCATCGGTAGCAGCACACTGTTTGACCACCTTAAGCACAATCTTTTTCATTTCTTCATCAGGCGATTGGAATTCACGGATCAAAATAATCATGACTTCCTTGGTATAGTAGTTTGCATATTCATCGTCCATCAATGGGATAATATAACCAATTGCTTTAAGGAAGGCAGCAAGACCTTTACCACGATGTTTACGGATACCAGTCCACAATGGCTTGAGAACAGAGTCAAAGGATTCAATACCATAAGGTGCAGCGGCTTCAGCCAAGGCGGCAATAGCCAAAGCAGTGATGGTACGTACTTTTTGTTGTTCATCTTCCAAACCATGACCAATGGCTTCAACAAGGTTTTTCAAGTGAGGTAAAACGGCACATCCCATAAGAATAGCAATTTGTTGTACAATCTTGATACCTGTATGACGGGCTTGCCATGACTTTTTCGAACGACAGACAGCTTTCAAGAATGGGAGCAATGCAGGAATACCCAAAGCAGAAGCAACCACTGAAAATGCACGCGCTGTTGTGTTACGGACATATTCATCAGGATGATCAATATCAGGACGCATGGTGGTAATCATGGTGGGTAAACCAGCAGCCTTGGAAACGTTACTGATAATTTCACGACCTTCCACACGAGCATAGTAATCTTCATCAATCAAAAGAGGTTCAATAACAACAAGGATCTTGTGAACAAATGGACGTACAAGATCATCCAACTTGTATAAAATACGATCAATCACCTTGACAAGTAAATGGCGTTCTTGATCTTCCAAAGTAGGGGACATGAGCAATGGTAAGATTTGATTGAATAAGGGACCTGGTCCAAAATCACGAGCCTTGTCTGTAATTTGCCGCAAAGCTGTTTTACGCATAGGAGGTGTACCATTCTTGATTCTCAACAAAAGTCGCATAATCTTTCGTTCCTTGAGTTCATCCACACTCATTTCTTCTTCATTTCGTTCTTCGAGCAATTTACCAAAATGTTGCATATCTTCATCCTTGAAAAATGGCAAGTTACCGACGCCTGGAATTTCTTGAGGGATATCCATAGCCATGCCTCGTGATTCCTCTTGCATCACAAATCCACTCTCACCCATAGGTGTGGGTGTTGCCATCAACTTGCGTGCAGGTGTACGAATAGGTTGATAGCCTGCAGGTGGTTCAAGAATCTTGTATCCAGTTTGCGGGAACATCGCATCTAAATCTTCATCGGATAAAGGTCGATTTCGTACATCCAATTCACGTTCCCATCGCATTTGGTTGACAGCTTCAGGTGTTGCAGGGACTTGAATTTGACTTGGAGTAGGTGTCATCATGCCTAAACCACCCACGGGTGTTTCTGTATTGACAGGTGTAGCATCCCAACGCGAACGTTTTGCTGTGCCTTTGGGTGTTGCATCCCATTCTGATCGTGCTGCGTCACCAGCCACGGGTGTAGCATCCCATCGTGATCGTTTGCCAGGCCCTTTGGGTGTTGCATCCACACCTCCAGTATGAACAGGTGTTGCCACATCCCATCGTCGTTTCTTTTTTGTTGCCACAGGTGTTGCTTCCACTGATGCGCTTTGTTCTTCTGCTTTTTGTTGTTCTGCTTCGTCTTTTTTCTTTTGTGCAATGGCTTGAAAAACACGTTGTTGTTCTTTTTCAAGTTCGGCCTCTCGAATGACCTCGGAATAAGATCTCGATTCATTATTTTCTTCTTTTGAAAAAGCATCGGCTCTTTCTGGTGAGAGCATACGATTGAATCGTCGTTGATGGTATTCGTCTTGGCGACCGGCAATGCGACGTTCTTTCATTGTTTCTGCAAAAGGATCGTGACCATCAGCACCTTGTGTTGCTTCACCAATGACATCTTTTGATGCAGTGTATGAATTTAATTTTCGTTTGGTTTCCTGGTAAGCTTCATCCATTTCTTCATCTTCATCGTCACCGGTAGCAATGGATGTTGCATATCCTTCAAATTTATCCTTTGTGTAGATATCTGTATCATACGAAACGCCAGAAAGACTTGCATGCTTTTCATTGTTGAGTACCGCAGCACTAATGTCGCTTTCTGTAATTTCTTTTCGTTTCGCTTGAGCGGCTTTGATTTCACGATCGATATCTATTGCAGTATTGTCAGTGACTTTGATCATGAATTGATTTGTCATTTTTTTCTTACCGTCAGCCATAGTTTAGATTTTTTTGAATGAAAAAAAAAAAAGTTAAAGAAAAAAAAATGAAACTTGTCCCACGAAACTGATATTTTATAACGACAGCAATGAAACGTCCTGCCAATCTTCTATCCTACCATCCAATGACTGCCTTTAATTTGGCTCCGCCTTTTTGGATCCTGGTGTAGATCCTGCTATGCAAAGAAAAAAGGATCCTCTTCTTCTGTTCAAAAAACCTACACACACTCATTAACGGACATACAGGATATTGTTCTTCCGATCATACACCCAACATCTTGTACAAAAGCATAAGCATAATCTTAAGCGACATACGCACATACATTTGTATACAACACAAATTATTATAATCAACACTTGTACATTCATCAAAAAATATAGAGTTACTTCATTCCTCAACACTGGACAACACACGGCAAAACAAGTTTTCGAAATGCCAGCCAATTCAAGACCATTGTTATCAATGAAAGCTTTTACTAACAAAGATCTTAATGCAAGAGAATCGATTTTAGTACAAGAAAATACAGAAACAAACGGATATTTCTCTGCCACTTTGTAGGTTGATACCATTACCCAATAACTGATGGAGTTATCACTACACTCTCCTGTACTCATCCTACTGCAAAACTGATTGAACTACCTGCACTAGCATCAAACGCGGCTCCATCCAAGAATCTATCCTTAATCCTTGGTGACTATACACTTTATACTATTGGTATTATGCTAGACATTACGCCAACATGTGCTATTTTATTACTCGATAGGATCATCAAACATTGTACTATTCTCAAAATGGTGGAATACTATAATAATACCTACATTACTGAAATGTGAAATCACATTTGTGTAGTGAAAATTTCTATTTAAAACCACGTTGCAATTGCTGCTTGATAATGATTCAATTTCCATAGAGTAGATATGGGTTATTTTATATAGCTGTCATTTTGTTAAAACAGTGGCATGTGTATCTCCATATAGAAAGTTAAAAAACCTATTTACTCTCCTCTTTTTATATCACGGTCCAATAGCGGCCAAAAAAAAGTTCATTGCTATCCGATTCACCTTACATGTCCAAGAACAGATACCATCATCCATTAATATGAAAAATGAACAAATACTAAAACAAATAATTTATTTATTGCTTGATACCATATTGTGCCTTGTATTCGCGCATAAGAGCCAATTGATCACCATAAGTACCCTTTTCTTCCATATATTCCATAATGTGATCCATAGAGATAATAGCGCGTACGGGAACACCATTCTTTTCTTGAACAGCTTGAATAGCAGATTTACCAGAACCATCAGGAGCGACTTCAGCACGATCCACAGCAACAAGAACACCAGCCAATTGAGCATTGTTTGCCTTGATAATACCAATGGATTCATTGATCGCAGTGCCAGCTGTGATCACATCATCTACAACGACAATCTTGCCAGACAAAGGAGTACCAACAATATCGCCACCTTCACCATGATCTTTCTTTTCCTTACGGTTAAAAGCAAAAGGAGCTTCTTGGTTATGTTCGTTTGTCAAGGCAAGTGCAGTAGCACATACCAAAGGAATACCTTTGTAAGCAGGACCGAAAAGAACATCATAGGTAAAACCAGCATCGACTAAAGCTGCAGCATAGAATCTACCAATGGCACCAAGAGTCTTGCCACTGTTAAATAAACCAGCATTGAAAAAGTAAGGAGAAACACGACCCGATTTCAATGTAAAAGAACCGAATTTCAATACGTCGTTTTGTAAAGCAAAATCAATAAATTCGCGTTGGTAATCCTTCATTTTTTTAATTTTTTTTTGAAAAAAAATATGCACAAAAGTGGGTTTTTTAAAAAGAGAAAAAAAAATAACGCTTCCGCAACAGCCACCAAATCACCAAATCATAATTTTCTTTCCTGCATTTCAAGTGACACAATGACAGCACAGGTCACATTATCAGTAAAGGTACTACTAATACTCTTTTATCCATCGTACCCTTTTATGAAAATAATAGTAACCTCTTTTCACATTATTATAGTCACAAGAATAGAATTAAACTTTGGTAAATGATAATTTACTTTGCAATGTTTATAAACAGATATAAATTAATCATCGTTTTGCCCATTGCTCCGAGTGATCGGGCTGAAGAACGATCCGTTTAGCAGCGAATGTTTGGTTTAAACGGTTGTACGGATTCTGTTATTGCCACTGTGGCTAGAGACTCTCTCTATCAGGGGATTAGCGAGAGCAAAACTCAATTGGTTTTTCTTGATACTTTTCTTTGATGTGCATGGTGTAGAGTTTCATGAATACTTAGTAAATCAAGAAAATGATCCATCATCTTGGTTCTATCCTACGTATATCTTACAATAGTTGTATCTTCTCCTTCCTAGATATCCTATATATATAAATAGGATGTATGTTTGCTAACAAGAAAGATATATCTATTGGTTTACTGGTTTCCCAAAGCCCAAATATAAACATTTCAAGCATTAGTGATAATTGTGTATCTCCAACAATAAGTTGCAAACACAGTATCTGTCATGGTCGTTGTAAATACAACACATTATCAAATTCTTTGGATTAATAAAAAAAGAAGTATTTTATTTATACCAAATATGCAATAACATAACATTCTGTTTAAATAAATGATATATTTTTGCAGTAGACCATATAATGGTCTCTCAGGTTTTTTCTTCCCATCATTATTAATTTGCCACTAGCAACGACATTGCTCTCTTCGTTTTATCCTTCAACTTACTAAGTTATATAAGCTCTTCCAAGCATCGTGTATCATAATAATACAAAGTATTAAGTAACTTCCATTTAATAATGCACTTAATTCAACGAAATCAATCCTTACATCTGTGGTAAGGTTTATACATTTCTATATAACAGTAAAGGTAACACTTTAAAATGATGCTCATCTTGCCTTCTTCTATATGGTTTATGGAACTTCAGCTTTAATAGGTGATTTTGGCATATTAGTTAGTTTAAATATCGAGATAAAATATTGCAAAGAAAATTATTCTGATTCGAAATGATATAATGTGTGTCACATTGACACCATAATATGTATCAAATGCAAAAAGTACCAATAAGCATCTTTATAAAGTTGGACGATTATAAAGGCTACTACACATAATATGAAATATGAAATATATGTAAATCATCAAATGCGCGAGGACAATCAAAATTACTATGTTTGAGGTACATTGAACCTTGATGGTTATAAATGTATGCTCTCAAAATGTAAAATCAAAAAAGCTGAATTCCAACATGTACACGGTTTTTTATGCTACATACCTAGTATGTCATACCTAGTCATATTCAGGATCGCGTTAAATTACGATTTTAGCCGTCAACTTCGATATCATAAACGTATTTTCTAATTATATTCTCTTGATCCAGCTGTTGAGAATTGACAATGTATCTACATGAATAAAGGTGAGTAGATACAAAAAAGTCAATATATACAATCTTGTCAAGCTGACCAATAATAATCCTATCAATTGTCTCGTATATAAAAATGATATTTGTATCAATGAACAATAAAATCTAACGTCATTTCCAAAATATAAAATGAACAATTCAAAGGTCATCAAATGTTTATTTAGAAAAATATAGCGCTAGTAAATTGAGGCATTTTTTGGTGTATCTGCATATACACATAAATAAAATTATTTTACTACACGGCATAACCAAAAAAATGGTTTATAAAGTAATAAATAATGAAGCAAGTGCTGCTGAATAAGGCATGACACTGCATGTGAAAAACCAATACAACAATCAAAGGCACTGCGTTTACAATAAATTTTAAATCTGAAACACTATCACAGAGTACCAAGAAAATTCTATTATCCACAAACCTTGCATAATTTATCAAACTTAAATTGCGTATAAAAGTAAGTTATTTTCTGTTTATTTTTTTAGTTATATATCTTCTTTTTCAAATATATACATCTATTATAAACTAATGACTAAATTTCCTTTGTATGATGATCTTCCAATAGATCCCAAATACCCACCTAAAACAGCTTGGGGTGTGTGGGGAACAGAGGTACAATATTAGAAAAGGATTATAATTTTTATACCCGCACTCAGTTTCTAAACAAAATACGTTCAAATAGGATAACTTTGGAACACTTAATCATTTAACTGAAGAGCGAGTTCTCAAGGTATATAGATATGTCATTTTTTCTGAATGATTCTCAACGATGATTGTTGTAGATGGTAGTATATTACTATTTATTTTTCAACTACCATATAATAAGAAAAGTATCAACCATTTGCATTGTTTTTATTATATATACATAGGCTTCACAATGTATCCGCCGTGGTGCCTTATTTCCACTCAATTGGCGTCTCGAATCACCAACGCCTCATTTTTTTGAACGACCAAGAATTGATCATCGCGTTGAACCATGTACTGTAATGAGTGACAAATTGTTTGACGAAGTCTATCATAATTTCAATACCCAATCATCATCTCAATGGGATGGGTTAAGACACAGTTGTCACTGGAAAACTGGCACTTTTTACAACAATGTTCCACGGAAAGAAATTGTGCCTGGGCCCGAATCAACAGATCGTTTGAGCATGCATTATGTTGCTGAACGTGGGATTGCAGGACGAGCTTTATTGTTGGATTATGGTTTATGGCGTGAAAGGAACGGGGGAAATTTTGATCCGTTAGTGCGTTATGAAATCCCAGTGCATGAGTTGGAACAAGTAGCAAGGGATCAACATGTGGAATTTCAGGAAGGAGATATTTTACTTTTGCGTACTGGATTTATAGCAGCATGTACAATATTGTCTGCAGAAAACAAGATTCATTTACATCAACCTTCTCCAGAAAGTGCTGGAATCAAAGCATGTGAGGAAACTTATCGATGGGTATGGAATAATCGATTTGCAGCGATTGCATCGGATAATGTTTCAGTTGAGGCTAGCCCTTATACAAGTGACGTTGACACATGCCGTAAGTAGCAACATACTATGTGCTATTTTGCGAAATATTATACATATATAATGATGTCAATGGAATTTGAAGAAGAGATCAATTAATATTTCCTTTTTTTTCGAAATAGATTCACAATTCCTGGGAGGGTTTGGATTACCCATGGTTAGTATTATTATTTCTTCAGGTACTATTTAAATGGATGCATGCATATAAACAATTAAGCATAAAGAACAATATACTATATACGTAGGGAGAATTATTCAATCTTGACCCATTAGCTGAAGATTCCGCAAAAGATGGTGTCTACGAGTATTTTTTTACTAGCGCTCCATTGAACAAGTATCAAGGTTTGGCAACACCACCTAATGCCATCTGCATAAAATAATTTTTTTTTCGCTTTGCAGTATATAATGATCTATACAATTTAATATGATGCTATAATGCTATAACAAATGGATCAATATAAAAATACTGAATTTTTCTTCAAATGGTTACTTTCCCATTTCCCATTCTTTTTTTTTCCTCATTTACCAACTTTTTTTTTGAGTTATAACATAACTTATCGATCAACTGCCCAAGGAAATTCTTCTACATGATTTGTTATATTTGATGATAAAGGAAACTTAATTATTTTACACTTACTTGAATTTGAGCAATATTATCCTCGGCCAGGATTTGTATAATCATGAAGCTGATAAGAATATGAACAATAAAGTATCTGCATTATCTTATTTAAACAAGTTGGATCGAATATGATCCTCAGGGACTATTGAATATAGTATCTAAATGTGCAAGTGAAGCTCTTCGTAAATTTGGTTTGATGGGGCGTGATATCAGAGATATCAAAAAATATTATATATTTCCAGGCCTATTCATTTATCTTTTGCATTGGGTATAGGCATTTGCTGATAAACTTAATATAAAAAAAGCAAATGGTATTACGAATCAACGAGAGATGACCTTACTCGATATAGAATCGTGAGACTGGATAATCGTTATATAATGCAATTGTATGGAGTGATACACGAATGGATAATGTGGTCAGGATATTGAAAGCAATACAATTCAATGTATTATAATCCATTTGTGAATTACCAATCCATAACTAATTTTCAGCTGTAAAATTATATTGGTTCTGTCATAAGGTCAAAAAAATAAAAAAGAAGCAGTCGATCAGAAGCGTGCATTGTTTGGAACGATAAATTGTTTATTTTTTTTTTTAAAAAAAAAATAAGTTCTATACAGATAGGCAACTATTTTTTGGTATAATGGTTGCGATATATTTTATATTACAATAATCTCAATAGAATTTAATAAAGGAACTCATGTTACGGATGCCACCAATGCAAGTCGAACGATGCTTATGGACTTGAAAACACCACATTGGGGCCACCAGCTAATAAAGTAAGTCTTATTATGTTTTTTGAAAAATGTAATATGGGATCTTTGTAACTTATGGACTGAGAACAAAAAAAACCAGGGTTTTTTAGTTGTCCAGAACATATTTTGCCAAAATTTCTATATCCTCTGAACATTATGGAGATGTCAAAAGTGGGTCATTAAAAGGGATACCGTTAATGGGTTGTCATGGTGATCAGCAAGCTGCATTTGTAGGACAGAAATGTTTTTTACTGGGTGAAGCAAAGAATACTTATGATACAGGATGCATTCATGCTTCTCAATGTTGGTTCGAAACCTGCATTTTCCAAAAGTAGATTACTGTCAATTGTGAGTCACCTATTTGGGGATCATGTTGCATATACATTAGAAAAGTTCATTTAGTGTTGCAGGTGCAGCTGTCACTTGGTTAAATAAATAATTTTGGTATTACTGAACATTCTTGCGATGTCGATATACTTGCTGCCAAAGGTATAAATTATTGTTCTATCATTACAGAGTATATTTATAAAAATAAGGAAGCGGAGGATATGGAAATTATTTTCTTTTTTGGTGATAACGTGCGTATTATAGGATAATAGGGTTTATTAACAATAATGAGGTTATATGATTATAGTCGAAGATACAGGAGGCGTTGTGTTTGTTACAGCATTTTCGGAATTATTTGCTCCGTACTGGCGAGATGATGCCGGAGGCACTTTGGCAGGTTCGACACAATATACGAATAAATGTCATATTGCCAGAGCAACATTAGAAGCTGTATGTTACTCGACAGGAGCCATCTTGGATGCTATGAAAGAAGATGGAAATGTACCTCTTAAAATATTGAAAGCGGATGGTGGCATGTCAAGTTCCGATATTTGTATGCAAACACAGGTCGATGTTTTGGGTATCTCCGTTGATAAGTTATAAAATTGGAATCATATCATTACGTCATGTTTACCTTTATAAGAAAAAAGTGGAAACTTACGACAAAAATAATTTTCATTTTATATAATTACTACTACTATCTCTATAGAAAGCCGTCCATGCGTGAAACAACAGTTCTTGGAGCTGCATTTGCTGCCGGTTGGGCAGCGGGTATATGGAAAAACGTCCAAGAATGCGAGAACTTCAAGTTGAAGATGCTACTGTGTTCCAATGTGAATTGGAGGAAAGAGGTAACAAGGGGAAATTTTTGTTTGTAGGACCGAGTGTTTAACCGATATCATAAAATGAACACAAGTGGCTGATTGATCCCTAATTGCAAATGTACCACAATCAATTTTGATGATTTATAGAGCGGGAAAATAGGTTTAATGTATGGGAAGAGGCAGTTTAAAGAAGTATGGGTTAGACATTTGTACTTCAAAATGATGATGATTAAAAAATAATAATATTTCGTTGTTTATAATATGGAAATTAAAGCTCTAATTAAGAAAAAAAGAAGAAGAGGGGGAAAAAAGCTGGTCAAGCAACGATATTAGATTAAAGATGGTTGGGGAAGTAGTTGAAATGTATAAGTGTTAAGTGTGAGAAAAAAAAAGATAGTGTAATATGGTCTTTTTGAATATGTGTGTGTGTAATAGTTGTGGGATGATACAAAGTTTTACAGTTAAGGTATGTATAATTATGTGTGAAAAAAAAAAAGTATTTTTGTTTTGCTGATGTCGCAATGTACTAATATTAAAAGATGTATGTATGTGGATGGATGGATTGAGTCAAAGTATTAAGTGTAATAGTAGTCAATTTAGTTTTTCTGATCATGAAGTGAATCAATATAAGTCCAAGCGCCTTCATCCAATAAATTCTTTCGCTTCATTTCTTGTAACATGGCGACGTTTCGTGAGGTGTATTCGTCATCGGCAGAATTATCTTGAACAAACTTGAATAACTTGGGAGTAAATACTTCACCCTTTTCAGCCCGTTCCTTACGAACACCGCGTTGCCAATCCTCAATCTTTGTCTTTTCAGCATTAGCGACAGCATAGTTTTTGGTCTTGAGAGCATCTGATACGGGACCCCAAAGACGATGAGATTCAATTGGTTGCTGTTCTTCAAGAGGAGCGGTTTTTCGTTCAGCCATAGGTTCATCTTCAGCATCGAAAAGCAACTGTTTGTTATCACTACCCTTCTTGGTGTAATAAGACTTGTGACTCCATCGTCCAGACAACGAATAGACTTCTTCACCATCACAAGTAATGGATCCCTTAATATGGTTATGTTCACCACCAAACCATGGCTTGGGTACAAATTCGATACGAGTTTGTGTCTTTTTGGATGAACAAGCAATAGTGCATACACCAGCTAATTCAAGATAAGCAGCACCTGTCAAGAAACCACGAATCATCAAATCTGGAAAATCAAGCAAATATTGTTCATCCCATTCCTTTACATACAATACAGCACGACCCACTTGTTCCGTCTTGATGCTTGTACCCTTAAATCGAGCCTTTTGGCCACCTAAATGACAAATACCATGGATTGTTTGTTAAGTATATATATATAATCAATCTGAATTGGATAATGGTGTTCTTCTTATTATTGTTATTTATTATTCTTTATAAACTTACTATGACCATTCAATGAGACACCGGTCTTTTCATGTTGAAGATAAAATGCAGAAATTGGTGGATGGTGACACACTATAAATCAAATGGATAAAATATTAATTTGAGTTTAAAGAAAGATAAAAAAGTATATATATATATTTCTTTTTCTTTACCTTGTTCACAAATACATTCAACATCACCAAGTTTACAGTGAAATTGTTCGCCCAAGATTGGATTATAAGGCTTCTTTTCAGTTTTACCACCTGTACACCGTGATGCGTAACTACCCCAAAGAGTCGACATAAACCAACGTGACACGGCCAACATACGTTCTATATATATATATATATATTCATTTAATTATTAATATTTTTTTATGTATTTGTATAAAAGTAGATAGATGATATATACCTGCTGGATCAGAAGCTGAACTAATGGCAGTAAAACTTTATTATGGTATATAAATTTTTTGTTAGTTTTTGAATATAGTTTCCAAATTGTACAGCAAAATCCAATTCCTTCCTTTCCCTCCAAAAAAGGGATCCTCCCATTTTTTTTTGTTTTCAATTACAAAAAAGAAGCTTACCATGAAGGATGATCGCCCCAATAAGTACTATAAAACAATAATAATAATAAACAATAATTAATATCACCCCGCGTGGTTCTCTTGCGCGCCGCGCATATGATTATGCAAAACAATAGCAAGAATAACAACAAAGAAATAATAATAAAGAAATTCGGCACAAATCATTCTTTACTAAGACGCCCACTAGAAAAATAGTGATAACACTTACCCATATTCAAGTAAAGATAAACCATTCAAGAAAAATGCAGGACAAGTCAATGAGGAAAGATCTCCAGTAAAACTAATGACGGTTTTAATAAACTCTTTAAATTGACCACCAGTACCAGGTTCCGCGTGCTTTACGGACATGGAGTCGACATCACTCACGCTTGGAGACTTATCGATCGAGTCTGTAGAATTAGAACGGCCGTTCGAGAAAATGCCCATTTTAATGATGAAGAAATATTAAATAGAAATAATAAAAAAAAAAAGAGGTAAAAGGAAGAGATGGAAAAAAAGAAGATAAAAAATGGATTAAAAGACCGTTTTTTTTTTTTCGCTTCGGTTGTGTTGAGTAGATATGACCTTGTGGTTTAGTTATATTTTTCAGGGTCCCCCCAAGCACTGAAATCAACCTTACCCATGAATAAAGCTTTATATATTATACTTTATTATATATAGAGTGAAAAAGAAAGAGTAAACAACAAAGAGAACCATAACAAGGACCTCTTTTTTTTTATTCTATTTGTTCATTCCATGAGCCCCATGAACTATTGCCATTGTATTGAAATATGACCTTTCAAGGTGACTTTATTATTCTTTAATTTTTTATAGGGTTACTCTCCTCTTCTCTACTCACCCCCAAAAAAATACAACTATTACTTTGACCATTTCAAACTAATGAGTTTCTTTGTTTCAAGAAACTTTCATGACGACAACTATGCGAGCCAACTTGTTAACATATTTGTATTCATATACAAGTTGATATATTAATTAATAATAAATAAATCAACAAATAATAGGCTGTCTCTTTTGATGTGATAAAATTACTAATCAAATTCTATATCTATCATTTCTTATATATCCCTTTCTTTTCTCAAATTAAATGTATTATAATACAATGAGTAATTACCATAACATGACATGGATAATCATCTCTTTATCTATATGTAATGGTTTTTATTTTTAAAAATAAACAATCTCTTATATGTCTCATAGTAATTAAACTCACAAACCCTCTTTTTTTTTGACGGGAAACTTCGGTCAAGGACGCCGCCCTCGCAATAATTTTTTAGACTTCATAATTCATTCACCGGTATTGTGCGGAAATATGTTTGCGGATCTTCAAAAATCCTGTAATATTAACCCTATTCTTTATTATATTGAATTGTGTGGCCATAATCCTATATAATCCATTATTGTCATATTATTATATCACAAGCATACAAAATCATGTTTTTATTTTTGGGATCAAATAAAGGGGAAGCGTTTATAAAGGAGAAGAGATAGAAACTACATACTTAAGATATATATATATATATATATATCCAATATAAAGATATCAAGGAGATATTTTACTCACAGCATTTTATAAACTAAAAAAGTTCTAATTTATTTTATCCCCATACATAACACCATGATGAATGATTTCCAGAAAGAAATAAGGTAGCGTGGCTGATTTCACCCCATCTTTTGTCCAGTATCTGATGGTACATTTGGGTCACGCTGTCATCCTCGCCCCTTTCTCATTTCTAATCTAGACCCCTAATACATGTATCTATAAGTGATTAAAGAAAGGGAGAAAGAGTTAAATCTACTCTATTATATATACAAATATATGAAACAAGTCGATCCATTCAACTATTTTCAACGTAATGATAAGAATCACATAATTCATCTGCTCTATATTATGTATTGTGCAACCATCCTAAAATAAAAATTTACCAAGAACCTTATAAAATAAAACAACGATAAATGGGATCATGAAGAATGTTTGATTTCTATAATATTTCGCGTGTACGATATCCTGATCTGTAACAACAAAAGTAACACGACGACAACGACGACGTATTCTAAATCTTTCATATGACTTTTTTAAACTTTTCGTTGCTCTATTCTTTCTCAAAAAATCATAAATGTATCTTTTGTTTTACAAAAAGTATATTTATATATATTTGAGGATAAAATAGCAAATAACAACATTTTAACAGTTAATGGAATTTTTGTTCTAATGCTCTAATATAATGCTTCGGGAAATGGATGCTTAATACATAGGTATGTTGTCTAAAATAAAACGAAATATATATCAGTAAACCAATATAATTCAAAAATAAAATCTTAATATATAATTTTTTTAGTATACAAAACTTACGTTTCTAACTCAATTTTACCAGTGGTTAGATCGACACGGACAGGCTCATGATGTGTCCGGCTGTCGAATGACACGTGATAACCCCGTTCAGAAAGAACATCCATCACAATGTCTACAAAGTGACCATCACCCAACAACGAGTTTTCTCTATAACAAACAAAATAATAATATAATAAAATCAATATACTTGCATAAATCATCATTACCACAACTATTCAACAACAGCAATAATAATAACAAAAAAACATGAACCCACGTGCGAATCATAGCATGGCCACTGATCGAGTGTCTAGTCACTTGGGGAGTGATATGATCATCAATAAACTGGATTGCACGGTGTAATAAAATAGGTTCATAATCCTGATAATGCTCTAAGCGACTGATCAATTCCTATATATAGAAGTATTAATGCCCTTGGTTCCCTTTTTTATAAATATATTCAAAAATATATAAAATATAACAAATTATACCTGTCTTGCATGAACACCAATGGATGTGGCTAGTGGGATATGTGAAATAGAATCATAGGTATCGGATTCGAGTTCTAGTGAGGATTGGTACTCGAACTCGCGAAGAATAATTTGCATTACCTCCTTAATCGATCCTGTTGCGTTGATCAAATCTTTTTAAATTGCTTAGTGTATGATACTATAAACACCCCCAAACCTAGATCCTGTTGTCTATTATCTTCTCTTTTCTTTAAAAGTCATTTGTTATGTACTCACGGAAAGGAAACATTTTTGATAACTTTAGCAATGATCCATAATGAGCCTTAAAAATGGCATATCTGTTTCGAATCACCTATTGTTTTTGGCAAGTCCCCCGTTGGCTTATTATTTCTCTTTATCCTTATTTTTCCAATGCATTTCCTTCCATTTTAAATAACAACAAATTTGTATTTACCGATTCATCATTATCTGTCACGCGTTCTTCCCACATTACGCCTTGACCTGTCTTTTTCACTTCTAGATTATGATCACGAATCATCTTTCCACGGGCCAATTGTCTTTGGACAGAGATGTCTTCATCGACATATAATACACAGATACGGAACACAGGCCGTCTAATGAATCATGATAGTCCCCATTCCATCGCGCTTGTCAGTCCAACTCTTGCATATACACAGCTGTAACCCATATCATTTAGTTCCTTCCTCCCTTTTTAACCGAATAAACTTACGGGAATTGATCACGACGATCCGTATGATAAAATTCTCTTCGTAACTCGGCCATCTTTTCATGAAGCATCTTTAATGCTTCTACTTGAATATCTGTACGAGGGAATCCATCCACCAGAACCCCCACCGATGGATCACAATCCAACATGGCATGTAATACCAACTCAATGACATATCGATCCGATATCATTTGACCTTGATTAATAAGTTCTTTACATTCGGGCGTCTGTAATAATTGAGATACTGAAATTGGTGGGTTGGTTATACCACGAGCACGTAAAATAGAAGGTGTATGAGTTCCTTTACCAGATCTACAAAAAAAAATCGACAAGTAAGGTTAAAACTATAAAATTACCATAAAAGTCGTTGTATTTCATGCCAAGGGAATAAATATATGCAACATATATGTGAGAAAACCTTACCCGGGTGCACCCATCAAGAAAATAAATTCTCGAGGTAAATGAATATTTTCACGTCCATAATGATCTTCAATATTTTTCCAGGCTTGATTAAATATCAATTTAGCATCTTTAATTTCTCCTGCCCTGGGTGATAAGCAAATAATAATAATAATTATAATAATAAAGATAACAAATATGTATGTACGTAAAGATTTGTGTCAGTTTATTTTAATATTCAAAAAACCGATTGACCCGATTTGCCACCCTAGTACCCAAAATACAGAAACAGCACCAACACACAAAACACACACCCCTGGTGCGTCACCTTTTCTCCTGAGTCTCATCGCTAGGACCACTACTACCCACTCTAGTAGAAGCAGCAGCAGCACTCGCGGAAGCAGCTTTATTTTTTTTAACAAACAGTAGTGTTTATATATATATATATATATGTGTGTGTGTGTGTGTGTCAGTTAATGAAAAAAAAAACTCCTTTTATAAAAAAACGAATGAAAATAGGTCAATCACAAAGATACTTACTCGATTGTTGAGGTGCCAAGTATCGCGGAGTTGTAGGAATGGTATACGATCGAACAAGCCTAGAGGCCTGTTGTGGTTGTGGTGTTAATCTTGTTCGTAAAACTGTAGAATAACGTAATGCAATACAGAATGGTCTAGCAACAGTGGTCATGATGAACTATAAAAAGAAAAAAAGTGTAAAGAGTTGAAAAAGGAAACTTTCCAGAGTCCTTTTTATTATTAACTGATTATGTGGGGTTGTATTGTGTGTGTCCCACAAAAGGAATCGGATTTGTCGGGAAGTGGAAATCTTAACAGGTTCATTAACGATGATGTGGTTCTGCATGACCAGCAATATAATAAAATGAGCATGTATATTTTTTCATAATCTACTCAGCCTCTATTTTCGTATGCAATTTCATTTTCTATCCATGAAATTGTATCTTGCTTATCATTTTCCTTTTCATTTTCGTTGTTCACATTTTCAGTAAGAAGCTTATTCAAACAATAAAGACAAATCGGATATTTCCGTTGCTTTCTTGATGATGATATTAGTAGCTATCCTATTTCGTTTATATCGATGCCACACGGACCACTTAATAAGTTATAACTCATATCAAATAGAAGATTATACATCTATTCTATAATATTTAACCCCATGACAACAGGTTAATATACCATATTATTATTAAATGCTACTTTAATTCTTTAGTCAACCGAGCGTCTCAGGTTGTAGGTTGTATTTTGATACGCTTTCATAATAGATTGTTTACTCAGTGCACAAAGAAAACCATAACACCTATTTGTTAACAAAAAGATAAGAGTGGATTTACACAATGTTCTTCTTTTAGATTTATACGATATTGACATATATAGTTTATCCGATCGATTGAGTGTTCTGGCGGCTTGGTGTCTTTTTAGATGCAGATAAATCTGTCTGACATAAAAATACGCATCGATCGATCGTAGCATTTCGCGAACAGTTGTATCATTGTTTACAAATATTCTTAAACATTACTGTTATATATAATAAGAGTCTTACTGTAACGTTTTATTAAATTATTTTTACAAATCACCATGGATGAAAAAAAAATATTGTATAGATTTGTGAATTTTTGAGTATTATCTAATTGACTTGGATGTATGAGGGAAAAGAAATGAAAATGAGTGGTACAACCATTTATATATATATGATGTATATAATAAATCGTTTGATTGCTAAGATAGGTATTTTTATTTTATATATAGCATCTATTTATACATGCTTAAATTTGGTAATACCATTAGTAATTTATAAGTTGTTAGTGTATTCACTTCCCTTGCTTTCTTTTTTAATTAAGGAATAGCAAATCAGTCCTGGCACTCATAAGAGTTGGTGTGATCGATATGAAGTAACTGAGTTGGTACAGGATTCATTGAGACAGGTTTCTTTATAGGAGTTGAAAAAAAAGTTGGATATATAATAAAATAAAATAAAATAAAATAATATGACGTATAAAACATGATGTCATGATAGAAGAGGAGAGAAAATAATATCGGAAAATGGTACCATTTACCATTAATGTCCCATATGCTTATTTCCATACCGATGCTTTTATCGGTAATCCGAGACTCCTCTTCATTATAAAGAGAATCGGTAAAAACAGGAAGAAAATGCGGAACAGCCATTAGGATGGTAAAGTAAATTACTTATTATTATATACTGTCGTCAATCTTAGTATTCAATACAATACGTATAGCCGACGATATTAGGGTAGTGGAATAAAACATCAAAAGATGATAAAGAATAACTTTGGTTAACAGAAAACATTGTTGCAAAATTTCACTTTCCAAGTACATACTGAACTTGACGCTACTTTATCTTAAGTTCATTCATTTTCATGATAAACACCATAAATGTGTATGATGTAAACATCATCAATGCCTTAACGTAAAAACGTCATAAGAGATTGACAATAACTTACTAGGACGAGAACATGTCTATATTATACATTTACATATAATATAAAAGGAAATATTCATTGTTTCTGGTTATTTTTTTTTAAAAAAAAAGATACTTTTCGTAATTGGGTGTGTAGATCAAGAAGTAGTCGACGGATGATCCCGCGAGAACCAAGGAAATTTAAATTACAATTGATGGAATAATTCCCAGTATTCGCATAATAAAAAAAAATCCGCATACTAGAAAAAACCAAGGATAATTACTCGAAGTAGCTTACAACAAACCACCACTACCTGTGGTTTCACATAATGCTGAGAAACAACCAGCAGTGGCAACATATATTATCAAAATATTTATTTAAACATTTTTTTTGATTATTACAAATGCAATTGCTTTATATTATAATTGATAGAGGTATTATCTATAAGCAATAAACAACTTGTAGTTTTATATTGACACAAAGAATTTACAACTACTAAATTATAGTAATTGGCACCTATAACAGATCAACCTTGAATTTACAACTGTTAAACCTATGATAACTGCAAAAACTATCACACTACATGAGTAGTAGTAGTGCCATCTACTCCACAACAACTATGCGAGTACTTGTAATTCAGTATCAATTGAATAGATCACAAGTAATATCTTATATGACAATTCCTATCGAGGAACAAAACCGATTAGAATGTATCTAGTTATATACACGCTTGATTTTTTTGTCTACTTCTGATAAATTCCTTGGAGATATCATGGTACCAACCACAAGGACTCGAACAACCTTCAAAACACGTAAATAATACGAACTTACAAACGTTTAAAATTGACTTATAAAGAGCCAAATCAAAGACAAAAGTATCTAATACATTTTATATATGCAACAAGTATTCAAGGGAAATCAAATGTTCATGCTTCTCTTCCATTAAAGAATGATATGATGATGGAGAAGGTGGAAGGTATAAGATTACAAAAATAAGAAAGGAAAGGACAACAAGAAGATCATTAGTTCCAATAACCATTATAATCTGTTTCTCCAGAAACTGGGATATCAAATTGATCACATAAACTGCGATCCTACCGACAAATCCGTAACAAATTTACTATAGCTCATGTCAGGGAGGGGAAAGACAATGAAAATAAAGCCTGCAGGTAAGAATGTAAGGTCTATACTCAACTGGTAGAAGGAAAGAGTGTATCATATCATAATACTGCATAGTACGTGAAATTGAAATATATTATGTACATATTATTATTCTGCTTAAAAAACGATACACGGTGTTTACAAATACCTTATAATGCAGTGAACAAATACAACACTGGGTAGTACTGTTTAGTATCGAAAAAATAAGATTATAAAGTATATTATGGAAGTATTACTAGTTTATATATAAATAGTATATCATATACTATTATTAAGAGAGAAATCAGTAATTTTTAACCACTTTCTAAGTATATTTTTATGTATATAATATGCTTCGACAGTGTAAACATGAATAAAAAATAAATACTCCTGCTTAGAAGTGCCGAAAAATAATAATTATACTGTAGTCGTGCTATTGCTAGGTAAAGTATAAAATAAATACACTGTATAAGTAGTTCAACGCTAAAAAAGGATTTTTTATTTTATAGTGGCTATTTTATATATGTGTAAGATCGATAAAACTTCTGATAAATCATAATATATATGCTGTTAATATATTTAGTTGTCTTGTTTTCCTATTTAATAGAGACAGAAAGCAGTGTTGACACCCATATAGTTGGTGTGGTCGATATGGATGGTAAAAGGAGAAACCGAGTTTGCACAGTTTTCAGTTTCGAGTCCATTGGGGCAAACCTCTTTATAATGTTTGAAAAAAATGTAAAAGGGGATGTGAGTATTGACATCACATCAAACAAGATAAATAAAAGAAAAATAGTTGCGGTTAACTATTATCATGTACTAGTTAAAATTATCTTCTTACCAATGCCTTCGTCAGTAATCCAAAATTCTTCACCATTATGTAAATAATCGGTAAAGGCAGGAGGAAGATGAGGAACAACTATTACAAAAAGTAAAAATATATTAATTAGTTATTAGAAATCGTCTTTAATATGCATGTTTAATTCTATACGTATGGTCAGCATTATGGAGGAGAAAAACGAGAAATGATAAATAACAACTTACTGTCTTGATGGTTAACGAGGCGTTGATGCGAAATCCCAGTACCAAATACATATTCAGCAAAAGGTTTATCACCAACGCGTGGTTGACCTGTAACGACAGGTAATAATCACGACAGTAAGCATTGTATGGTTATAAAGAATAGAACATAATATACAACTACCAATAATATTTTAATCTTAAATTGTAAGCACCGCATATACATACCTTGTGTATAAAGCAACAATTTATCAACACCATAGCGAGTTGAATCAGTATTGAAAAGATCAACAGCACAAAGGACAGCCATGCTTCCACCCAAAGAGTGTCTATGTAAATACAGATATAATTTATTCGAAATAGTTGATAGACTATTCACAACAAATATTGCAAGCAAAAAAAAAAAAATAGTAATTGCTGTAAAGAATCTTCTATAGATACAATAAGTGTTACGTACCCGGTAACAGCCACCTTATAATCAGGGAATTGGCTTACTTGGTCATTAAGAACCTGTAAAATGTCATCTCTCACAGCATCGTAGCTTTGAAGGAAACCTATTTATTTTATTGTAATAAAATATATAAGTCTTATATATAATAAAAAAAGAAAATAACCTTATTATAAAGCTGCAATAGTTTTAAGCATACCATTATGAACACGAGTTCCTTTCACAAGAGGATAATCGACATGGTTAAAGATGGCATCCTATAAATTATAAAAGTTTATGCTTATCAGTATAGTGGACAATGATGATACGATTCTCTCGTCGAATATACACACATATTTAAAGTTTTTAGCGGAACTGGATCCTGTATATTATTTTTATAAGAAGAAAAAATAATTATTATTAGTTAAGGAAATGGCTAGTTTATTAATACTATAGATATATAGGATCGAAATACACAGTATTTTATAAAAGAAAAGCACGATAATAAGGCGGTATACCTTACCTCTGAACACGACGATAATTTGCTTTTGTTGATCACCACGCAAAATCATAGCATTGGAATCGGTAGAGTTGACGCTAAATGTCTTGATAAGTTCGAGGCTTGGATTACAGTGCTTACAATCAAATTTACCCCCTGGAATTACATCTCGGCAATAAGCTGAAGCAGATAACTCGACATAAAAGTAGTGAGTAGCGATTTCCTCTTGGGTTGCATTACGAACATCACCAGTAGCTAGTCCATTGGTGAATGGTCTCAACTTCTTATTGATAATCTCTGGGACTTTTTCTTTGGTAGTATTGACCAATCCATTAATCATATGAGAACCAGGAGGAACTGGACCATTTTCCTTCTTTGCGTGCGCCTCGGGATCGTAAGCAGAAGACGTCTCTTGCCGTTTGTTTCCTACGACTGGATGACCGGCAGCCAATTGCAGAATTGCAAATCCAACAGCAAAAGCACCATAGGTGTAAGATGATAGCTTCATTATTCTATTTTGTAAATCAAAAATAAAAGATAGGACGGGAGCTCGTCAAGAGTGTGTATTATTAGAAAGTGTATGTATTTTGATGATGTTGATCTTTTCCAATCGCCTGTATTTATAGTGATTTTTTTCTTCATTGAGCAATTTGGATTTTGATCTGATGTTTTAGGAATTGAATGATCTAGCAGAGAGATAGAGAGAAGGGAAAATTTTTTGAACAAAATTCGTTTCAAATCAGGTTTGTCAAAATAATCCGCCTATCAATGGCAAAATACCGATTTTCTGATTTTTATAGTTATTATTGGGCGCCTCAATGATAATAGCAAAAACTCATCGACTGGTGTTGGAAAAACATTAGGCCCTCAGAGTATCAAATATGGTAATCAATCCGAATTGATGTGTTGAGAAAAAAATAATAAACAAGTAAAAATAAGACCAGCAGGCATAGGGTAGAAAAAGGAGTCTATCTGGCTGATTTGCCACATATATTACTAGCAGTTAGTATTGACTGTGCTGTATAGTTGTGACACAAAAATCACAAGTATCCTGTGGTGAACTTTAACTTGATTTATCAAGTGATCCCATTCGTCGATTTAAAAAAACCATTCCTGTCTACATTTATATTGAATACTCTTGGATATTATAACTTACTCCTGGGTCTTTAAATCTTATATGGTTGATTTTTTTACCCTATATATATTATATACTTTATGTATATAATTATTAGATTACAAAAAATATAAAATTGCTACTAGTACACATTACTGATGATTGATTTATATCACAATACTGCAGTATTCTAGAATGATGTTTTCCAAAAGCCCTTACTGATTTTTGATTATGATCGAAAAGGATTATGTTATAATCTGTCAGTCTCTGTTTGTTAATAGTTTACATTAAACAGTCTGTCCTACTCAGTTTAAATTGAATTGTGAAATTTTCTGTATAGGTGCCACAAAAAAGAGATCCTACAGTGTGGGGAAAAAAGTAGCTTTTTTTTGATATATTTCCCTTTGTCATATTTATGTACCAGGAATAGCTATTTAATATCTTACTACAACCAGGTGCTCGGTATCCCAGTATGAAAGTGTGGATTGACGTAGTTATCACCAAAAAGTTGATACTGCCGTTGCTTCTACTGTGTTTTTAATATGTAGTATATCATGTCGGACCTCGTTCTTTCAGATATCAAATGAAAAAAGAACAAAAAATGAGGCTAGGTCAGTATGACATTTGCTTTTATAAGAAGTCATGAAGATCAATGTAAATAAATTATAATTATCAATTTGGATGTTTTGAACCATCAATAACTTATTAGTGTTTATATGATATTTTGTTCTAAGTTATAAAGTTGCTTAGAGCCTATCTGTAATGAAATCACATTTTATTATTATTATTATTATTATTGATAAATATTATACTATGTCTTTTCGTGATCCACCAAACTTTGCGAGAATCTTTCTCATATAAAATAAATTCAGGTGTGAGAACTGATTTAGTTGCACGGCTATTTGATTGCTGTGTGGTATATTTATGAGTTATATTTTATTGGGACTTTACACTGAAAAACTAATTCTTATGACTATAATTGAAAATTAAGCAAAATAGGCAAAATAGACAAAATGGATAAAAATTGGCCGGTAAATGTGGTAGAGAGACCAGCCAGCTTGGTACTTATATTATATTAGAATTGGATATAGTCTATCAATCACGTTTTTGTTTTTCTCATATTCCTTTCAACACAAATTTATTGATTTACTTTTCAACAAATTTATGTGGTTTTATTATTATAGTATATGTGAACATTTGAATGGATCAAAATAAAGAACTACCAATGTTACGATAATGGTTTTTTATACTTTTAAAGTGTATAAATAATATAATAAGGGATAACAGTACAAGTACGAGCTGAAAAGATGTATTATTAACAGCAATAGGTCATAAAAAATCACCAATACTTCATATTTAAAATAAATCAAGATTGATTTATACCACTTGCTGCTAAATAAGGATGTATTGGCTTTGAAACATTCTTTATCAAGGGCCTGAATTAGACTTTCATTTAGAAATGTCCATAGTTCGTAGATATTATATAGTATCATGAATTATGATAGTATAATATGGCCAGAAAAAAAGGCTTCTTTTGAACCGACTATTATTAATGTAAAAGACTCTCAGCAAGTATAAAGTAAGAAAACCAGATCATCACAAACTAAAGAAAATTGCTGCTAAGCAAACAAAACAGTCCAGCGTGGGCATTTTTTTTTCAACACGGTTTGGAAATAACAAACGTGTCTTAATCTATCGTATATAACTACAAATATGGAATTTTTCTGTATTAATTGCAAGGCTCCACGTTTAATCGATTGCATATATTCAGAAAGTGTAAATGGTGATAAAGTCTAAAAAAAAGGAAATTATATTAAAGGACACGGCCGCCATCTCATCAACAACGATGACTTTTTTTTTATCAACTGAATATTATAAGAAATCATCCATGAATAAAAATCATTGAAATTGATTGGTAATGTTCTGAAATATGTATATTTGGTATAGATGTTTAAAGAAAATAAGCCATGTGTTTGGATTGCAATATAATTGAAAAAGTTGTGTGAATAGTGTGGTAAAACTGATTTTCCCATGAATACATCATTTTCAAGAAATGCATATGATAATGAAGAGAATAAAAGATACTCATTTAATATAGGAACTTTACAATTTTCTTTTTTTGGTTAACCTTTTTTTTTTGACCAGATGAATTCAACCGGTTACTTGTGTTGTTCATCAACCGATTGAATCAAACCACCTATATGCCTATTGTTCTTGAGGCACTGGACAATTTATGTTCTTTTCACGATAATTATTTTGTTCAAAATTGCTGAAAAACATTGTTTACATACCTAGTCTATTTGATATACATAATGACGTTATACCAAAACATACTGCATAGTAGTTACAAGAAAAAGGGCATTGTACTCTTAATCCCCCCTACAATATTCATTGCAGGTGGTTATTATCAGGATCTTAAATAATCATAGCGGCAGTAGAGAAAATATTATGTACTTCAAGATTAATTGAACTGCATGTAAAAACTGGATTTGTTTTAAAAGAATACAATGTAATGTTGAAAACAACAGAACTGTAAACGTAGGCAAAAAAGCCTAGGGTGTATTGTTGTAATTTATAAGACGTTGTTGATAGTCGTGCAAAAACCTTCTTATTGCCTAGGATATACACTGTATTGAATCCTTATAAATGAATTATGTATGTGCTTTTATTATATAACAGCAAACACTACGTCGTGACCGAAGTAGCTTATTCTATAATTTAATGGAAATATTCACTCTGTAAACTGGAACATAATCAAAAGTGACGAATCCTATCCATCAATATGCTACTTAGCAAAAAGTAATAAGAAGGTGCTGATCTAAATATAATGTGCTGCTGATGGTAACCTAAAAACCTCCCTGACGTGTAGTTTCAAATAAACCATATATAAGAACAAGATGCTGTCTTATTTATTCCAAAATACACTCCATCATCAATTACTAACAAATGTGCTGATATCACAGACCTAAACAAAACGGACATAGAAGCAGCATGGAAATAATAAATGTTACACGCTGTGATAAATATATATCAATAAAGCTTTGTTTAATTGTCTATCTCGTAATAGTCACGGATAAATATATACAGTATCACCTATACTTATGGATATATTTTTCTTAACCATACTGGAATAATGTATACATCTTGATTCTCAATGGCAGCAACCATAATCACCCCAATCACTTCATCAAATGCCTTCCGCAGTTAATTGTAACAATCCTACTCAAATTTAGCGCCATCCATTTATAATGATGAATGCGTGTATTACTACAACCTTTGAGTAATTTACTTTACGATTGATGCTTCATTATTAATGTAATGCTATTGCGAACTATATGGGAATAAAAAACTAATGTTATAGAAAACTGCATTTTTAACCAAGTCATTTTATACCAAAAATAATAAGGCATAAATAAGTTTGTGTTATAAATTACAACTATTATTATTGTTATTTTTATATTGCCATGTTATTTTGATCCATCCTTTATTCATATAAGCCGTAGAATATGCTGATGATTACGATAGATTTATGCTATTCAATATCGTTGTTAAATTTTACTACTTGTTCGTACGAATTATTTTATTTTATTGCATTCGAGGCATCGTTAATTAATAAGGAAACTATTTGATAAAAGCCCTTATGAAGAATCTAATTCATTTGAATCATCTGAACAACAAAAAGAGTACAAAAATGTTATGTCGAACCCAGCCTACTAAAATAAGTACAATATGTTTGAGTAAGATTTATCTCGTTCAGAAAAGCAAGAAAGAAGAGTTTCTTTTCCCATCGTATAGTATCTTGAAACATGTGTCTATAATGGATAAGATATTTCGGTATATAAAGACCATAGTTTTTGATGCTGTCTGAAAGAAAATTGAGACCATAATTTTTACGTTTTCAAACCTCTATCGTATTATAATACTTCATTTACTTCTTACTACAAAATTATTTATTTATATTTATATTGCTACAGACAAAATTGCATTACATGTTGAATGTTGTGCGTATAGGGGGAATAAAAGGAATACACTAATTAAAAGGACCCATCGATGGTAAGTGCCAGTAGAGGAGGGGTGATGTTTTTTTGTATCTCATTAATAAATCATTTATCTTTTTTTCTCAGTCCAGCTGAGGATTATATATTTATAGACAAAGACCAACGTTGATATCAAGATAGGTAAAGTGGTCCAATAAACTTGTAAATGGTACGATAGAGTTTGAACAGAAATCGGTTTCAATTCCATTAGGACAAACTTGGATACCTTCGTTATTGATCCAGAATTCTGTGCCCGAGTGCAAAAAGTTCATAAAGCCAGGTGGGAGATGGGGAACAACTATAATTATTGATTGTGGTATATTAGCTAATGCGACTAAAAGAGAGACAAAAACCAACATGACATAGAAAAAGAGTAGACTAAACTTACTGTCACGCTTATGTACAAGTCGTTCGTGTGGGAGTTGAGTGTTCATCAAATAGTGTGCAAATTCAATGTCTCCAACGCGGGGCTCACCTATATAAAGGATATAGACACATTGTTATTTTATGCTATGTATAATAATGTTTTTAGGAAAAGAATGATATAATTACCTTGAGTGAAAATTTCTAAATTATCAACTCCATAGCGTGTTTGGTTTAAATTAAAGAGATCAACCGCACATAAGACACCTTGAGCGCCACCCAAAGAATGTCTGAGAATACATAATAAAAATTTGATTAATATTACTGTTATCTATTGCAGTGATATTTGATACTTCGTTATAGATATATATTTCAAGCCTATAAAACTATTATTTAAAAATTACCCAGTGACAACAAATTTGTAATCGGGATATTGATCTGCTTGCTCCTGGATGGTTTTGACAAGGTCATCTCTAACAGCATTATAGCTGTCAAGGAATCCTGTTATACATCAATTTTAGAAATATCGATTAACAACAGTAGGTACAACATATTGCACTCGATATGGAAGGCTACATTGTAGTAACTTCAACTAGTACAAGAAAAATCTCAAATGCATTTATATATATGATGATTTTAGTACCTTTATGAACCTTGGTTCCATCAGCAAGAGGGTAATTAACAGGAATGAATACAGCGTCCTATATTATTTTTATATAATGGTGAATAAGAATTAGTCAATTATTGTTCAATGCCCCTTTTTTGAATAATACTCACGACAACAAAGCTACGAATAGAATTCGTTCCTGTAAATCAATTGTGAAGGTATTTTTAAAAAATTGTTTGATCGGTTCATTTTTCTTATTTAATATCGGGATTCAGTTTCAAAATACGGTAATAACAGTGCAAAGAAAATTATTGATTTATTACCTCTGAATACAATATAAATGGTTTTTTGGCCATCACCACGTAAGACCATGGCGTTTGTGTCCTGAAGTGTAGTAGTAAATGTCTTGACCAATGTCAAACTTTGATCGCAATGCTTACAATCAAATTTGCCACCGGGAATGACACCTCGACAATAAGAGGATGCAGATAACTTGGTGTAAAAAGTATGTTCATCAATTTCGGCAGCAGTAGCTTGTCGCACTTCTGATTCACTAGATGTTGATGCTGATTTAGCTAACCTGACTTGACTTGCGTTACTTGGCGATAATGCGTTAGCAACGGTGCTGGGGTACTCTGTAGCATTAATGGCTAAACCATTACTTTGTTCCAATCCTTCAGGCAGTGGACCATTTAATTCCTTGGCTGCTGCTTCTGGATCATGAGCATCGTCTCTTCTCTTCTTGGTAGGTTTTACTTGAACTGGATGACCTACAACCAATTGCAGTAAAACCATCGCCATCAAGGCAAAAAGAACGAATGAATTCTTCATTTTTGATATAAAAAAAAAAAAGAAAGGACTGGGGATATATAGCAGTAATAAATTTAGAGGAGTAGGTTGCTAAACACAGCTTTTATTTTTTTATTTATTTTTGAAAATGCCATTTCTATTTGCCGTATTTATACATGTACCCGTTTTTTCTCGCGGAGGTCTAATGCGAATAGCGTGTACTACATTAATAACGTTACTGTTGAATTTACTTTACCATCGATGGCAAAGCTTTCGAAAATAGTCATATCGTGGGGAATTGGTAATAGCGATCTATTGAACCATATTTTAACCGCAGGAGGACTGGTCTTCTTCAATAATATATCGGCTAAACTAACAGAATTAAATATCAAGGATGTCGCCTTTTTTTCTCGATATCATACAGGAAAAAAGTAACCGAACAAAACGACAATAAGCATCTGAATTACCCACAATGTATAAATTGTTGAACTATAGTTAGGTTATAATGTTTTGATTTGATTGCTATTCTTGTTTATAGTAACACAAATGGTTGTACCTACGTTTGAACTTGCCTGAAGATTGTGGCTATTTATGATTTAATGTCTAAAGATAACTTTGTGGGGAAGTTGTGGTAACATCATTGTATCATACACACTTGATTTTCTGTACCATTATGTGGATATTTTTCTTATTATTCCCTGTGTTCATTTCTTTAGCATAGAGTGGTACTACTATCTAGTTTATTTAAGATGTCAATGCACATAAGTTATGTGCATACTTTTACAACAATTGATGTTTAGATCCCTCCTTTCTTATTATCAAAGGTAGTATCTGGCTTTTCTCTCAGACATGCTTAGTAATAATGATTTTGAATTCTAAAAAAAAATCAGATTTGATATGCTTTTTGCTTTAAGAACCATAGTAATGGACCTTGTGAAACCCACAATTAATTAACTCTATGGGAAACTTAAACAGCTTACATTATAGACTGTAAACGACGGTAGATCACCAGATATACGGGGTAGATATCTGGAAATAAAAAATTTCCCTCGCTCTCTTGGACTAAGAGAAACCGATCAAAGTGCATCAAGAAATCGCTCAATGAGAAATGCGCATGATACTTGGATAAAACCCAACTACTTCTTTTGACATTTAATATCAATGGCTATTAACATTTGCCCCAACTATCGGGTTATCTCTTCTCAACGTTGTTTTATTTTTTAGCGCTTAACTCTTCTTCATCGTGCTCATTTTAAATCATCAGTATGATTATTTTTATTATACATGTGGTTGATGATAGAACATAAAACCATATTAATACAGACACCTAGTCTATTGTGGACTGGATACTACAGTTTTTTCTTCGTCTAATTAATTGTAACATTATCTTCATCTCCTTCTTCTTCCTCCTTCACCTTTAAAAGTAGTATCATATGGTGTGTGAAAAAATACCATTGTTATACAACAAAAAAAAATATAATCGCACACCATCATGTTTAACATCATCGTCATACAAACAGATGGATGCAATACACATTCACACTTTTCTATGCATACAATTTTCGCATAGTTCTATTGGTGGGTCATGCGGTCAAAATAGTTTTTCCGAGATTGATGCTTCGATTTTGTGGCATCGATGAGTATTATATTAGGAGACGAGAGAAAGAACAAACAATGGGGTATCTAGATTGTTGTAATATCATGAAAAAAAAACTTAAGAGATTTTTTTCATAATATTATAAATAAACACTCTATATTAATGATATTTTATTTGGAAATAGCGTGATAATACATATAAAAAATGACAATTGAGTCTTGGCTGATGTGGATAGTATGAAAAAATAAATCCTCATTTATTTTAATTTATTGCGATTATCCACCAGGAGTGTGTTTTTTTATCATAAAAAGAATGTACATACCACCACATACAGGTCACAAGATTCTTACTCAAATCTTTTTTTTGGCTCAATATCACTAATATCATTATTATATAATGTGTAAAGAAACTAATAATAATGTAAATTGTCCTACCTTCCATTCTGCTCTGGTCCTGCGCATAATTCCTCTTTATTATTTGTTTGTACTTTCTTGTTTGCTGTGCAATATATTCAAAGTTAATACAAGATAACCATTGCATTACTTTTTACAGTAGCTAATTGACCGCAAAGGAAAGGACCATAGTATCTTTGACTCTGAGTATTTTCTACTTCTATAAAGATTAATATGCAGGAATATTTATGCATGAAATATATATGGAACTAACGGACAAAGTCTCAAATACTACGTAAATATGACGATTTTATTTATTATTTAACTTAAGTGACAAATAAAGATTCAATAAAGAGGAGGGAATAGTAAATTAATAGAAAAACAACGCGCACTTACAAGAAAAGCCCTGGTTGAGTATTTTTTTTATGGACGGGATTTTTATTACCTCTTTATAGAAACAGCTATTTTGTTTGGTTTCTTTTTATAATTACATCAATAAAGTTTAAGAAATTATCTATCCTGTCCGATGGTTTTTGATATGAAAAACTAAACAAATTGACCGTACGTACAACGTAGTACTGATCCTGTTATGTAATTCCATCTCTAGCACCAACAATAGTATTATACGTATTACATCTAACAATAGAACATAAGAAATCTATCTCGTTAAAAATAAATTAAAGGTATTTCTTTCACCTGATTCTTCCACTCAGTACAGCGAACTGTTGATATTGATGATATGATGACACTGAATAATGATGTATTAATAAGTATCATGGGAGAAAATGCGTAGTGTGTACTAAAAGGAATTTATATTATAAAGTAGTTTTTCATATTTCCATGAAAATCAAATGAAGGAAAAATTAATTTTGTAGATGGTATATAGCTTCTTCTAAGTTAAAATGACGGGACAATTAAATACGATCCTTGTTTTATAACAAATCAAGTGCGGTAAATACTAGCAATTGGACAACATCATCTTTTAAAAATACTGTGAAGTTTCTCTTACGTACTTAACTATATAGAATTGGATGTAGTACTATTAAACTAATAGAATAATTTCTTTATTTTATCGCGGTTACTCATCATAATTGAATAGGCCGGAATATTATCGTTTTGTTGAGTGTATATACGTATAGAAGTAGCAATTCTCATTATATGTTGCACGAACACACAAAAATATATAGTGGCGCTATAAAGTGGTAAAAAGATTGCTGCGTTGTGAAAAAAGAGTGAATGGCATACATTGTAATTATGTACCTATCGTCACATGGTTTGAGTATGTAGACTATTATTTAGATATAGGTTTTATAATCATATTTATGATTTGTATGCAAAAAAAGGAAGTGAAGAGTATAAATTACTATAAGTAGGTAATTATGACCAGAACTATTAAAGAAATAATCGATGGGTTTACTTGATATAAAGGTATAATAGTGTTTCTCTGTGGTAGAAAAACTTGATAAAAACCACAACGAAATAAAGTCTAGGTTGATCTGCTAACAATTAATAAAAATTCATCAGATGAAATAAGAAATTAAATATATCATAATACTGCACCAAAATAAAAGTTGTGGAGGGATATAAATGTATTGTGGTCTTTTGGGAATGAAATGTCAGAAACAAGGGTAGGTCTTTATTTCCTTATTATTCCTTATTATCCTACCTAGTACTAGTATAACAAGTATATTAATTTATATCATAAAATTATTTGTACACCATGTATCTCATATTATTCTTGATTGTATAGTAATAATATTACTGTATGTGAACATTTAATCAAGAACACAGCTAGGATTGTTAAACAAATATGTAAAATTAGATTACACGACACTTTTGACGTTGTCATATTATCACAAGTGTTTTTAGGGTCCAATTGTTTATTTTCGACGTTTCGATTCCTGTTGCTGAAACATGTTAGAGAGCATTGTATGCAAAGCTCGTATTTTTTTATGTGCCGGGTGATATGTTTCCCCGAGTGCTTAAGTTGTTCAGGCCACTCGTCGTCATTGTTTGTTCTTAAAAAAGCAGTTGATGGCGTAAATATATTTGTGCGACAAAGGATCCTGAATAGCCTAATAATAAAAATAGAAAACACATTAATTCTTTAGGAGGATTAATGATATTGAATTATAAAGTATTTTGATGAGAACTGCAAAGATATTACACGAAATAAACACATTACCATATTCACATATACTGATTACCATATCGGTGTACTTAATCTTTATATTACCAGGTGACGTGTAGCAGCAGTGACTACTACGCTGTATCTGACGTAAAAAATTAAGCATATACTTGATGTAGTTATCTGCTTTTAACAAATAAATGTTTATGAGGATACTAATTTCAGGGTTAACATATGGTAATGATGTATTATAACTGAATATTTTGATAAACAACCGCAGCGCATCATTCAACTGGTAAACAACGTGTATTCTATGCATGTTATGCTATATTGTTTGACATAACCTTAAGAAAAGGATCATAAAAAATAGTTTCACGTGATGTTTATTTATGTGAGGGATCACATCACCTGCATCCAAATTCAATGGATTGTTTACACTGCTCAGTTGCAAAAAGAGAAAAAAAAATTGTTAAACGCCGTTTTTTTCACCTCCTTTTTTCTTTCTCTTTTTTTTTCATATATTTTTTTGAATGAATGCCTTTTCCAAAGCTTTTTAAAAATAAAGGCAGGTTACGTCAGGAGTCATCTTCTACTAAACAAATATCGTCCAGACATCAAATGGACGCAATTCTTTCGCGCGAATTCGTACCTGGTATAAAATCTCGAGCAAAGTCACCTACAGATCTATTGGATATGGTTGGTTATCCACGTATTTCTAACGCTTCCAGTCCGGATCTTGTGTTGCCTTCTGACTCATCTTCATCTCAAAAACGACAACGGCAGCAACAACGGCCCTCAGTGGGACCGCGAAGGGCTTCATTTCATTCATACTCTCCGACAACAAATAATCCTTTTTCTTCTTCAAGAACCATTGTACCAAAGTTATCCTCATCATCTTCAACATCATTACAACCGCAAGAAGAACAGCAACCACAACTAGCTCCGCCCCCTCCACCTCCTCCACCACCACCATTACCAAGGCATCAACTTTTTCAGCATCAGCATCATCACCATCGTAAACAAGCTAGAGTTGGTGTTACTATTTATGATGACCCTCTTCACCATAAACATGCTCCTCCAGCACGTTCTTCATCACCAACACTTATTATGCCTACGCCTAAAATGGCCGTGCCACTAACAGAGCAAATGCTAATAAATTCAAATAATCCTTGGGCTGATAAAACTTTGGATGAAGAGGACCAGACAGCTGGGTATCCACGAGATGATGAGCCATTGTCACGCGCAAGCACTTCATATGAATTATTAGTGCCGCCACCACCTCCACCTGCACCAGTACCTCAACCAGGTAAACTAAGGATCTAAAAAATGATATAAAATATATGTTTTGGGCGGAATGTATATTAAAAAAAATAATTATAAAATAGAACTTCGGCATCGCCAAAGGAGCCATTCCGAAATCAGTGTATTGTATGACAAACTGAGGTCATACCGACAAGAACAGGAGGCATGGGCTCAACGAGAAAAAGTACATCGTATACGTGAAGAAAGGATACTTAAAAAATTACATGAAACTCGTTCACAGTTAGAACAGTTACAAATAATAGCTTACCAACAACAAAATGAAAAGCAACAACAACAATCGCAGCAAACACAACCACAACCACAGCCCATCATTGATGAAGCGTTTTGTGACGAGCCAAGTGAAACATCCGATATTGAAAATGAAGCAGATCGACAGTTAACCAATCAGAATCATGCAACGTGGCGACACTATCGTGTACCTGAAACATATTACAACGAGGAGGAAGGGCATGATGAGGATGATAATTATAGTTATTATTCTAATGAAGATAATGACAATAAAAGTTCAGGGTATGTTTCCGAGGAAGAAGATGATGATGAAGAAGATGAAGAAGAAGAACAGAATGAATTTCGGGGAGAGATGACTCAACAGCGAAGGAGATATTATATGCAACAGCGTCATCATCCTTTTCATCATCGTCATAACCGTCATCATCATTCCCATTCAGCTGCTGCCGCTGCTGCCGCAGCAGCAGGATATTACTACTACCATTCATTACCAATAGATCACATTCGTCCATGGTCAGCTGTTTATCGACAACAACAGCAGCAACAATTGATGGAAAATCGGCCACCTCATTTTTATTATTACCATGGATATCAGCCAGGACCTCCACCAACACAGCAACAGTTGTTCAGAAGACGTAGTCGAAAATCATCCGATACAAGTGTGCACTCAGTTCCAGTACTACGCCATAGTAATAGTACAACAAGTAGCAGTGGTAATAGAGGAGCAACAACAAATATAACGCTTCCGCGGAACACAATCCCACCAATCCAACAAGAGTTTTCTGGTGATAATTTTTACTCCTGGAATCCAACATCTCGTACTGCTTATTTGTAATAACAATTCTATATACTTCATGATATAATTCATTCACATTCAATTATTTTAATATGTATTTCTTTGTATTTTATTTTCCTTCTTTTTCATATACCCGCATTATTGGTTTGATTGGTTTGGTATGTGTTGTAATAATAATTCATTATATAAAAATAAAACTCTTGTTTGTTGTCCCTGAATGCTACATTTTGGGGGTTTTTACTATTGGAGGAGAAGAACAAGGAGAAAGAAAGCTGTTTGGGGGGAGGATACCAAACTAAAAAAGGAATAGAAAGATGAACAAATCAAAAGCAGACCCAATTATATGAATGACCTGAGTTCATTTGAATCGTCAGACGCACCACGCGTTTACAAAATTTGTTAATTTTTATAAAAAGTGATATTTTTTTCTTTATTTTCTCAACTTTTTTTTTTTTTTTTTACTTAATTACACTTCTTTATTATACCCTTTTTTTCCCTATATTTCCTTTATTTCAAAAATGCATTCAACTATCCACGCAACAACTGATCAAGAAGTAGATGTACATGCTCCTGCAAGCACATATTACACAAGTGGTTTTAACTCAGGAACTGCAATTAGTCGTATCAAAACATTCCAAGTAAGGCCTCTCTCTCTCTCTCCTTTTCCTATCCCCCGTGAGAAACCAATCATCGTAACAACAAAGATATAAAAGAAGAAATCCTGACAGTGGTAGTTATGTTTACATAATAATAGGACAGACATAATACTACAGATGCTTTCCGTAAACGACGAGCATCTCATGGTAAATAATAAACAAAAAAAAAACTATTTTCTGCTTTTTCAATCCAAAAGAAGAAATAGTTTACTGACATAAAATGAAAATGGGCTTATGATTATTTGATTTTTATATAAAAATAAATAAACAGATGATAAGAACAAGGCACAAAAGTTTTTACTTGATGTCAAAGAAACACTTCAAGTATTAGTTGAACAAGAAGATACCGATGGTGATTTTCAAATTACAGTCAACGATCTTGGACCTAAAACTTTTACCGTCGGTACCGCAGATTCCGGTGGTTATCGCACGATTGATATCCGAGGCACCTATGTTTTATCCAACTTGTTACAAGAACTTGCTATCGCCAAAGATTTTGGTCGTAAACATATTGTGCTTGACGAAGCTAGATTAAACGAAAACCCTGTTGATAGATTATCACGAATGATTCGTAATCATTTTTGGGATGGTCTCACACGACGTATGGATGCTGAAGCCATGGAAATTATTTGTAACGATCCTAAAAACCGTTCCAACAATATCAATCCTCGTATCTACATTCCGCACGATGACAACGACGCTTTCGAATATTATCAACAAGTGGCCAACCATCGCAAGCATCTTAAATTAGAAGTTGTACGACTTCCGCTGGAATTAACTCCCGAATTTGTTCAAAGCATCAACGAACGTCCTGGCATTTTAGCACTTGCAATGAAACGGACCGAGCATGGTTTAAAGAGTGTTCCTTTTGTGGTGCCTGGTGGTCGATTCAACGAAATGTACGGCTGGGACTCTTATTTTATTGCTTTGGGTTTATTGGCCGATGATCGCATTGATTTAGCACAAGCCATGGTTGATAATTTTGCCTATCAAATCAAACACTACGGTAAAATCTTGAACGCCAACCGATCCTATTATTTATCACGCTCTCAACCCCCCTTCTTGACCGATATGGCGCTTCGTGTATATGAAAAATTGCCACAAACAGAAGAAAACAAAGAGTGGCTCCGAGAGTCATTGTGTGCTGCTATTCAAGAGTACAATACCGTATGGGTAGCCGAGCCACGATTAGATCCCAAGACAGGTTTATCCAGATTTAGACCAGCCGGAAAAGGTATTCCACCAGAAACGGAAGCATCTCATTTTGATCATGTCATTCAACCTTATGCACAACGCGCCAATATGACGATTTTGGAATATATGCACGCTTACAATGACGGTACTGTTGTCGAACCTGAACTTGACGAGTATTTCTTGCATGATCGTGCAGTACGTGAGTCTGGTCATGATACTACTTATCGCTTTGAAAAACGATGTGCAAATTTGGCAACAATTGACTTGAACGCTCTTTTGTACAAGTATGAAACTGATTTGGCAGATGCAATTCGTGATATCTTTGATGACGACTTTGTGGATGATCAGGGGGAACGGCAATCAGCTACGGATTGGACACAACGTGCCAAGGTACGACGTGAACGTATTGACACTTATCTTTGGAATGAAGAAAAAGGTCTTTATTACGATTATGATACTGTATTGGAGCAACAAAGTGCCTACGATTCTGTAACGGCATTTTGGGCCATGTGGGCTGAATGTGCTAGTATGGAGCAAGCACAGCGCATGACTAAATTGTCACTACACAAGTTTGAAGAACTGGGTGGATTGGTATCTGGTACAGAAGAGTCCC
This sequence comes from Phascolomyces articulosus, assembly GCA_025677815.1. Lineage (NCBI taxonomy): Eukaryota > Fungi > Mucoromycota > Mucoromycetes > Mucorales > Lichtheimiaceae > Phascolomyces > Phascolomyces articulosus. The sequence goes on along the minus strand of JAIXMP010000003.1, from coordinate 256,057 downwards.
GAGGTATGATTTCGTTGGATCGACCAAACCGACAATGGGATTTCCCTTTCGGTTGGGCACCTCATCAGATCATGGCTTGGCGTGGATTTGAAAACTATGATATGCCTGAAATTGCCCGTCGTTTGGCTTATCGATGGCTTTACACGTAAGTTGATTCAAGTGGAATAGAAAGAGAAGCATCATTTTGTATAAGATTATTAACAATGTATTTTTCTTTTAGTATTACCAAATCTTTTGTGGATTTCAATGGTGTGGTGCCTGAAAAATATGATGTTGTGAGTATGACTCATCAAGTTCAAGTTGAATATGGCAATGTTGGTACCGATTTCAAATATGTAACCCGCGAAGGTTTTGGCTGGATGAACTCATCCTACCAACTTGGCCTTAAATTACTTAATACTCAAATGCGTCGTGCGTTGGGTATGATCACCGATCCGGATTTATTCTTTGAAAAAGCTATTGAACGACAAAACAAGGATGCGCATCGTCGTCGTCGCAAGTCATCTGTGGCAGCTGCCAAAAAGATTACCAAGAATGGTCAAATTATGGCTGCTATTACTACGTTTACTCATACATCTTCTTCAACTGTCAATACACCTGTTACTGAAGTTCCACCATCACTTCAATTTACTGACACCTTAACCCAAGAACCACCTGAATCACCTCTTCCAAATTCAACCATTTCCACTTCTTCCTTATAAATTATTCTCTTTCTCTCGTCATATTTAGAATCTCTTTTGCATTAGAAAAGATTAGTGTACTATTCCTTTCTTCATTTTTCCCATCCCAGCACACATCGTACAATAAGCATTTGATATAATAGTCAAATCATTCATCTATATCCTGATAGTATAAATATTTGCCGCATATATTTCTTTTCTTTTTTTTTTTCCTTCATATCAATACAAAGTTTTATCTTTCTGTAAACCTTTTTTTTTAGAATTAATTAATTAAAAAAATCTGATGAATTACATGTACTTGACATGTGGTATATAGAGAAGAAAAAGCTATCTGATATCGTGATATGGGGGGTTTGTTGTTATTTATCTTGGTGTCAGCTGCATGATCGCTGAAACAGACATGACATCAATGTCTCGAGCGCGTGCTTTGACACTTAAATTTCTGTCTCCAGTAACCAAGCAAACACGTGCATTGGAATCATCGTTTTCTTTGGCCCACCATAAACATGCTGAAAGTACCAAATCGTCCAAATTCTTGTCTGTTTCACCAAACATAAACTGTTCTGAACGGATAGCAATATCGTGCATGAAATTGTTGTGCGACGTTTGGATTCTCAATGATGTGCCTGCTCGTTGCTTGGTAGCCAATGTTGCTTCAATAAACTTCAATGCTTCACCAGCAATTGATCCCAATGGAGGTGTATTACCACGCAAACCATCCAATTCAGTTATCACTATCATTTGATTTTTTATCATCAAGTTAATACATATAGCATTAAATAAGCAAACAACAACAAAAAAATGAAGAGCATTTACCAACAAGGGGGAGGACAATGGACCATTTACCGCTCTTAATTAATCGTTTCACATGATCAAAATGGCCAATAAAACAATTGGTATCCAAGATAATAGTCGTCTTTCCAGGGATAACACGCTCGCGCAAACGGTTTAGTCTGGCTTCACGTTCTTTCAAACGTGCAGGTGCTCGACGGTATCCGGAACGATTTTCTCTAGTGGGTGTTGTCGTTAACATAGTTTGTAGTAACTCGCGCCGTTTCTTCAACTGGGTCAACATATCATCGTCACCATCTTCATCCACTGAATCATTTTCATTTGAGAAAAGCACTGCATCATCCATAGCTTGCAAAGTTGTGCTAAGGCTTTCATCCTCTTGATCTTCATCGGTGTCACCGTTCTCCGCGGAAGGTGATAGATCCGAGGTTGCACCTTCTTTTGTCATGTTTATCCTATCTTGTTCATCAATCAACTTGCTTGTGAAGATTTCCAACACTGGATCATAATACAACACATGGTGCATTTGCTATATATATAATCGAGTTTAATATTAGTAATTAATGAGAAAAAAATTGAAAGATAAACGAGAAAGAAAATAAAAGTTGCATTTCATCATACCTTAATCAAAGCAAACGCATAATCCAGCACTTTGATTTTACGTTGCATCGCTTGATCGTTTGATACAGCAGATTTGCTCTGATGATTTAAATTCATCTTCAATAGACGACCTGTCACATCATCGACCCATCCAAGACCACGCATATGATCTTCTTCAGGTAATTCAGGTTTTTGTCCCAATACCTTGCTTACTAACTTGGCATATGCGGCTTCACTCATACCATCATTATGGTCGCCATCATTGTCATCATCATCTAATAAATGTCGATTGACGAGCTCGTACTTGGTATCGTCAGGTAGGGAATGTAATAGTTTGCTTAAAAACTGAAGCAAAAGAACCCAAAACGCAGGATTGACTTTGGAATCATCATTGTTGTCCTTGGTTTTGTTTGTTGCTGGTGTCCCATTGGTTCCTTTTGGTATTGTTGATATGTTGCCAATAACCAATTCCCATAAACTCTTTCCTTGTGGGGACCGCATACAAATACAATTGACTACCATCCAATGAAGTAAAATTTCAATATAAATCATCCATGCTTCGCCATCATAATCCTCTTTAGGTTCCCACGTAGTCGATCTACTGGCAAGAGATGGGTTTCGAGGTTCAAACATAAACACCTGGTTTTGTTCGAGGGAAAGTGGAGAACGAGGTAATATAGGTAATCTGGGTGCTGTCGGGGGAGATAGTGCAGAATTGATATAACGCCGAAATATCTCTGTAGCAATTTGATACATCAAATCCAAATCATAAGCAAATAAAAGACTTTCCTTGAACTCGTCTAATAGTGCTTGATAATCTGCCGATGCTGGTGGCGGTTGTACAGGTAACGTCATTTCACCATCATTTCTCGGTGCAAATAACCGTTTCCCATGGAGAATCATGAGACGATTTAGTTTTGATGCTGAATATTCATAATTATATAATGACGAGAGACAAATGACGATAGTTTCAAACCAAAACATCTGTTGCCCAGATAGAGCACCATCTCTGAATAATCCATTCTTGACATCATGACCATTAGTTTGATATTTAGCATCATCCACTTCTTCTTCATGGTGTTCTGCTTTTAATGGAAACAAAGCTTCAAAGAATCGTCGTTTGACTTGAGCAAATTGGTCCATTCCAATCTTGGTAAACATCATTCCATGAAGTCGTACAAAGAGACCAGCAACTGCGTCTTGCGGCGATGTTATCAATTCGTCCGTCTGTTGTGTGAGTGATTGTTGTTGTTTACCACGTTTCATGTGCTTAGCATTCGCACGTGTTGCTTGTACGGACTTGAGATACTTATCCACCCACCGACGATTGCTTTCAAAAAGAACAATCATTCCTTCGCGTGCATTCAAAAATCCATTACGACGTACCATGAGACTTCGAGTGCTGAAATAGAATCGATGCATATCGTGTAACATATTGTCCTTGCCAGTTGCACTACCCATAAGGAGGGAAAGATGGAAATATAGCTTTCCAGTCGCAGGCATCAACCAAGCACCCACTGCATACCATCTCCACGCCTCATCAAAAGCCATTTGCCGATTCTCGGAACAACAGGCCCATCTATACCGGGCTAAATCACCACGATTAGGCACGCTTTTGTACCATTTTAAACGACGCGTGCGACGCCATTCCTGAAGATGATCCTGTGTCGAAGCATCTAATGGTTGGTTTTCATGTCGAGCTGCTGCTTCCGACTCATCCATAGTGTGCAGTGCAACCATAGAACGTCGATAAAAATCATCCGCCAAATCTAAGAACTTGTTAAAACATTGCTTGAGCATGGCTGTTTCTTCGGATTTGTGGATGACACGCTTTTTGTTATATTGATCGTCGTTGTCACTATCGTCTTCATCGCTCGATGACAAGGCTACCATAGTCATGCCTGTTTCGGATATCACAGGTACTTCAATATCAATATCCTCTTCCTTTTCTTCTTCTTCATTCTCCTCTTCTCCATCATCATCCAACACTGTTTTGTTTCGAAGTTTAAGGGCTTGACGGAATTGTTCCACTAAAGAATAAATAGCACGCTTCCAACACAAATTTTCAAGACTCTTTTTTTCTGAAAACGCATAATCGAATTGAATAATGTCGAGATATTTGTTTGCTAGATCAATGTGAAGATCCATTTTTGTATTCCAAACATCTTTAGCCTTTTGTAAATCATTCACAGTTAATTGACGATCAATATGTCGCTCTGATCGTTGTTGTTGTCGACGATCCGTGCTGATGGCCATTTCATCTACATTGTTGCTAAAGAACACAAGTTCATTATTGGCTTCTGTCCAAAGAGTAGCGATTTTGGATTCAATTTGTTGAAGATCTGCAAACATCAATTTGATTTTTCGTTTATGTTGATCAACTACCTTGGGTTGTTGCTGTTGCTGTTGTTGAAGCTTTAATGGCTGCCTCTGTTGCTTTTGTTGTTGTGATTCTTGTTGAGATTGTTGCAGATTATTTCTTTCTTCTATAATAGGAGTTTGTTCTGGTTTTATAACCACACGTCTTGTTGCCTGTGGTTGTTTTTTCTTATTTAATTTATTACCATCCCCATCCCATAGCTTTCGACCTGCCGCAGTTGGTGTATCTCGTCTTACATAATCGTCATCATCAATACCATTCTCGTTACCTCTCTTTGATTGTTGTTGTTGTTGATGTTGCTGTTGCTGCTGTTGAATTCCTTCTCCTCGGTTTAAGTATGAGCGACGACTCTTGTTGAATTCAATAGGATTGTCAGAGAATGGGTCAAAGAGTTTTCGACCTTCATTTCGAAGCTGTTGTTGTTGTTGCTTATTGCTATAACGTCGAGATGGCCTGCTCATTTAATTGGTTTATAACGACTTGATAATAAAAAAATGCAAGTTGTAAGTTTGTGTGTCAAATGACAGAGGATCTGTTGTTATATATATAAGTCGGTTATCTTTTTTCTCTCGTTGTATAAGGTATCGGTTTCTTGCAAAACCTAATGTTAAATATCAAACAGTTCTGATATACTGCTAATCGTCTTTTTCGATATCGTCAGCTTGGCGAAAATCTTGGGCCGCTGTTCAGAATGACACATTAGTCGCAAAAGGTGGACAAATGGCGTATTGTAAATTTCTTCTTTTCAAGTAAAGAAAAGATAATAGATGAATATAAAGGAAGCTCTTTTGAATATGGGATAAAAGTGTTAAGAGAGAGGATAAACAGTTTATTTAATAATGAAAAAAAGTTTTTTTATTAATTTTTCGTGGAGAAGACTGGTGATAAAATTAATAATAATCCATATAGGCCTATATTACATGCCTGGAGTTGTTTTACCAAAAAATCATTAATAAATTGTTGTCCAAATATAAATACACATACCGTAAGGAAGCCACTAAAGATGAACAGATGAATGTCACTTATACTAAACTGTAAAAGATACCACCTATTCTTAACTTTTATTCAATTGGAAATGAGAAAAACAAAACTTACTATTACAGACGGTCGCCAATACCAACAACGCATTCTGTCGAAACAGGCATGCTCTTTTAAAGCTAACCTATGGACGCTCTCTTGATCATAATATATTCTTTTCTTGTCAGTAAAATATAACTTTCTTCACTTTATTTACAACCATTATAATATCCCACTTTCTTTTGTAATACTTTCATATCATATCTTACCGAAGCAGACTATTAGAGAGCCAAAGACAAAGAAAAGAAAAAGAAAACCTTTACGAATGTTTGGTTTGTTGATATTCTGACCACAAACAGCATATTATTAAAAATCAGTGATTATTGTGGTTCAACGTGGAAAGGAATATTGATGCGAATATATATTTTACAATGATATATAAGAGAATAACATGAGAGATGGAGCACGAGAGACTCGTTTGGCTGCACTTTAGTATATTACGAATAATTCAAAGAGTATACGTAAGATAAGAAAAGGGGAAACCAATAGACATGCGTCGATTGTTGACATACTCTAATCAAAGTAATCAACTTGATGTAGTAATTAGTTAAAAACGAGTTTTGATTATGTTACATGTACTACTGTAATGATAAATCACTATGATATAAATCTTTTAACGGTTTTAATCAGTAAGTTGTTATTAGGCATGTAATATATTATTACGAATGTAATCATAAGTCTTTTTTAAAAAACATTATTAACCTCTACCATAGCTTGATTTTGTTTGCTTTATTGCACATTTGAGACAAAAATGAATGGTTTGTCTAGCTATCCTTTACATATATTTGAACGGAAGGATAAGGATCACTTTTAGACTTGTTTTTCCAGCTTTAATATAATTGGTGTCAGATACTCTAACACCGCCTTATTATCGACAAAGAGAACGATGATTGCATTACTGTTCTGGCGATGACAATAACAACGAATAGTGAGGATTGTCCTAACTAGGTATGATGCTTTACATAACCAGTTGGTTACTATTTTTGTTACTGAATACACGATTTTTATTAATTATTCAGAGCATTTTTTTTGAACGATAGATAATGATAAAACTGTTTTATACAGTGTGGTTATAGTGCTCCCAAACCCTTCGATTTCTGCAACGATATTTTGAATTTTATAGTCCTTTATTATTTATTGAGTATACTTGGTTATAGGGTTCGCAATCTGGGCAGTCGGCCCGAGCTACGAGTTGGACCAGTCCACCCACTTGCTCGAAATATGCTGACTTGATGTGACCAGGCTGACCCGCGGGTTACAGTGGTTATTGAGTGAATTATTATTGTTCATAAACTCCTTACTAAAAGCACAAAGAAGAATATAAAATGCATGAAGAAAATATCAAGCCTTTTTATTTCTGTATTTTTGTTTCAATATTCTATAGTTGGGTAATAGAGCTCTTAGATCAAGTGCCAATTATATGAATCATAAAGCGAAAGAATCAGAGACGAATTACGCAGTGTTTTTTTTTTGTTCACCGATCTATCTAAAATATCGGCTAAAAGAATTAGCTAACATATAAAAAAGAACTGAAAGCGTTTGTACATTACCTTAGCCTGAACCCTTGAAAATCTGTGGTATTGAAATAGAACGAGAGTAAATCAAAATTGTTCCGAATACTCCAAGAACATCAAAGAGCTTGTCCTTTATTTTGTATCTCCATTCATTGATCATGCTGAATAACAAGGATGGAAGTTGCTATCAGCATCATCCTTCATCTTGTCAGATTTTTTAATTAATCATGAAGTAAACAAGAGCTTACACAAAATATATTTGATCCAGGAATCTGACGGTAACTATAACAAGAATGATAATAATGAGAATAATAAACATTATGACGACGACGAGATGATCACGGCTTTTTTGGTTTTGGTGGTTTTCGGTGTTGTGAGAGTAAAAAGATTCTATACAAAATATGTATTGGAAAGAATGTGTATGTGATCATGTGTTACAAACAGAATATCATAATAAAAATAAACCTTTAATGGTTGATCGTTAATAATAACACGTATAACATTATTGATAATAAAAATAACACGTAAAATATAATATTATAAAAAAAAGTTTACTCGTGTTGCTGTATCAGTCGTTCAAGATACTATTTACTCTTTTTCTCACCAATAATCATTTTCCAATAACTTCTTCCTATAACATAATGAAGTTCCATCAAACGGTATTCATCCCTTTGTACCTATAATAGGTAATTACTATATCATTTTCAAGCGTACCAAGAATAAATAAGGGGTTAAAGGCTTGTGCTTCCATCGGAGCTGGATGTGAAACACATTTGGCTCAGACTAAGAAAGAATTAAAATTTATGCAAGACCACCAAAGGAACCATTTTATACTTCTTTACCATTCATCGTTTCTTTCAAATTGTCATCCTCTTTAAGTTCTGTCCCTGCACCCTGTTTTTTATATATAAAATCTATCGCCTGCGCGGCAATAGAAATAAAAAATTAAAACAGTCACTTAAGAAAAAAAGATATAAAAGACAACTGATTTCACCCATTTTCTTTTTTCTTTTTCTTTTTCTTTTTCTCTTTTTTTTCTTCATCCCTGGCCCAGGATCAAAAACAGACGGCGGTTGTCCCTGGGGTAAAGAGGAGGACAGCATTGTGCCCTCTATCCTCTTTCGCAAACAATTGGCCTATGTAAGCTTTTCGTTAAGCTCTTGGAAGTTTCTTCTTTTTTTTCAGCGGCTTTTTTTTCTTCATCTGCAAAATGAAGAAAATAATCAAATAAGAAAATGATAAAAAATACTATTACTATTTTTATATTAATGGTAATAGTCTCTATTATTTTAAAATGTGAATGTTCAAACCATGAACTTTACATTTTGTTTCAAACTGTTTATAAATGTAGTTTTTTATTAATTGTCGTAATGAAGAATAATAATAAAGTGTCGCACAGATCAAACACGTTGTTATTGCAAACGAAGGGTTGTTTATAATGCATAATATAAAAATAGTTTTCAACTTGAACGTCGTGTGCAATTTATTTTATTAAAAGATCTCTCTCTCTCTCTCTCTCTTTTTTTGCTTAATGACATTTGAATAACGATTGCAGAAAAGGAAAAAAGGGATCTTCATGACAGTAACAAGATTCGTTTGCAGATTGTACATAAAGTTTTATATTGAAAAAAAAAATAATAATGCATACGATATTATTTAATGTTTGACAGCTTTATAAACCATAGTAACATGATGATGAAGTACCTTAGTATTATTATGATACTGTTGCACTTTATAAAAATAGCATCTTTAACTAAATAAACATATTGTATTATAATAGTTTCCATGCTTTGTTTCGTATCTTCGCGACTGGTTCATAAGAACTTACGTTTTACAAAAAACGCGCCCCTTCGTCTTGTTTTCTAATTATAATGCCAACAATAGCAACTTTACAATTTCAAATAAGTCCTTTCTCAACATCATATCAAGATTCATATGTCCATTTCACACCAACGCAATTGGATCTTTCTCTTCTCCAAAACGCGTTTGATCAAGGAAAACATATGTATGCAACACACGATTGCATATACGCAATTGAATTGTATACCAAAGCATTGAGTAGCATACATCAAGATCTCAAATCTTTGATCTTATTGCATTACGCTTTTGCCTATGAAAAAGTCTCAACCATGCCGAAAAGCGCTCGACGATTGCGCACAGACGGAATACAATGACCAAAAACAACGATTGCTTCGCTCAGACATATATTACATGTGAGTCAGCGTTTTACTTTGACAAGGCAATGCATAAAGGAAGCTGCTGATAGCTGCAAAAAAAAGGCGCCAATACTATTTCAAAGCAATATTTCCAGAACAAAAGCAACAACTTGAAGCAACATGTTGCTTGATGAAAGAAACTCAATATAAAAACCAACTACTCTTGCGGCTATTACCTTATGAAATTATTTCCAATATCTTATCATCTTTAAAATCATTGGACCGGTTGGCGCTCACATGTTGCTTTTGGTATGGGTTGTTTTACAAGAATGATCATAAATACGATTGTATATAGATGCTGTCTCGGATAGGATTACCAGGGATACTAACGCTTTAGCCCAATTCATACACAAGGTGTGAAAACTGACAAATTAAGCCATGCGAATTAGTATGCATGAGATGAATACCAGGACCCAGGGGATCCAGTCGATATGTATGGGTTAAAAATACAGAAAGTAGTTCGAATATCGTGTTGCAAAATCCCATCCAGCAAAGATGGAGTAAAATTGAAACTTTAGGTAAGTGGTGTTTAGGGGAGTAGAAGCGAGCAGCACAATGTTTGTCTTTTTTTCATTGTGTTGAACTTGCTATCTCTCTATATTGCGCTTTTCCAGCTTTAGCTGACTGATATTTCGTTACTATCTTCGTTTTTCCTCGACATCCAAAAGGAAAATAGGCATGAAACCAGAAAAGAAAGGCCTTGAGACTAAACGGACGACGTATGGTATTAATTGGTTCACCTTTGTAGATGAGATTAACTGTCAAACCAAATCAGTTAACGATAACAACGATAATGAATCTTCATTCTTAGGGATTGCATAGTAAATATGAGACAAGCACTTTTGGCTTCATCATGCATTATTTGTAATGGTATAATCCTTCTCATGGTTATCTAAATTGCACTCATTTTTAATACGTAGAAACAAAAATGGGACCCAGCAACTTTTATTGACTCCTCATATGCGTTGATAAAACAGTGTTATTCAAACTTTCGGTCTTGCATCCAAAAAATATATAGGGAATAGAAATTATACGTATCTATCAGGAAACGAGTGATTAAATTAGGGATACACTCAATACATTTATTTGTAAACGAGGCAATTCATATGCTCCTGGAAGCTGAGTAAAAATATAAAGAGAATAATATTTATTGGGTGGAAGGAAGGGTGACGTTAGTAACGATAAATTTTACACATAGAGCACATCCTCACCCTGTTGCTTACATTTTAAGCGTCGATCTTATTCCATTTATCATCCTGGATGACTGTAGAATGGAAAAGTACTCTGATTCAAGTAACAACGATGATAGTAATGTATATAGATTATTGATAATATTACCCTGGAGACGACTGTTCTTATGGCAACGCATACTTTTTCTCTCAAGGAATTACTAAACCTCAGTTAAGAAACACACTTACATTGAATAACAATCAATTGTACATAAACAAATAGTAAAAAGCAATAGAAAGGCGTAGTTATTAATAATAATAAAATATTACAATTAAATATAGTAACATAGAGTTATTTGTTGAATGATGTAAACAAGATTCTTATTTGCAGAGCATTAGTAACAAGGATACTTAGACATTGACTGTAAGTAATGTGAAGAAACCCTATTTTAACTTTCTTAGAAGATACCACCATGGCTCTTCTCGTCTTTACCATCTCTTACATATTTTCATGGTCAAGTAGAAAGTAAACATTCAAAATTTTAATTACTAATATATAAAAGCGAAGATATCGCTTTAGTAGAACGCGCACCTGAAATAAAAATGGATCCACGTACGTAGTATTCGTTTTACAAGAAGAAGAAGAATCTTGCTTAAAGTGTTCGTTGTTGTTGTCGTACATTAACTTCGTTCGATTATAACATGTGCTACTAAAAATGGAACGTGAACATACATAATCTAAAGTGGAGAGAGTAGGAGGATCATTATTAATATATAAAATTTAGGGGAAAATTGATAAAAGAAGGGTTTATTTTTTCGTTGTTATTGTTCTTGTAATCAAATAAGGAAGTAGATTAAGAAATCTTTTTTCAAACTATAAGGTATTGTTGTTATTATTATTTATGAAGATGCTATTCTAATAATAATATATATAATGTATTATTTTTTTTTTTTGATCTATTAGTTATTTGTATATGCTAATATCCTAAAAATCAGTGCATTGGTATATATAATTCAATATATATAAAACGTTTTTTCCTTGTCTCCCTCTCTTCTCTTCTCCCTTCCTCTCTTTTTTCATTTGTCTCCTTTTATTATTGATATATTATATATATACTTATATATACTCATCTTAATAACAATTCTAATAATAATACTATGCAGTCGAGTGAAAAACACGAAATACCAAACCAAAAGCGTATGTCGCACGTAACTCCATTACAACCCATTGTCATTCGTCCAACGAATCAAGCGGAATCAGATTCGTCATTCAGTCAATACATTGATCGTCAATTCCAACAACCTTTTTCTGGTATTTTGCGGGAGCGAGCTTCGTTATCAACAGAGCAAAGGAGTCAAAGCGAACCAAAAACACAGATTGACGAAGAGGAAGAAGAGCACCAACAGCCAATCGAATCCAAAGAAGAATTCAACATAAAAACGCCACCACCATCATCAGCCATCATAACAGACTTGTCAAATAATAAATCTCATGATTTAGAAGAACGGGCACAATTTCAAGCAGTGGGAGCAACACAGAAAGTTGCCGATCCGTGGTGGGTGTTACATTATGATGAAGATGGATTTTATTCCATTGGGATGTTACTTTTTCTCTTTGGGTTTATCTGCCCTCCATTATGGTGGATTGGAGCATGTTGGCCAAGACATCCAAGGGAACAGGCAGGAAAAATGGCTGAACGGTGGCAAAAGTTGAATATCATCATGTCACTTGGATTCAGTGTAATATTAATTATTATGTTTATAGTTGTTGCTGTGTTGTATAATCGAGTTAAATGATAATGGTTAATAGGACCTTTCTATTTTTACAACTACGACCTTCCCCTCCATATCATTTTTTTTTCTGGCCGCATATTTACATCATCCTCATTCTTATTGTAGATAGCAATCTTATGTATCTCATTTTGCTTTGTTTCTTTTTTTTCGCATTATCAACATGTATATCATGCATATCACCATCATCCTTCCCACTTGTAAAAGTTTCAACATGCATTTGATGAATCATCTTATTATTATATATTCCCAATCACAAATATGCTGTTAAAACAAAATATATTATAACATCAGTATTATATTATTTTTAAATAAAAATTATTATTAGCAAATTAATAATATATAGACCGTTTCCTGCTACTTATTAGGAATTTACATTTTGTTTTGCATGAAATTTTGTGGCGTAACAATCATGTGCATATTCTGAAACGTATGCGCGAAGATTTGGACCTGACAAAAATTTTATTACTGAAGCATAGATTTCGTAACAAGTTACTGATATAGGACAACCATTAGAGATATATTGATATTATACTCCATGTATATATAATTTTTACGCATGTCATACCCTTGATGAGTGGCGAAATTGTCAGCGATGTATCTATCAGTCAAATGATGAAATAATCAACCTGCTTGTTCTTAGAGAAAGGCGGGAACTTCAGATATATCTTCCTATAAGGAATTTTTATAAACAATGATATATAATGGAATTTTAATTGGCATAAATAAAGGAGGGTAAATAGATTAATTGTTAAATCAGAGGAATGAACAGCGCTTTCCCATTTTACACTTCTTATCGATCAATGGTTGATACTAATACGTAGTTGAGACCAGGGTTTCCCTCAAATATAAGACCCTTTTCTTCTTTCTCAACAAGAATGCCTTTATATAATTGCTACGTTGTTAATGATTGAAACACCATTTCACAAAATATACTCATCATGTACTATTATTATATTTTTTGTTGGTGTCTGTCAATATATAACACCTATTTTTGCTGATTGATAATAGTCACTATTAAAAAACCCATCATACCCCTTCCTTCGTCCACATTACTGGAAAAAAGCACAGGCAAAAAATTACAGTTAGTAATAATAACCGAGATGACCAAACAAAATCCAACAAATTGATGTGATGAAAAAGCGCGTCGTATCACGTAATTGTTATGACAAACATTATAATACTAAAAAAGTATACCTAAAGCTATGTGACACCACCATCAGTGAATTGACACTTCTCGTGTTATATAAACAACCGGTTCCTCTACATTTTGTGAGTCTACTATTTTCTGATAAGTTCTTGTATTAAAGTTTAATTATGTCCATCAGTTTATAATATAATTTACTTTCTAATAGTGTTTATATCACTTTGACTCATATTGGTGTAAATGTATCATTTCAACTTATAATCTCATTGGTAACGAAATTAGAGGAAACGGCAGTCGAATTTTTTTATTGATGATTTGATATGCTAGATGATGACGAGCGTGAAAGTAAACGCCGACAAACAGAATTAGATCCATATCATTTAGCCGAAGAACCCAAATAACACTGCCATTGTTCTTGCTTCAAAAGTACTATCGAGATTCACACGACGTTTACCCCGAATAGTTATAAACGGGCATAAAAGAGAGGTTCTCAAAGTATATTTCATTTACTTTAATTGAACTTATCTTTTATATATCTGATATAGAATTATGCCCACCATATTATTTAAAAAAAGTTTGATACAGTACTTTTTTTTATTTAAAAGATTTACAGATTCACAAAACATGACGAAAATGACGAATAGTGTCACACGAATGATGCACTTGTTGTACAAGATGAACTCTGTTATCTGTATAGCTACGTATCCATAGCGATTATGCTATTTTTTCGTGGTTGGGAAAAAAAAAGATATTTAACTTAACTCCTTTTTTCTTCCTCGCTTGTCTTTTTTTTCTTCCACCTCTCTTATTATAACTACTCATTATCCAGACCACCCTCCGATAACGTATACAGGTATTAAAAAAAGCACTGTTTATCACCATGTCTACAACATCAATCGCTGAGCAACGCGCAAAAAATATCGCTGGCCATTTAACAGTAAGCAGTAGCAATGATGTACCTGAATTTGAAAAATGTAAGTTGCTACATACAATATGCTGTTTTAATACAACAATGATATGATGGATACAATTATAATATAGAAATCCCATTAGTATTCATTATAATATAACAAAATCCAATAGATCGTATTCATCGAAAATCAGGACAAGTTCCTTATCACACACCCATGACACCGATCCGGCTTTTACTTCGAAGTGCCATGGTTTATGCCAACAAAACAGCTGTGATTCATGGTGACCGTTTTCTCGATTACAAGACTGTTGCCGACCGTGTATTACGTCTTGCCAACTTACTTATACATACTTACAACATAAAACCAAGTGATCGTGTTGCAGTCTTGTGTCAAAATGTACCTGCCTTTTTAGATGCCAACTTTGGTATTCCCAGTGCGGGTGGCATCTTAGTTCCACTTAATACACGATTAACCCAACCTGAAATCGAATATATTATCTCACACTCAGGTGCAACTGTATTGATCGTTCAAGAAGAGTTATTACCTCGTGTTTCTGATAAAGTCATCCAGACATTGCTCAAGCATGCTCCTATTGTTGTAGCAAACTATCAAAATAAAGGAGATGCTCCGTGCCCTTATGAACAAAAATTATATGCATCCGATCCACGAACATTATGGAACGATTTACCATTACCAGAAAAAGAAGATGCCGTTATTTCCATTAATTATACATCAGGTTCAACTGGACGACCCAAGGGGGTCATGACATCCCATCGTGGTTGTTATATGGAAGGTTTATCTATGTGTATCCATGCTCGATTAACACCCGAGTCAGTGTATTTGTGGACTTTGCCCATGTTCCATTGTAGTAAGTAACAAAAAAGTGGTGTGAATTCTTTTCCTTCTTTCAATTGTAATGGAATATGGTTATCAAAAGATATCTAATTTACATTTTATTGGATAGATGGTTGGAATTTCCCTTGGGCTGTTATAGCTGCAGGAGGTTTGTGTCATAATATTTATAAATATTTATGAAAATGGAGGGGAATGGGTCATTTATATATGAGGAAAAGGTACTGATTCATACATATTTATGGTACATAATATACAAAAATAATAGGTACACAGGTCATGCTGAATAAGATGGATTATGGATATATCTGGAAAGCATTTAAGGAATTGGGTGTCACTCATTACTGGTATGTGTGTTTTATGAAGTAATACTTTATGCACCAGTGTAAATAACATATCGGTTATTTTTCTAATGGATGGACTTGTGAAAAACACAAAATAGTGGCGCTCCCACGGTACAAAATGAAATTTGTAATCATAAGGATGCAACTCGTCTTGATAAAACAGTTCTTTCTTTTGGTGGTGGTGCTGCCTTATCAAGCACTCATATTCGTAATTTGAACACCCTGAATATCTTCCCCACTCACCTGTACGGTTTAACAGAATCCTATGGTCCTTCCATGGGAACCTATGATCAAGTATCCCTTACCAACTACCCCGAACAAGATCATTTCAAGCTTGTTGCAAGACAAGGATACAATACAATTACTATAGATGAAGCTCGAGTATTGGATAAAGAAACAGCTCAAGATGTTAAACCGGATGGCAAACAAATTGGTGAAATTTGTTTGACAGGCAATACTATTATGCTTGGCTATTACAATAATCCAGAAGAAACAGCGAAAGCCTTCAAGCATGGCGTTTTTTGGACTGGTGATTTGGCTGTACGACATCCAGACGGTGCTATTGAAATTGTGGATCGATCAAAGGATGTTATTGTTTCTGGCGGTGAAAACATCAGTTCTATTGAAGTTGAAAGTGCTATTTTATATTTAGATCAGGTATCAGAATGGTATGTATAAGATATATATATATATATATATATATATATACAGGAGGATGAAAGGGAAAGTGATGATAGTATTTATGTTACACTTTATATTAACTATTTTTACATATCATTAGTGTTGTTATTGGTGGTCCTGATCCAAAGTGGGGTGAACGTCCTTATGCTTATGTGATTCCAAAGGAAGGACAAACTGTTACACCTGAACAAGTGATAGCACATTGTCGAAAGAACTTGGCCGGATACAAATGTCCAGCTAAAGTTATTGTCGTTAAAAGTGTCCCAAAGACAAGGTAATTATTTATCATGATTTCTTTCTTGCTTTTTTATAAATATTGACAAAGCTAACAAAAACTATTAAAAAATATAGTACTGGCAAAGTGCAAAAATTTATCATGCGAGAGGAGCTTTGGAAATCTTACAAGAGCCGTGTCAACTGAAATTAATCTATCCTCGAAAACAGCAAAGATCATTGAATCACCATGTACATTTATGTAATATAAAGAAATTATCAAAAAGTGCTTATTATAAAAATTAGAATACTATAGAAGTTACCTCATACGTAGTAACAATACATTTAGCACGCGTAACATATACACAACATTTAAATACAAGAAATCCATCTTTTAACACAGTGCCATCATATATTTCCCCAACAATAACATTTTTTTTTCAATAATCACATAATTATCTTTCTTAAGAAACATTTCTATCTATGGGCAATGTATTATTAAAAAGTATAAAAGGCTACAGTCGTGTTGGTTTTAGCATGTCACCATTCTTTTTGCATGTTTTCGATTATCTTGATTAATTTATTTATTAGTCCAAGCGTTTCTCATAATAAGGAATCTCCCTTTTATCTTCTATATAAAAGAAATGTTCCTTTCTGTGTTTTAATATCAAGTTCAATGAATTATTTTCGGGATGTAGATTAATATGCTACCATTTTTTCTTATTTGCGGATACAGCAAGTGGAGCTGCTGTTGTACAAGCCCAAACATTCGGTTTAAAAAATCAAGCTGTACTTCCTCCATTACCTATTTCTGATTTGGTGACAGGTGTCCCAGGTGCCACTAGCGTCTTATGTGGACTCCGTGATCGTGGTAGAAAAGGTGGATGCTATCATCTTGTTGCCTCTTTGACAGCCTATGACATGTTTTGCATTTCTGATGAAGTTGGGATCTATCCACCTGAATTGGTACAAAAAGTTGAAAGAACATTTGAATTTGGCCCCATGAATCCAGGAAATAATGTGAGGGATCTACTTATGAAAGTACTCAAAGCATGGCACATGAAACGTCGTGAACATATGGATTTCTAAGGCAAATATTTTGTTGGATTTGATAATACTCCATTTGGTTCTATGCGTATCTTGGCACCTGTTACAAAACTGGACAGGTACCTTTCCAAGTAAGATCATTTCCCAAGATCTTATGGCCATGATCAACCCACATTCTATTATTAATATTAATAATCAATTAGATAAATCTCGATCAATAAAACAACTTTATCAGTTTATATTAGATATTTATTTTTATTTATATATAATAATTAACCAACGAATTGGTTTATGGGAGAGAAAATCAAGAGAAACAAAAAAAACCAGGTTATAAGGACTTCAGACCAATTTAACTCAAATGTTTGATGTTTTTACGAGATATTTTCTCAACCTCCTCCTCTTTTTTTATAATTAAACCATCGGTGATGAAATTATCATTAAGTATAAAAGAGCAACTGAACTTGCCAAATCTAAAAATACCCTTGACCTCTTCTATTCATCTGTCTCTTTCTGGAATTCATGTGAACAAAAATAAATAAATAAAATAAAAAACCCTTACCAATCGGAATAAATCCAAGACCCAAAAAGCTCGGCAAAAACCAGAGATCGTGCGTCTCATTAGCAGCCGATATTCCATAAGCCATACATCACCCCAATTCAAAACTTCAATATTACCACCAAAGAATCTATATTTCCACCAAACACCCAACAATTGTAGCCAGCTACAAAATAAAATATGATCATGAAGAATTAAAGGAAAAGAACCCGATCGATCAAAAAGTAATAAATCGGGATTAGTAACTATATAATTCAGACAGAAATATAAAGATATGAAACTATAAAATGATTAATAACACAGTTTTTTTTGGGAGGTGAATCGAGGTATCCTTTTTTTCATTTAGGCGGTAAAGCTTGATTCTGGTGGAATGACAGCCTTGGGGTGTTTGGCCTGGAAAAAAATATATATAATTTTTTTGTTATATGGCGTCGGATAAACATGTTACATATCCAATAAAAACGCTCCTTGTTTTCCTATTTTTTTTTATACCTCCATGTGTTGAACAAGAAGCTTGTATGTAGTCATCATACTAAAGCATGTAGGGCATTTCACCTAATAAATAAAAATAATAAGTCAATGAATCTAATGAAACTAGACTTTATAAACATGGTCAATGTACCTGTAAACCTGCACTTCGAGCATTAAGTTGTGATTTGGGTTTTGCTTTTTTGGCAGCTTCCTTTTGAGCCTTTTGTCTATTTCAATGTATATAATTGATTAATGACACACTAAAATATTAAAATATGTTCTTTTTTTAAATGGGAAGAAAGTTACCTTGCTTGTTCTTTTTGAGCACCACGAGCCATTTTTCAGCTTTATGTTGATAAAAATAAGAAAAACAGGAGGAGAAAGGTTTGTCTTTTATTAGTAAAAAATGCTTTACTGTGAGCTCCGCCACACGAGAGATCTGATTAGCATTTCCGTAAATTATACTTAATACAGAAATTATTTTGCATATCCTGATTTTATAACACTTTCAATATGTACTAATGCAGCTTGTAAATCCAGACTTTCTTCTAATAAGTTTCTAGGTTTAAATGTAGTACTTCTTTGTTTTCCATATTACTCAATTATATAGTTCAAATCATTTATGATGGAATTGCCATTTGGTGGTGTTGATGAAAAATATGAGTTTTTAATATAGTGATGGATCCATCGTCACCATCTAAACCTTAGTCCATAGCTTACCACTATAGGTGGCCGATATGTATATTGATTTTAATTGCATATAATAATTGTGTTTATGATTATATAAAAATTCTGTGAGGTAAATAAAAGAAGATAAGGTAGATGGTAGCTATTCTATATTGTTGTAATATATGTATTCATTTGTATTGTGTTTATTATGTATTCTATTATTTCAGTACATGTGTCCTGGAACAAATGGGATTATATCAAATCAAATCTAAAAAAAGGCCATATTCGAATATATATTAAGAATCAGTGTTATATAGAATTACACACATCGCAATGAACTTCTGGCTATCATACACATCCATCTATACCAGGAATTATCTCGGTATCGCGCTCCGAGTAACAGATACACATCAAACAATATTGTCAGCCTGTTTAATATTGCACTGTATATTAAGAATCTTGGTAACTTATTTGGGCATTATACAGTGTTGAAGGCGTCATTACTGCCACTCGAGGTTCATTATAAGAAAAAAAAAGATGTTAATATAACAAAATCATCAGAGTATAGCCGAAATACAGGTTGAATTAATATAGGTCCCTATATGTCGTACCCACAAAAAGTATTAACCTTGGTTGATACATCTAATATATATATATATAATATACGTAATACTCGATAGAAACCCAAGTGGATAAATGTATCATTCACCAAACCTTACGTATTAAGTATAATTCTTTTGTCAGAACAGAGATTTTATAATGATTCTCAATATACAGGGCCAAAAAGTTCACTCGAAATAATGTAATTTACCAAAATTAGACACATACCTATAATATCCTTACTATGCATATATATATGTATCTATTATCAATATGGAAAATACGGTTATTGGATTTTGTATAATACTAATAATTGGATCTGGCTTTTATTTTTTATTTTTTTTACATACAGAAATTGTGTTTGGTTATTGTCTATGTTTCTACGTTGGCGTACATGCACAAATTATATAGTTTACAGGGATTATGTGTCTTTTTGATTAATTATGATTAAGATGAATCGCTATTGGTATACGTTGATAAGGCTTCACGCACTTTGTCCTCCAATGTGATGGGTTTGTCATTATTCACAGCAGATTCAGCTTCTTCTCCAATCCAATATTTCTTCTCTGCTTCACCCATATCCAAATCTTCAACTTGCAAAGGTCGCTTTTCGTTCAGTACAACATCAACAGCATATTGGCCAATGGATTCCATTCGAGTATAATCTGTAAGCCATCGATACAAACGATAGGGAATGTTGGTCCAGCCAATGATGTTTTCGTGAGGAATGTACATGACGGGAGATATGTACGTAGGAATTGAAAAGTGATCCACCTGTTGTGATACAACGGGAGTTTCAGAATCAGTCAAATCTTTCATGATGATTTGTTCCTCTTCTTTGGGTACTTCATTAAATGTCAAATCGCTTTCTTGTTGCTGTGATTGTTCTGAACTTTCTGGAAATTGAGCCTTATCTTCTTCTGTTTGCTCTTGCTTTTGTTCCTTCTCTTCTAACTTGGGCGCTTGTTCATTTGGATCAGCATGACAACCTTTAGCTACACCATCCAATACTTCTCGCCATGCCAATCGACCAATTGCAATTACCCCGTCATAGTGGTTTTGCTCTTTAATTTTTTTCTGTACGTCTTGCATCAGTGGAGCAAATGGATTATTCTTATGAGGACCTTCTTGTTCTTGTGATAAATCAATGTTATCATTAGTTGATAGTGGAGAAGGATCCATGACTTCACGAGCAGCAGCTTCTTCACGACGCAATCGTTTGATTTCTTCACATACTGCTGATTCAACAGCACCAGCACTTTGACCTTCCTTTACATCATAATCTACTGCACCAGCAACCAAAATTGGCTAATGGATAATTAATTTATATAGATCAGAAATAATTCTTCTTTTCTGTTTTGTGTCACATTACATGAAATTTTTCCTTTCTCAAATTATTTTTTACCTTGACATATTCACGGAACCATGCACGGCTTTTTTCAATACTATCACCAGGTGGTGCCATTAAATAGACGCATACTTTACGTGGCATTTCCTAAAAACAATATAAAAAAATACAATTTAGAAAAAATTGAGTCATGTGTCGATTATATACTTAAAAGTTTAAATTATTCCTGTTTCATTTTATCGTAATTATTACATGGACACCACAAGGTCTGTCTGCAAGAAATGACACTCTATCGCAATGAACTTTTCGAGCATTTTTCGCGTATTCTGTGCTAGTATAAATTGTACCAGAAATAGCACCAACAACAGAACAAAATATAACTGTTCCTTTTGATGGTGCTTTCATTCCAAAAGGTAATTTGGTCATTTTTGTTGTCGTCTGTTATGTATCTGCAAAAAAAAAACCGTTGCAACCAGGTTAAACTTTGCTGAGTTGAATTGGAGTGAAGAAGTAAATTTATGACATCCATTTTTTGTTTAAACAGTAATATTAATTTTACAGGCATTTCTTCTTAATATGTTAATAAAATGATGCTTATTTATTGTACAAGGTTAACTTGTAAGTACAACGGGCATGGCTTAGTAGCAATGCTCTTATTGTGACATATAATACAACGTTTTTCTTGGATTAAACTACTATTATGAATCCTTTTATAAATAAATATCAAAGAAGGAGTATAACCCTATAATAAAGAGGCAAATTCCTTTACGTAAACGTATGTATTTATTTTTTGCTGCTGTCGTCCAAGATCTTATATAATGGTATTAATGCACTATTATACTCGTGTCATGGTAATAAAGCTAACCTCCGTATGTTGTTTGAAACTTATACGCAATAGTAGTAGTAATATACCATTTCTTCAAAAATGTTCCTGTTTATAACAAAGAACGAAACACTTCCAAAACCTTCTTTTTATTGTTCAGACGCATTTGCATAGACCAAAAATCCAAAAAAAAATCAGCCACAGAAAAATTCGGCATTTAAATTTGGGGAATTTTGTGGTTAAACTTCTTGGTCCACCAGGCAACCTTCTAATCTTCCTCTTCTCATTCATCCATAATAGTTAGGGATGGTAAGTAGTATCAATCCATCCATTATTATCATGCATCCATTCAACTAAACAATACATCTAACCATCCATTATTGATTTTATTCAATCCTAATAGTCGCACCGCAAGTACGAAGGTATGTAGATTGACGACGATATGGATTCAATTTTTTTTCGAACCACCCAACGCGTTGAATTTTGCCATTCTAATAAAATGTTCAATTGTAATCACATTATATAGCTCCCCGTCACGGTCATTTGGGTTTCTCCCCTCGTAAGCGTACCCGCTCCCACCGCGGTAGAGTAAAGGCCTACCCTAAGGATGACGCCAAGAAGCCTGTCCACTTGACAGCTTTCATGGGCTACAAGGCTGGCATGACCCACATTGTTCGTGATTTGGAACGCCCTGGTTCCAGTAAGTACATTTAATTAAAGAATAGCATTTGTGAATTGTGAAAGATTTTTGTGTATTTATTCTTTAATATGAATCTCGAAAATACTGATCAAAACTTTTTAAAATTTTAAATCATTTTATGAATGAACAGAGATGAACAAGAAGGAAGTTGTCGAAGCCGTCACCATCATTGAAGCTCCCCCCATGGTCATTGTTGGTGTTGTTGGTTACGTCGAGACTCCCCGTGGTCTCCGTTCGTTGACCACTGTCTGGGCCGAACACTTGTCTGATGAAGCCAAGCGTCGCTTCTACAAGAACTGGTATCGTTCCAAGAAGAAGGCTTACACCAAGTACGCCAAGAAGTACGCTGATGGTGCTAAGGATATCACCCGTGAACTCGAACGTATCAAGAAGTACTGTTCCGTCGTCCGTGTCATTGCTCACACTCAAATCTCCAAGGCTCGTCTTGGTCAAAAGAAGGCTCACATCATGGAAGTCCAATTGAACGGTGGTTCCATCGCCGACAAGGTCGACTATGCCCGCGAACACTTTGAAAAGGAAGTTACCGTTGGTTCCATCTTCGAACAAGATGAAATGATCGATATTATTGGTACTACCAAGGGTCACGGTTTCGAAGGTGTCACCCACCGTTGGGGTACCAAGAAGCTTCCTCGCAAGACCCATCGTGGTCTCCGTAAGGTTGCCTGTATTGGTGCCTGGCATCCTGCCCGCGTTATGTACTCTGTTCCCCGTGCTGGTCAACGCGGTTACCATCGTCGTACTGAACAAAACAAGAAGATCTACCGTATTGCCCACGGTGCTGATGCCAAGTCTGGTGCTACCGAATACGATCTTACCGAAAAGCAAATTACTCCCATGGGTGGTTTCCCCCACTATGGTGTTGTTAATGAAGATTTCGTTATGGTTAAGGGTTGTACCGCTGGTGCCAAGAAGCGTGTCTTGACTCTCCGTAAGACCCTTCAAATCCACACCAAGCGTTCTGCTTTGGAAAAGGTTACTCTCAAGTTCATCGATACCTCTTCCAAGTTCGGTCACGGTCGTTTCCAAACCCCCGCCGAAAAGCACCAATTCATGGGTACTTTCAAGAAGGACAAGAACTAAGTTCATTCTTAGTTATTTTTTATTTCATAAAAATAAAATTATGGAATCGATGCGGTTGTTTTAAACAAAATTTTATCTTTTTAATATTATTTAATTATTCTTTGATACCAGAAGAGAAAGTGTGAATGGGGGTTATTGTGGGTTAATTTTTGGATTGTAGTTTGGATTATAAATTAAATTGAATGTTTCATAAAATCGTCATATTCTATTATAAATGCTCCTTCAATCATGCATGAATAACGTTACAAATAATTACATTGAAATATGTCACAATTTGTTTTTTTATTTTTTAAACTAAAAATGCGGGTTGGTGTGTCTAAAAATGTTAAGTAGTAAAATGATATGAGGTGGGACTAGACGGGAAAAAAATTGTTGAATATATATATATATAGGCTTGATCATCCAACGATAACAAAATAAAAGAGGTGCTAAAGGGGATAATAATTTTAAATTGATGCTTTTGGTTTACCAAAGTGCACAATGCCTGCATTGAGCTTTTCACCATCAAACTCGTCCAATGTCTTGAGTTCTTGTCGAATGTATTGTACAACATAGGCTAAATGGACAGCATTGTTGGATGTTGGTGCGAAAAGATTTCTATGACAATAATACAATAGTAACAATCCGAGCTCCATTAATATCCACCAGTCTGTTTTTCGCCATTTCATCAATCATCCAAAATCCCATTATCCTATTTTCTCTTACCTCCACAATGCTGCTGCTAATACTGGGTCATCCTTGCACATGCCTTCATCATAAGCAACAACACCACCATGAAATTGAGCTAAAAGATCTTTGATATAACTGTTGATCATACGTTGTTGTGTAATCTAAAACCCGTATTTAATAAAAGAGTCTTCCGTTAAGACCCTTTTGCATCTCCTAATATGTCTTCATTTGTTTTCATATAAATCTAACAACTTACACCATGAGAACGCATCCTGTGCTCAGCATCATCAAACAATCGATTTACAAGTTCCTGAATATAAAGCTTTCCATTTTTTTCCCCTCGCAAACGGACCATCAACATCCACACGTGCAATTGAGTTACTGAAAACCATGATTGAAAGTTATCGGGAAGATTACATGCTATAATAGAATCGATAGTCTGTGAGTTGTTTTTTCAATGCCCATGCAACAACGAATTTTTGTATCACTCCCATATTTGTGAAAAAAATTACCTTCGATAAAAAAGTCCTTATTTGCTTCCGAATGCTCAGCACATGCACGATATAAATCGTGGCTTGCACGGATTGCTGTTGAACCCGTTGAATAATAACCCATTAACCGTGCCATTCCGTAAACCAACTTTTTTGTTACATTCGAATATTCTTTCTTTTCCACCGCTTGTTCTGGTTGTGCGGTTGTTTGCCAACGTGTTGACTGTAACAACAAAGACGTGCATTAGTATTTATACTCCATTGGATACTATTCTTTTTCTCATTCATACCATGACAACGGGTGGTACCAAACGTGTAATGGTTGCTCTAGCATGACTTTGTGAGAAGCACTGTTGAACAGGTCGTGATGGGTGGATAGACTATTTCAAAACAAAATATTTATGGCTTAGCGTATTAGTATTTTTTTTTTCTTGTAATAAAAATAACAACCAAAGAAATTTATTAGAAATAGAATTGTATCATTACTTTGCGAAATGTTGCCGAAGCACCTGTTTTGACCGCGTTTGTGAATGCCATAGTGCTGGATTTTTGTGTTTGTTCTGCAACAGAAAAAATGAACGCAGCGGGAGAACAGGCCTTTCAAGCAAAGCAAAAATTGTGACTTAATGTTTTAAGTTACACAAACACCCTCTTTTTTTCTGGTTAGCAATTCTTGATTCTTGACAGCGATATTTTGTTGATAATTTCGATAAGATATATCGCTCATATCATCATAGTGGATGCAGAACATATTATAACATCGTTATTTTTAATTGGAAATATTTTTTTACTCATTATTCTAGGTAATAAATATCTGAATGGTTTATCCAATAAGAACTTCATACCTATTGGAACACTCTTATCAGTACGCATACAATACTTCTTGTAATTGTATTGGTTTCCCAATTAACATCATGGTTACATACAGGAAATTCGTATGAATATATTATGTTGCTCTTTTTGGGTTTATAGAAAAATTGGAAAAGATCCAGGAGTGTGGATTTAGTACTGCGTATTCTTTCATACACGTTTAAAGAAACTCTCTCCATATAACGTTTGTCAGCCCATTAAATTGGTAAATGAAAAGCAAAGGCTTTTATTTAATAATCACAATATGTAATTTTTCTTAGAGTAAACATAGCTTTCATGCATAGGATGAACACTTTTTCTAAGTGGTGATTAATAGTCTTATTAATGCTTACTATAAGCATCAAGAATCACACGTTTTTTCGCGTGTAAAAATATGAAAGATCACCGACAAACGTTATTTAGTGGCGTAGTTACCATTGTTGGCCAAAATATTCATATAAAAAGCAAGTCCTGTAGCATGTATACTACATGTATTATTGAATCTGATTTTGAGATACGTAGCACAATAATTTAAACATTAAAACACATTTATAAACAAGCTTTTTTTTTGCAGTTGTTTATTTATCTCCTTTAATCATTTAGCAAAACATTATTATTTTCAAACAACTGTTGATTGTATAGCCAACAGTTCCATTCATTCTTTTCTCTAGGGACGAGAAGCTATTGAAGAGATAATGTTAATCAAGATGGTTTTGATTGATTTATCCAAAATGCTTTCAGTGGGAAGAACTCGTCATATGCCATTCATTTTATCATTACTGACGTTGTGGTCTATTATTACAATCATTTTTACACCTACGGTCTCAGCAGCCTATAACATGACAGATGAACAAATCAACTTGCTCCCTGGCAGATCAACGGGTGCTACTTTTGTACGAAATGACAAGATGTATATTTATGGAGGCGTTGTTTCACGTTCGGTTGTTTCGACCCAATTTACCTCTATTTCTTTTAACGATGAAGATGGTAGTTTAGTTTACGCTGATGTACCACAAAGAAACCCAGTCCCTATGTCCTTTAGTCAGGCTGTATTGCTCCCAGATAATAACCGAGTCCTCTTTTTCGGTGGCATTACAAATAATGCAACTCTCTATACTGGAAAGCTTTTAGTTTATGAATATCGATTCGATCAGCAAACATGGCAAGAAGCATCTGCTCTTCCCTTTAATAATGCAACTTTTCCGGTCAATCGTAAAGAATTAACTGCAACACTTGGTTCAGATGGCAAGGTCTATATTGCTGGTGGATTTAATTTGGTGAGTGCCTTTGCAGGAGCAGGCTCATATATTATGGGAGATCTATGGTCTTATAATCCTCAAAACGGTCAATTCGTCGATCTTTCGCAACCATTGGAACCTAGCAAATATATGATTGGTCATTCAGCTATTGCTCTACCGTAAGTTGCTTCTTCTTTTTTATATATTTATTGAGATAAATGATGCTCATTTATTTTCTTATCTCCTGTATGTATTACTATAGAAACAATAAAATAATATTTACTATGGGAACTATGGGTTATCATGAACGTACAGCGCACCCATCAGACCCCACAGAAAAATGTAACACATCCTTCATTTACGATATCACAAGCAACAAATGGTATGAACAAGAATTAAAGGCCGATGAAATTCCGTGGCTGAGAGAAGGAGCAAGTGCCATACTTGGTTAGTATCCAATTGTATGTTCACAAAAAAGCTGTTGAATTGCTTAATTTTTTCACTAACATGTTTAGAAAATATACCCAGGACCGGATAATTCGACCATATACTTTTTTGGAGGTAATTTAATATATATTTTACAACATAATGAAGGGTTCACAAGTAACTTAGTATTTTGATTATATAACCGAAAAATGCGATATGTTTTATATTTGCTCTTTATAGGTGTTCGTGATTTTGCTGGAAATGCCTATAATCCTTTGGCCAACCTGGCAATTTTGGATACCAACACTTGGACTTGGCAAACTACCAATAATGTTCTTGGACCTCAGCCTACAGCACGATTTCAGGCTAATGCAGGATTACTGAAGGGAAAATATCTCGTTATTGCAAATGGTAAGTAAAAACAAGCACTTCTGCTATATACTTTAAAATTCTATTTAAAATGACATAAATGTCCATCTAATTGATTATTATATATTATATATTATTATACACCATAACAAATATACAGGAAGAACGGAAACTGTCTGGTTTAATGATGTATATGTATTGAATCTTGGAGATTCTTCCGCAGTAACACCTACTACTAGCGACAAAACCACAGAAACAAAACAATTAGCATGGATAGAAAATATTACTCAACCATTGACAGAATCAGATACACTCATTGGTAGTACGGGCTTGTCAACTGGAGCAATTGTTGGAATTGTGGTTGGGATAGTCGTTGCATTGATTTTGGGTGTTGCACTATGGAAATTTTGGAACGAGATATTTGCATTAGTATGGAGTCCGAGGTAATATTTATGGAAGAATAATGTTAAGTAATAATGATTATTAATGAATCATCTTTATATATTTCTACAACTATATATGCTTATACTAGAACGGGTGAACCATGGTGGACAGAAACTTCTCATGCGTTCTCAAAACTTGCTTTGGCGGGTTTATTTGTTGCGTTCCTTGCTTTTTTAATGGTTCAGGTTATACATAGTCCAATATCTACCATTACTTTATCGTCACCTGTTCCAAAAGTTCAAGTACCAGGTAAATATACTTTTATGTTACATCTCTTTTTTTTTTTCTTTTCGATATGTTGCATATTTAATAACGTCCTTATGATTCAACTTTTCTTTACATCAAAAGATGTGCGATTTTGCTTCGATGGGTGGGATAAGCCAAGCATTGGCTGTCAAACAGATACAGGAACAATCGCTGATTGTTCAACATCTGGATACCTTCGTCCATTAAATATGACCAAACATCGACCTTTCTTCATCGATGGGCAGCCCACTGTCCCCACATGTTATTTATTTACGGCACCTGATGAATTTGAACTTGGTGATCCAAAACAACGCCAAAAACAACAAAGCAATAATAATGATAATGGATACCGTATTCAATTCATATTCTATGGTGTGGCAACAAAACCAAATCCTTCCATAGATGGAAATACAACTTTTATATCGTATTCCCGAATTCATGTTTCTCTTTATCCTCGAGGTAGAAATCCAAACCTTGCTTATTACTTTGGAGATACATCCCAAAAACTCTCTGAATCTGATATCCAAGTTTGGCTTAATGAAGAGCGAAATGATCTCCAAACCTCATCGTCCAATACATATACCCTCGAATTAGGTGCTTATTCTTCAGTTGCCTATCAATTACAAGAACATCTTTATCTTGATAATGATAATGGATGGAATAGTATTGGCTTTGCTCCCAATTACAATTCAGTACCCGAAGTGGCAAGCGTCTTCCGTGCTGGTTCAGCAACCCAACTTCGTGTTGAAAGCTTTGGCAAAAACATCTTGGATCTTTACCCAAGTAATTATGCTTTAGTTACCTTGAAGGAACAAAAGATTTACACTGTATTGACTGCCATTGGTTCTGCAGGTGGCTTACTGACACTTTTGTTCACATTGGACACTTTTCTATTTGGTGTACGGCCTAATTCACCTTGGGGTGTAATCCATCGCTGGTCTATGGGTTCTGCAAAAAAATCGCTGCTTACTGGGTTACGAGATCAATTCGGGTTCTTAACAATGGCCATTCCATTTATTAACCCTGTACGACCTCATTTAATACCTCAAGAAAAATATGAGACATATAAAATAATACCAGCAACAGCAACGGACAGTAGTGGTATGGGGTTGTTCAGCCACCAGCAACGACAACAAGATGAAAAAAATTATACAATGGATAATGAAGCGTCACTACAACAGGAGAATAAGGAGATTAAAAAACAATTGGAAGAGCTCCAGCGTCGCGTGCAACTTATGGAACTAATGTTAAAATCTTACTATATCAATGATGAACTTTTTTCGAATCTCAATTCCGCAGTCAGTAATGGTGGAGTTACAGTAAATAATCCACGGCTATCAAATATTATAATGAATAATACCCAAGGTTGGAATAACAATAATAATAATAATAACGGTAATAGAGAATCTGACCTTATACAGCACTTAAATGGAACTCGATTACCTCGTGACGAAAGAGGCACAGTTGGTCAAGACATGGATAGTTCTACTCTCTTTTCAGATAATAACAACCAATATCCTGCAAGAACGGAAGAACATTATCGATTAGTAGATAAGGCAGCATAATACATATATTTTCTAAAAAAAATTATTACATTAAATAAATTTCATATCTGGAATATGATAAATATGACATGATAAAGCGTGGGTATCATATTTGCATGAATTTTCAGTTGATGTGTATACGATTTAAACTCCTCGGAAAAACATATATAGAAATCAAACTCTTCATCAATAGAATCAAGACCCATGTTCCTGATGCACCAATTGCCTGGGAATTTAAGCGCCACAAAATTTATTTTTTTCGTTAAAATATTAGTGCAATACGCATAGCTTTCTTTCATATACGTATATAAACATATATATGAATGAATGACGAAAAGCTAAAGAGGGACGATAATCATATCCAACAGTACCTTGATTCTGCTCAACGGCCATCATTTACAGGGCCAGCAGAAATATATGCTGATGAAAATCAAGAAAATACCAACAAAGCCTACACTTATGGTGAACCAAGTGCAAATCAAGTAAATGTTAGCTGTAAGACGTACTTCCATCATCAATGTGATTCCAGAAAAGAATCTTAAAGCACATGAATGAGCTGCTTTTTATATATTTTTTTTTAATTTGTAAACAAAACCGAAATAAAAAACTAAATATCTTTGTATGTTTCTGTAGCTGCTATTAATCAATATCAAGATCTACAATGTGAACTGACAACTTGTTCAAGTCATATAAATAATGGATTGAAGCAATCTCATCATCGTCATAGTAGTATTACACTTGCAGAAGAAGGGCGTGTAGATAGCAAGGATGAAGAATTCAATCTTACAGATTTCTTGGGTGGTTTTTCTAAAGATGCAGATCAATCTGGTATTAAACCAAAGCGATTAGGGGTCATATGGAAGCACCTTGTCGTCAAAGTAATTATATGTATATACCATAATGATTAAAAAAAGAAGTTACGGGTAATTTTTTACCCTAAACTATATTACAATTATCGCAGTATTCGTTATTTTTTGACACCAAAGAGTTATGTTGTTAATATCATTAGGGATACGGAGCAGAAACAAATCCAATTCTCACGAATTCCAATGTGATCCTAAAAGCGCTACAACCATGGAAGCTGTTTGGCATTGGGAAAAAAAAGAACAGCAAAAGGACTATTTTGCAAAGTATGACTGGATTTGTTAAAGAAGGTGAAATGCTTCTTGTTTTGGGTAGACCTGATTCCGGTTGTACTTCATTTCTTAAAATCCTAGCCAATGCCCGACGTCATTTTACAGATGTAAATGGGGAAGTAAATTACGGAGGTATTGATGCAAGTACCTTTGAGAAACGTTATCGGGGTCAAGCCATCTATAACGAAGAAGAGGATCACCATTTATATCCAACGTAATTTTTTCTGATGTTTTTTTTCGTACACTTAATTTTTGGGTCCATATTTAGAGGAAAAATAAGAAAGATAAAACTAATAATAAAAAATAATAGGCTAACAACAAAACAAACGCTGGAATTCATATTACGATGCAAGACTCCCGGTACTCGATTACCGAACGAAACAAAAAAAGCATTTATGCACCGAATCATTTATCTGCTTGGTAACATGCTGGGTTTGACAAAACAAATGGATACCATGGTTGGTGGTAGTAATGTACCTACCTCTGGTACTCTTACTACTGGAGAACGTAAACGCTTATCGATAGCTGAGGTAATGACAACGCTCAGTGCTATCACATGTTGGGATTGTTCCACCTCTGGATTGGATGCTGTTTCTGCTTTGGACTATGTCCGTTCATTACGCATCATGACCGATATTTTTAAAAAGACAACCATTTCTACATTATACCAAGCATCCAATACCATCTACAAGCTGTATGATAAAGTCGTCATTTTGGATAATGGCTATTGTATTTATTTCGGACCAACTGATCAAGCAAAAGCATATTTTGAAAACTTGGGATTCTACTGTCCTGGACGGAAGCCGATTGCCGATTTCTTAACGGGCCTCTGCAACCCTTTAGAGCGTCAAATAAGACCTGGATTTGAACATCTAGCTCCTCAAAATGCTCCTCAATTCGAACAATGTTATCGCCAATCACAGTTATACCAAGATATGTTGATCGCATTGGAAATCTATGAGCAAGAAATCAAGGAAACCAATGCTACAGGGAGTTTTGAAGAAGCGGTTCGTGCGGAACATCAGAAATATGCCCCTATGCATGATCCGTATACTGCACCGTTTTTCCAGCAAGTCAAAGCGCTTCTTATTCGTCAAATTCATTTGCAACGCCAGGATAGAGATGCATTGCTTGCTCGCTACGTCACAATTGTTGCACAAGCCATAATTACCTCATCCTGTTTTTTTAAACTGCCATCGGATGCTCTCGGTGCCTTGCTTCGTTGTGGTGCCATTTTTGTTTCATTGCTTTTCATTACATCGTTATCTCAATCAGAACTTATGATATTTATGACAGGACCCCGTATCATGGAAAAATATAGGCATTTTGCTGTCTATCGAACTGGTGTTTTGTATATTGTCCAGCTAATCCTTGATGTTCCCCATGCTGTTGCCCAAAGTAAGAAATGTGCTTTTTTTTATAATTCCAAGATAAACCGCCATAAACATGCTATATTATTGTTTGATAATTATACTGATTTCTCATACGACTTTTTTCTACTTAGTACTGCTTTATGAACTCTGTTCCTATTTTATGTTTGGCTTTTATTTGGATGCAGGTCGATTCTTCATGTTCTTCATTGTACTTGTATTTTTTAATATGATGATAAACGGTATCTACAGGTTCATTGGAAGCTGCTCTACCAATTGGACCCTTGCAGCCCAAATCACAGGTTCCCTTATGCTTATCCTGTCCACTTATGCTGGGTTTGTGATTCCATACCGTATCATGAAACCTTGGCTTTCTTGGTATGTTACTATATATTATTAATGCTGCTGCTATCAATTTTTCCAAATGGACTATCCATCATTTCTTCTCATCGCATTGTATTAATTTTTTCCCTTTTTTAAATATACGCTGTAGGATCTTTTGGTTTAATCCATTCGGTTACTCTTATCAGGCGCTGTTAAAAAATGAAATGAAAGGCCAAATGTTTTTCTGCGATGATCCTGGTAACTCAGTACCTGAAGGTCCTGGCTATGATTGGCCTTATAAATCATGTTTAATGAAAGGTGGTACGCCGGGAGAAAGCTTTGTATTAGGTGACAATTTCTTGATGGAGACATTCGTGTTCAGAACATCGTATCTTTGGGCACCAGATTTTGTGGTGGTGGTTGCATATTTTTTGTTGTTTGCATTCTTGACAACGGTGGCTATTGATTATCTCCCTTCACGTTGTGGACGTTCCATTTCCAAATCATACTTGACTGGTAAATATCCTTCTTCTATACCTATGCATGACATTATGACCTCCTCCGAAATAGCGGGGAACAAAGAACAAGAACGATTACATTGTCAAAAGCAAGTTATCGATGGATTAATACCAGGAACAACCGCCTTTTCGTGGCATCATATAAATTATACGGTCTCATCCAAAAAAGGACCATTGACTTTGGTCAATGATGTTTCTGGTATTATTAAACCGGGTCGATTAACAGCAGTCATGGGTTCATCTGGTGCTGGAAAAACGTCATTACTTGATGTATTGGCAAGGCGCAAGACCATTGGAAAAGTAAAGGGCCACATAGACCTCAATAATGAAGCACTCTTGTCTGATTTCGAACGCATTACAGGCTATTGTGAACAAACAGATATGCTCCATCCTACTGTTACTGTGCGTGAATCATTGGGATTCTCTGCGTACTTGCGACAGGAGAAAAGTATTTCCAACGACGAAAAGAAAACATACGTGGAACAAATCATCACTTTGTTAGAACTCAATGGCATTGCTGATGCTCAAGTGGGGGATGTGGTATATCAAGGCCATGGGATCTCTGTGGAAGAGCGTCGGCGTTTATCCATTGCCATGGAGTTGGTGAGCAAACCCAAGCTTCTGTTTTTGGATGAACCTACATCAGGACTAGATGCACAAGGTTCATTCAATGTCATTCGTGTTTTACGAAAGTTGGCGGATGCTGGGTTACCTATACTATGTGTCATTCATCAGCCTTCATGGATATTGTTTCAACAATTTGATCATTTGCTGTTGCTTGTTCGTGGTGGTTGTACAGTGTATAATGGTCCTATCGGGAAAGACGCTCGGATTATCATTGATTATTTCCAACTACGTGGTGCACCAAATTTTCCAATGGAAGGAAACCCTGCAGAGTATATATTGGAAGTCGCTGGAAGCACCCAAAACACTACTTCTGGTGATCATACAAAAACAATTCATCATGATGATGCAAAATATAAAGTTGGATATAAAGATTGGGTAAAGCTATGGAAAGAATCAGACGAGGCACGTGTTTTGGATGAAGAATTGGAAGAAATACATCAAAATGTAAATCACTATCCAACAAGAAAATCCTATGAATATGCCACCGGATTCTGGTATCAGCTATGGATACTTCAGAAACGAATGCATCTTGATTATTGGCGATCACCAGGCTACAATGTGGGCAGGTTTTTTACTTGTATGTTTATCTCCTTGATTACTGGCTTTACCTACTGGAAGATGCAAGATTCAATCATCGATATGCAGAATCGCGTATTTGTTATATTTTGCACATTTCTTCTCGCACAAAATCTTGTAAGTTTTTCTTGTGGCTATTTAGATATAATGCTTTAAAAGCTAAAAATGATTTTCAACATTTCTCACAAGTAGATTTTGTTGGCTCAACCTCGATATTATGGACAAAAGCTCTATTTTCAACGAGATTATGGATCACGATACTATAGTTACTTGTCGTATGGAATATCATCCGTCCTGGTTGAACTCCCATATTGTATATTCTTAAGTGGATTCTTTTTGATTGGGTTTTATTGGTCTGCTGGGCTTTCAAGTACTTCGGATCAAGTTGGTTTTTTTTTTATCTTTATTGTTTTCTTTGTATCATGGGCGGTCACATTTGGATTTGTACTTGCAGCAATTTCAAGAAATCATTTAATGGCCTGTAAGTAACATGCGTTGTCAATTTGGTAGAGCAGGAGATTATTAACTCACCAAGCTAATATTTTGATCAATTGTTGTTGCTAGCTGTCATTACACCCTTATTTGTGTCATTGTTGATCTTATTTGCTGGATGGATGCGACCAGTTCAATCAATGCCATATTTTTGGAGATCGTGGATGTATTGGCTAGATCCGTTTCATTAGTAAGGACTAATAACAGAAAAAAGATGTATAAATAGAGTGAGTAGATCTATATTAATAATTAATTTATGCCATACACACGGTATATATCAATCGCTATGCCTATAATAGTTGCATTGAAGGTCAGTATAAAATGTTTTCTTTTCATGGTGTCATGTTATACAGAAAAAGATCCTAAAATAATAGCTTTTATTTTATTACTGACAGCTTTGACTGTGAATGAAATGAGAGATCTTTCGATTCGATGCAATCAAGACGACTTTATTAAATTTGATCCACCTCTTGGTCGAACATGTGGTTCATATATGGAACAATTCTTTTCAAGTCCAGGTAGCACAGGTTATATCGATAATCCAAATGCTACTGTTGAATGCAACTATTGTCAATATTCTACTGGAAAGGAGTACTATACAACAATATATCAATGGTCAGAAAAAAATCGCTATAGAAACCTTGGCATTATTATTGGATTCTTTATTTTTAACACACTTTTACTTCAACTACTTATATACTTGACTCGAAAGCCTAAGCGTTAAACTCACTCTACCTTGTTTCCCTTCCATCGACTGTTCAACTTAAGAATGTCGTCCTTGGTATATGATTGAACTTTAAAATGAATAAAATCACTCGGTTTCTTGATTCTACATTTATTCACCCTCATTGTTTGTTATACAACATAGTACATTTTTGGGTATTTAAAGAAAGCATCATTTGCTATGTACTATATGTAGATCATTAACCTACTATCCATTTCTGTACTAATGTATTGCAAGAGATCAAAGAAAAATAACCAGTTGAAAATTGGGATAGACCCAAACATAATTTGTTTGTTGAAGAAAGGAAATAACATGCATCGAAATTTTAATAATTACTCTAAAAAAACCTATCGTCCTCCGGTTGTATTTGCTTGAAGTTAATCTTATTGGCGCTACGGAGAAATACTAATACATGCGTATCTTGGTTTGTGACCAGGTGAATGTGAATCAGGTACACTCAACCAGGTATGTCTTCCAACTTTATTTTCATGACAATGGTATAGCCTACTTTCTTTTTTGCTTTCTCATTTTCTCTTTCATTGTTCACCTTTTTAACGAAGTGACCCAAAGAGCCCGTTATAACAATAAACAATACATAAAAAAATTCTCTTTATTTTTTTCTTCAAATACTGTCCTTCGGTCGTTATTTCTCTCTTTTCCCATGAGATATGGCTTCAACCGAAGTGGACGTGTGTAGCTGCTGTGTCCTACATGGATTAACGATCCGACTTATGTTTTTTCCTACTACCTGGTAGATTATCTTTTTATACTTATATATAAATAATTCGTAAGAGCAGGTGTGGGTTTTTTTTTATAAATCAAATAATGATAATAATAAATAGAAACTATTAGTTTAGTCTCGTAATTCTTTGATAATAAAACATATGATTGTCTTTTTTTTTTTGTTCTCCTGGTCAATTGTCTCGGATTTCTGATTGTTTCTGAATGTACAGACCATATTGTATTAAAGTTTGTTTCTTATTCGTTTCGCAGTGATATCAAGTTCAGTTGTTAGTGGGCAATAATCAATAATAAAAAAGTGTTTTATCTGTATACCAACTTGATGTCAAGCGGTATTAAGAATTAAGAAAATGCATACATGTGTGTTTGTTTCTACCTTTTTATTAATTGTAATATTTTAAATATATATGTGTTACGACTGATACTTTCTCACTTCTTGTAATAATAGTGTTGGAAAACAGTTGCGCAAAATTTTGGTTGTGATTGCGATGGTAACGTTTTAATTCGCCCCACTTATTTTAGCTATACGTATAAATTTCCATACATACGTAGGAAATGGCAAATAAATATTCATTTTCAAGTAACTAATACGTAATGATTTGCTATGTATGCGACACGATTTGGTGTTTTTTTAAAGCTGTGGTCGAGTATCATTATCGCTGTCGTTGCGAATAGTTTATTTCTATCAATGATTTTTCAAAATAGGCAAATAAAATGATGTGCCAACAAACTATTAATAATTTATTAACATATAATAATGAATATATGTACGGTATAAAAAAAAGAGATGGAATACAATGCAAAAATTAATTAAGTTATTTTTTAGGATCTAGGCAAATCGGTGTTTAGGATTTGAAGCAGGCGTTCTTGCCTTGTCGCTTGCCTTTGACATCTTGACTGTCACTTGATTTCCTTCATCATCCACGCGAATATATTTATCACCATCAACATATCCATGACTTGTGCTGGGTGGAGGCACAGGCGATCGAGTTCCAGTTCTACTATCAGCTCTATTGCTAGCTCGACTGTTTGCTCTTGTGGCAGATAAACTTGGTGATCCAGATCGTCCACTTCGTAAAGTGACTCGACCTGATGGTGAAGAACTTCGTACCGATGATAATTCACTATTTACTGAATCATTGGTTTTATCACTTGGATGTGAACGCGCTGCTGCATTTGCTTCGTTTTGACCATGGCCTAAACATTAACAAACATATATACGAGATTAATACTTTGCTCATGTCCTAATATCAGCTGTAGTAACTATGTACAAAACTTACTTTTCAAGAAGGTTGATAATTCAACCCACCCACCACCGATTCGCACCATTACCATTTTACTAGGTAAAATGCGACAATATACTAGCCGTGGTTGTTCTTCACCAAACCAGTACTTGCCAACTTCCCCAGGTACCATTTTAACTTTCATACTGTATGGACTTTCATTGACAATTTTTCCAAGGTGTACATCAAGTTCATTCTTTGGATCAGAAACGTACGGTCTACCACGAGATGTTGATTTGGTGGGTGTCCGCGAACGTGGTAATCTGTTACTATCAATTGCTAAGTTGGATGATCGAAAGTTGTTTGTTGTTGCAACTTGTCGTTGTTTAGTGGGTGATGGTGTAGCACGATATCGAGTTGTGGATCGCTTATTATCTTGATTCTTGTTGGTGGGGGATGTAGATTTTGCCATAGCAAGTTTTGTGAAGAACTCGTGGTCTAATTGATTAATACATGTTTGCAGCTCTTTTTCTCTTGCTGATGCTTCTGCCTGAATATTGGACCAGTTCTCCAAAATCTTGTCCAGTCTATCGACTACACGTTCATTATCGACAAATTGCTTGCGGGCTTCAGATTTGGCCATCTCGACAAACTCTGCAATCTTGGGTTCTTGATTTTTGTATCCTTTTATCAAACGTCGAAGCAAGCGCTGTAAATCTGATTTATTAAACTTGTTTTTAACCACTTGAGCATGTCGAGGCGCACAGCTATCGATCAATCGTGATAATTCAGATATCTGCTCATCCATTTTATCAATGATATCAACAAATACAGTGATATTGCCTTCCATTTCAGCCTCCTTTTGTCGCTCTTCTACCAATTTGTGTAAATCATCTACACCCACTGAAAGTTCTTGTCGTTGTCGTTTGAACTTTCCATCCTTGTCGGATACACTTGCTATAAGTGTATCTAGATCTCGGAGTGTCTTGTCAAGTGAATTTTCTATATCAGATTGAATTTCTTTGAGCTCTTGTTGCTCAATAGAAATACTTTTACCAGAAAGTTGCAAAGTGTTAACACGGTGTCGAAGGTCGCTAACATAACGCATAGCTTCTGATAGCTTGGCATTCACATGTTGTCGAAGTTGTGTTTCATGTAACTTGATTTTGGTATCTTCAGCTGAACTTTTGATTCGTAACCATTCCCGTTTGATAGTGTCCTGTCGTCGGTCAACCGAACGATTAACAGATGCTGCTCGTGGACCACCAATGCGGTCGCGCAACAAACTACTTTTGATTTTGTCACCCAGAGCATAAAAATCTTGTACCGAATCTTCCATGGCTCTAAATCGTCGCTCAAATTCATTAAGATCTGGTAAAAGTGATCCCTTGGTTCGTGCAATTCGAGCACTACGAGAAAATCGAGCCACTGTAGCTTTGAAATCACTTAAGGATGCCATCATATCAGCTTCATTTTCGGCATGTCTGCATATAGACTTGAGAACTGCAACATATTCCTCTTCAGTTGTCATCTTTTGCTCCAGATCAGTAAGGAGTTTATTAAATGGTCGTTTCATGCGTTCGACTTCGGTTCTTAAAAATCCATATGTATTAACCAAAGTGTCTCCTTGTTCTGAAATAATTCCATTTACAATAGTGCTCTTGCAGCGTCCATGTACTTGGCGGATATTAGATAATGCAGCAGCATAAGTTTGTATAACACCTTGAATTGCAGCAGGTTTCTTTTCTGTAATAGTTGGGTTGGATGTAGATTGCTGTTTCAGGAAAGCGATCTGTTCTTCACATGCCGAGCATTGTCGTTTTAATTCAGAAGTAAAAGCACTCAAAAGATGAGCCTTTTCGAGATCAAATTTGCGGGATGACAAAGATGTTTTCAACGATACTGCTTTTGCATAAACAATCTTGCATTCTTCCATAAATACAGCGCTATTGGCTGAATCACTTGCAGCTTCGGATTGTGTACAAGCTTGTAGTTCATCCAAATCACGGGTGGTAGCATGTAGCTTCTTGTCCAACGTTGACAAGCGTCCTGCTTCGCTATCATTACTGCTTGTACGGCTCTTGTTGCTACTACTTGTTGTACTACTACTATAATTCTTGACGGAACGCTTTTCATCCAATTCACGACGAATAATTGATAAGCTTCCTTGTAATTTATCCAATAGGTCATATCGTTCTACCCATCGATCAGTCCTTGCTACAAGCGTAGCTAATGTCAACTGTTCTTGTAAAACTGCCTGCCATTCATCCTGGACTTGGTTATGCAAATCATCAAGTTCGTCACCAAGACCTTCTTGTGTCTTGATAAAATCGTAATAGCCACATAAATCTTCATAGGCATCTTTGCATTCATCCATCTGTTGTTGAGCATTCCTGTTCGAAGCTAGAATTGTTTGTCGAATCTTGGTTCGGTCTTTTGGGGTCATCACTTCAGTGTTTTGACAAGCATTCTTGTATATGCTTTGCAAATTAGTCATCATAGATCGAGCGACACTTGCATTTTCACTATACGTATTACGAAGACGATTGATATTAACGGTATCATAAAGACCGGTTAATTGGGCACGAATTTCGAGAATCATTTCGCTCGCCGTATCCAATTGTGCTTGTGCTGCCTCAGTGGGTATTTTGATCAACTCTTCGCCTTCAACAAATGTGGGTGTTTCCAGTTGAAGCTTGCGATACTCGTTTGCATCCAAAGCATCCACACGCTTTTGCCATTGAAGTATCTGCTCATCCGTGAGAATAGTTTCATCAGCTTCATTGATATAGCATTGCAAGACCGTAAGAGAATCAACCATCTTTTTTGCGAGATGATGTTTTTCTGTTGGTTCCAAAACATCAGTTAGGGTAGATACAGCACGAACTGTTTCGTCTCGTAATTGATGCCACATATCACTGATTCGTTCTTGGGTCCTTGAAATCACATCAAATTCTTCTGACAGTGCCTTTTCATCTTCCTCGGTACACAGTGTGTTATCGAACGCATTGATACATTGTTCGAAACGGTTTTCCAATGATTTGAAAATATTATCATTCACTTTTGTCATTGCACGTTCAGTACCTCGTACTGCACTAATTTCTTGTTGAAGTTCATCCAAATCCAGTACACGTTCATAGCTTGCTTCAAGTAACTGATTGCTTTTTTGTAATCCTGATTTGTGGTCTTGGATCCATCGTTCGCATGCATCAGCTTGTCGCTTATACAAATGTAATTGGACTTGGAACCTGGAAATAGCAACCTTAGAATCAAGTTGAAATTGTAGACTTGCTACCAATTCACCAAGTCGATTAGTTCGTGTTGCAACAGTATCACGGATGACTTCATTGACAGCTTCATCTTGAATTCGAACTTCAGCCTTGATTTTATCATTCTTGATGGAACGGACAGGGTAGTTAATTTGACGGCCCAAATTATCCTTTACGTCATTCACGCTGGATATGAACTGATCAAGACGATCAGCGATTATTTCTTTCATAAATTCCTCCCTGATCAGCTCTGCAGTTTGCTCAAGTTGGTCTGTACGTAAAATAAATGCAGAAACCAAACAATGTTGTGTAACCACTTGATTGGCAAACTTGAATTGGCTCTTGACTTGTTTTTCAGCCTTGTCAAGTGCTTCTTTTTGGTTAAGTGTTGCTTCAGAAAGAGAGGATAATGTTCCGGCCCCTTGCTCAAGTTCCTTAAACTGACAGTGGAGAGATACAACTTGTTGGGTTAAAAACGTTTCAACCTTGGATACAAGTCCAGCACATTGGT
This sequence comes from Phascolomyces articulosus, assembly GCA_025677815.1. Taxonomy (NCBI): domain Eukaryota; kingdom Fungi; phylum Mucoromycota; class Mucoromycetes; order Mucorales; family Lichtheimiaceae; genus Phascolomyces; species Phascolomyces articulosus. The sequence continues at coordinate 214,585 of JAIXMP010000003.1, read as the reverse complement.
CACGCAACCGTTGTTCATCATCTTCATGGATTTGCATATCGGGTGACCATCGAGCATCCTCTTGAACAAAAGCTTCTAAATCTTGCTCATAGTCAGCAAATTGTTCTAAAGCTTTATCAACAGCTCGTTGCCAATCAATATGACGTTTCACCAATGCCAATTCTCCTTGTCGAGCCGCCAAATTATCAGTTAGTCGCAGTTGGAATCTTTGAAGTGAGTCCATACGGGTATCAATATCTGCTGGTATCACTGTTGTCGAACGATTGCATTTTGCCAATGCCTTTCCAAGATCATCATACGTTCCTTCAATTTCCTTGAGATCATTCTTGACAAATTGGCCTCGATTCTTTTCCAGTACATCTAGCTCTTCGCCCCACTGTTGAATACAATCACCCAAATTACTAGCATCAGCATGGATGGCATCCCGTTGCTTTACCACATCACGCAATTGTTCATTTATATCCTTGAGTCGTACGGAAGCTGCATTGTACTGTTCTTCCCATTCCAATCGCTTCATGGCAGCGTCAAAAGCAGATGTTTGGTCTGATAATGTGATTTGAAGTTCGTTCAAATCTTGTAAAACGGTATCAAGCCGCTCTTCAATAGATGCGACATCCACTTCGTGCTGGCCTTGTTGAAATTGGGACGATAATTGTGCAACGTTATCGCAAAGACCTCGGATATTGGTCTTTTCAAATTCCTTGATATCAGCAGCAATTTGATCATGCTCTTTGCGTTGTTGGATTACTTCTTCTTTGGTGATAGTAGTGAGAGGATCCAAGTGTTGTTGCTTGAGGTCTTGTAAATGGTCGGAAATCCATCGATGCAACTCAGAAATTTCAGTATCGTGCAGGTTTATAAGTTGCTTGATTTTACTGGTGCTTTGATGAGCGTTAAAAAAACGGTCCACTTCTTGTTCAGTCTCCTTCAAATCATCCTTTTTGCTTTGCACCAAGGAATCCACTTGGGTCTGTATTTTGGCATGATAATCATGTGGATTGCTTATTTCAAAGTCCCATTGGAGCTGTTCACCAAAGCCATCCGGCAACGAGTGCCCATTACTAGGAATAGAACCATAAACAGACCGTACAAGATTCTTGAAGATGGCTACTTTTTCTTCGTTGAGATCTTGATTTCTTGTTTGAAAATCATCGCAAAGATCCTGTCCTTGTTTTCGAGCTTCTTCAACTTGAGAGAGCCAGTGACAAATTGAAACCCTTTGATCAGCAGCATCCGAGGTATACGATAATAATGTAACGAGTTCTTGGTGCTTTGCATGAAGTTCAATTTGTTTACTGTGAATGTTACTATTCATATTATCATTTACATCGGATAATACTGTATCATGCAAATCATTCACATGATTGATTTGCTTGTCGATATCGGCTATTCTATCCTGTAATGATTGCAAGCCTGAATGGACATACTGTTCTTTATCATCAGCTTCTGTTCCTGTCGCAGCATCTTCTCGACGAGGATCAAACTTCACTTTTTTGACTGTAAAACTCCATATGTCATGCGCAGTATCATTGATTGCTTCTTTTGTCTTGTACCACCCCTTTATCCAAAGGAGGTACTTGTGACATAAAGCCAAATCTTGTTCGCGTCGAGTAAGAAGATTCAATAATTGTCCATGACTCTGTTCCAAGTTTTCAACAGCACTGATCAGCAAGCTTCGATCAATTGCAACGGCGTTGCTTGCATCAATTTCATCTTCTAGCTCCCGCATTCGTTCGATTAGCTTTGGATAACTGTTTTCATTGATTTGTTGGACACGAACAACTGTTCCCTGACGTTCGTTTTCCAATCGTTCCAACGCATCCTCGTCAGGTTCTTCTTCCATGGATTCTACCAATTCGAACGGATCGGATTTTTCCAGATTGTGTACCCGTTCATCAAACCAAGTTGTTAAGCGTACCATTTCATCGTAGACAAGTGTGGCACGTTCTTGCAACGACAAATTTTGTCGACGGTCGGAAAGTAACTCTTCCAAACTTTCAGCAATTTTCACAAGGTCTAGACCATTGTCCTCAATGGCTCTACGAATCATTTCATTTCTGTCTGTATTTTGAACAGCATCTACTTCAGGAGGTTCTTGAGGGTATGGAATCTTGGTGGCTGCAACCTCAGACATAAGATATGCTGAATTTTCCTTGAATATTTGAACACGATCTTCAGTAGGACGATCCCCCTCTTTAGATAGCATTTCACGCTGTAACCTTTTGCCTTGCTTCTTGAGATGATCAAATTGTCCAAAAACATCGTTTGCCATTAAATGTTGTTCTACCACTTTACGACAAAATGCAGATCGTTTCATCAAATCAGCAAAAGTTTGTTCAAATGTCGATTGGATTTGTTCTAAATGAACTGGCAGAGCATTTTCATCATAAAGATCTTCCATTTCTTGATATCCGTCCAATACTTGGGTATATTGCCCTTGATCAAATTCAGCAACCTGTTTCTCCAACTCTACTAGAGTCTGGATAGCCTGATTTGCCTTTTTCTTGGATTCGTCATAGGCATCGTCTTCAGTGGAGGGTACCCATGGTGCAGCACCACCCAAAAATTCGGTCACTTCTTCATTTGTCATGACAATCCATTCTGCAGCCTTTTTAAACAAATCGTCCCACTTGACACGTAGCATCATCATATCCACCATACTCGATCGCTTGCGCAACAAAATAGTCAGTTTGTTAAGCATGTTGAGCGTTTCAAGGGTGATTTCAATGGTGGATGCATCTGCCGGACTTAATTTCTGATCACGACCGACAGCTGTCAATTTTTTTACGTGTGTACGAAGACGAGCCATGTCATCATTTTCAAAACGTTCCACTTCACGTTTAAGCTGTTCGTGTTCCTTGTGTAACCGTGCGGCATTACCGCTGATCCATGTGAAATCCGGATCAAGCGGATCAAAATCTTCACGTTCTTGTAACGTGGTAATCCGTGCTTCGATCCAATTCCGGATCCTTCCAGCTTCAATAAACCATACACGGACTTGATCCACCCACTCGCTTACTTTACGATAGCGTTTTTGGACTTGTTCAAATCGAGCAATAAATCCAGGTTGATCTTCACTTTCTGCATCAAATAAATCATCGTATTCTTCACGAGCACCGTTCATTTTGCTTCGTACCATGCTGACTCGATTTTCAAGTTCCAAAATAGAATCATCGGTCATGGCCTTTTGTTTGTCGTCCATAGTCTTTTGAACATGGGTCAATTCATCATCCAAGCCAGCTAGGATTTTGCCAAATGCTATACCGCGTTTGAAAAGACTGAACCGTCGTTTCACTTTGCGCATACTCGTTTCCAATAATTTGTATCGTTGCTCCACGCTGGCGTGACGTTGTGATACAGCTTGGCGTACTGCTGGTGAAAGTTCTCGAAGATATGAACGATATGATTTCCAAGTACCAGTATCAAACGATTTTATGCGTTCATTGGTGGTGCTGATATTATTGTTATATGTATCGAGTATTGTGGTGGTAATAGCATCAGTTGATCCGTCCAGCGGATGTAATATCTGACCCTGTTCATTTTTGGGTGGTATATTGGTGAGCATTTCCATCAATTGATTAATTTCATGCTCAACAGCAATGGCGCTTTGTTCATATTCGGCGACACGTTCTTCTGTTTCAATCAAATCATTTTCTAGACGTAAAAGATCTGATTTTGTGCTTTGTAGTAATCCTACAAATTCTTTCCATTCTTTAACAAGCACATCGTAGAGTCGATCAACTTGGTCGCGCTGCAGATCAGTGAGCCGAATAATCAATGTATCGTCCGCGTTTTCAGGTGGTGACATAAGCAAGGCGTGTGCTGTTTTTGCCGTATCTAAATGTTCTGCCTCATCTTCTACTTGTTCTTCAATGATGGTGAGTGCATCAGCATATTCTGTGACGGAAGCAGAACTTGTAAACTCTTCAGGTATTTCATCCATTGTACGTGTGTTGGTGCGTATAAACGAAATAACTGTATCATGTATAGTGATAAGCTGATCAAGGACTGGATGAACACCACGTGGCAAATGACCTGTCAATTGCTGCATCAAACGATTATTAAGATCGGCTTTGATTCTGGCCTTATCTTCTTCTCCTAACGTTGATTCACGTTGATGTGCCGGCTTTCGTTTATGGCGGCGTGCTGATGGCATGGGCACAGGTACAGGTGCTTCAAGTGGCGTTTTTGTCGCAACATCTACTGGTTTTATATGGTATTCATGCTTTGTTTCATGGGGTGATTCGGATGGTAGTGAAGGAATTTCTTCCGGTTCATCATCCATAGAAGGTGGCGTTTCACAAATGACGGATTCAATTTCTTCTTCGTCTGGTATCATATGCTCATCTTCTTCAACAGTATCACCAACAGCCATTGCAATAGCAGCACGTCGTTTGGTGCGTTTATCATGCTTTGTACTTGATGATTCATCTCTTTGTGTTTTTGACATGACTCTGTAATATTCACTGACGTACATCATGACACTTGGTTCATGAGGGTATTCGACGTCAATGAGATCCTCTGGATCTAAATAAGTGGGTATATTGAGTTTTTTATCTGCTGTATCAAAAGCAAGCGTAAGAAACTCGCGCCATGTTTGTTTTTCTGAAAGATCCGCATTGATAATGCGGGTGGCGAGTAGATCTGGCATCAGTAAAGGGTCATGTCGATGGAGGAGTAAACAGAATGCAAGGCCAGTGCGCCAAGATCTTGAAAAGTCTTGGATAGAAGGTATAATGTTGGCAGCTATATAATCTTCAAGTTGTATTCGAACCCAATAAAGTAATGCTACTTTAGCGTCACTTGTTGTATGACCACCTTTTTCTGTTGTATTATTTTGATGATGTGATTTACGACCACTTGGTCTTGGAGTGATAGGGGCGGACGGTGCTGTTGTTGCTGTTGTAGATGATGTTTCGGTTGTACTGTCTGTTTCTGTTGATGCAACCGATAATGCATCTTTGTTATTATTATTTTTGTTATGTAAATCTCGTCGTTCTGAAAGTTGCTATTATTATTTTATTTTACAAAGAAATTTGAATAAATATTTATATATTTAAAAATAATACAACAGATTTGCAATAATAATAACTTACTGTGAGGGATGTGATGAAATCATCACCATGGTCACCAAGGACTGCTTGGATATGATATTTGAGCATAATAAAAAAGACCAAAGCCAAGGTCTTCTTGACATCACCATTCACAATGGCTTCGTTACCAATATCCGGCATAGCATCTCTACCCAGTTGTTTTTCCAGAAATCCAAATGCTTGTGCCACATTAGAAAGTTGATGAATGCGCATATTCATACGTTCTGGTTTTGGAGCCGCTTGTCCAGATACAACTGATAAGAGCTTTAATAATCTTTTGCCGTCTTTCAGGTCAGTTTCGATACGGTCGATATGATCACCCACTGTCATGAGTTGCGCATTCACCCAACGTGTCAGTGTACGTTTTTCTACGTCTTGATAGTCGGCACCGAGATTACGAACAAAATCGTCATCGCTAATGGTGTTTTGTCGACCACGCTGTTTCACTGGGGTGGCTCGGATGGTTGGTGCGGCTGAATCCCGAAAGGACATTGTCCCTTGTCGCTGTTTCAGGGCAGAGGTAAGAGGGACTCCTGCCGTTGTATTTATTGTTGTGTTTATTGACGGAGGTGGAGTTGAGGGCGATGGAGAAGTTCTTGCTGACGATGAACTACTGGTCATGATGGTGGATGGACGAGTGTTGCTGATTGAAACAGCATATGAAATAAAAAAAGAAAAATAAAAGGGGTATTGTTGCGGGCTCCGTTTCTTGTCGAAGCAACAAAGAAGAAAAGACCAAGTCTAAAATAATAGGAATGAGTATTTTTTTATTATTAATTATAATAATAATAAATAAAAGGAATAGTAAGATATATTGTTATTATTATATGTATATGTAAAGTTGTACCTTTGGGGGAGTAGTAGTCGTATGTCCTTAAATAAAAGCGGAAAACAAGAAAGAGAGAAGAAAAAGGAACTATAAAAAAAGAGTTTTTTCAGTGTGTAAGTATATCACCACTTATGCGCTTAGCTGTGGGTGGCTATGAGATGCTGCATTTGCAATAGGAGAAAGAATTATATATAAGATGATAAAAATGTGCTACACTACACTAATGGTTTGCCTAAAAGCAGATGATCATCTCTATTTCTCTCCTATAGAGTATCTCCATTATAATGTAATATATTCTTAATAATAATTCAGTAGCACATCTGCATAGCCCTTTCTTATTTATAATAGATAAAAATCCTGTCAAATTTTAATATTTATAATAATATGTTCTCCTATGTAACAGAACCTGTTGCCACTCAAATTCAATTTCTTTCCCTCCCTCCTTAGAATTCTCATTCACCACTTTCCCCTATGAAGGAAGTATGCATTTCTGCTACTATGGTACATATATAAACTATATAAACAATTCAGAAGATCGTCGTGGTTACACATGAAAACGATGGTAACACTTATTCTATTTATTTTGATAGAGCACAAACGGTGTTTCCAACAACCAACACCGCCGGCGCTACAATCGATTGTTCTTGCACGAGTGTGTCCATATTAGCAACGGTACCCACTATCACTCGCTCTTGAGGGCAATTAGCATTCTCAATCCATGCAATAGGACATTCTTGTGGATAATGTTTTTGATCAACTAAAATTGTTTTTAAATCAGAAGCACGACCCACACCCATTAGAACGACCAGCGTTCTGGACGAGCCATAATCGGGCAAATCGGGCATGGATCCTTTCGTTCCACGACCTGTAGTGACAATTACTTGGTCCGACACGCCCCGCATCGTTACTGGTATGCCAGCTGCCATGGGTCCCGAAAATGCACTTGAGATACCTGGGACCAATTCCGGCTCATACCCTTTTTCTCTGAACCATAAGATTTCTTCACCACCACGACCAAAGACAAGTGGATCACCAATCTTGAGTCGTACCACACGCTGTCCCTTATTTAATCCTTCCAAACACCATTCAAGTAATTCATCTTGTGCTGGATCTGATTTGCCTTGTGTCTTGCGGGCTATCCGTAATTCACCTTCCACAAGATCAAGCATAGGTTGTGGGATCAATCTGTCACTAATCACCAAATCGGCCTCCTTTAAATATCGCTGTGCCTTTACTGTAATTAATTCTGGGTCGCCTGGACCGGCGCCAATCAGAGCAATGGAAGGTTGTTTTGTGGAGGAGGAGGATGAAATAGGGGCAAGTACATCATCGATGGATGGAATTTCGTTTTTTTCGAAATAAGGGCGTAATTTAGTATAAAATGCTTCATAATCTTGTATCGTTGTCAAACGATCCATTTGTTGGAGTCCCCATTGTTCACATAAACGGGTCACCCATCCCATACGTTTTTCCGAGTTTTCAATGGCTGGTTCCCATTCGCGTACTTTGGCACGTAACTCGCCCATATATTTAACAACCATACCTATATTGGATGGAAGTGCTTCGCTAACAATGGTTCGAATCATGTTGGCTAATTTAGGTCCTTTTCCATTGGTGGATACGGCAATTTGAACAGGGCCATCGCGATGTTGACTCATGAAATAGAAATCGCACATGGGGGGTACATCGGCCACATTGACAGGAATACGTCGTTCTCGACAAAGGTGTCCAATACGTAACGATTCTTCGTGATCATCAAGTGCTGTCAATACCATATCGGCATTATCAAGATCAGCATCTTGGAATGGTCGATCGATCCAAACGACTTCATTGGTGTTGATACGATATTGCACCTCGTCATTCAAACCTTGGGCAGGGGCAACCACAGTAATCTTAGCATCTGCTATCTTTGCAGACTTGATGCGTTGGGAAGCCACATTACCACCACCTACAATCAATACATTCTTGTCGGCAATACGATAAGCAACAACAAGCGATCCACCACCTTCGATCGGTTGATATTCAGGCATATTTTTTTTTGTTTCGTTTGTTTGTTGTATATTATGAAAAGAGCACACAATTTGCTGAAAATGAAAAAAGTAAGCATAAATTTTGCTACGTTAGAGATGGATTTCATCTTTCTGATAAGCAACAAATGATAACCATATCAGTTGAAATTCATTTGCACATTCAGGCAGGTGATTAGAATATGAAAAGGAAGAATTTCCATGACAATAAAATTATGCAGTTTTATATAATCTATCTTGTTGAATATTCCTTTTATTTTTTAACTCCATGCTACAATCTACTAACTTGGATCAATATTAAAAAGGCAATCTATACACAGAATAGAATATTTTTTTTGTGCGCATTATTAATAACCAAAACAAAATAAATCGCTTTATATCATTACTTCAATATTAATTAATTTTTAATATATTTGGAACGTTCAGTAAACTAGAACTTGGATATATATGGTAATATCTTCTCCATAATAACAAACAACAGGAAGAAATGAATTCTACTAATGACAATACATTATAAAGCTGATATCACCACTATTACTATATATATACAATCTAATTTTTTATGTATCAATACCAAAAGGAATATGCTATCTAACAATGATGATAATGATGTATTTTAGGTTTTAAATTTCGACTCGTATACTAATTGAAATCTTTATTCTCCTGTTTTTTGGTGATATTCTTTATAATCTACTATATAACAATTGATTTCTCTTTTTTGGATTACCATACATTCTTATAAAAGATTATGAATAGAAGCAGTTATAATTATTTTACTCTACTTATACACATTATCTATATAGAACATAAAAAAAATTGAGTATAATTACGCAGTAGATATTTTTAATACCTAAAGAGTAAATAAATTATTTGTACCTTCAAAAAGCAGGGTATGTAATAAAAGTAAATCTGTGTATATCATGTACTTTAGTTCCTTAACAACCTTCCTTAATATTCTATGTATTAAGTTTAGTAGTAACTTCATATTTAACCTTAAGAAAGTCAGAGCAGCTAGGATGATGATACCATTGAAAACCAATAAATATATACGGTAATTAGAAGAATGTGAAGTATATAACATTTCCTTTGATATATACGTGAATAAATGATAAAGTTTGGTATTCTAATAAGGCGTATAGAATATTCTGGATACATTTTATCCACTAATATTATGAGTTCTTATTGGAAAACAATAATATGGCTTAATAGGAGACAACCCCATACATCGCAAATAAGAACGAAAAAAGTTAGTTTAAGTATATGGGGATTTTAGCTATCACAATGATAACATATTACCATGCAATTTTTTGTTCTACTGGTCAATAATATGAGTAGTTTACTTATTATTTTAGGAGCAAGTGTCATGGTCCGGGTCGGAACTAGAACAAAGGATGGAAATTACAAGCGTTTGTGGGTCCTGCGTTATTTTTCAAACCACTTTTTCCGTTTACACTCGCTCTTTCTTTGCCCAAAACGTGATACACCATGGTCGATCGGGACCCACCTCTCATGGAACCTGATCAGGATACCAAGCATATCACTTCTAGTCCCATAGTAAGAAACTTAGTAGTATAAGCTTTTTATATGTGAAAAAGAAAAAAGGCACAGGGCAAAGAAACCCGTCAGAACTGGCTTTTATTATTATTATGTTTTTGCTTTTGCTCTTTCTAATAGAAACACGACACTGTTCTTTTTATTTTTTTTTTGTAGAAAAAGGGCCCTGGAAGACGAAAAAAACAACCATCAGACAAAGACGACAATCGACCTAGAACTTTATTCGACACAGACGGGAATGTGAGTGCAGAGAATATTTTGAATCCTGAATCAAGCCCTGCGCGATCGACGCGCAATGCTCGAAAACAATTAGCAGACGACAATGACAATGGACCATTACCACCTATCAAACGACAAAAACTATACGATCATCGACCTATGCGTGGACGTAGTCGAGGACGACCGCCCAAACGAACAAAGGAAAAATTTCTTGAACAAAACCCAACAACGCCACTAGTCAAAGTGCGTAACGATCTATTGACGGACAAGGCGAAAGAATTACAAACGATTTATGAACACCATATGAAGACGGTCAAAGAGTTATATCATTTGGAATACAATCAAAATATGTTGGATTATAATCCTGCTGCGGTAACATCTGGTGGTTTTCATGATGAACGTTTTGAAAAGGTAAAAAAAAAAAAAAAAAACTTTATTGTTGGTTTTTTTTAGTACAATAGAAATTGTCTCACTACCGAGATTATATCTGTATGAATATATATAACTCTATGTTGTTTTTGTTGTTTTCTGCAGTTTGCACAAAGTTATGATTTGTGGGAAAGGGCGGGAGTCTATCTGGGAAGGTATGATCTGGTTCAAATGTTACAAGATGTATTTGCCAAAAGTAGTAATAGCACCATGGCGTCATCGTCATTAGCAACAGCAACAGCAGCAGGGAAAAAGGGCGTGCAATATTATACGGGAAGTGAAGTACGACGTTTTATTCGACAATACCCAACACTTACAGACTATTTATCGTCGTTTGTGTCCATCGATGACAACGAAGACATTACACCAGAGGAAGCAGAGACACTTGTAGAAAAAGAATCCACGATACGAAAAAGGATTGAAGCGCTCAATGCACGTGGTGGATTTTCTACTCGTTTACAAGCCATAGCCAATCGACGACCTCAACTGGAACGTAACAAAAATGAGCATAGTAGTTTACATGATGCCATTGTATCACAAGCTGTGACCACATCCAAACTTTTTGTCAGTAACTCAAAACACCGACGGAATGCGGCCCGAAAATGTGCCAAAGCTATTGAACGTCATTGGGAATTAATAAGGACGCATGATGAACGGTTGAAAAAGAATGAAGAAAGGAGATTGATGCGATTGGCCAAACGAACAGCACAACATGTAATGAAAAAATGGAAAGTCGTGGAACGTGTATGTGAAGCACGATATAAGGAGATTTTAAAAGAAGAGCAAGCGCAGGAAGGACGTCGTCATTTGCAAAAAATCTTAGAACATTCAGAACAAATGTTGGGTGTACGGATGGAAGAACTTACTTTACGTAAATCGGCCATGTCATCTTCAGTGGATGGATCACCTACACCACCTTTGATTACACCTACTTTGTCTTCATCTTTTGGAACAACAGCACAGCATGGCTCTAATGAACCACCGCCTCAACCGCCGGCACAGCCCTCATCACCAGAAGCAACCCCTGGGACACCTACACCAGATATCATTCCTATTGAAACAATGGAAAAAGGACCCGCAAGAGGGAGTGACGAAGAATTTTCAGAAGGGGAAGGAATTGATGATGATGACCATATTATTTTTGATCAAGACGAAAGTGAAGATGATGATGATGAGCTAAGAGAGTTGGAAGCGGACCAGGATCTGGATGTGGAGGAATTGATTAGAAAATATAATTATCGACTGGAAAGTGAAACGGAAGAAGAAGATGATGATGACAAAATGGAAGAAGAGAAGGAAGAAGAAAAAGATCAAACAGATAATAAAAAAGATTCTGATGTGGAAATGGAGGAAGACCAAGTGACAACAACAACACCTGCAGCAGGTCCTGCACAAGAAAAGAACGATGAAGTAGTAGATATTGTCGGGGTTGAAGAATCGCAAACCTCTGTAGAGGATGAAGAAAAATTAGACTATGTCGATGATGATGATGCCACTGTAACAGTCTATGGTTCAGACATGACAGACATAGAAGATGAAGATGACAATCGCAATACATCCAATGAACAAGAACAATTACAAAAATCCAAGGCAACTACTTCTGAAGCAACAAACAGCAACACTGCAGCAACAGCGAATCAACAATCGACTACAGCACAACCAACAGGCACCACATTATCCACCACTAAAGTCGATACCCAAATTCCATTTCTTTTACGTGGTACATTACGTGAATATCAGCATGTTGGATTAGATTGGTTAGCAAGCTTATACACAAACGGATTAAACGGCATTTTGGCTGACGAAATGGGCCTTGGTAAAACGATTCAAACCATTTCACTTTTAGCGTATCTGGCATGCGAGATGGGAATATGGGGACCCCATCTTATTGTTGTCCCAACAAGTGTGATTTTAAACTGGGAAATGGAATTCAAACGGTGGTTGCCCGGATTCAAGATTCTAACTTATTACGGTACACCGAAAGAACGCAAGGAGAAACGGTCGGGTTGGTCCAAAGAGAATGCATTTCATGTATGTATCACGTCATATCAACTCGTTATTCAAGACCAGAATGTCTTTCGACGCAAGGCATGGCAATATTTAGTTTTGGACGAGGCTCATCACATTAAAAACTTTCGATCCCAACGGTGGCAAGTGCTGTTAAATTTCAACTCGGCCCGCCGGTTGCTGCTGACCGGAACGCCACTGCAGAATAACCTTATGGAGCTTTGGTCCTTGCTTTATTTTTTGATGCCGAATGGTGTCTCTGAATCCATGCCTATTGGATTTGCAAGTCAGAAAGAGTTTCAAGAATGGTTTTCCCATCCAGTGGATCGAATGATGGAAGGGCAACAAGGCATGGATGCGGATTCTCGTGCAGCCATTCAAAAATTACATACTGTTTTGCGACCTTATCTTTTACGAAGACTCAAGGCAGATGTAGAGAAACAGCTGCCAGAAAAATATGAACACGTGGTATACTGTCGGCTTTCTAAAAGACAACGGTATCTGTATGATGATTTTATGAGCCGAGCAAAGACCAAGGAGACGTTAGCAAGTGGTAATTTCCTGAGTATCATCAATTGTCTTATGCAGCTGCGTAAAGTGTGTAACCACCCCGATCTTTTTGAAGAGCGGCCGATCACCACAAGCTTTGCCATGGATGACCAAGTACAATTCTCAGGATACATACTGGAGTCATTAGTGCGAAAACGTTTCAGTATTGAACCATTGGAACCCAGTCTGGATTTTTTTAATCTCATGATTGTTCGACATGAAACCATGTCTACTACTGTTGCAGACAGTTATACGCGACTGGATGCAGCCAAAAGTTTTGTACGTACTATTGCAAAGCATCAATCCTATATTGATATAGCAGAAGCGCGTGGCGTCACCTCCAGTCGACGTTACCAGGATTTAAAGAACCACTTTATGGGTGGACGGTATGGTTATCACGACCTGAGGAAATATAAAAAATATCGACAATTGGAGCAACAATGTGAAGCACTTGATCGGTGGGAATCATTGATGACTATCAACAAGTTTCGGTGTGCTCAAAGACCGATTTTGGGTGCAAACCTTATCAGCATGTGCCAAACAGCTACGCAAGGATATCACCGTTTGTTTTTCCCAGCGGAGTCTTACGATGATCGACATTTTTTGAATCAAAGTGATACCTTACGAAATTTAGTACAAGGGTACAAACAACGTATTGAATATCATTTGGATACGATAGAACGTTATGGATTTGTTACGCCTGGGGTTGTCATTCAACATATTACAAAGGCAATAGGAGTAGGTGTACCTGAACTGGTACCTTCCGATGCACCAATGCAGGTCCAAAAGAGACTTTGGCAGGCACTCAAGAACGATATTTTTCATCCGATTCATTCAAGACTTTCTATTGCATTCCCTGACAAGCGATTGCTGCAGTATGACTGTGGCAAGCTGCAAAAGTTAGATGCATTGTTAAGGCAGCTTGCGGCTGGTGGGCATCGTGCATTGATATTTACTCAGATGACGCGTGTGTTGGATGTTCTTGAGGTGTTTCTAAACATGCATGGCCATCGGTATTTACGATTGGATGGTGCGACCAAGATCGAACAACGACAAATCTTGACGGAGCAATTTAATAATGATAAACGTATTTTAGCCTTTATTTTATCTACACGAAGTGGTGGTCTTGGTATTAATTTAACAGGAGCCGATACTGTGATATTTTATGATTCGGATTGGAATCCATCCATGGTAAAGATTAAAGTTTCTTTCTCTCCCTGCTTCTTCTCCTCCACCCCCCCTATTATTATTATTTTGATTTATCTTGAACCGATCGATTCTGATAGCCTCATCTTTCTTTGTTTATTTATATTTTATAACAACAGGATAAACAATGCCAAGATCGTACGCATCGAATTGGTCAAACACGCGATGTACATATATACCGTTTTGTCACAGAATATACCATTGAAGAGAATATTTTCAAAAAAGCAAATCAAAAAAGGTAAAATTTTCTTTTACTATAATGCCTTGTGAGACATTTTTTCTTTTGTTTTGGATTATTAAAATATTCAACGAACGATGATGTTATTAGGTTACTGGATGATATGGTGATTCAAGAAGGTGGATTTACCAATGATTATTTTCAAAAGATGGATTGGTGGCGTGATTTACCTGAAGTGACTGGAAATGATACCCATATCAATAATACAGTAACACCTACCATGGATATTGAACAAGCATTATTAGAAGCAGAAGAAGATGAAAATGATACGCGTGCAGCTATTACAGCGCGGAATGAAATGGATATGGATGAACGAGAATTTAATGAAACATCTACTACTCGTCCTTCATCCCATAGTCCTTCACATTCTCCGGGACCTTCTACAAGTACTGTTGTCACACCTGCAGCTACTGTCACCGGAACAACAACAGTTACAACAGGAGAAGTAGCAGCAACACCAGCAGGAGTGGATGAACAAGAAGAACAAGACTTGGAAGATTCGATGGTTGTCTTTGAAGAAGAACAAGACAATGAAGAAGAAATGCAATTGGATGTAGGCCATGTAGACCAATATATGTTAAGGTTTTGGGAAAGGGAAATGTTCGGACAGTTCCTTGGGTTTGGTGGATTACCCGAAAATCCAGAACATGAAGAAGTTTAAAAAAAAGACACTTTTTTTTTTAATTTTATATTATTCTGTATACTTTTTAACACTTCACACCACACACACTCACATACACACATACACATTGCATCACTCACTTTATATTACTTCTAAATATATATTTTCCCTCCCCCCTCCCTCTATCTCTCTTTCATAAGTACACGCCTCTAAAAATTCATCTATATAACTCTCTCTCTCTCTCTCTCTCTCTTTTGATACTTTTTACACACCATGCACATCAAACACATCAAACACCACAACACACATACATATGCATATTATAATCCATTGCGAAAAAAAAACAATGTCTATTTGTAAATATACTTCCTTTTCAAGCAATTGGATAAAGTTGTTTTTTCTTTTGGGGGAAAGGGATAGAAAAGTGGGGGCATATAGAAGGTGGACAGAGAAAGAGAGAAAACAAGAGCTGGGGGAGAAAAGAGGAGAGAGAAGGGAGAAAGGTGAATAAGTTATACAGTATTAGCTTATAACTCTATTATTATAAGAAGATGTTATGATAGTATTTTATAACAGAGTCCACGTCATGCACTTGAATGGTCTGTGTGCACGAATCTTTTACCTATTGGGGACGGAGACCGGTTGTGCAGAAAGAATAAAGGGAAATAATAATGTTCATTAGTATAGAAAAAGAAAAAAAAATCTTTATTAAATAAGAAGAATAAGGGATTTTGGGTGTGAAAGACCCAGCCAGTTTCGCGCGATTTATAAAAATCGCCCATTTATAAACAACAACCCCTTTTTTGTGTATATATAAAAACTCCTTAATTATAATAATAGACTTTCTTTTTTATCGTATATGATCGACGCTATCTTTTGAACGATGCCTTTTTTTTTCTTGTAAGACATCCGTCGTTTTGTAACCAAATCGAAATCTTTAACAAACAAAAAATAATAATAATAATGATAATAATAATGTGTTACCTAATCGATACAAGTTAAACAACAACAACGAAAACGATCGACATACCGATATTATCTTTTTTTGTTCAAGACAAAGTAGTGGAACAGCGTGGTGAGCAACCAAAGTAATGTCCGATCTTCATTCAAAATTTATTTCGTTTACATAGATAGGTCATCATCCTATAGTTCAAATGACTTTTGAAGCAATTATATATATAATAAAACTTTGATGAAAATGGATATAGATTTGCTTACTAGTGTAAATTCATTTTAAAAAAAGAGATATGCATTCATTTTTATTTGGGGGAGAAAGGGGATCGAAGATATATGTCACATGAATCAGTTGGGTCGAGAAGCTTTTTAAGCTTTACTAGAACGAATGGATGGAAAAAATGACAATGATTATTTAATCATTATTATATTGAGAGAGAGAGAGAGATGATTATTTAGTATAGTATTAGAAAAAATCATCACACTTTTATGCAGTCAATGTCATGTCAAAACAAAAGGGGACGGAGAAAAACCCTAAATATTTGATGTTTGCTATTATATAACATCTTTAAAGTGTTATAAACATAACCCTCATTCTATATAATTCATAAAGAAGATGCTGACGGTGAAGAAGAAGAAGAAAAATTAGTTTTTTTTTTTAAAAAAAAAAAGGAGCAATTTGTTTGTTATATTATTCATCCTCATCCTAAATGTATGATAGGATCATTATGATGAAGAATAATAAGGAATACCGGAGAACTCTCCACAAAAGGAGAATGTATCATAATTAAACTACTATGACTATGAAATTTGATAATAATATAATTGATGAACAATGGAGGGAGAATAATCATCATAAGGAAAAAAAAAACAACAATAACAAGTCAACAACTTTTATTCAACCCATATAATAAAATTCTATCTAGATCAGAGATCTCACTATAAAATCCTCGATCGCGAGTTCAACACCACAAGCTTAAAAAAATTTTTGGTGCCAACTTTTGCACATGTGGTTTATACAACACGCACGTCCCGGTGAGTTGGGTTTAACTGCGAAAAAACTTATATAGGTCATCTGGCCAGCACAGACATGTTCGGCCAACGAAATCAATTTTGGTAACAGCTTATTTTGGGGGGGGAGGAAAAGTAGAGTGGGGAGTAATAGGTAAGTAGTAGTAGTAGTAGTAGTAGTGAGCAGAGATTGACATGTTTTTTTTTTGTATTACATTATAAGTGTTTTGTAAAGGGCAATTAGACTTGACGATCATTTCAAGAACAACAACAAACAACAAAAAAGACAAAAAGTATATAAAAAGAGAGGAGGAAAAAAACCTAAATCCTACTTTTTTTTTCTTTCTTCCTTTTTTCTTATTTAACCCACACTTCTTTACTTCTCTTCTTTTACCACACACACACACACACACACACATACATACATACACTCACACACTCACACATTTTATTATTATTATTATTACTTATTACTATTTATTCTTATTATCTAAATGCCATCCGATAAATATAAACGTTCATCATTTCGTAACGCCGCAAAGAGTTTCTTTGGTAATTTCAGTGCTGTATCGCCTTATTCTTTTGGTAAGTATCAATCAGCGCACAGACTTGGGGGTGAAACCATACTTTTTTTTTCTACGCGCCGCCTTTTTCTCTTAATGAGGTTGTTATATAAAAAATTTATTAATTTATTTTATCCATCTTATAGGTTTATCATTATCACCCAATACATTTACATTATTCGAAGATGGGTATGTTTAAAATAAATGATGATATAGATAGTTAGAATGATTTAATATCATCCAAGAAACTTATCTTTTATTCTCTATCAGTAATGATGCTGCCTCTCAAGCAGACCGTCGTTCAGCTCATAACGCACTGGAAAGACAACGAAGAGAAAATTTAAATACAAAGTTTCAAGAACTCGCTCATGCACTTCCTTCTTTACAAACAGTACGACGCCCAAGCAAGACAATGATTGTTTCTAAATCACTCGAGTTTGGTAATTACATCTAATTAACATACACATTTGATTTATAAAAATAGCTTTTATTATATTTATATACATTATATTATACATCCACCCCTTTTCCTTCCTTTTCTTCTTTGAATACCTGGGAACTAATTAGAATAATACCTTTATAATAGTAACAAGCAGTCTTAATCGTGAATCTAATTACAAGAGTGAAATTACTGATCTTCGTAAACAAAATGAAAGACTTCGAAAGCAAGCATCTTGTCTTTCTTCTACTACAAATCAAATGAAACGACGTAGTCCACCTTCTACGCCACCTCAAACCAAACCATCTACTCCTTCTTCTTCTTTACCTTCACCACCTATTTTTCCAGAACAACAACAAGGACAAGAACAGCAAGCTCCTTCTTTGGAAAATCAAGAAGAATCAAAAAGACATCAAAGAACAAATACCTCTTCAACCACTACCTCTGTTACGCAACGTCTTAGCCATCTTCCTTATCCACAAGAAGAAGATATTCAAGAAAAGAAAATAATTCATAAACGGCATCAACAACAACAACAGCAACAACAATTACATTATTTACAACAATTACAACAAGAACAACGTGAAAAATATACCATGCATCATTATCCATTACAACATCAACAACAGCAGCAACAACAGCAACAATTATTATATCATCATCAACAACAACAACAACAACAATTTATGGAAGACCCAGCATTATTTACAGTTACTACTACTACTACCACACCTAATTCAAATACTACAGCAACAGCTGTAGATTATGAAAGTTGGATTGCAACAACAACACTATCAGAAAGAGATTATTGTCTTTATGATAGTGATGCTTCTTTGATGGCTGCTCCTTCTATGATGTTTCAACGTGATCCGTTGTTGACAACGGTACCGCCACCTTCTTATTATTATCAACCTACAACCACTATGAATCCAACCATGATATTTACTACTTCAGTGACGGCTGCTGGAATAATACCTCAACAGCAACAACAATTTTCTATGGAAACATCTTATCCTCACCCTATTGTTAGTGGAGTACCTACAAGTAATCCAATTTCTTGAAGAAATTAACTTTCTCTTTTGATTATACTATAGTATTAACTTTTGTAAATAATATTTTTTTTCCCTTTTCCAAAAAACACACACAACCATTGTTTTTTTTGTCACGATTAGTTCTAGTTTAATAGTAGTATTTCACTGTGTACTATCAAAAACAAAAAACAGTCTTCTTATTCTCTTCATTATTATTATTATTATATTATTATTATTACTATTATTTTATTCATATTCTTCTTATTATGCCCATTATTTTCTTTTCTCTCTCTCTCTATTATTATAATAATAACACATATAAGTGCAACACACGCTTACGATCACGTTCAATCTATTTGCCGATCATTTACTTTTTTGATATATAATTATGTCGATCGTTCCAATTTTATTGACATTTTATCCATAATAATAATACCCCGCTTCTTTCATACTTTTCTTCTTTACCCAATTGAATCACTGTTTCTTTGGCTGTTTCATCGCATTCCCCCATTATAATAAACTTCAGGGGCTCTTTCTCTATTAGTCTATATATATATTGTGTAATAATGATAACCTTTTTTCAACCAGCCCGCCTTTCTTTGAATATATCAATCGGGAAAAGATGAAACATGGGGGGAATGATGATGTGGCCTTTTGTAACCATTGTAACCCATTGTAAACCTCTTCTTTGTATATATAATTATAAAAAAAAACGAACCCATGACTTGATGATGTTGATCGTTGCCTACTATGGTTTTAAAATCATTTTAATCAAACTTGGTAAAAGTCGTTTTTTTTTTGTGTGATCGCAAGAAAAAAAATTTTTTTTTGTTGCATTATTGATTATTTTATTTTTACAAAGAAAAAATAAAAAAATTATTTTGATTAATTTTTTTAATCGAAGAGACCGAAGCCCATATCTTCATCGGATTCTTCCTTTTCTTCTTCCTTGGCTTCTTCAGCGGCTTCTTCAGCAGCGGCACCACCAGCGGCAGCACCACCAGCAGCGACAGCACCACCAGTAGGAACGGAAGCAAGCTTCTCCTTGCCTTCAGCAAGGACCTATCCATGAATTAATTCATTTAAGGTTAATATATTTATTTATTTATTTATTTAGTTTAAACTCTATTGTAGTTTCATGGATCTACTAAAAAAAAAAAAAAAGATCCAAATTGTGAAATTTACCTCATCGACGGTCTTGCCTTCAAGGGCCTTGATCAAGGATTCCAAACGATCGGCTTCAACTTCGACACCAACAGAACCGAGAACGGACTTGACATCAGCAGCAGTAGGGGCAGCCTTGCCACCAGCGACGAGAAGGAGATAAGCAGCCAAGTACTTCATGTTAAAATGAGAGAGAGAGAGAAGGAAAAAAAAAATTCGTATGGGCCGCTTCACAAATTTTTTTCATTCGATGGCTGAACCGCAAGCGAAATTCCAACCAGAAAACGCGTCACCTTTTTTTTTTGATACAAAAGGTCAAAAAAAAACGCCACCCGAAACTGAGTAATTGACTTTACTTGCTGCTATGCTTGGAAAAATATATATATCATCTATTTACAACAAGTAACAAAAATAAGAACAACTTGTTTTTTTTAAAAAAATCTATAGGTTTATTGAAATATAGTAGGGCTTTTTTTTTATCAACTATATTTTTTTTTTCTTGGTGTGAATATGCCAATTTAGTCAATTTTTCATCCTGTTCTTTTCAATCGTGGTACATGAATTATTCAAGAAACTTGTTCCGACCTGTCAGTGTGGTTTTTTTTTACATTGATCACATTTTCTTGAAGTAGGAGGGGATAAATATTACTCCATCTAATTCTTATACTAATATGTACACATTAAATCATTCAATCTAATAGAAGGTGTGTATCATCAATATATAGGAATAGTGCATGATAATGATCTTCATTATACATCTGGTTCGACCTATCATTGATATATAGATGAACCAGTCATAATAACAGCGATAAATTCATTGTCGCGGTAAAACGCAACAAAAATGATAAGGTTCCGTTGTACATAATAAAAATAAAATAACAAGTTTCTTGCCTTACAGATATAGCAATTCTTTTAAATTATCTAGCTAATAATATATAACCTTCTTATTTAAAGACTCTTCCATCTATTGCAGATCAGAAGGAATAGAATATGGATCAGTACAACCATCTCCTCATCATGTTCCAATAATAACTCTATATATAATAAATGATGAGGATACACCCACCAAATACAAATCTATTAATAAGATGAATATTTATCTAGTAGTACTATCATCAGTTATTATAAAAATTATTTATTACTTATTGGCGTTGTTATCTATATTACTTTGTTTAGATAGTTATGATACTACCATATCATTGCTAAGGAAGTATTTGCATTATAGGCGGTAAAGACTTGTTTTTTTTTTTGCATCCCCCTTAATGAAAGAAGCAACAACAAGTTTGACTGTCTATATTAAATTTTTTGAAGAATATCTCCTTTAATATAATTTTTCAAACTTGTGTTGGCTATTATGGAGAAGAGGGGATGATGGTACCATCAGATCATACTAGCACTAAATTTAGATACGTGAAGAAGGTGATGACACCATCAAAAAAAATACATCTTAATAGATATATTGTTGAATAAGAAACCATATAATTGATCTTCTAATGACAATCTACTCTATTACAAATATAAGTATGTATACCATTCATTTTATAATGAAATCTATTTTTCTACCACATTATAAAAGATAATCTACTTATGCAAAATGCTAGTGATTTGATAGCATAAAGATTCATTAAAATGAGAATGATTGTGTAACATGAATGAGCAAACAAATTCTCCTTCTTTCCGATGTGTCATGCAACAGACTTGGTTTTTTTTTATGTATAACTAGAAAAAGAAATAAGCTATATTATAAAAAAAGAATATAAGCCAATCCCTTTTCACTTTCAATCTTTCTCCCTAAGTTTCAAGTTGTTGGTTTTTTTTTTGTCAAATAAGCTTTATTATCTATCTCCTTAACAACAACCCGCCCTTCTTCTATATATAGACCGTCTTTTGGGAGAGGGAGAGAGAGAGAAAGGCTACTCGATTATATATATATATATATATACGCGTAATCCACAGGGATAATAAAGATAAAGATAAGAAAATAATATTGCACAACTTTCACCCATTCTCGGGATTAGATGTATATATATTCATGTCTATGCATGTCCGTTGCTGCTAGCAGGCTAGTATTAAACATGTTTGCTTTTATTTCCCCTCTCCCCCAAATAAATAATATGTACTAATAACTAGGATCGAGGAAAATATAGGTCGGGGGGAGGAGAAGAGGATGGATAAGATAAGGAATATTTCCCATGTACTACAGACCCAATAATAATAACAAGCAAAACAATGAGTCACTCTTTAAATATTTATATCTTCTTCTGTTAGATAGTAAATCATATGTTTTGAATAATAATAAGAATAAGAATAAGAATAAATGACTATGGTGTTTTTCTACAACTCTTTCTGAGTTGTTTTAATAGGATATATAGTATAGTAGTAATAAGAGTAGTGTTTTCCGAATTCTCGGATCTAAATCATTTACGAAGAGTTGGAAAGGAAAGAAATGAATAAGAAGTAATCCAGAATAATCGAATGTGTGTTACCAAAATATTCTTATTTTTTACGTAATAGAATAATAAGAACTCGTCATCATCGGGGAAGGGGGGAAAGGTCAATAATATATATATATATGATGTTATCATCAAAGAAGCTATTATTCTCTATTTATCCTTAGAGTTAGAAAAAAATGAGGAGAAAAAATGGGTCTTAAAAAAAGAGTAGTTTTAAGATCATATGTATGTAATACATAAAGTGAGCGTGTAAGCATTCTCCACTAAATGACGATGATGTCAATTTCCCTCAAGTTGTTTTTTTTCTAACCTATCTTTTTTTCCCGCCTCCCTCTTTAAAGTCGATCAACCTGTTTGCATTATATAGGAATATTTTATTTTTTATGAATGGCATTTAATATGAATTATAAATTGCACCCTTTATTTGTACGCGTCAGCACTTGTTATATCATCAAGCATGTAGATCCAATTACCCAATGAAAATTGTTTTTATTGTTCTTTTTGTTGTTGTATTATTTTATATCTCCTTTCTTCCATATCTGTCAAAAGGGGAAAAGTCCTATCTTATTACTATGTAGTAGCAATTAGTAAAGTAGCTAATAATCTCTTTTAACAATCATGTATATCTTTTCTAGGTAGTGGATACGACAAAAGAGGTTTTTTTTCTTTTGTACTTCTACACATTTTTAAAAAAAAGAATATGGCACTTTATCTTCAAGAAGGCAATTGCCATTATACATAATCAACTATAAAAATTGGCACAGAGCACATCCATTATAATATCATTCAACAGTATATAACAATAATATATACTGTACAGACTATTCAATGAATTCATTATTTATCTGAAAAACTGGTAACTAAAAATATGCACTTAACAGTGATACGTATGAAATTAACTTGAGAGAGCACAAGTTTTCATCTAATATCTATAGACAGTCGTACAAAATCATTTTTCTAGTATCTTCCATTTACATAATTACAAAAAATATCAAGTTATAGTTGCGTATTTGAGTGATATCTTCTTTTTTTTTTTTTGCTGCTTTATAATAAATAAAGTAAATACCACCCTATTAAAAAAAAAAAGACAGTAGCGAGGAGCAGTCTACCAAAGTAGTGGAATTCCCTGAATTTTCATTGGATCGCGTGGATATAATAGTAGTAATAAAATGTCTCAGGAACACTAAAAGGTTATCACTTTATTTTATTACTCTACATATTCCCATGATAATATACCTGATTGACAACCATGTAAATTTATTAATAATATATATGGCATAAATTTACAATACGCAGACAGATCGATAATTCTTACTTTATTATTTTTATTATTAACATAATAGACAACAGTCAAAAGTGAGGATTATGTTCGGTTGTTGAACATATACAATATTTAATCCAACAAAAAACAAGATAAGTTCATTAGGAAATTAAACTTCTTGGTACTAAACTACGGACATGCATTTATATATTAAATATTTGGTTATCCAAAAACTGTTAATGATGATCATTTAATGTAATCTAATGATGTAAATGATTTTTATATATACATGGAACTAATCATTTTATTTTATAAGTAATTACTGCCTATTTATTGAGAATAAACACTAAATAATTACAGAATATTATGATGTATTATATTCAATTTTCTTTTTAACTAAAAATATTAATGAACTATAATTAAATAATAGAGATCGATCTGTGACCCTTTCTTTTTTGATACGTAACATTACCATGCCATTATATGCGATTGTTAAAAAGAAGAATATCATAACATTTTATTCAGTGAGCACGTATCAAAAAAAACAATAGCGGATTTAATAAATTCCGAACGTTGCACTGTCATATAATAATGAAGGTAGATACTTATTGAATATCGCTCCTCGATGACAATCCCAAGTTATATAAAACAAATGCTATCTTATATACAAAAAGAAAAAAAAATAACAGAACCGTTCCTGGCGCCATTATCCGACCGGAAGACTTGCAAACGTTAAAAAAATACCACACATAAACTTGAATCGTCTACTATAACAGGAAAACTATGTCTTCAATTCAGCCAGCTTCTGTACTAAATTTGGCTCAATGTCGCACCAAAAAAAAAGGCGTTCACCACATTATATATATATAACATACACATTTCATATATACTTTTTGCACACAACCCACCAGCCCCGCAGACACACCATTTTTATATATTTTTTTTTCTTCTTTTCTCCTCTTTTTCTTTCTACTCCGTGTTTCCCGCTGTCATCAATATAACATTCAACTTTACACCTTTTTAATTTATATATAACAACACTCATTGTTCAAAGTACGCAATGGCAGTAGCAGCAGCTCGTCCTTTTAATCCTAACGATTACCCGGTGGTTATTGGCATCGATTTCGGTGAGTCCTTTTTTTTTTTTAGAAAAAAAATAAAATAAAACTTGTTTGATGACTCAAACCATGGAAACCAACCAACCAAAAAAAATATTACAAATACAGGTACCACATTTTCTGGATGTTCTTATGCATTTATTCAAAACGACGAAGTCGTGGATATTGTCAGATGGTAAAGTCAAGATTATTTTTTTTGATTCAACCTTAGTTATATATAGTATGTGTGTGTATTTTCTTCCTTATATAACTTAAACTTAATTGTTTTCTATTTTAATAGGCCCAAGCAAAACAACAATGTGTATCCCAAGGTAAGAAAATACACATTTTTAATAAATAAAAAAAGAATGATAAAGATTAAAAAAAAGGTTGTGTTGTGTTTTTTTTAATAATCATAGACACCTACACTTAACTTTTACCATGGCAACTCCAATCAAATGACACAATGGGGTAACGCTGCCCGACTCGAGATGCAACGACCCACGGCTCGTAACTCGGTACTTTTAAAACAATATAAACTTTATTTGGATGAAAATATTGCCAAGGACCTTCCCCCTCTTCCCAATGGTTTAACCATTGTGGATGCTATCGCTGACTATCTTGGTGCTTTCCACGATCATGTTGTGAATGAACTTAAGAAAGGTTTTGCACGAAACTATGGACAACATCAATTCAGATACGTAAGTTATAGATATATATTTTTTTTACGATTTTTTTTCCCAAAAGAATTAGGACGGAGGGAGAACCAAAAAAAGAAAAAAAATATATCTCTTGGCAATATTGGATGAGACACACACATCTAGAATAAATCAGCTTGTTTGGAATAGATGGGGATCAATAACTTATATTATCAATGATATATATATTAGTGTTTGACGGTACCTGCTATGTGGTCTGATAAAGCAAAGAGTACTATGCGTGATGCTGCTATCAAAGCAGGTTTGATTAATGAAAATGACCATCGTGATCGACTGATGCTTATTTCAGAACCTGAAGCCGCAGCCTTGTATTGTGAAAAGAAGTGTGATCAGTTCAACCTCAGACATGGCGATCGATTCATGATTTGCGATGCTGGTGGTAAGTTATATCGAGCTTGATCGTATGGAAGGGAAACAGCATATAAAAAAAATTCAATACAAGGTTTTTGACTTGGATGATAATGATGATCAATAATAATAATAATAAATAGGTGGTACGGTCGATTTGATTGTATTTGAAATTGATGAACGAACGGGTCGTAAACTTCGAGAATGTACAAAGGGTCATGGTCAATCTTGTGGTTCCGTATTTTTAGATCGTCGTATGCGAAAATTATTGAAAAAGAAGTTCAAGGAATACTTATCATCCATCCCTGCTTCTGCTTTTGAAACCATGATGGATACATTTGTTGATTTGATCAAACCTCAGTTCGATGGTGTCGAAGATCAATTTATTTCATTACCAGCTTCCATGAACTTGGATTCCCTCAACAATCCCGCGATTGGTTTGGAAGATGGTATGTTATGTATTACCGCTGCTGAATTGAAACAAGAAGTTTTTGAACCTGTCATTCGTGAAGTCTTGGCCCTTGTGGAAGATCAATTGATCAAGGCACAATCCTTGCAAGCTGTATTTTTGGTTGGTGGTTTTGGTTCTTCCAATTATTTGTTTGAACGAGTGCAACAAGAATTTGCTCCTCGTGTTGGCTTGGTTGCTGTGCCACCTCGTTGTGAGTTGGCTGTTGTACGTGGTGCTGTCTATTTCGGTCTTAACCCCCGTGTCGTTACCACACGTATTCCTCGATACTGGTATGGTATTGATACCACCACTACCTTTGAAGAAGGCATTGATCCTCCAAGTTATAAGATTGTTCGAGCGGATGGTAGTGTGCGCTGTGATAATCGTTTCTCAGTTTATGTACGACGTGGTGAAGCACTTGGTAAGTTTTGTTTTATTTATCGTGAGGAAAGAGGAGGCTTCCTGTTTATAGATAAAAATAGTAAATTGGGATAAACAAAACAATAAGTTTGAGATAGAGAAAAAAAGAGTGTATGTGTATGTCTTATGAATTAGATATGAGTTTCTAATTTTTAATCATAAATTATTATTATGACTATTATAGATATTGATAACTGTGTCTCCAAAGACTTTTTCGCCTATTATCCCCATCATACCACATGTACACTCTATGCTGCTGATACTGAGGAACAACCTCGTTATACAACCAGTCCCGGCGTTCGCAAGGTCGCCAACTTTACTATTCCTATGCCAACACTTCCAGGTGTCATGGAAGGTGAAAAGGTTGATTTGTCTATAAAAATGTACTTTGGTGAAGTCGAACTTCGGGTAGAAGGTAAAAAACCTTATTTTGTCTTGTTTTATCCATAAAAGTATATATATTTACTAAATAATCGTCTTTTTGATTATTTTTATAGCTGTAATTCGCGGTAAAACTTATGGCACCACTTGCACATTCGATACCGATTAATAGTAATAACAATAATAATGATCTCTCTTCCCTCACCTTTTATCATTTTAGAAAGAAAAAAAATCTCTCACACATTCTCTCTTACAGACAGACACACAACATTCAACTTTGCTTTCTCTCTCCAACTTTATGTCACTTACACTTGTCGAACACATTATTCTTACCAAACCTCTTTTTTTTATATTGTATTACTTGTTTTTTTTCTCTTGAAATACCAATGACCCAATCGTTTCCATCTCTTTTTTTTATTATTATTTTTACAATCCATTATTTGTATTTTGACTTTTTTTTTCATTTCTTTTTTTTCCCTCTTCAGGTTTGATATTCTTTATTTTGGTAAAATGGAGGCCGTCACTCTCAATACTGTGTTTTCATTGGAGAAAAAAAAGGATTACGTACTATGTTGGAAGACAAATGTTAGGAAATGGATTTTGGGACAGAGGAAGAGATAGTATGGCTCTTTTATATATGCAAACGTGGTTTAATGCTATCGAAATGATGGTCGACGCTAACCAATACTTGGATGACTTTGTTGCATATCACTGGTTACTAGTAAATTAGATACATTTAAGGGTTGCATTATCCAAAACGATCTTTGGGTACTTGTTATGCGTGACTATAGAATCCTTTATGTTACTTTTTTTTAGTGATAGTTTACTATATTCTACTTTTTCTTGTTATCGTTCAAGTATAACACCAGGATAATATGTAGGCCTTCATTAGAAGAAAATTAATAATGTATATCCTATTTATTCAGTTGTCAATATTCATTCCAAAAAAAAAGTTAAAAGAATGTATAGAAAGAAGAAAAAAAAAACTTCCTACTAACTAATAAAAAAAAAAGTTATTAAATTAAAGAGACCTCATAAAATTGTGACGTCAAATTCGAAGCTGCTTGCCCGAGTAACAAAAAAGCAAAATTCAGTCCTTCAAAACAACAACTATTCAACCAACACTACCCTCTCACCCGTTATTAACTCCCCGCTCTTTTGCTATACCACACCCTAATGACCGCGCACGATAACAAAGATTGTCTCTACGAAGCTGGTAAAACAACTGTCATTGCCGGTTCACTCGGTCTTGTTGTGTCTGCCATGCAGAACACCGTACAAAAGCACAAGGAAGGTGCTAAGGGTGTCTTTACTCGAACTGGTGGCACCATCGGTATTTTCGGTAATGGATCTTACATTTTTTTTCAATAAACAACGATTACAATGGACCAACAATGACGACCAAAAAAAAACATATATATATACACGAAAAACGATCGTCATTATTGTTTCTTTGAAACTAATTCTATATATAATGTCATGATTTTATTATTATAGCCGCTATGGGTGGTATTTTCGCCATTACCGAATGTGCTACAAAGGGTATTCGCGGTGAAGACGATGCTTTGAATGCCGGTATTGCTGGTTGCGCTGCTGGTTTGGCAGCTGGTATCAAGAGTAAGTATAGTTTTATATTATTCGACCCATAAAATGGAAGCAAAAAAAAGAGAAAGGGAAATAAGGAGCATGAAAAAGAAAAAAAAGACGCGTATCTTTAAAAAAGTACCTTGTTCCATGTGGTATTGATTCGTTTGATATTAATAAAATATATAACAATAGCTCATTCGATTGCCAAAATGTGTGCTGCTTGTGCTGGTGTTGGTGCTACTATGTTTGCATACGAATATTCTGGTGAATTGAAGGGTTCCATGGCAGGCAAGACTTTGGAAGAACGAAAGGATGTCAGAGATTCATTCTTCAAGGGTTATAAGAAGGCCGAGGAACAAGCATAAATTCAATTACAATAAAAAAAAACAAATGTATCCGCATCCTATATACATCTTTTTTCTTTTTTTTTCTTTAAATATAACATTATTATACTCACTCACCACTTTTTTTTTGTTTTATCCGAATTCTTCTTGCTTCCCGTTTACCTTTTTTCAAAATACAAAATAACATTCATTTCTTTTTAGACAGAAAACTTATATATATATTAAAAGGAAAAATGCTTCTTGTGCTTTTGGTTTGTGCGTTTCAGAATTAAATATGGAATCCTTCATTTCTTTTATTATATGTCTAAAAAAACATCTTATGTACATATGGAAGGAAAAACCAAGAACATGGAGACGTGGATAAAACGTGAGAGGAGGTATATCTTATGTCAACCATTTACGTAATGATCGCATCATTTCTCGAGTAAAAGCAACTTCAGAAAACTTATCGGATGCAGCAGCACGAGCATTGGATGACATCTTGATGGCTTCTTGTTCAGAAAGAGATAAGGCTTGATCAAGACAATCTGCAAATGAATCGATTGAATCTGCCAAATAACCCGCAGGTCTACCATCATATTCTGTGACAATATCTAATTTGGGACCTGCAGAATTATGGGCTACTGGAATCAATCCAGCTGCCTATTTTGAATAATAATCATACTATGTGAATCATCCAGTCCAAAGTTTTTCCTTTTGCTCATTATAATGATGACTGATTTTCTTACCATGTATTCTACTACACCAATACCAAAATGCTCATTCCACATAGTATGTAACCCAATCTTTCCTTTACCCAAATAATCGACAAGTGTATCAAATGAAGCATTGACTTCAAAACGAACGTATTTCTATATAAAAAAAAATGTTGTCAGTGAAGGAAAATTTATAGCGTTACCAATTGTCATAGGGGAACAAAAAAAAATCTTACATCAATATCTAAATCTTGTGCTAATGCTCTAAGGTCAGAAATACGTTTCTCATCACCTTCATTTCGACAGCTTCCTATCATGACTAATTCTATATCCTTTTCTTCTCTCCATTTGGGATGTTTTTCAAATAATTTGGCCAAGGCTTGTATTTGCATAGCATGATCTTTTTCTGGCCTATCCATTGGTTAGCCTTCATAAAATATGCCAATTTACTAAATTCTATACTTATTTATTGTTATTTACCTGAATTGAGCAACGCTAATAATCTTTGGTGCTCGATTGTGAAGATCAAGTGTATTAAGACGTTCCGTATCACAAGGCGGATAAACAATCTCTGAATCCGTTTTCCAAAGTTTATCCACATGTCCTTTGGTCCAAGTGGAATTGACCATCACAATTTCTGCAAAGGAACCACACCACCCATAGACCCAAGCAAACATATGATAGTACCTGATTTTTATAAATCAATATATTAATTCTTCCCTTGATCTTATTTTTAGTAGGAGCAAAATAAGGAAGTAATCACTTACATTAATTTACCATAGGTCCAAATGGCACTTTGAGCAAATCCAGAATTATTATTATATTGTCTTCGACGTTCATAAACGCGTTGAAGCATATCCGAACTATTAAAATAATTAGTCCTGTTTCCCGATATTGGATGGATGATCGTCCAAAAAAAAAAATGGTACCTGATGGTTGGATAGTGTGTATAGGTGGCTATTTTGACGTGTGATAAGAAATGGACGAGTGGGTAAGTGAATGCATAACCCATTGTATCTAAAGCGACAATATCAATAAAAAAAAGTTAACCTAGTTTTAGATCAAAAATAATAAGCAGCAAATAAACAATAAAGATTGGATAGATTACCAAAATAAAGATCAGGTACAAGTTTACTAATTGCTTCATATCCCAATACAATAGACGACAGACTTTGCAGTAATAACGTGAAGCGTGGGTATCTATATATTTCATATAGTGTCAGTTTTAATCGATATTATAAATGATCGAGAAAATTATATTTACCGTGAGTCTTCGACAAGATATCGTGTGCGTAAATAAACAAAGGAAAGTGTGCGTGGATTCAGATCAATGTTAAAACGATTCTAAGTGGATCAATTGGGGAGGGGGAATTAGTATGAGTTTATATGCAATCGTAATATATAGACAGATATCCTGACCCAATCTCTCTCCCTTTTTCCCTTCCCTTCCTTACCTTGACTCTAAATAAAATTTGTTCTTTTGAAGCATCAATATCTCCTGTATACACGACACAAATAACGTGCGGATACTCTTTTTGTACATCGCGAATAGCTGTCCATAAAACACGTTCTCCTCCACCACCTGCATTACTTTAGATTATATATAAGTCCCAATGGATTCATGGCATCGATCTGGTACATTGTGTAATGGGAAAGAAAGAATATATTCTATTTTACCAGTATGGATGAAAGAAACCGAGAAATATGGGTGGTGATTCACCATCCACTAATGGTTCTCCTCCTCTGAGATCTTGAATCAAGCGTTGACGATTCACCTCGACATTATTCAATGTACGTAAACGAAGAAATCGATATATTAGCCATATAGATACTAATGTCGTCGTAATCCAAAACGATAGAGCCATTGACGTTTCGTTTATTTGGAGAATCTTGCTTGAGTTATGTGGAAATATAACTATATAAAGGTCATAAATAAACGTGTTCAAACACCGTTGGACACACGACTTTTTTTTAAAAAAAACAGACTTGCTGTAATATGCTCCTTCCTTTTGTTCTGTAGAAAATGATATATAATGTTCAACGACGATGATGCTACATTCGATAATTATATATACTAATTTCTAATACTATATTTAACAATGTTCTATCTCAAACAAAGGTCTATTTTCACTCAAGAGGCAATAATAACAAACGATGATGGCGTAGCTAATATTGTTCATAGATTCAAAATGGATTAATGTATTCCCGCAATTATGCATTAAAAATGGCACGCTCATGTTTGTGATCATATGAGTAACCAGCAACCCTATTCTTCATTAATTCAGAACATCGAATAAAATTAGCTTGACTACTATATACTTCCTTGAAAAAGATCAGTTTTTAACTTTGTTCAATTACCATCATGACTCCTTTTGTTATCAGATATCTTTTTTACGAACTATGAACACTATTCATTTGTAAAATGGTGCTTACTTGTTTCTTGCATCAATTTAATATATAATTAAGTGAAATCCAGATTAATTGTTGTTACATCGATTGTAATCCTTTTGAATTCACAATTGAACCACTACCAAACGTTACACAAAAGCCGTTGACAAGAATGATATCCATTATCTGATTATTGCAATTAAATATATCATCATTCACTGATGATTACCCCATAAAAAAAAATATGATTCACCTTTTATCGCCTCCGTTCTCTCGAGTAATTAAGGCTTTCGGCTCAATATCTCTTTTTTTTTACTTTAGCCTTTTAAGTCAAATCTCTCAAACTGAATTTCAATCTACAGACTAAATAAATAAAAGACATATGTAACAAACACCAACTATTTTTATTACGTCAACTGTGTCTATTCACTTACTCAAACTCCATTGGCATTATTGTTTCCTTCAACAATGTTCAGACGATTGACAGCCATTGCAACAACACGAATTCCGTCCTCCTATTCACGATTACGGATTCAGCCAGTTGTAAATCATTTTGGTACAAACAACCACCGTGGTGGTGCAATGACTGCTACAACACTCCTCAAACCTTCCACAGCAACGTCGTCGAGACGAACCTTTATCGCGACCACCGTATCTTTTCAACAAAAGCAAAATATGGAAGAAGCAATGAATAATATTGAAGAACTTTTTTCGATAGCAAAGGATGAGGTTTGGTTTATTTTTAATAATCAATCTATTTTTCTTTCCTCTGTATATATAATATGAAATAAGATTGCTCGTCTTTTGATTATTAATCACTACAATTGTGTTAGATGGAATATGCGCTAGAATCAGTTGGTTCCGTTTATTATCACGAAGATCGTGCCACGGCAGAAAAGGCGGTCCATGATTGTTTGGGTGCGTTTGACAAGTTTTTGATGGATCTACCCACGGATGAAATGCGTAACGAAGTACAAGGCAAAGTTGGCATGAAGATAAAAGAATTAAAGATGGAATATGAATCACTGCCTGAAGAAGGGGATTAAAAAAAAAAGAAAAGAGGACAGACATCAATGCGTGTTTCCATGTCAAATATTCGAGCCCAAGGAGAAAAAAGTAAATGTCATCATATATAATCAATAAATTCGGTTTAACCAAATACACGGCATTGTTTTCTTGGCACGGTTGGATATTGGATGAATGTATAGAATGACCCATGCTGCATATAATTTGATGCAATAACAAGCAACTCCATGTACAAAACAAAAAAAAAATTTGCTCTCACATCTGTCAAATTATGCCCAAGATGGGAAACTCTTGGACATTTCGTAATAAGTATAGTATCACCCAATTCGGTTGAACGAATAATCGGTTGAACGAATCGGCATTGTTGTGCCAAATATAGAATTGAATATAAATCTTCATGACCTTTTCTTTTTAATCCTATCACATCCCTTTTTTTTAAAAAAAAAATGTTGAGTAATATTCCCACTATCCAATTTATTCCTAATACTCATGGCTCGAATCCATTAGCATCTGCCAAATGTTTATATGAACCTTTTCATACGATCGCATTGTATCTTGTTCCTTTTTTTTTTATTATTATTGATAATGTATTTTATACACCTAATTCCCTTTTGGAAGTTGACCCGCCTTGAGTAATTGTTCTAATCGAGAAATTTCATCAAGTGAGGTAGCTTGTTTCAATGCCTCCTACATAATTTTAAAACAATCATGTCATTAGCTCTTGTCATACATACAGATCCACATAGATATAAACCAGCATAATATCCTAATTCATTTTTCTTCTTCATAAATAGCAGCAAGAAAGTTTACCTTGATCTTCAATTGTTCCTCTTTTGAAAGGGCCTTTTGCTTTTGAGCTGCGTTTAATCCTTCACCCACTTCAAATGTATTGCTACTCTTGGTATCTGTAATGGATTGACCCAATGCATTCTCTACGCCATTTTCCACAAACAGAGTGTTTGCTTCTTCACGTTCCTAATAAAATTTCAACAAAAAAAAACACGCGTCAATTTCATTTGGGCTTTACCCATCTATTTCAAAAAGGATATACCGCATGAAAAAAAAATGAAAAAAAATCAACTTTGATTTTACCTTTTGCTTGATCTTTTTGAAATCCAATACTCGAAGTTGAGGAAGTTTATGAATCAAATATAAACGATAATATTGTTTTTTCGTTACTGGGTTATCTGCAAGACTCAAAAATGTAAGACGTTTGCATTTTCCTAATGGTTCCAGATCGCCTAGTTCTTGAATCGCGTTATTGGTCATGATGAGCGTCGTCAAATTGGGTACAAATTCATCCAAATTGGATTCAATCTTGTTGATACGATTGTTGGCTAATAACAAGTGTTGAAGTCGAACTAATCGTGGAAAGTTACCAAGAACTCGAAGATCATTATTACTGAAATCGATCGTGTCATTTAAGTCCTAATGGTTTTTTTTTCTGTTAATAAATCTTTTCTTTCTTGTATGAATAAGAAAAAACATATATGTTTCATATGAATCAACAAGAATTTTATACATATTTATAGATATACCTTTGTTACGCCCAAATTTTCAATAGAAGGTAATTTGAGATCTTTTATATAGAGATTTAGGTTAGAAAAACTTGATCCGCTATTCAATCCATAAAGGATCTCATCCAAAAATATAATAATAAATGTATAACTACCTCGAAGAACAAGTTCACGTTCTTTAAGTGCATTCAAATGAGATATTGCTGAATTCAACACGTCGGCTGTCAGTTTCATTGTGTCAATGTATTATTTGGGTTCAAAAGAACAGCGAGAGAACAGCGAGAGATTGAGAAACACAAAAATTTAGAATTCTTTTCCCAGCTGTAGAAGCGTAGCTTCTTTCATTATCAGTGAATAATGACGACGTTTAGACAGTATCATAGTGCTTATAGGGAAAGATGACTTGAATGCTCTTTTTTTTTGTATCATTATATTATGTATTATTTAGATTCAATAGATGCTTGTTAGTATAGCATATACTATTTGATGAGGGTGCTTTGATTTTGCTGCAATTCTATAGAAACACACTTTTTTAAAGTAATCTATCCACCTTCGCTCTACGTCACTACATAAATCCAATACATTAACACTTGGATAGTATATTTAGCATTGGTACTATCATTTAGTAATTTTACCAAAATAACATCTGTTTTTAAATGACATCCAAGCATACAGTTTACTTATGACTGTTACTATTATCAAGTGCCAAAAGCAATCTATAATGGTTAATCTTCTTGTACCTAAGGGTAACTATTTATTATGGAAATGAGTAAGTTATGGTAACTTAACAATAGTATAATGGCAGCGAATATGACAATTTATCACTCCTACGTAGTTGAGATTGATGAAGGTGATAAATGACAACGATGGTGTAACGAAACGCACAAACTTGAATGTCTTTATTGAGCTGGTGAGTACATTGTTCAAATAGTTATTGATCAATAATTGGTGGTATTGTTCCCTTGATCGTGCAAATATAGTTTTTATTAAAAAGAAAAGAGGAACTTTCCAAAAGGTAGACGCGTATTCTTGTTCCTTGCATTTATAATAATAGAAGCATAGTCATATATAGCACAAACAGAAGTTAATAACTTTTTATACGAGATATAACCCTTGCTTGATTCATATGTGTCAAGCGCTTTTGACAATCGTTCTTATACCATTGTTACGTTGTCGTAATATCAAATTTCAGATATAATAAAGTTCGAGAATTCCAAAAACTATACTCAAAAAAAAAAGACATATAAAACGAACATCCTTTTTCATAAATCGCAATGTACATCACAATGGATTAACTTAAACAAAGCAAAATACATGGAGACGTATTCTTTATTTTATTGGCATGGTCTGTGCATCTAGAAGAATTTCGAATCAGTCGGTCAGGATATATAACAACATAAAAAAAGGCAGACACTTAATTATAGTAGTAAATGTTGAAGATCAATTTATTAAGATAAAAAGGATAAACAATAAAGCATTTTATTTTACGTGAAGAAACTAAACTTTCTAATTGGTTTTTTTTTTATCATTTCTTATATATTATTAAAAAAAAACCGGCCACGACAGTACTCATCGCCTCCTCGTGTCTCAACCAAACACACATGCCCAGACTTGCCAGGGCATCATCACCTTACACTTATAAAAAGCAGTGGCGCCATACTTTTTCACAAGTGTAAGATGATGATGCCAAGGCGCACCCACGACTGTCAACCCCTCCAGTTGTACAATCGTGGAATGATGAACCTGGGATTATGTTGGCCTACGTTATGCTTTCATCATCTGGGAACATCCGAAAGCAACCCTAGTAATAATCAGTCTGGAAAAATTTCTTCCAACCTGAAGTTACATGGTGAGAGTGTGACCTGATGAAAAAAAAAAAGCGAGAAAGGAAAACAGCAGGTCTTTTTATACCTTTTTTTTATTCCCCATTGAATATCCGATTAAGTGACTTGCTTATGGGGCAGTCGTTATTTTTCTTTCTCCTACTTTCTATATGCTTGTAAGCGTGTATAAATCATATGGGAAAAAAAAAAAAAAAGTAAATGGAATGAATGTCAAAAAAAAAAAGTTCTTCGCCATGGAAATTTTTATACAAGTTAAAGTGGTACCTGGTTCACTCCGTAACCAAGCTTATTTTTTGTTTCACCTGGTCACAAACAAGGATTTACACTAAGGAAAGTTTCTCCGTAGCGCCGATTTATTTCTTATATAAAGTACTGAGTGTACTTGGGAACTTATCCAGAATCATATAGATACAATTTGATAGTGCGTAACGAAAGAAATGATTATATCTAAGAAGTTAACATTTCTTTCTATTAACACTGTTCCTTACAAACATATTGAAGAATTGAGTGAATTTGGAGCAACTGTATATTCTGACTGACCCAACAAAAACACACCATCTTCCTACACCCTTCCCAGCAGATTGACTAATAAGGAAAAATGTCATTTTATTATCATTATTATAAAATGATTGATGTGAATGAACAACGAATAATCAAATAGACAAGCACACCTGCCCTTAACCCTATCTCTTTTAAATAAGCTAGACATATTTATTTTGTGATATCGTTCTAAAATAAAAGAAAAGGAACGCGCATAAACGAAAAGTTGGATCAATTGATCCATAAAAAGTAAAATTAAACAGGTCAAAATGTTGGAAAGAATCTCGGTCAGAACTGTAGTCGAAAAAATTAAACTCGTTGACTTATCGTATTGAAATCCAATATATTGGTAACTATATCCATATACATTGATCCACTTGAATTAGAAGGAATGTCAGCTCAAGGTTGATGATACAGTATGATCAACTAGTTTTGCAGAGAGCAATACAATATTATATACTAAAAATTCTGGATTAGCGATATACTATCACAATATATATAATTTACATACCCGTCCATAAGGTGTGTAGTATCATTAAAGAACTCATTTTGTGTTGATAATGTAAGTTTTACTTTCTAAAACTTGAAAACAGCCGAATAAGCGAATCCGACATGAGATGACAATAAATCTCCCTTTATTCTAAAGACGATTGAAGCACAGCATAATTATCTGATGTAAATCCGCAGATAAAAAAAAAAGAAGCTTGTACCACCATTACATTAATATTATATAAAAAGATAAGTTTACTTTGAAAGACATTGGAGAACAAGAAATAAAGGAGGATGAAAGATAAACTTTGATGAAATGATATCTTATTAGATTATTAAGCCAAGAAATTAATATTAGAATATTAGTGTATTTGCAAACTAAACATAGTTTGCCTATGAGGCACCTACCTAATTGGGTTGAGGCATTTGTTTTAGACTCTTTTTATATATATATATAATATAGCAGGTATTTTTTTTGTCTTATTCCTGTTGCTTTTTTTTACCTTTGTTTTTTCTTTTTTTTTCAATGCCATGCCATCTAATCACAATGCACTTATTCAAATAGGCGTTTGCCTTACCTTTGCACTTGTTTTTTTAGCGGGTATTGCTCGCTTTGTATTTGGTAAAAATATAACGCCTAGTTCTTTTACTATTATTATCATTTGTTTGTTCCATGGAAAGGAACCTTGACATTTATTTTATTATATATTATGCAGGTCCAAACGATCAAAGTAGATGTCATTCATTATTAAATACAGGTTGGTGGCAAGACACTGAAACATATACAAAATGGCAGCCTGGTGGTTGTATGATGCATACGTATAAACCAGGGGAAATCGGTTCTTGTTTAAGTCATGGACGCATCTTGTATGTTGGCGATTCTATTGCAAGAGAACAATTTTTTTCGTTTGCTAGACTGATACACGGTGATATCGAAACAGCGGGACCGAAACATGTTGATCGTCGCTTTGAATTCAACGATCAAGGGCTTGTCTTTGAATTTTGGTGGGATCCTTATCTCAACACTTCACGGACTATTGACTTGTTAAAAACGGCGGATCCATCCATTCGACCTAGCATTTTGGTGATGGGAAGTGGTGCATGGTATATGCGTTATTTGGATGAAGATACCTATCGAGAAGATTGGCAAGATGCCATGGATCGTATTTTTGATGCGGTCCAACGATCGAGTCGTGTAGCAGATGCTGTTATTTTATCACCTGTCGAAGTACCTGATTATACGTTATTATCACCCGATCGAGAAGAAACCATGTCGATCGATAAAATCGTGAGCATGAACGCGTACCTGGAATCGAAATTAGCGTCTGTGACACCTCTGACACCTATGACGATCCCTTTTGTTTGGAATGATATCTCAAGTAGTGCAACCAACGTTACAGAAGATGGATTACATTTTAAACAACCCGTGACAAGCATGCAGGTTCAATTGGCACTGAATTATCGCTGTAATGATCAATTAAGCAAACATTTCCCAATGGATAGTACATGTTGTTATCATTATCCAACACCAAAATGGTATCAATCCATCTTTTTTATCTTTTTCCTTGTATGGGCTCCAATTGGATTATATATTGCAACAAATGGTAAATATTATTGGTATATATAAACAAGATTTTGGTTTAAGTGTATGGTAGGGGAAAAGAGAAGCAAGAGAAAGAGAGACTTGGCTGAAAAAAAAAGCTATTAGAAAAATCGGTGGCTAACGCAGTACATCTTGCTCTACCTT
The DNA here is from genome assembly GCA_025677815.1 of Phascolomyces articulosus. Classification (NCBI taxonomy): domain Eukaryota; kingdom Fungi; phylum Mucoromycota; class Mucoromycetes; order Mucorales; family Lichtheimiaceae; genus Phascolomyces; species Phascolomyces articulosus. The sequence continues at coordinate 175,343 of JAIXMP010000003.1, read as the reverse complement.
CAGAATCGATTCTTAATGCCGTATTCATATTTGGATTGGGAGTGATTTACATGTATTTTGGGGATCGAACTCAACTTTTTGGAAAAGCACAAAAAGAATTTGATGCGCTTGTATTTAGTGCCTTGTTATTCTTATCGTTGGTTGTGGGCGTATTGACATTAAAAGTGAAAAAAGAAGGAGATCAAGGATTTCTTAACCGCGACCAAACAGATGAATGGAAAGGATGGATGCAGGTCATCATCCTTATTTATCATTTTATGGGAGCATCCAGTGTGTCAGGGATCTATAATCCAGTACGCATTCTCGTTGCTGCCTATTTGTTCCAGACCGGCTATGGACACTTTTTCTTTTTTTATAAAAAAGGTGATTTTGGCATTGCTCGCGTCCTCAATGTCATGATTCGACTCAATTTGCTTACTTTTGTATTACAATATGTGATGGATACTGATTACCTCAGTTATTATTTTACACCTTTGGTATCCTTTTGGTTTGGCGTTATTTGGCTCACTATGTATATTGGACACAGCTCCAACAAAACCTCTTGGTTTCTTTTATGTAAAATATTGATTGCCTTTGCTTTGACGACCATGCTCATTCAAGCCCCTGGTGTATTAGAGGACTTTTTTGATCTTTTACAATCTCTGTTCAATATCCATTGGAATGCAACCGAATGGCGTTTCCGTCTTGGATTGGATGCCTATATTGTCTATATAGGCATGCTGAGTGCCTATGCAACTATCAAGTTTAACGAATACCGAATGAATGAACATCCATGGTGGCCCACTGCCAAAAAATTTAGTATTCTTGCTTCTGGTATTTTGTTGGCGTGTTACTTCATTTTTGAATTATCCATGCCGAGTAAATTTGTTTACAATGGTGTTCATCCCTATATTTCTTGGATCCCTATCCTGGCCTTTGTGGTTTTACGAAATGCAACAGTACAATTACGCAATACATCATCACGATTCTTTATTTTCTTTGGACGGATTTCTTTGGAAACATTCATCGGACAATTCCACATGTGGTTAGCAGGTGACACTAAGGGTCTATTAGTTGTCATTACTCATGCACGCGCAACACAGGGTCTTGGTTGGTGGTTCAATCTTGTTGTGTCAAGTGTTTTGTTTGTCTTCGTGTCTTATTACCTTAGTCAAACCACAGGCGAACTCACACGATGGTTATGTTCCGCAATTACATCGGGTGAGAGTCGACGTACTGATAATGGTGCCTATCATGCAGTTCCTCTCCTGCCGACATCCTCCGCCAATAGACAAGATTCTGCATCATCCTCATTACCGACAACTAACATGAATGTTGGTACTGCCGCTTCTGAACCCGAATCTAGTAGAAGTGATGATCAGCAACAACAAGAAAATACTGTTGCTATGGATGAAGATGAAACTATGCACACAACTCCTAAACGACCATGGGCTGCAAACTTTTTTGATGATTCACGCGTTAGGACTGGATTGATTTTAATCATCATTGGTATCCTTAACAATTTTTGTTAAACTCTTTTTTAATACTTATATATATATATATATATACGCATTTTCTGTATGCACTTTTTTTCTCCTCCTGCCATATATTATACGCACAATTATACACACATAATACACCTCACGTCATATATCACTTTTAGCAACTACATATAGTACTTCTCTTGTTTTCCTCTCTCCTTAATTATATATATATTTTTAATGCATCCAGCCATCAAAAAAAAGATACATTCACGTATTTATCTTTAAAATTTTTCAAACAATGGCAAACAACAAATAATAATAATCTATTTCTGAACCAACAAGATGCATACTGGATGTAATTTTGATGATATATATAGTTGTTGTGTTGTTGTTTTTTTTTAGTTGATCTCAACCATATACGTATCAGACATATCAGTTAGGAACGTACCATATTTGTAACAGTAGTTACACACATGAATGTTTTTAAGTATCAAGATTCAGGGTTGTAATAATATGCGAGGGCGTGGCCACATGTTATTTCAAAGTGATTTTTGGATTTTTGATATAATAACGATCGTGGTATTTAACGTTACTATTTATATCAGAGAAATTAGTAATACTCATCTTTTCCTGTACAAATTAATAACAGCTCGCTGGCTAGACCATCAACTTATAAAAAATTGATTTGTACCAATAGAACAGCAGAGGTTAACTATAGTAATAGAATGGAAATATGAATCCTGCATAAAAATGGGTAAGTTTAGCTGATTAATTCTTAAATGTTGGGTAAGACTACAATACCTGTATGTTTATTATTGCTACCATCATCAATAATGTGATGAAACCGGATCTATTTTCCGTATATTGTTTTTTTTATTTTATTAATAATAATGTTATTATTTCTTATATATATAGTCATCTATACATAATAGATACCATAAGTCTATCGTAATAAGATGATTTAAGTATAATATATAATAGCATTAAACAAATAAAAAATATGAATTCCATCCATCTCCTTATTCACAACTGATATTGTTTTCCCATTCTTCATCAGATGTATGATCACCCACGCATTAGAATAAACTCCTCTGGTATTTGCTTTTTCTTTTCAGCTCATATAAATTTAAAGAAGAATATGCAACATGTACAATAATACCGTCGTTTATTATAAGGAGAAAAACGGCTAAGCATGAAGGAGATGACATGCGACTAGATAAAAAAGAAAAACTTTGATTCAAAAAGAGATAGAGAGAGATGAGTGATATGAAAAAAACTATACGCTCATAGTTTATTTTAAACTTTTTACAAAAAAAAAAGCCTCTAATATATCAAGAAAAATAGAACTAAATCAAAATTCTCTTCTTTTTTAGTAAGGTATAGGCGCGAGAAAGAAAAAGATGAATCATAAACATCACTAATCTAGTAATAATAAGAAGATATAGTAGTATTATATTCAACTATATAAAATATGTATTATGTACGATAATTATTATATACCCAGGATCTCCTTTAAAAAAAGGTATTTTATCCAATCGTTTACCATTTACTTTTATGAAGAGCTTCTTCTCAACTGCTATTGCTATTGCTTGATGCGTTCAAATCTTCTGTGGGCTTGGATTAGTTGTACTTAGTATCTCATGACAATGATGATATATATACCATCTCACTCAACTTCCTTTTTCATGCGTCTAATATTTTGTATCTATCAAATAAATAAATATATTATACCACATATATCATTTTGTGCTATGATTATAATAACATAAGATTAGTAATAGAATGGAACATTTTTTTTATTGATGTCAGGTCGACGTGATGTTGATATCGGCCCGAAGAAGAAGATATTATAATATCATGTTTTATTTTTGATGGATGAAACCACGGGTTCTTTTTTACATTTGACATTTCAAGTCTATTTTATGTATATCATCTTCCCCCAAAAATGTCTATTCTCCTTCCTTTTCCGCTTTCTTTCTGACTCCTCTTCTCTCTTTACCACCCCCAAAAACTCACTCCTACTATTAATGAAGTTCTTTTTGTTTAATAGATTACCTTCTCTCCTCATTTTTTTTTTTTTGTTTACACTCATGCTTCAGTTTGACGCCTACATCTTCTTCGTCTTTCTCCTTCCTTCCCCATATTTTTCTTTATCACAAGTTTAAACTTTAAAAATAGGATTCGATAAAAAAAGAAGAATAGAATATTTTATTCTATTAAACATCAACTGTAGTTGAAAAAAAAAAGTTGGAAACTGCAACATGGCGAACGAGGATATGGAGTGATAAGTCCGTGATTACTATATTCTGGTATTATTGTTATTACTATATATGTGAGGCCCATACAGACACACGACTATACCATTATACATTACATGAAAAAAATAAAAACTTATATGCAGTATGCCATTCAAAAAAGCACGTACATATTTTAGATTTTTTATATATAATCATTGACCTTGTAAAAAAAAAATAACAAGTTATGAATCTGTCGCAGCATGATGCATCCTTTTTTTTTAAATACTAAAATCACTTGTTTAATATTATATTTAAAAAGACAACGTCCGAATTTTATAAAACATATTTTAACTTCTTCTTTTTCTAACTATTTATTTTTTTAATACTAAGCACGTAGTTTTTTTTTCTACTACTTTTTCTTTTATTATATATTACCAAATCAAAAAAAAAAAGAAGATATCTTATGATGCCTCACGTCATTAAGCCAGTAAATTTAGGCGGTGGTCAATGGTATGTACATTATATACATTTAACTCAACGGATGAATAGATGACGATGGTGTTTATTTGTTAATATGATGCCATGTCAATTCATCTATCGTTTTGTTACTATGGTTATTCATCTTATTCACCATGATTATTATTATAATTATTATTACTTAGCGATTGGTGTGGCAAATATGGCCATGGCAGCTTAGCATGTCCACTTTTAAAACCATAAAACAATGGACTTATTATGCCATATATAAAACAAAAAACATTTTCTCACTATTTCTTGATGAACTTTCTTAACAATAACAAAAAACTTTTACATATATCAAATCAAAACACGTCACTTTATTATTATTATTATTATTATTATTATTATTATTATTATTATTATTATTATTATTATAAATGACTACACCTTCATTATTATACATCCATCATCCATTGATCATTATATAGCCACATAACACGACACCACACACATTCATTATATGTACAAGATTAATTATTATCAATTTTACTGTCAGCTCAGAATATCGATTTATTATACGCCAACAACATCAAACAACACACACACACACACAAATGTCCAAGTCCAATGAGAAGTCTTAAGACATATATACATTACAACCAAACATCCTTTCAATTTCAACTACCATCATTTTATTTTTACATAACCACGATCCAACAACATGTGTTTTCCGGGCTTATAATGTTGAACACTTATAAAATTTTATTTTGTAAATATATCGCCTTTCTTCTTCTACGTACATATGATGTTACCTTTTCTTTTTTCTCTCCACTCTACTTGATTCGTTCATCTTGCATTCATTCTATCCATTATTATTATGCTGCTAAAAACAATTTTTATTAATAACGAAAAAGTAAAACGATGAACATTATTATCCAAAAAAAAAGTAACAATTCCCCCACTTTCAAAATTTCTTACATTACATAAAAAAAAAACATTTCTTTTTGTTGTTGTCTTATTTTATATATAATAAGTTTATTATTTTACATTCGTTTCCTCTTTTCTATTTTGTAAATTTGTTTTTTCGTTTTTAAAAAATAAAAAAAAGGTATTTTTTCTTCTTCTTCTTCTTCTTCTTTATTAGTCATTCATCATCAGATGAATGATTCTTACAAAATAGCAAAAAGAAGACGATCATATTACTATTGTCTGTTCTCAAATCTATGTTAACACGCAGCATGAATCGTCTACCCAATAAAAATGACACTTGAGAAAATAAAATGTTTTGATATGATAATTACTACAAGTACGACAAGTTTGCTGCAATGCGATGATCATTTGGCTTGTCGAAAGTGAATTACTTTTTTAAGGGATAAAAGAAGAGAGAGAGAGAGAGAGAGAGAGAGAGAGAGAGAGGTGGGGGTATTAGAAATAAAGGTCAAGTTCCATTTCAGGTATGGATCGACAACATTTTTAACCCTTCAAAAAAAAAAAACAAAGTTGAAAAACCATCTGCAGTATAAAAGAGTCCAGATCCTTCTTCTTTTTATTTCGCTTTCTATATAGATAGCTATATTATGCTTAAAAGAAGAGTAAGAGAAAAGGAGAAGATAACATATGTCTCTAAAATACCATAATAAGTACTATCTACATACTATATAAAACTAAAGTCATATAAATACTTATGATCCTATCAATAACACAATAATTATCAGCTTGTATACAAATATTTTTAATATTATACTTCTTCATCTGTATAAACACACAAACAATAATAATAATAATCGATAATCGATACTCTTTTCTATTATAATCATAAACCATAGAGTTAGTAACCCTTTCCTATTATTTTTTCCTTATGCAAGGAGAATTTAGGAGATTTTTTTAAGAGTCGTTCCTGAAGAAAATAGGTTCAATCACAACAACACATAACAACAGTAACAGTTAGTAAGTAATAACAATAACAAGAAACAGTAATACACACTCACCAACAAAAGTTCCAAATATCTTTTTTTTTTAAAAAAAAGGGGGGGGAGAATAAGAATAGACCACCACGCTATCTTTGTTTATTCTATTCTAATTCTTTTATATATATATATATAACAAATTAAGAATAATTCATAATGGACATTGGTAAACGACCTTCAACACGTCAAAGAAGACAGCTTCCCATTGCATTTGAATCAATGCCAAAACGACGCCATTCCGATCAACGAGGCATTTTACCTATTTTAACAACAACGACAATGTCAAGTAAACATGATCATGACAAGAAACATCAAGGACGACGAATACATGATGGAGAAGAAGATTATGCATTTATGGAAAGGTCAAGTTCTCGGAGTTTTGACTGGGCAGGTCATCTTCGACGAAGGCGGAAAGGTACACGGCAAATCAATCATCATTCCATAGTAAATAATGATGATGACAGTGACGAGGATGATCATCATAGTGCAAGACAAAGACAATTATTACAAAAACAAGATATACTTCAAGACTCAAAATATCAATTCTTCATTCAAATCCTTGTATGGATCAGTTGCGGTGGATGGGCCCTTTTCTTAATATTTCGTATTGTATATAGTATATATCTTGGTGATTATGAACAATTGAATGTAATTCATTTTTTGACTCATTAAAATAGTATCCCTCTCTCTCTCTCTCTTTCTCCTTTCACTTATACGGATATATATTTTGGGCAATTATATTGAATTGACATTTGGATTTGATTGAATATTTGATAATAACAATAAGATATATAAAATTATAGAGTCTACATTTGGGATTTGTTGTTATTTTTTGTTCATCATCTGCTAAAGTAACGAGGTGACAGAACACGATCAAAGAAAGGTCAGCCGACACATAAAAAACACAACATTGTAAAATATCCAATAAAATCTATGGGGGTCGTGAGTGTAATTTTTTATTGTTATTTTTGGGTGTAAATTGTGCTATACTGTGTGAGTGCGTGTGAATTGATTGATTGTATGTTTTTTTAATATAAAAAAATTCGTTTTGATATTTTTTACTTCTTTTTCTTCTTTACCTTTTTTTTAAACTATTTTCTTTTCTTTTTCCTTTTTTTGTCGCATGACGATGCTTATGCTTGTTTGATCCGTCTGTTGTATATACAATAATGACATTTGATCGACACGCCCAGCATCCATATAATTATGCTCAACCATATCAACAACAACAATCTCAACAACCTTCTTTTTCTTCTCATCAAGACCCACAACAACAATCACAACAGCAACCACCAACACAACAACAACAACAACCTTATTTAAGTGGACCCTTACCATGGCCACCACCATCGTCGGGTAGTGGCCTTGTAGGTACAGATGTAAGTTATGGCCAGCCCATACCATCTATACCTTCACCAGCAACGACGGATACTACACCATCTACTACGAACACCATTACAGCAACTGCAGCAACTGCTACTGGGACAAGTAGTAGTAGTAATAATACCACCACTACATCCACTACACAACAACAGGTCAAAACAGAACCTACACAGGACCCCAATAAACAATACCATCCAGAATGGGGTGTATTACGCGAACAAGATTTCCATCCACTTGCTTTAAAACATCAGCGTGATCTTGAAAATCATTTTCAGAGTGGGACGAGTATAGCCGACTTCTACTTTTGGCAAGCCAACTTGGGAGGTTATTGTATGGCAGATATGAATCAAAGTAAGTATACATATCATGAATGATTCGAATGATAGGGTGGATATGGTAAACAAGTGATGATCATGTATACATGTATAATGAATTGACAACGCGTCTTTTTTTTATTTATAACAATGATAATAAAATATATATAATAGATATTGTTGTATCATCCGAAGGTGTGTTTGTGCTTGTACGGCGTATGGTAGAAGGCGCACCTCATCCAGGTCGAAAGAAAAAGAAGCGTGGTATGGGTTAAATTATAATATCAATTGTTTTCATTTATTACCAGTGATTAAACGCGCGTATATGACCTTTACGGACCCCTTGGAGAAACCCCTCTTTTTTCCTCCTTTTAAAATCTCACCTATCTTTTTGTTTTGTTTTTTTTTATCAATAACATGTATAGATAAACAATAATCTGTAAATCCTTTTCACCTCACTATAGTTTGATGAAATGCAATTCGGAAATTATATATCATCATGACAAGTAAAAAAAAAGCGCGGGAAAAATGAAGCTCGCGTCTTACCTTTTTTTTTTTTTTTTTTTGCAAAAAGTTGATTTCGTTGTCTATTTGATGATAATGATCAATCTTCTTCATCACAAATACACACATAACAATACATACACATGCTCACATTTTCACACACATACGTCGTATATACATACACAAACGCGCCCCTTTACATATATAATAACATTACATGCAGATCATCACTACTTTTGTCTTGATTGTATAATAATAATAATAATTGATCTTTTTTTTTTTCCTTTTTTCTCGAACCCAAATTCTTTTTTTTGTCACGTCGATCTACGCGACGTTCCAAATAAACTATTATTTTTTTTTCCTTTGTGGTAAATCAGTATTAAATAATAATAATAACAACTCTCCTTATTATTTATAAATGTGTCTATTAAATCCATGTCATTGGCTTCGGTACATTCTTTGGTGCCATTTCTTCTTTAGTAAAATGAAAACAAAAAGGACTGTGTTATAACATGACCACCTTCTGGATAGATTAGCATTATTTATAACTTATAATAGTATATCTTGCAACTATAAATAATAATAACCTTTTTTTGGGGGGAGAAGAAAAGACAATATTGCTCGATTATAAATGATTCCATCATTTAGGTTACGAATATACCATGTAATTGATCAACATCTCATACTTCATATATGAAAAAAAAAGATGATGATTTTTCTTGTTATTGATAATGCAGTAGAGTCTCCTTTTTATGATAATTCATTATAATAATAAACTATTAATGTGATGATCATTATAAACTTTCTCATTGTTATCTTTCTATACTCAAGAAAAGGGATCCAATCGAGGAGAAAGAAAGGCAAGTTCCAAAATAAAATATAGTTAGACATATAGAAATAGACTTTGTGGCAGTGTTACTTGAATATACTTTTTACTTTTCTGTCTTACACACATGCGTAATGCATGATGTTAAATTCAAATAACTACTACCACCACACCTTTTTTTTTTTCGTGAAAAAGATATAATATAACGTTATTTACGAACATGAGTCATTTTATAATGATAGCAACTAATATAAACTTTATAATAAACCTCTTCTTTTTTTCTTATCGATCAGCATTATGTTTTTTTCGGTTTAGGATGAATAATATTTACAAAGTTTCGGCTAAAATTGATATCGAGTTTCAGGACCATGTGAAGCACAAATAAAACAATCTAATGATACAATTATTTTTCGTTCTTCTCATATGAATGAATGTGAATATATTGATGGTTTTAAATCTAAACATTTTTACAACAACGATATAGTAAAAAAAAAAAAAAAAACAATTGAGTCCTATTTCGTTAGAATAGCTTGTTTCATCTGCTTGTTAATTGGAGAGGAGAAGAAGAAGAAGAAGAATGATGATATACAACTTTGCCATAATCAAAAGAGAGATCTGTCGGTTTATCCGCCTTCTTTCATCATCAATATACTCTTTTTTTTTCGGGTACTACTAGAGTATATATGTACATTAAAACTGAGCCGTTGTTGGGGTCCAATTGACGATAAAAGATGATGTCCATATAAAGTCTCCTCGCATGTTATAGTTGTACAAAAAAAATAAAGTTCGTAAGGGCATAAAAAGACAGTGTTTTGATGTTGCTTTTTGAGGATGTTCATAATAATGGGAAAATGATAATAATGCTCCCTATTATAAAATTGTTGAATAACTGCTGCAAGAAGCAAGATTTATATTATGTATAGATGGGCGTTATTTATTATCGTGTTCTTGGCCCAACTTTTATTGTCACTCCTTGTTGGTTGGTTGGTTGGTTTCCTTGTCCTGTATGCAATATAATATTCACCTTTTACTCTTGTTGATCTTTTATTGCAGATACGTACCTATGTAGTAGCAATTTTAAACTACCCAAATAAAAGTCAGATACGTAAGACAGGGTTATGGCTGACGCCGAACGTAATGCCGCTGTTGTTGCTGAGTGACATTCATATAGATAGGATCTACAACTAGAACCTTCTCTCTTTCTAAGTGGGGTTATTTGTTCTTTTTTTTCTTTAGGTAACGAATCTTTCCTAATTATAGGTAACTACTTTTTTATATTATCATTTGTAGTAAATGTATTCTATATGCAATGTATTTTTTGTTATCCAATGATTTAGGTGAAGCTTAGCATTTGAACGCACTTGCAGAAAATGAAGAGTCTGAACGTAATTTTTACGACTGAGCCAAAAAATTGAAAGACATAAATATAGATTAGCGTAATTTTTATACTTTTTAATAATAATAATATGCATTGATAAAAAAAAAAAAAAAGAAGTCTAAAAAAACATATAGAGAATCCATCCGCCGTGTTACCTTGGTTGCATTAGTAAAAGGTTCCTGTCGTGTTGCTAATGATGGTAACACCAGCAGCAGCATGTTAAAAAACAACAACAAATGTTAAAGAACTCATAAAATAAACCTCTTTGTTCATTGGCCTTGTTCCAAACGGTGGTGGTTATATTTATTTTTAAAAACACAAGTTATATGTTTATCGTCACACTTCATCAAAGATAGTGACGAAAACATTTCAAATACTTTCTATTAAAAGAAGCACATTGCTGTCTGTTATTATTTCATAAAAGCAAATGTAGAAATTAGTAGCAGTAATAAAAATTATATGAATCTATTCATACATGACAGTGTCTGCGCAAAGGCCCCAGGCTTTATCATTAGAGGACATATAGTATAATAGTAAGTGAGGATCGTTTATGCAATAATAATAAAAAAAAACGCCCAGTATATAAAGCCAAATACATCGTCTTTGCTATCGGGTTTCCTAAAATAATAAATTATTTGTCGTTTTTATAGTGTCCTTGCTTTTTCATGTCTAGAATTCTGTTTGCTCCATTTTATGAATTGTTTTTATTAATAATAACTATAATCCACTATTTGTTTGTTGATTCAATTTGGGAAATTCCAACAATTTTATCCCTTTATTATTCACTCTTTATTTCATGAAGGGTAAATAGCCAAGTTTGTGTTTCTTGTAAGAAGCAGGGAGGGGGAGCAAAAGGACTGGGGAAACCTAATACAACAGACAGGGGCGTGTGTCACAAACCGTATTTACGGAAATGATTTAATGACTATTTGGGAATTTACTATTTGAACAGGCTTAACTATGGGGTAGTAGGATCGGGGCAGAAGATTTATTTATATAGTTATTGTAATCCCTTAAAAAACATCATATAGATGCAGTAACTAATCGGCATATTTTCATTGTACTGACATTTCCATGCTGCTTTTTTGGTGATGAACTTAATGTCATTATTAAAACATCAATTATCAGATATCCCAATCCTTTCATACTTGATTTTTCCAAGATAATGACATTAATGGAAGATGAGTATACCAAGGCCTTTCACCATAATAATCATAATCCTAATCAAACTTAATTGGATAAAACGTTTCTAGTATTGATAAACTGAAACAATACGAGATATTATTATAACTAATCCAAATAAGTAAATAAGTATATATGTACATTGGAAAGATAATATGGGAATACAACTACTAGATAGTTGTCACTTGTGGTGGTAATCAGGAAGTAAACAAAAGAATGTTATTACATATGTATAATTCGTTGTTTAAGCGAGGATAAATAACAATGTCATAGTAATGCTCAATATCTGTCGATATTGCTAAATCTCAGTTTCCTGGAAATCTGTATTGTATTGATATTGGTGTGAAGTTTCCAGAAATAATAGGCATACGTATATAAATATGACATAAAAAGCATTGCAAGCTATGGATCAAATAATACAAGAAGGCAACTAATTTCAAAATAACAGCATTGGTACAAACCCACTTTCCGCCTTTCTGCCTTTGGCGGATACCTCTTTTCCGCCTAGCAGAAACTTCACATAAAATACTTCAATTTACTTGTTAACTTATTACTGTTCTCTTCCTATATGTGTTACATATTGAAACAACAGACGCGTACCATTAGTTGAAGGCCAAGAAACAGAATAACCATCTACTTATCAGTTCTTGATAACTTTTACTTTTCAATATTCAATTGTATAAATATAAATTGATAATGCTTTAGTACTGTAGTAAGCAAGCCTATTCCTATTATTCCTTTTAATAATCATTGTATCTGATTAAAACTACTTAATAAATGCATTGTTAAAAATTCAAAACAGGTTCCGTCGATCGGAAACTATACACTATGCATGTTTTGCTTATTTATGAATACCATGATGTATAAAATGACAACTTCCACAATATGCTCTTGAACTGTCACAAGAATCGACACTTATTTTCCATAACAAAAAGGCATGTACTGTATTGAGTATCAACAACGAGGTATACTATATATATGATGAAACCGCATTGTTTTTTCATTGTATAAAAAAAAATTAAAGTTTGTATTGATGAATGATTATTTCTACGGTGGTGGATTTATAGCACTACATGACAGTTTGTGTAGTTTTCACTTCTAATAATCGCCTATGGAGATTATATATCTATTTGGGTATTTACAACAATCTATGCGTTAAATAAGGATATAAGCCAACGAATAAATAAAGACTTAATTCTGGATTGATCTAACCTGAATAGACTCCATACGGTCGCTCAGCAAATCTATTCTCAATCTTCTTTTTCTGATAACAAATACAGTTTCAGCTGCAAGTGCAAGTGCTTATTATTGTCACTCATTAATGTGAGTTGGTCGGTGTAAGAGCTTGTTCCGTACACTATTCTTCTTCTTACAGCATAACATAAATATATATCAATTAAAACTGGTAGTGCTATAAACATTATTAAAACAAGGATCAATAATATTTTACTTTATCCATCATAATAATTCTTCCTCCAGTTAAGAAGATGTACGTAACCTTCTTTGATGGTATTGCAAAATTGGAATTTTGTTAACGATATTACAATTATTATAGTTTTTTTTTTTTTTTGTATTAAGAAATTTTATTTTAAAACCGAGAATGGTTCAAAATTTACAAATATTATAGTACTATACTAAGGGGTACGCGGAAGAGAGTTTTGTGCTTCAATTTGTTTGAGGGTTCTAATAATGGATGCAATGACCCCATTAGGCCAAAAAATTTGTTCATCGAAAATGAACCTCCAATGCGCTTGCCAAATGGATAAAATGGCACAACTGATGAATGTACGAAAAGAGATATGGGTAATATTTTGGAGTTCAAGACTAGACGGTGGATTTACTGTTACAATTATTATAGCTAGCATAATCCTCAAAACTATCAAATAGTTTCTATTGGTTGGGGAGTTTGAGGCTGAACATTTGTTTTTTTTAAAATCTTTTATCTTAATTATCAAATGATGATCACGTCGCCATATACACTTTCATCATTATATGTCTACGAGATTAAGCATAGCCATAATACCAGCATTCATACTTATAAACAATCCAATAACAATCTACTAATAAAATCTAATCCCAAACTACACAATACATCATCAGTCAGTAATGATAGTATTATTCTATATCGTTACGGAAAAAGCGATCTTTCGATATTTGAAAATAGCTGGTGATTCCAGTACATTCATCATGATTCATAGCTTATGGTGCGTGGGATCAATATATAGTAATAAGTCTTCGAGCCTTCAATAATAGGAAATCACAAATATAGTTAGAAATACTTACGCTATTATTGGTAATTATTCCTAGGTATTATCATTTTTAGCATGTTATCGACGAAAATCCCAAACTAACAAAAAAAAAAAGAATCACGATATTATACGGTTAAGTTCAAAGTCAGGGCTAAGTAGATATTGAAAGAAACGCATACACAAATCAATTTGATTGAAAAATTGTACTTGATTTGGAAAAAAAAATTGCTTCCAATCACTCTACACGTTTTTATAAACGTGTTAACAGCAATGTTTATTGTATTAATACCTCTTTTATTGTAAATGGTTTATGCTATAATATATCATTATTTTCCCCATCATTTTAACGTGAAATGATTTATAATGTGATTTTCAAAAGTGTACGCTGGTGATTGAACAAATAAATATGCATCTGCATTTAGACCTGTGACATAATTCTATAAATATACGTATATTTTAAGGAGCTCAAGTAATTTTTTTTTTGACCTTCATCTTAATCTTCTCTCCTCCTCCTCCAATATGACGAAAACATCAGCAATGGTGACTGCAGCAGCGAGAATCCAAACCATTGCCAATCATATATCACCGTCATTGACACCACAACAGCAGCAGAATGGCTTTAATCATGAAAAATGTAATTAATGGTCACTCTAAATTATTCATTATTTTTTAGAATCAATCATAAAAAAAAATAGTAGACTGAAAAGCAGAAAAAATATATATCTTTCTCGACCATTCATAACAGATAGAGTTCATCGTAAACATAAACAAGATCCGTATCATACGCCACTGGATCCCATTCGATTTTTATTAAGAAGTGCCATGGTCTATAGTAAAAAAACAGCGATTATTCACAAGAAGAGAGAATACGATTATGAAACGTTCGCAGACCGTGTATTACATCTTGCAAACGCTTTAATTCATTCTTTTCATGTCCGTCCTGGCGATCGTGTTGCCATTTTATGTCAAAACATCCCTGCATATATTGAAGCAATGTATGCTGTACCAAGTGTAGGAGGTATTCTTGTCCCATTTAACGCTCGATTAATCCAACCAGAAATAGAATATATGATCAAGCACTCTGGAGCCACCCTTCTTATTGTACAGGACGTATTTTTAACCAATGTATCGTTGAAAGTAAAAGAAATGGTGAAAATGATCCACGTGAATGATTATTGCGACAACAATGATCATCCGCACCTTGACTACTGTTGTCAGTATGAACAATTGGTACAAAAGACAGATATATTATCCCAATGGAATGACCTCCCTTTAACGGTGGATGAAAATGCTATCTTATCCATTAATTATACTTCTGGTTCAACGGGGGGTAAACCAAAAGGAGTCATGGTTTCCTATCGTGGTTGTTATTTAATGACGCTAAGTATGTGCCTTCATGCACACCTTGCATCCGATACAAAATATCTGTGGACGGCCCCATTATTTCATTGCAACGGTTGGAGTTTCCCCTGGGCCGTCGTTGCCATGGGAGGTGAGTGTAAAAAAAACCATTCTTCTGAAAATACAAAAGGAAAACAAAACCTTGTGAAGCAAAAAACAAATTTCGATGAAATAAATAAAACCGGTTCTAATTATTATTTTTTGAAAACTAATAATAGGTACACAAGTCATGTTGAATAAAGTTGACTATGCACTAGTATGGAAATTATTAAAAGAGGGCGGTATTACACATTATGGTACGTATGAATATTATAATAAAAGTATCCAATCCAGCAAACTTCCTTACTTATATTGAACTATACAATTTATAATATTATATGGGTAGGTGCTGCTGCAACAGTACAGAGTGAATTATGCAATCACAAAGATGCTTGTCGTTTAGATCGTGCTGTCCATTCTGTAACAGGTGCCTCTCCAGTCGCAGTGAAAGTGCTTGAA
Organism: Phascolomyces articulosus; assembly: GCA_025677815.1. Lineage (NCBI taxonomy): Eukaryota > Fungi > Mucoromycota > Mucoromycetes > Mucorales > Lichtheimiaceae > Phascolomyces > Phascolomyces articulosus. Next base: position 159,482 of record JAIXMP010000003.1, on the reverse strand, counting down.
GATCTTAATGCTTTAAACATTTATCCCATACATGCCTATGGTTTGACAGGTAAGTCATTATGTTATATTACATCTCGCATATATTATCCATGCTCTGTTTTTTTTTTTGACTCAAAAAGCTATTTTTATAGAAACATTTGGTCCTTCAATCAATACATACGACAGCGGATCTCTTTCACAATACCCAAAAGAACAACATTCATCGTTAGTAGCACGGCAAGGATATAGTGTGCTTTGTTTGGATGAAACAAGAGTGTTGGATCAGGTCACTGGTAAAGACGTTGTACCGGATGGCAAGCACGTTGGAGAAATTTGTTGTTCCGGAAATCTGACGATGCTTGGTTATTATAATGATCCAGAAGAAAACAAAAGGGTATTTCGAGGAGGTGTGTTTTGGACAGGGGATTTAGGTGTACGTCACCCAGATGGAGCTGTTGAGGTAGTCGACCGAGCCAAAGATATCATTATATCAGGTGGTGAAAATATCAGTTCCATTGAATTGGAAAAAATGATTATTGGAATGGAACCTGTTGTTGAATGGTAAAAAACAATTTTTTTTTTTTTTGTACTTGAGTTTGTGCTAGAAAAATATATGAATTGAAATAAGATTTTATTAATAGTGGTGTTGTGAGTGGACCGGATGAAAAATGGGGTGAACGACCCTATGCTTATGTTGTTGTTCGTCAAGATCGACATATTACCGCTGACGAAATCATTGCTCATTGTCGAAAGAACTTGGCAGGTTATAAATGTCCGGCAAAAGTAATCTTTGTTGAAAGTCTTCCAAAGACTAGGTAACGTTCATATTACTACATAATATACAATAATAATGGGAGTTTACTCTTTAAATACTAAATCCACTTGTGATACTTTTTTTCTATATGGATCACTATTTAACATTTAATCGCTCTTTGTTTCTTCAGTACCGGTAAATATTCAAACTATACATTTATATAAAAGTATAAAACTAGTTTCTAATATAGACATATAATACACTATTTATTAGGAAAAATCAAAAAGCATTTGGTACGAGAGGAACTTTGGAAATCATATAAAAAACAAATCAATTAAATAAATTACTGCCTATCCATTCACTTTTCAGTTTAATATGATGAGCTTGTCTTTTTTTGTTAATGTTATTTTGTAACTATAAAATGCTGATTCATGATTGGACAGTCGGGAAATTGGTTTAGATTGGTCAATTCATCCAATAGCGAAGCAACTTGATTACAACAAAAGTCGTTTTCACCACCCAAAGGTTGGTAAAGTGAAAAAAAAAATAAGATAAACCAAGAACACGTACGCTCTTCATAATAGTTGGCCTTACATATTACTGATATATATATCAGCACGTTACTAAAGTCTCTCTATTACGTGTGTTTTAGCGCCTTTCATTCAAAAACAAAACGATCTTGCAACCAGCAAACAACCTATTTTCAATCGCTGCGCAAGAACGTTACTTTGCTTTTCATTCTTTTTTTTTTTCGTTTATACTTTGGTTCCTTAAAGATCATGTCGGCCAACGGGCCAAGTAAAAAACAAGGTATATAACAAGAGCTTATTTTGTGCTGTTTTAGATTGTAAAAGAACGTGAATGGAAACGGATCTATAACAAAAAGAAAAAAGAGATTACCACTGTTAATGTGTGATGGGGTATATTTGATTAAGGGGAAAGGAAGATTGGAAAAGAGTTAGAATGGATTGTAATTGACAAGTTATATATGAAATTGATATATATTTATTGTCTGAATGAATGATATAGATTACTTGACAGAAGAACAACAAAATATCTTGAGTAAAAAAGGAACCGAAATCGAACGTTTACAAACAGGTAAGAAGTAATAAAATATCAAGTACAACAACATAACCCAACCTTTTTTTCTTCTTTTTCTTATGCTCCCATTATAAAATAGACATCAATTCTTTAGCCAAACCACTTATTACTGCACCAGACGGAAACACATTCGATTGGTCAAAACACGTAACACCTACTACACTCTCTGTATTTCAAGAAGACTCCAGTTGGAATCGATTACCATATAATTCAGAAAGTGGACTTTTAAAGCAAAAATACCCCTCCGACATTCACAATAGCAATAACCCATCTTCCTCTTGGAAAAAAATGCATGACATTATTGATTCTTTTGATGAAGCAGAAGATAGTCTTTCTGATGGTGAATTATCTCCAACCGTATCCAAATTCGAAGCCAATGAACGTAAAACATTTGGAACAAATACAATGGAAGAAGATGTTATTGTAGTGAAATGCAAAACGTGTCAAAGACCCATTCTTGCCAATAGTTTCCGTGCTCATTCAGGTAATGAAGAAAAAAAAAGTATTATTTATTGCTGTAGCAATTGCTGGGAGGAAAACCGGGGGAAAAAGGAAGAAATGGAAGAGATGCAGGAAATGGAAATGATTTGTTCTATGCTTATCAAGAAATAAACTTTTTCCCCTTATCATGGTTTAATTAACAAATCTATCATGTTTAGAAACGTGTGGTAAAGGAAATAAGAAACCAAGAGCATTAACGGCACAAATGGAATCCTCGTCCTCTTCATCCAACAATGATAAATCAAAAATGAAAGGCATATTTTCAGACGATGACGACGAAGATGATGATAATCCAATTGCATTAAAACGACAAAGCGATTCATCTACTACCAAAAAGAAGAGACAAACTGATAAGAAAGGTGGCGGTGCTCATAACAATAACAATAATAATGGTGGCAGTGGTAGCACCAGTAGTGGCAACCATGGTGGTGACGCAATTGAAGGTAGTACATTGTTTTTTTATATGTATATTATTTTTAAGTTTTAAGTTTTATTGGATCTGGTGAATGATACTAAAAGGGGAAAGTTACAGAAGCGTTGGATTCATCATCTGTCCCTGCAAAACGTCCTCCATCCACAAATGATAAACCCGAGAAAAAAAAATTAAAGAAAGAAAAACAAAAGGCGAAAGCTACACCCAAACAAAAAGGTAAAACATAACATTGAATAATGATTAGCAATGACTCATCCCCGTTTTTAAAATTGGCATATTAATATGAAACTTTTGATTACGTTGATCTTCATCATGATGTAGCACCTTTGGATTTGGATAAACAATGTGGTGTTATACAAGGACCTAACAATACACCATGTACTCGATCATTAACGTGTAAAAGTCATTCGATGGGCGCAAAACGAGCGGTTGCAGGAAGATCTCAACCTTATGATGTTCTTTTATCCGCATATCAAAAGAAAGCGATTGGTCGACCTCAATGTAAGATTATTATTTTTTTTTACCAAAAGCAACCAAAGATAACCGAGCCTCGGCGAGAGAGTTTTTCTTGGTTATCATTGGTGTGATTTTTTGGATGGTAACAAATAAATGTTTACATGATATACGATTATATTAAATGTAACACATTTTGAAATAATCATTTAGCCACGGGTGCCAATGCAAGCACCAATAAAGGAACAACCACAGTGACCAAGACAACAAAAACAAATGCCAAAAAATCACAAAATAGGACTGCATCACCTGCCCCTGCAAGTGCTACAGGTACCAATGCGCAAGATAGTATACAAATAAATGAAGAACATCATGTAAATTCGGATGAAGAAGTGGATAATGTGATGAATGCCATAAGACAAAGTTGTCCAATGCCGCTTGCTGAAAAACCATTTTATTTTGTAAAACGACGACGACAATGTTATCGATTACGAGACATTTTACTTGATACCATTACACCTAAATCTGAACCTATGGCCCATAGTGATAGCAATAGTAGCTTATCAAGCCTGTATAATAATAATAACATTACCACCAATTCACCTTCTCCTTTACATCCATCCCAGTCCTCTCAACAACAATTATCACAACAACAGCAACAACAGCCGAATTTTTCTCATTTAATGATGAATTCACCTACCACTGCTACTATGAACCATATTAGTCAGCCATCAACAGGACTAACCGGACCTCCGTTAGGTATGATAGGATTTTCAGGATCCATGAACACTGGCACCGTATATGCATCTTCGAATGGTACTATACGAGATACATAAAAATATAACAAACCAGTGAAAACCCATCTCATGAAACCATCCATTTATTTACATTGTATACAAAATAATTATTGAAATTTGTTGTGAATATGTTTTATTTGATAGTATGAATAAATATATAATAAATAAATATATAAAAATATAAAAAAAAAACATAAATAGTTTTACCAAGAGTGTGGAATATTATTATAAAAGCGGGGAAGCTGACTGTTTTTTACGATTTTTTAGTGAATAAAGTTACAGATTCCGCGAATCATAATCATAATCATAATGAATTATATAATTTTGAATGGGTTGAAAAGCAAATAAATGGTTAAATATATATAAAGTTTACATGAAGTTTCTCACGCAGGATGTTTTTAGTCCAAACCAAAAGTGTTTTTTTTCTGTTATCTCTATCCAATAAAATTGTAAATCGTTAGGTAAAAAATGACAGAACGAATGAACTCAGTTATTCCATCCGAAACTACGGGGTGAGGGCGTGTGTAATTTTATTGTGAGTTGGAAATTTTATGTGTGTGTAAAAAAGTGAGTGGAATAAATAATAGAATGAATGAATGAATTGGAAATTGGGGGAGAAGAGAGAAAAATTTACAGGAGGGAAGAATCAACCCGGACCTTCCGGGATGTTGATGAGTAAATAGAAGAAGTTATGGTCTATAATTTCAAGATAAGATTTAGGCACCTGTAAGATTTGGTTGTAACAAAACTACTATAAACGATTAATGCCAAGTTTGAGTTATGAGAACCGTGATGACGGGGAGGAAAAGGTGTTTGAAATTAACAGATATATAATCGTTTTTATTATGTATAATTTGGTTATTATTATTATTGAGAGTGGATGATGTTGATTATTTAAGGGTCTTTTAAAGAGACTAAAAAAAGGCCGGATATTGAAAAAGGAAGGTTTAAAACCTGAAGTGTTTAAAACTGAATTAAAAGGGGAAACAAATCCAAAAAAGAGAAACAATTGATAAGATAAATCAAAAATATGATGCGGGGAGTCTATTAAGTATACAAACTTTTTTTTTGAGCCGAATTGGCTCTGGCCGGTCTTTCGGGTTACACAGTTGGTTTTTTACATTTTTGACGGTATTTATGAAATTATAGCAAAGAGCTTGTCTGATCGGCAGCCAAACCATATCTGCTTTATGATCTCGATATTAAACGCTTGTTTGTAACTTTAAAATTCGATATCTTTTCCCTTAAAAATCTTTTATTTGTTCTTCTTTCTCTTTCTTTTCTTTCTTCTCCACTTTTTTCTCCCTCTTTCTTCTTATACGTCTAAAAGAACAATTAACAACAATTATTCCATATGCAGTCACCAAATCAACGACCTATCCTCCCTCCTATTTCCAGTATTGACAGTCAACTCCCACCTTCATCGTCATGGAATTTTAGTAGAGGGCCTTCTATGTCATTACCATCGCCACCACTTGCGAATCTCAAGGCAGCGCCTGTCCTCATGACTACATCTATCACTACTACCATGGATGACCAAAGTCGCCGACTCCATCCTTTTACATACCCTCAACATCATCAAAAACAATCATCCCAACCACAACCACAAACATCTCCTCGATCTCATCTTGCACAACAACAACAACAACAACAATCCTCATCCCCACAAAAACTTGCTCCTTGGCCTCAACCTGATTATCGTGTGTCTCAACAACAACAAATTGAAAACCAACGAGCAGCTGCTACTCGTAAAAGAGTATTCCAAGATATGGATCAGGTAAGAAGAGTCACCCTCTTGATGATGATACTACATGCCAATGGAAGATGGATGCTTATATATATATCTTTAGATTGTGAATAATTGCTCAACCATGCGTGAAACAATGGTTCAACAACAGTCCAATATGCCTGCGGATGCTCATCTTTTAGCAAACTCTCAGCCATGGCTTGATGATATGATTGGTCGTGCAAATGAAATCTTGAATGCTCTCTTACGAATGCAAAAACAACAATTAGCCGCTCAAGAAGAAAAGCGACAGGCTTATTATTCTACCTTGGTGACTCCTACCAGTGTTTATGTAAGCTTCTACTCAAAGTGTTATACGTTTAAAATATCTTTTTGTAAGATCAAAACATTTAATCCTTTTATTTATTAAAAATTTTCAGGTGGACCAACGACCAGAAACACATGATGACGAAGAAGTAATGCATTATGACGACAGTAACCCTTTACGTAGTCTCCGTCAACGAAAGCGAAGAGTATGTATCATTATTGATGATTGAACTACTTTTTCTCTTTCTCCAATAATAAAACTCGTAAAACTAATATAATGAATTGTTTATGTATAATAGAAGCGAACTGTATTCCAAGGACGTTGTCATTCTTGTAATATTTCAGAAACTCCAGAATGGCGTCGAGGACCTGATGGTGCTCGTACTCTCTGTAATGCTTGTGGTCTTCATTATGCTAAATTGGAACGTAAACGTGCAGCTGCTGAAGCAAGTAAAGAAAAAGAACAAGGAAAGAATCACGAGCAACAACCATTCATGTCTCCTTCTTCATCACCTACAAGCACTCTCAGTTCATCGATGCAAGATGATTCAGTAGTAACACCTTAAAACACTTTCCATTTGTTCTCTCCTCTTTTTATGTTTACCATCATCATATAACCCTCCTACATGCATTTATTATTGTACTTATATAACATTATCTTTCCACACTTTCTTTTAATCCTTCCTGCACACACATATTACATCCTGTATAGCAAAAAAAAAGCATTTTTTAAAACCCTCACAATCTATTACCAACCATATTAACCTATATACAACAAACATTGTAGTCATACCACTTTGTACCTATATTATATATATATATATCTTTTCTTTTCTTCTCACTCATTATATAAGTCCATATTATTGAAAGAGAAGGCTCTATTATATCTTTCAAGCACACTTTTTTGTATCATTTTTTTTTAAACTAATTACTTATGAACTTTATGTTTCCATTATTATTAATAAAAAGTTTCCTTTCTTCCTTCATAAACAAATTACACATGTTTTTTATAATCCCAATTTAGTTTTACCCAAATTTACAAAAAAAAAAGCTGTCAGCTCCTCTTCCCATACTCAATAGTACATTCGATTGTTCCCGAGGATTCATATTGAAATGATGTATCAGTTGACAACCCACAAACCAAATTTGCGGCATGAAAACACATGTATCGCCCGAGGCTGAAATGCCTCGGGAGAGACCAAGAAAAGAGAAAAAACATCAACAGGATGTTATAAACATTAAGAGCCAGATGGGTAATTACTTTTTATGTCATGGAGAAACCTAGAGAGATGTGTTTCCCTGGTAATAATTATTTTGCCATCGCATCAGGAAAAAATGGATTGACTCATCTCTCTTGACATCCACTTGATACTTTTTGTCTTCATGAAAAAAGATGAAGCTAATAAAAACTTTTATCCCATCTATTTTTTTTTCTAAACCCAAAATATTTTATAGAAAAAACAATTGTTTACAGTAACACGGATTGCACAAATAAAGCCACAATACACACACACACACACAAAATGAGGGAATATAAAACTGAATCGATATAGCTCATCATCCGTTGAAGTGGATATAAATATATATAAAAAACGTAATCTTCTTAGATGTGTTGTTTACGTAGCACTACATCATCATCATGTATAATACATTGCACCCCCACACTGACCCCCACCCCCTCTCGCTTTCGTCTTCATTACTATTTACAGCATAGTTATCATTGATTAATCAATCATCCTTGGGAACTTTATCTCGTAACTTAAAAAAAGTTGTCTGTTTCTGTACCACTGGGCCGTGTGTTTAGGAAGATACCTCAACAAAACGTAACAACGATTCTTCATCATTGACCTTTAAAGCAGTATGAATAATAACATTTTCTTCACTCATTTATAAAAAAAATTCTGTATTAATATATATATTTATATTAGTTTTAAAGCCATATTCGATACTATCTATCTATATCTCCCTTTTAATAAACAAAAGGTGCAAAAAAAAACCAATAACAAACATGCACCATAAAAGATTTATCGACCAATAAGGTAAACCGTCTTATCATGCGTTTATTCGAATATATCAAGTTAGCTTCATTTTCCCAACTATAAAATAATAAAAAAATACAGCCAGCCACGATCCTTGCTATTTTAGAAAAAAAAAGTTATCATGAGTTCCATATATTGATTTATGTATATTTTCCTACGATTCTGCTTCTACCCCGATTGTGTTAAAAAAGCCTTGGCATGAGGTTTCCATAATAAGATGTTTAGCAATCAATAATAACAGCTTTTGATTGTCAACTGTTAATGATTTATACATGTGATATACAATGGTAAATTATCTTTCCATAAGGTACGTACTTTTATATAAGTAGTCATTGAACACAAACACTCATAGTAATATTAATACGTTTGTATAGAACAATCGTATATTCAGAGAAGAAATAGCATATTGAAAGAGTACAATACCCATGGCACTGTAAAACGGGAATATTCGACACGATATAAGGTGGTGGGTATAAAATGTGTGGCGCTCCACTACTTAGTAAGCCCAAGAATTCTGTAAAAAAAACATGACAAAAGTTCCCATCAGTGATTACTCACCTAAATATTATGATATATTGTATCTTCAATGGCTCATTTTGGTATTGAAATGGTGTTTTTATTAACTATATAACCGCAAGCGATACTTGCAAAAGTAGACACTTCTTTGAAAAAGATGATATGGGCTAGTTTTATTGGTAAATTAATACGTGCTTTTTTATTTGTATGTGCTAGCTATAATAAGCCATCAAATATATAACAAAAAGAAAGTTCATCTCTCAGGTTAGTATTTGTAATTCTATGATATCATCGAAAAACATTAATATGATCAAGCTAATCACAGAAAGATCGGTTGTGTTCTTATTCTGGACCAGAGATGGATGATGATATAAGATGTAGGACAAAAAAGTGTTCTCATCAATCTGAACATTTATATCTATGGGCTAACCCAAGGTACTGGGATTTTCATTAGAATTGTAACTAAAGAAGGGTAACAAACATTCGTGAAAAAAAAATACATACAGATCGTTGGCCTATGAATAAAATAAAGCACACCATCAGCATATTATTGTTATTATTTTTATTTAAAACAAGACGCCATTGACAATAAAAATCATGCAATATAGAATCATAATAATGATGGAGTAATGGAGAAGGAAAAGAAGTAATCATCAATATTTCTTACCAAGCAATAATTATAAGGATACTACATTCATTTTTTTGTCATGTTGGTTATAGAAAGTTGTTCCCGCTTCATTCAATGATGGTCATACATAAAAAAAAAAGAGATAAAGAAAAACCATGTGTCCTCCTATTTATTTAGGGGTTCTCTTCTGACGAAATTTGGATTTTAATCAAGGGAACCTCTTCTTTAACTTTAGTTCTTTATATATAATTCAACTCCACTCATTATTTTGCTACTAACTAAAATACTTCCCTTGTACAACAAATAAAGAAGAGGCGCGGAACAAGAAAAAAAACAAATTGTCAGAGCGCCTCTTTAAAAAAAATAGAAACATTGTCATCTGGTAGAAAATTATAAACTGTTTTGTTCGTTTATCTTCATTACGTTGAATTTTTAGCCTGGGAAAGAATAAATCGAATACATTTAAATCAGAAAATTGATAATTAAAAAAAAAGATAGAAGGTTAAGAAAAAATGTATATCCATCTGCATAAGAAAGGAAAACCTTCATTCATTATTTACTGTAGTAACTTTATAAATTGCTTTGCTATTACTACTGTAATATACTCTCGTTATTCATCAAAATTATAGAAGAACTTATGTAAAATATGATTTAAAATGTGCGAATGGGTGCATGCCTCCGGGAATGGATGTTTCATGCACTTTGATTGGTACTTAATATAAATAAAATTCATATGTAAACCCGGTCAAACATCTTTACCGAAGATTACAGCCACATCGCATATTTTTACAAATAAAATATAGCGGAGAACAGATCAAAAAATGTAATTTACAACCGTCGTATTTGATTTATATATATTTGACGATGTTCTTTACAAAAATAATCATAACCATTACTTTGCTGGTTTATGATTCGTCTTACTCTCCGAAAATAGTTTCTGAAATAATAGCCTTCCTTTTCCAGTTGTGAATCTTATTATAAATAAAATGTTTTATATTACGATATGATCATTTTCATTCTTATAGAGTCTAGGGATAGGATATCTTTTTTTTTTTTGCCTTCTTTCGTCACCTCCACCTCTAATAAAAAAAAAGAATTATTTGGATTCATTGCTGGATTTTGAGAGAGCGAAAGAAAAAGAGAAAGAGAAAGGCTTTCAAAAAAAAAAAACCAGCTAAGCTTTTAATTAACTATCAGCTTTCCGATTGACTGTTAGGAAAAAATTCATGCAAGCATGCAAACAGTTTGACAGAAAAAAAGCATTGGATTGAAAATGAGCCACATTTTCTAAATAATATGGGTCTACCTCAGCTAAGATGTGCCATTGTTCATTAAATTGGCCATACTAAATGAATGACATGGCTCTAAGTCAAAAAGTTTCAGCATGGATATTATGGTATGGATAGGATAGAAGAAGAGATAAATCAAATGGCAAATGGAAAGGGGCAAAAAAGAAATCTTGTACCTGAGAATCAATATAGATGATAATAAAGGTTGTATATGAGTTGATAGTTATTTATAGTTTGTAATGTATAGTATTTATAAATGTTTTCTTACTCATGTCAGTTCATAGATCATTGTAGTTTACTATTATTTAAATTGTTTAAATTACGTGATGTAAATCAATATAGGAATGTAATTGTACGTACTCCATGAGATTATTTATATAATTACTAGTTTGATATTGAATGTTTTATGTTTTACATGCTATGCTCTTATTCGTATGATGAGAGGGTATGAAAAATGCTTGTTCGTAATCATTGGGTGGTGATCTTAATTCATTATTATTGCGATATAGAATATTATTATGTCATAATCATTATTGTATATTATTGTTATGATTATTATTATTATTCAAGTATGGATTATGTGAGACGATCAATTATATGTGCATATTTAGTATGATAACACGAAGTAATAGTACATATCGGTGTAGGAGACATAATAAAAAAAAAATTTTAACCGTACATATCGGTGATTATATATGAGAAGAAGTATGGATATGTAGATATACCACATTCATTTGCAGTAATATTATTACTCGATAATATAAATCATTATATATACTTTATTTTTATTTTTTTTACATCAGCCACGTTTGGTACGTTGTAACAGAAATTTCTTAACGTTTTCCACACTTACTGCGTAATAAAGAAGGTCTTGCCTAAATATTTTTTTTAGATTAGATGGGATATATAATAATAATTATTAATCTTATCTCAAAAACAACAGCATAACCATACATTGGCTAAAATTTATTTGCCTCAGCATCATGATATAGATAAAGAGGCGTATGAAGCTGTTTTTCGTTGTAGAATGATTTTTTTTTCATGATTTAAGGCACAATCTTCATATGGGCATACAAATGTCTTATTTTAAAAAGTATGGATACTCGTAAAAACTATAATTTTTTGGGTCATACCCAGGATGCTTGCTTTTAGTGCGACAAACTAAATCCTCCTACTTGTCAGATGCTACTGTTTTTGGCAGTTAAGATATTCCTTTCATTTAAGGCAATAAAAGTTATTATACTAATTATATTTATTTGGCAAGTCTATAATATAATCGAATCCACTTTCTTTTTTATTTGTTTAGTACATCTTTACGACAACTTACCACACGATCCCCCTTTTTCTTTCATGAGTATTAGCATGTGAGCCAATTTCCTTTTGTCCAAAAAACACTGTCCACATTTGGACATGAAATAGGTTAATTTGAATATATACAAAAAAAGTATAGTATACTATATGTTATATTATTTTAGTTAGTTATTTACCTGCATAAAACAAATTTATGAGCTCTGGCAGATCAAAAATTACATTTTAGCATGAATCACATTCATCGTATACATCCTATTTCTCTATTTAAGCTTACCGGGTTAATCCGCTGTTTTAATAACTATTTTTCAACTGGCTACACTAAATATATATATCAAAAGTCAATGCATTAAATTCAATATAAATTAATAATACACCCATCGTTATTATTATTATATTATTATATTATTATTACATTTGCTTTAATTTCTTCGATATATTTATTCCCAGTCTCTCTTTCATTAACGCTTGTAAGAAAATGAGCAGTATCACATGCTTCTCTCTATGTGGTTGCACTTTTCAAATCATAATTTTCCTTTTCTGATTCCTCTTCAGATCAGACTTTGAGTACCATACAAGTTCACCATCATCGTCCGAATAAGGTGGTGGCCATCTTGACGAGCTTTCAAATTCATGCACAATAATATTGTAAAATGAAACGACCCAACGATATACTCAATATTTCAAAAGAGATCCAGCGTGAAAAAAAACAGAACATAAAATTCCTGTATTTTTAAAGAATATATATATATATTTAGTAGTATAAAGATTCTATACAGGTGAACTCTATACAGGTGAAATGAGGAAAGAAAACTACTATACTTACTGTGCTAGAACTTTGTAAATATCGTTTCTTTTACGTATCACCAGTATTCTTGATGTAATGTTGAAAGGGAAGAAAATGGGGTCGATAGTATTTAGATCAAATGTAATTCAAGCAATTCGATTTCAGGATGTAGACCAACATCAAACAATCACAATGAGCTGATTGCTTGAAGGAGCCTCCATATATTTGGATCATTCTTATTTAACCAAAACCAAGTGAAACTATTTTTTACCCGTTGAGGGAGGGGGATGAACTTCAGTAATTCCTAAACATGTCATACTTGAAACATCTATTCCGTATGTGTGGTGTCTTTTCCAAAGAATCTTACAGCCATGATACGGTAGTAGTTAATGCCATTGACAGCGAGAGATTGATCCATCCGCAGCGAAATAGAACAGGAAATAAGTCACCCCGTAAAGGAAATAATTCGGGTCGTTTTTCTCGGTCAGCAGTACCTGGCATCAGTCTCATGATTTTTGTGAAGTTAAATTGCTCATCAATTTGTGGGTCGCATTAAGTTTTGAACTTGAGGTATCCCATAATTACTCGGCCAATTCCGAGCACGAAGCTGATTCTGCCATTCTACCGAAGCGAGTTAAATTAGAACCGAATATAAATATATCTTTGCATTATATATAATATTCCACTCAATAAAGAATGCTGCCACATATACTAAATATTTAGAAGATGAAGCATGGTATCTTTTTTCTCGTTGCCTTTTAATGAATTATAATAAGCATCATTTATTAACATTTGGAAATAAATATATCTAATATTATTATGAAAGACTTCGTGATATAATAAAAGACACCCCTTTTTTCCAGTTCTTGTTTTTTTTTCCACAAGTACCAAAGGAAAAAGATGTATTCTCGTCGTACACTATCAGATAAAATGTATAGTAAATTACATTATTTGAAATTTAGCATCAGAGTATTATTGATACTATTTTTCATCATCATTTGGTCACTTATTCACCTTTCGTTAAGTCATATCCACAAGGAAATCAAATGTACTTCTGAAGAGGAGAGCGAAAGAGAAAGTGGATGTGTGATCATTATAAATGTGCCAACAGAATAAACAAATAATAAAAAAAGAAGCGTTTACAAACCAAGAGACCACAGGATCCTTCCTCGGTGTATGGAAAATCTGCTAGATGCAACCTTAGAGTAAAACATCAGGAAAAAAACTATGGTTGTTGGAAAAAGAAACCAAAACGACACAGCATTATAGCTCTAGGGATGGCAAATGCCTAGTTTTCTTGAAGGTCTGTATTGTAAATCTGCGGTAGGTTGTTGATCATCTCTTTCTGCGTTATTACTCGGAGTCGTCTTCTGAAATGAAGGATTCTACTGTACTGTACTGAATTATAAAAGTTGGGATATTATAGATAAAAAAACCTGACAGATCACCGCCTAGCATAACAACCCAACGCTATACCGACATGGTTCACGAAAAGTGGCACGACACACAATGGTTCACACGTAGAGGAGGGAAAAAAAGAAAAACAAAAGAAGTGTTTTCAATCCTATTGTATTAATCCAATTCCTTTTAATGAAATATAATCGTAAACAATAAAGATGGTAAAATAAATATAATAAAAACGAAGAGGAATAAAAATTGGACATATGGACACCATTCAAGAATGGTTTTTGCGCGTTGCTGAAAAAATTGGTTCATTTATCTTTTTTCCAATTATTTTCGCCACTAAGCCAATCAAATAGTTCTAATCGCTCGGCAGAACATATTCGCCGTTACTTTATGGATATTATGTTATATCAATGAACACTAAAAAAGATAATTGTCATTAGTGATTGAACAATATGACTATGAGTAATGTACTTTTTTGTAATAAAGTTGATTTAGCTTGTAAAAGGAAATGCACATTTCTTTACAATGATCTTTTTAATAATCGTTATAGGTACAAATATTACGTGAAGAAGAAAATGTCGAGGGATATGTAAAGAAACATGTACTGTTATGTTGTTCTGAAATGGCTAGTTGACTTCGTGTTTTAAATTTACGTATAAATCAAGTTTATTATTGCAGAATTGTAAAGGTTAAGTTTTTTCTTTTTTTTGGGGAGGGTAGGGTTTTCGGATGAAATATCATCAAATAAGATGTTATATTATACTTTTACTACTAGCTAGATAACAAAGACAATGGCACGCATCGTGGTAATAAAAGAAAAAATTATTTATGTGTCTCAAGAAAAAAGAGCATGACATTTGCGTTTTACATTTATGAAAAGGCTTTTTTTGTTTGTAACTAAAATATAGTAACTTGGAATACATGAACTAACAAGCCAATACTGTATGCGATTCCATGAAAATGGCACTGGCATATTTCAATGCTAACGTATAAGTTACTTATCCTGTGTAAATAAGCTAATTACCATACTGGACATAAGGTAGTGGAATATAGATATTATTTGTGAGTATAACTTGTTGTGAAGACAGTAGCCAAGGGATTTTTTTTTTCGTGCTTCACAACTAATATGATGCTGATTCGGCAAGGTCTTAAGTCATTATACAATTTAAAAATGTAAGATATACATGCATTTTATATTACTTCCAGCCCATTTCGTTGTTTAGTGAGGCAAATACAAAATTTTCTCTTGTGTTCTTCATGGTAAGAGCTAACTTTGTCAACAAACACTTGGAATTGTTGTTAGTGTGGTATAGTAAAGGAAATTGTTACTATAGAGTTTAAAGCTTTGTAGATAGATACCTCGTATAAAAAATAATACAATGATTATGATGTATATATATATATATATATATAAGCACTTTATTTAGACAAGATTTTCTAACGTGAGCATCATGCGCACTGCATTTTGAAAAAAAAGGCATCACATCGCAATAAATCCGGAAGAGTATTGTCTACCACATATGGAAGAAATAGTACTTGAAACCATCCTTATTCCTTGCTATTGTCATAAGAGCGTTTGTTGATAAATATTAAAAAAAAATCCCCATTTGTTACTTTTTACAAGAACTATATCCAAAAAATATTATGTTATAAAATGCTCAAGTTGTTCCCTTCAAATGTTGGAACATGCCAGAAAAAAAAATGCAAGCGGATATTAAAAAACGTCCACGCGAGTTATTATCTATCGTCAAAATTTGGAACACAAATAGATTTGTCGATTAAAAACGATGCCAAAGTGTACTCATAAAGGTTGCAGCAAGGATTTTGAAGAACAAGACAACAAAGACAATGGTATATTTCCAATTCTTTGTTCTTTCATTTTTTTTATTATATTTTTGGTTTTAATGGCAGATAGTAACTTGGCATAAATCTATATAAAAAATAAGCTTGTCAATTCCATCCTGGCGCACCCGTCTTTCATGAAGGTAATGGCGGAAAAAAAGAAAAAGAAAAAGAGAGAGAGGAAAAAGTTTTATTTTTTGTATAAGGTTTTCCTATTTTATCTAAACTTTTTAATAAATCTTTGATTCCATGTGTGTGTGAAAAAATAACATAAAAAAATATTTAGGATTGAAGGGTTGGTCTTGTTGTGAGAAACGAGTCATTGAGTTTGACGAATTCCTTAATCTTCCGGGTTGTACATTTGGACGTCATACTACTGAAAAGCCAGCCGACGATGCTAGTAATGGTACCGCAGCTTCTTCTAGTACAGCGACTACAACAAAACCAGAGCCTAGCAAGGTGACCAAAGAAGGTGTAGAAGTTTATGGTCAACAACAACAATCACCTGTCGTTCCCAAAGCAATGACACCCGTAGTTGATGCCGAAAAGAAAAAAGAAGAAGAAGCAGTAGAAGAAGAGGATGATTTAAGTATACCTGTGGCTGCAGGTACCACTTGTAAACGAAAAGGTTGTGGAAAACAATACAAGGATGAGGTGACATCCCGTGGTCAAGGAACTGAAGCCAAATGTGTTTATCATCCTGGATCACCCATTTTCCATGAAGGTTCCAAGGGATGGAGTTGTTGTAAACGTCGTGTATTAGAGTTTGATGAGTTCCTCAAGATTCAAGGTTGTAAAGAAGGAAATCATTTATTTGTTGGCAGTACGAAAGAAGGTGAAAAGGAAGAATTGGTTGATTGTCGAACGGATTGGTATCAAACTCAAACACATATTATTTTGAGTGTGTTTGGTAAAGACAAGCTGGATAGTCAGGTGTCGTTTGACAAGGAGTCCATTAGCATTGATATCAAGATGAAAAATAATCGTCGCTATAAAAAGACCATTCCACTTTATACTGTAAGTTCTTGTTGATTGGTTTCATCATCATACATGTGTTTTTTTTATACATATTAAGGGGTGATCCTATGGTTTACAAGTATATGCCATGGGGAGGGAGGGATAAAAAGGAAGGATGAAGGTTAAATTGAAATATATGAGGGTGTTATGGAAGTATAATTGATATATTTATATATATTTATCAACGAATGATTGTTTATTTTTATAGACGATTGATACAGATGAATCCAAATTTACTGTATTGACTACTAAATTGGAAATTAAACTGAAAAAGACAAGTGGAATTTCATGGCCATCATTAGAACCTTCAAATGCCACTTCATATTCTACATTTGGAGTTACCGGAGGCGGTGGCAGTGTGGGAGCCAAGGAGGTTTGTATTAATTTTAGGAGGAAAAATAAGAGGAAAGGAAAATAGGATATATACATATATATATACTGATTACATTCATGGTTATTTTTATATTAGATGACTTATCGTAGTGATTCACCATTTCATAACTGATAAAAAAAGAAGTTTGTTTTAAAGTAAATAACAATAATAAATTCATACAAACGCACGCACATACACATACACAACATATTTATATTATTATATTTATAATGGTACAAAGATAATGCTTATTGAATCAAACAATACCGTAATATGCGGAAGATGGATACCAAAATTCGGGGGAGGAAAATGAATAAAACAATAGCCGTTTATATATAGAACTAATACGTATTAGTTATTATAATATGTCTCTAGTATTATATAATACACAAGGTTTTGGGGGGTTCAAGTGAGGCGCAGGTTGATTCTTGTTACCATCTTAACACACACATGCTTATGTGTGGTGTTGCTGTGTGTGCTTCCTCATCTTTCTTTGAAATAAAACTAAAGATAGAATTCAACGCCATTTTTTTTTTCTTTTTCTTCTTTTCCTTTCTCTTTTTTGAAGTATTTTCTTTTAGGTGTGGCATTTAATTCTGTTTTTTATTATAATAATAATAACTTCCAAACACAACAAACAACACCCAAAATATCATGAGAGGCCGTGCAAAGTCAGGCAAAACAATTGATA
The DNA here is from genome assembly GCA_025677815.1 of Phascolomyces articulosus. Taxonomy (NCBI): domain Eukaryota; kingdom Fungi; phylum Mucoromycota; class Mucoromycetes; order Mucorales; family Lichtheimiaceae; genus Phascolomyces; species Phascolomyces articulosus. The sequence continues at coordinate 141,514 of JAIXMP010000003.1, read as the reverse complement.
TTGTATTAAACGAAGAAAAGTTTTATTTTCCTGGTGACTCGTTAAAAGGTAAAATAACCCTTCTCTCTCTATACCTTGGAGAGCGCCAGCGAGTTTAAACAATTGTCTTTTTCTTCTTCCAATTCCAATTCCATTAGGTACTGTCATTGTACACCCAAAAAGTCCAACGAAAACGAACCATATTATTGTTAGGTTTACTGGACAAGTCGTCCTTACCGTAAAAGATAAAGAGAATATTACTTTATTTCAACGTACTCAAACGATCCGAGTTTCCAATGATGATACAAAAGTAACTATCTTGGAAGCAAAACAGCATTCTTTTCCTTTTCATCTTGAGGTACCAAAAGGTATCGAAATACCTAGTACAATGGAAGTGAGTAATCCTTGTATTCATTTAGGGAGAGGGAAAAAGAACGACATGCAAGCACGCAGCAGCAGTAACGAGCAACAAACGGTGTAATAATGATGATAATAATAATCGTTCGATCTATCCCATTGTTGTATATATATAGTTTGCCAAAAAAGCCAAAGTCCGTTACATTCTTACAGCAATCCATGACCGACCGATGGTACCCGAGTCATTTTGTCCAAAAGCACATTATAATGTGCCTATATTAGAATATCTTGATATCGAAGCACCCCAATTCAAAATTCCACAAGAACAAACAGCAAAATCATCATCACTTTCAAGCAAACAATGTCAACTTAAAGTATCAATTCCACGCACGGGGTTTTCACGAGGTATTTAGTATAACACATTTTATCTACAACATCATCGTTCAAAACGTGTGTGTGTGTGTGTGAAGAAGATAAAATCGGATACACTATGACAAAAAAAGGGTGAAATCCTATCATGCTTACATCATTTTCATAAAATATATTACGATAATAAAAGGAGATATCGCTACCATCCGTGCAACCGTCACATGTTCAGAATCACTCGTTATCACTAAGGGTTTACGTGTGGATTTGGTACGCATGGCAGATATTCGTAGTGGACGCCATCGATTTGTCAAAGAAGATATATTAAAGACAAGTGAACATGATCTTAACATTATTGGACCTTACAATTTTTCACAAGCAGCATCATGCCAAATGCCTATTCCGACTTCAACACCTCCGACGATCGGGTATGACGGAATGACGCTACGTATGTACTACCAAATTCGAGCTAAAGTGCGTCTCACGGACATTATCGACAAACCAAAAACTGTGACACTCGAACTTCCCATTGTTGTTGGTACTTGGCCTTTGGCTGATATTCCAATTGATGATGATGATAATGATGGCGATTCTTTAATGATGTCAGTCGCTTCGGATACGGATGACCCTATTACTACTACAGCGACATCCTACAATACAAACCATCAGCATCATCATAGTCATAGTAACAGTAGTGGTAGTAATGGCAATGGGAGTGATAAAAATAATACGTTCCGTATGAGTGGTGATATTTCTGCTTTTACACTGCACCAAAAGAATTATCGAAACAGTACATCCAATATTGCATTGGCACTAAATGTAATGGAAGAGGATAATAACGTGGATCGGTCAGATAGTAAATCATCAAAGAAATCGGCATCTTCTTGGCGCTCAAATCAATCTTGGGATTCACAACCTCTTTCACGGAATACATCATTGACAACACCAGACAAATTAGCTTCTTCTTCCTTTCCCAGAAACACAACATCCAGTATCATTGAACCTTCATTACCACCTCCACCACAACCAGTCCCGCTATCTAATAATCATAATAATCGTAATAGTATGCAATTTGATCATCATTCAATGGCTTATTATAATAATAATCAGCAACAACCATCATCCTATCGGCATTCTACTTTTACTCCTTTAACAACAATTCCATCGTCAACAACAGCTTCTTCATCACCTTCCCCTCCAAGACCTTATTATCCTCTTCCTGTTGCCCCGCCCGTTATTAGAATGCATGAAGATCCCATGGGATATCCATCCATAACGCCACCTTCTTACTCTGTAACCCAAAACCCACCTTCAAATATTCCTAATCATATCCTTCAACCTATAACATCTTCCTCTTCATCATCCAATAATAATATAGACTTTGCACAACAACGTTCTTCTTCCTCATCCATATCACGGCCTACTATTATAAGACCTGATGACACCTATATGACAGATTCATCGGATGATTCGTCTGATGATGATGGAGATTTATTACGTATTGTACGGAAAAAGAAAAAAGCGGAACAAAAAAGACAGCAGCAATCCATGCATGTGTAGTAGATTTTTTTTTATTATAATTCTTATTTATCAATCACACTATTCTTATTATTCTCATCATTATCATTTACCTATTATTTTTCTTATTTCAATACAAAAAAAAAAAACCACTCACATCTTCACCCAATTGTAATCTCTTTTCTCTTTTTGTACATTCATTCATTTATACTCCATCTAGGTATCCATCCGTCTCTTTCTTCTTCTTTCATTTACTCATTATGTTGCCATGCAAGCAATTTTGTATTTATATAATTTACATACTATTTTTTAAAAATGGGAAAAACGGGATTAAAAAAAAGAATAATTTATTTTGTGTTGTTTATGTGAATGTGATTGAATATTATTTTTTACTGGTGCAACAACTATTATGGATATTTTTGCTCTTAGACAAACCTTGCCCTGCAGGGTCCAATAACCGTGTGACACCATGAGGCTGGTTTTTTTTTTTTCATTAAAAAATTTATAATGGATAACGCAAGTTAAAAATATCTTGCAACAGGGAATATTCTGTATGACAAAACTACACTGTTGTAGCTATATGAAAAAGTGCTTCTCTTATTCATACTTGTGCTTCTGGAATACGCATAGAAGAAGCACACCCACAACAATAACAAATCGCGTCATCGCATAAAAATATAGTAATAAGATAAATGGAAAACCTATAAATAAAGAATAAAGTTCAAGTAACATTTAGCAACATCATATCTGATGATAATAGGTACAAAATTATACTAGATCACGTATAACAAATTTCTTGCGATTATTAAAAAAAGATGACGATGATGAGATATTCACATTGAACAAAATAAAAAGTTATCTAAAAAAAGTATTTATTCAATGGATAACACCCCATGACGAGTACCAAATAGTAATATAATATATCCGCGGTGAGAGTCTGAATTAGACTATAATAATATGTGGGATCAAGGAGGATGGAATCCTTATGCTGATATGAAGTGCGGGAAAGAGAAGATATATTTGTTATTTAAATAAAAATGAAGTACATCATACCATAAAAAGCATTGTGAGCTAAAAACAGAACAAAAGATGGACCCAACTTTTGAAAGTTTTCTTTTATATACTTTTACATATCATGATGCTTTTATGGATGTTAGTAAAAAAAGAAAAAGCCATCAACATATCATGTTAATCCAAAAGAGTTGAAAAAAAATTTATACAAGCAGATACCAAGTTTGTAATGAAGTTGATTTTAACATAAAAAGTAGTTATACAAAGAGATAATAGATGCTCTTTTTCTTATATCCTTATTAAATTTTTTTTTTCTTCAGATTAAGAAAAAAAATAAAGATGAGTCTCGTAGTATAACTGGCAGATCATAAAATCATCTGTCTTCTTTGCGGGGAGCCAGTATGATGGTTCACAAAGTCGATAACCAGCATATTACTTGTGGCGAGAAGAGTCCACCTACCTTGATACCTATTTTAGAAAGATACCCTTTTCGGCTATATACGCCTATATCACAGGAGTGATTGTTTTTATTCTCCTCTGAGCAGCTCTTTTATAATTATAAAAACATTTGTACAACGGAGTCCCAGATATGTTTACTTTTGATAATAATAAACATATATCATTACATGTATAAGTAGCTTTATGTTAACAATCAAAAAAGGAAGTATTTTATAGAGTGATCACATAAACGCCAGTTTCTGGTTTATCTTTAAGCCATACCTCTATATTGTAAAAAGGTTTATGCAATTAAATCCAGTACAACTATATTAATAATGATCAAATCATTCATCTTACCAGTCTATTAAAGTCTTCAATCTGCATAGATTAATTAAGAGGAACAAAAATACAATTCTACGTGGCGTTTCCTTTTATAGTAGTAACGTCAACGGCGATACGGAGGCTTTTTGGTTCCGTCAAAAATTACGCTATTGCTTGGTTGGTCATTAGTATTTTACTGATATTTAAAACAAACAAAAAAAGTATATAAATACAACTGATTCGAAAAAGTCTGTTCCTGAATATATGTAAAATACTCTTTTTTTCCTAGTATTTAATTAAATTTGGCCATGGTGGCACTTTCAGCACTTTTTCAGCCTGTTAAATTAGGTGGTAAACAATTGAACCATCGTATTGTGATGGCGCCAATGACACGAATCCGAGCAGATGATAACCACGTTCCTATCGATTTGATTCGTGAGCATTATGAACAACGTACCACAGAAGGAGGTCTCTTGATTACGGAAGCTACATTGATCTCGCCCAATGCTGGTGGTGGACCACATATTCCCGGTCTTTGGACAAGAGAACATATAGATGGCTGGAGGTCTGTCGTAGATGCCGTGCATAAGAAGAAAGGTGTCATTTATAACCAACTTTGGCATAAAGGTCGCGTTTCTTCTTCACTTTTAATGCCCAACAATGTGAAACCTGTTTCTGCTTCAGCCATTGCCATCCAAGGTAAAAACTCGGCTGGCCAAGATTATGAAGTTCCACGAGCTTTGGAACTGGATGAAATTCCTCAAGTTATTCAAGAATATGCAACTGCTGCCAAGAATGCAGTGAAGGCTGGATTTGATGGTGTGGAAATTCATGGTGCTTCTGGTAGGTATCTAATTGATAGATCAAAATTTTCCTTTTTAGTCAAACTACGTTTGATACTTACATATATAATAATAATAATAATAATAATAATAGGATATCTTGTTGATCAATTCATTACATCGTCAAGTAATAAACGCACCGATAAATATGGGGGATCAATCGAAAACCGTGCTCGATTTGCATTAGAAGTCATAGAGGCCGTTGTCGAAGCTGTTGGACCTGAAAAAACAGCTATCCGCTTTTCACCATTTGGTGGTTTCCAGGTAAATACATTACATACATATATATACCTTTCTCATACTGTTTGTGTTGTGTAGACTGAGCCATCATATACAGAGTGGTTGATACTAAAAACGATTTAATCGATTATTTTTATGGCTTTGGACTATTAGGATATGAATGATGATACACCGTATGAAACATGGGGTTATATTCTAGATCAACTCAAAAACAAGCACCCCAACTTTTCCTACGTTCATTTTACAGAACCTCGTCTCAATATAACCAATGATACTGGTTTTACTGATACAGATGATTCCCTTGATCCTTTCCGCGCTAAATGGGATGGTGTCTTTATTGCTAGTGGTGGCTATACTTATGATCCAAAACTTGCAGCAGAGGTAGCTGAAACAACAGGTAACTTAATATCGTTTGGTCGTTCATTTACCTCCAACCCTGATCTTGTGGAACGGTTGCGAAATGGTTTTCCACTTGAAAAATACGATCGATCTACGTTCTATGGTGGGAATAGTAGAGGCTATGCAGATTTCTCCAATTATATACAGCAGTAGAATTTTATAGAAAACACTATATATATTTCACACCATTATTGTATTCATAATACCATCATTGTATTAAATAGTAAACATATATAATATCAGTAAGTAATTATAGTACATACATTGGATAATGCAGCTTTTTCATATAATAGCACATTTTAAAAAAAAAATCAGAATATTACTCTACTGTTGCATATGTTTGAAGAGTTAAGTATAAAAATAATAATAAGAATAGTTGAATGTAAAAATACATATTATATTTACTTATAATAATAATAGAGAAAATCATAAGCCCAATTATCAACGTACGGGAGAGGTAGAATTTTTATCAGTTTTTATATACTGTAGTTATTAAATAAATAATGCGTTGTAGGTAGGTATAATAGAATTAGTATTTCATCAAATGAGATAGAAGATAGAACAAAAAGTATTTTGGAACACTATTTACGAGTCTATTAATATCCTATATAGCACATCTTCTTCATGATTACTTCTTCGTAATCATCATCAGAATACTCTTCTGGGGGAATAACTGGAGAGCTCATCGGTTGTCATCAGTTACAATTGTTGCATGTTTTTTCTCCTCCATTTTTTTAATGGCCGGATTAACCAGGAGTTGTAGTGGGACAACTATAAGCTTCTTTCGCATCCGTTCGTGGCCTTTCTGGTGGGCTTCTCAGATTTTTAAAAGCACTTCGATGCTTTTTTTCAACATCAACTAATTATTTTTTTAGGTTAAAAACATTATTAACTAAAAACACATTTTAACTCAAAAAAAAAAAAAAAAAAAACAGTTGTTCATACCGTTAACTCCCAACTTCCTTCAAGAAAGTTATAAAGCTGCTCAGTTTTTTCTACTGAAGCTCTTAGGGGCTGGCATTTTAATTTCCTTGGTCATAAGGTACACACACCTTTCTCAGGTGTACCCATAGATCACACTCGAATCGCATCTTCTATGCGTAGTAATAAAAATATCTCTTAGCATAAATTGTCAATAATTTGGGACCCGTTCAAGTTGTCGAAAATCGTTTTTTAAAAAGTGTCAATATTTTTTTTTGGCGCCCTTAACTTACCATGTGCGTGAATAAAAAAAAACTTCATGTTCTTTACTTCTTCATAACTTGCATATTGGAATTCATTTGCCATGTTTTTGATCATTGACAACAAAGCAAACATCGCTTTATGATGGTCAAAGCTCACTTTTCCTCTTCCAGCTTCATTGTAAGCATTTGATGTCAATGATCAAAAACATGGCAAATGAATTCCAATATGCAAGTTATGAAGAAGTAAAGAACATGAAGTTTTTTTTTATTCACGCACATGGTAAGTTAAGGGCGCCAAAAAAAAATATTGACACTTTTTAAAAAACGATTTTCGACAACTTGAACGGGTCCCAAATTATTGACAATTTATGCTAAGAGATATTTTTATTACTACGCATAGAAGATGCGATTCGAGTGTGATCTATGGGTACACCTGAGAAAGGTGTGTGTACCTTATGACCAAGGAAATTAAAATGCCAGCCCCTAAGAGCTTCAGTAGAAAAAACTGAGCAGCTTTATAACTTTCTTGAAGGAAGTTGGGAGTTAACGGTATGAACAACTGTTTTTTTTTTTTTTTTTTTGAGTTAAAATGTGTTTTTAGTTAATAATGTTTTTAACCTAAAAAAATAATTAGTTGATGTTGAAAAAAAGCATCGAAGTGCTTTTAAAAATCTGAGAAGCCCACCAGAAAGGCCACGAACGGATGCGAAAGAAGCTTATAGTTGTCCCACTACAACTCCTGGTTAATCCGGCCATTAAAAAAATGGAGGAGAAAAAACATGCAACAATTGTAACTGATGACAACCGATGAGCTCTCCAGTTATTCCCCCAGAAGAGTATTCTGATGATGATTACGAAGAAGTAATCATGAAGAAGATGTGCTATATAGGATATTAATAGACTCGTAAATAGTGTTCCAAAATACTTTTTGTTCTATCTTCTATCTCATTTGATGAAATACTAATTCTATTATACCTACCTACAACGCATTATTTATTTAATAACTACAGTATATAAAAACTGATAAAAATTCTACCTCTCCCGTACGTTGATAATTGGGCTTATGATTTTCTCTATTATTATTATAAGTAAATATAATATGTATTTTTACATTCAACTATTCTTATTATTATTTTTATACTTAACTCTTCAAACATATGCAACAGTAGAGTAATATTCTGATTTTTTTTTTAAAATGTGCTATTATATGAAAAAGCTGCATTATCCAATGTATGTACTATAATTACTTACTGATATTATATATGTTTACTATTTAATACAATGATGGTATTATGAATACAATAATGGTGTGAAATATATATAGTGTTTTCTATAAAATTCTACTGCTGTATATAATTGGAGAAATCTGCATAGCCTCTACTATTCCCACCATAGAACGTAGATCGATCGTATTTTTCAAGTGGAAAACCATTTCGCAACCGTTCCACAAGATCAGGGTTGGAGGTAAATGAACGACCAAACGATATTAAGTTACCTGTTGTTTCAGCTACCTCTGCTGCAAGTTTTGGATCATAAGTATAGCCACCACTAGCAATAAAGACACCATCCCATTTAGCGCGGAAAGGATCAAGGGAATCATCTGTATCAGTAAAACCAGTATCATTGGTTATATTGAGACGAGGTTCTGTAAAATGAACGTAGGAAAAGTTGGGGTGCTTGTTTTTGAGTTGATCTAGAATATAACCCCATGTTTCATACGGTGTATCATCATTCATATCCTAATAGTCCAAAGCCATAAAAATAATCGATTAAATCGTTTTTAGTATCAACCACTCTGTATATGATGGCTCAGTCTACACAACACAAACAGTATGAGAAAGGTATATATATGTATGTAATGTATTTACCTGGAAACCACCAAATGGTGAAAAGCGGATAGCTGTTTTTTCAGGTCCAACAGCTTCGACAACGGCCTCTATGACTTCTAATGCAAATCGAGCACGGTTTTCGATTGATCCCCCATATTTATCGGTGCGTTTATTACTTGACGATGTAATGAATTGATCAACAAGATATCCTATTATTATTATTATTATTATTATTATATATGTAAGTATCAAACGTAGTTTGACTAAAAAGGAAAATTTTGATCTATCAATTAGATACCTACCAGAAGCACCATGAATTTCCACACCATCAAATCCAGCCTTCACTGCATTCTTGGCAGCAGTTGCATATTCTTGAATAACTTGAGGAATTTCATCCAGTTCCAAAGCTCGTGGAACTTCATAATCTTGGCCAGCCGAGTTTTTACCTTGGATGGCAATGGCTGAAGCAGAAACAGGTTTCACATTGTTGGGCATTAAAAGTGAAGAAGAAACGCGACCTTTATGCCAAAGTTGGTTATAAATGACACCTTTCTTCTTATGCACGGCATCTACGACAGACCTCCAGCCATCTATATGTTCTCTTGTCCAAAGACCGGGAATATGTGGTCCACCACCAGCATTGGGCGAGATCAATGTAGCTTCCGTAATCAAGAGACCTCCTTCTGTGGTACGTTGTTCATAATGCTCACGAATCAAATCGATAGGAACGTGGTTATCATCTGCTCGGATTCGTGTCATTGGCGCCATCACAATACGATGGTTCAATTGTTTACCACCTAATTTAACAGGCTGAAAAAGTGCTGAAAGTGCCACCATGGCCAAATTTAATTAAATACTAGGAAAAAAAGAGTATTTTACATATATTCAGGAACAGACTTTTTCATATTATTCTACTTGGCATTACGGGCTGAATAAAGTTATAAAGAAATCTAGTATACGGTCTTACTGTTGCGTTTTTAAGTTTTTTTTTTCTTTTTTTGATGTTTTGTACAAGGCGTCATGGTGTAATAAGCACATTGTTTTCAACTTAATTCATAATATCTGCTGATTCTTCACCGTGTTGTAATGATGAGTATGACTTTTGATATGTCAATCGATATAAATACTTATACAATCAACTTGCCAACTTTCAAACTTTGTTTTTCACTCTTTTTACAAATGAAACTGCTAATAAGATGGATTCGCTAGATATTGTATCGTAGTAGTAGTATGTTGCTAGAGAATTGCTGTTTGGTTCCAAAAAAAACTTCAATGATTGAATAAGTAGCCTATCATCAATAAAAAACAAGGTACATAAAAGACGTTTGTATTCGTTTTATATATAGCAATATAAATCCATCGTAATAATAGATTGAACATAATAATAACGTAGCAACAGACAAAAGAAAGTTTTCTCAAGAAGGAGAAAAAGACTTAGCATTTTATATAAAGTGAGCAGCAGCATTGCCACAAAAGGTAAAAGGAGGTCACGAAAATTCAAAGACGTCACCTCTGTTTTCACCCTGAGCTGGAATAGCAACCCGTCAATATACACACAAGCAACTGAACAAAAAAAAAACAGCCTATCGGGCGCCAAACAACACCAACTTCTCGAACCTTTTTTTTTCTCTCTTAACCCTTTTATTTATAACCCCCCCACTCACATTCCGTAATGTTGCGCGTCATCAACAAAGCTGGTGTTGCGCGCAGAACGCCCGCCCTCTTGAACACCGGAGGTACTTCCCATGTTTCATTATGAATCGTCGAAAAATATATATTACCAACGACCATTAAAGCAACAGAAAAAAACACCCGCTTTTCCAACAAAAATAATAACAATAACAATCCTAATTTTTTTTTATTACCCCAATATTTCAATTAAATAAAATATATAGTACGTGCGTTTTCTGCCACTACGACCAAAAAAGAGGAAATTGAAGTATTCATTGATGGCAAGTCTGTCATGATCGAACAAGGTTCTGCATTGATTCAAGCATGTGAAAAAGCTGGTGCTGATGTAAGTTTACTCTCACCATTCTCTATTAATATTAAATAATAACGTGTTTTTCTTTACAAATATTAATTATCCAACCATTCAATATATTTATTATTTAGATTCCTCGTTTCTGTTATCACGGTAAATAGAGGGAAAAAATGAATTAATTAATGTGTGTGTGTGTGAGAGAGAGAGAGAGACGAAATATATAATATTAATAACAATAATAATTTTTTTGGGGGATAAAAAAATATTTCAATTAGACCGTTTGTCCGTTGCCGGTAACTGTCGTATGTGTTTGGTGGAAGTTGAACGCGCTCCCAAACCCATTGCTTCTTGTGCATACCCCGTTATGCCTGGCATGAAGGTCAAGACCAACACACCTATGGTCCACAAGGCGCGTGAAGGTGTTATGGAATTCTTGTTGTACAACCATCCTTTGGATTGTCCTATTTGTGACCAAGGTGGTGAATGTGATTTACAGGATCAAAGTATGCGTTATGGTAGTGACCGTGGTCGTTATAATGAACCTCGTGGTAAGCGTGCTGTCGAAGACAAGAACTTTGGCCCACTTATCAAGACCGAAATGACCCGTTGTATTCAATGTACACGTTGTGTCCGTTTCGCTAACGAAGTTGCTGGTGCTCCTGAACTCGGTACTAGCGGCAGAGGTAACGATATGCAAATCAGCACCTATATTGAAAAGACGATCGAGTCTGAAATGTCCGGTAACGTCATTGATTTGTGTCCTGTCGGTGCATTGACTTCTAAGCCTTACCAAATGAAGGCTCGTCCTTGGGAATTGAAGAAATACGAAACGATCGATGTCTCTGATGCCATTGGTAGCAACATTCGTCTTGACACCCGTGGTGTTGAAGTCATGCGCATTTTGCCTCGATTGAACGACGAAATTAACGAAGAATGGATTTCTGACAAGACACGTTTCTTCTATGACGGTTTGCGTGTTCAACGTTTGACCGCTCCTTTGGTCCGTGAAGGTGACCGTTTCGTCCCTGCCAGCTGGGAAAAGGCTCTTGAACGTGTTAGCAATGAATTGAGCAAGGTTGAAGGTAACAGTGCCAAGGCTGTTGCTGGTCATCTTGCTGATGCTGAATCCATGGTCGCTCTTAAGGATTTGATGAACCGTGTTGGTTCCGAAAACTTGACCATTGATGCTCCTAACGGTAGTCAACCCCTTGCTGTCAACAACGATTTCCGTGGTAACTACGTTTTGAACTCGTCCATTGCTGGTGTTGAAGAAGCTGATGTTGTCTTGCTCGTCGGTTCCAACCCCCGTCATGAAGCTCCTATTTTGAACACACGTCTTCGCAAGGCTTACTTGCACAACGATCAAGACTTTGGTATCATTGGTGAAGCCGCTGACTTGACTTATGAATATGAACATGTCGGTCAAGATGCCAAGTCTATTGAAAAGTTGTTGGATGGTTCCCATCCTTTCGCTAAGCGTCTTGCTGAAGCCAAGCGTCCTTTGATCTTGGTCGGTTCCGGCGTTGTTGAAAACTCCAAGGACAGCGAATACTTGCTTTCCAAGGTTGCTGAACTTGCTGATAAGCACAAGAACACAGTCTTCCAAGAAGATTGGAACGGTTTCAACGTTCTTCAACGTGTAAGTTTTTTCTTTACTCTTTTTTTTTTTGGTTATTTTGCATGGAAGTGATGTGTCTATGATGGAGATGTGTTGATGGAATTGGATGGATTGGAACCATACGGGGGAAATAGTTTAAAGAAAGAAAAAGAGGATAATTCGTATCTGACATTTTTGTTTTTAATTATCATGATAATTATTAGGCTGCCAGCAGAACTGCTGCATATGAAATTGGTTTCGTTCCTTCATCCAAAGAAGTTGCCTCTACCCCTGCCAAGTTCCTTTACCTCTTGAACGCTGATGAAGTCTCCGCTGCTGACATTCCCAAGGATGCTTTCGTTGTCTATCAAGGTCACCATGGTGATGTTGGTGCTCAATATGCTGATGTTATCCTTCCAGGCTCTGCCTTCACCGAAAAGAATGCCACGTAAGTCTAGTATGATAAATTTTAATCACTGACGGGACAGGATTAAAGAAATGGAAGGACTAATGATAAATGGGGGGGATATTATAGTTACATGAACACTGAAGGCCGAACACAAATCACCCGTGCTGGTGTTAACCCACCTGCTGCTGCTCGTGAAGATTGGAAGATCATCCGTGCCTTGTCTGAACTTGCAGGCAAGACCCTTCCTTATGATGACCTCCCATCGGTTCGTGCACGTCTTTCCGAAATCAGTCCTGCCCTTACCCGCTATGACATAGTCGAGCAACCTACCACCAGCCAACTTGGTCTTTCCACTCTCCGTAAATCTGATGCCAAGAGCAGTGGTGATGTCCTCTCTTCTGTGATCAAGAACTTCTACCAAACTGACTCTATCTCCCGTGCATCAAGCACCATGGCCAAGTGCACCAAAGGTAAATAAATAAATAAAAAAGATTTTTTTATTAAGGATGAATAGACTAACTCATGTTTTTTTATTATTATTTCTATAGCCTACGTTGAAGGCAAACCCGTAGATGATGAGCTCGAAAGAGCTGCCGCTTAGAAGAAAAAAAAATCTCAAATCAAAAAATCAAAAACTTTTTTTTTCAACAAATTGTCACTTCACACAAACAACATCACACATTTTACATCTCAAAAAAAAATAAATAAATAAATTACAAACGCGTTTTTTGCCTTTCGATAATATTTATAGAGAAATAGAAATGTATATCAAAATGTTGATGATGATTACTTGATATGAAAACAGGGAGGGAAGGGTTGAATTGTATCATAGAAAAAAGTGGATCATTTCGTGTGTCTGAAACGAGAATATTACGGAAGAAAAGTGAAAACTAAAGAAAAAAGAGTTTATCATACGCGATACGCGCAGGGACCTGTAAATTATGTCATGTACGTTAAACAAATTTTTCTCAAATCATTTATCTATTATATATACAACAGTAGTAGTAGCAAGATAGCTTAGCTAATTTATATATAAAAAACTATAATAATAGTTAGGGTTATATATATATATAATATAGTATGCCACGTTGGGGATTGACTATAATTGAGACATCACCGCCAGCCATTCAGAGGCGATGATGGAAGTCTCGTGTGATACGTTTTCAGGGTGAATAGAAAGAAAAAAGGAGAAGAAAAGGAGGTATGAATGAAGTGAGAGTTGAATCGAGCGAAAGAGAAAATGAACAAGTAGAGATTTGGGAGTAATAAATAACTGTGATAATATATGCTGTCTATTATAAAAAAAAACCGATGGGATTATCGCTTGTCAATGAGAGAGAGAGAGATGTAACTCTATTATCTGGTTATCTATCTCTGTTCAACTAGAAATAACTCATACTATATATAACCCCTCCCCCCCTTCTTTAACCGAAAAATTGGGTAAATCAATGTAGATCGAGTTCTAGGGGACAATTATTACTCATCAAATAGTTATGGTATATTAGACTTATTATTGTACACGTAATTTACATCAATGTTTGAAGAAGTGGCTCCTTAGTTTGATGTAACCTTCATTATCAACAAAATGATAGGGTTATTCCTCCCTCCTTCCTATTCTTTCTCAATTATTCTCCCTTCTCCTCATAAACTTGCAGCTTAAATGATTCAATTATTGTAATAGAGTGGATTTGAATACAATAGACTTGCTTCTCTCGCCCCCCCTTCTTCCTTCACTTATAAGAGAAAGATGACCATTAATTATTCGTTTTATGTATGATATATATATGATATATATATATACAAATTTACCCCAGGTTTCTCTTTTTAAGATGTGACTCCATCCTTTTGTAAAATTTTTGTACTAAAATATATATTTGGTGTATTAACAACAATGAGACCCTGTATCCTGCGGTGGGGCCACACCCACGAGGCTTTTCTTTTATACATTTGTTAATACCTAACTAGTAGGCTCTTCTATAGTAAAACAATGTATAAAACAGTAATAAAGTAACGATAAATAATATTTAATTATCCTTTGCACACATGAAACTATAAGGTAATGATTTACTTTTTATGGGATGATGAACCAACTTGTTTATATAATTAATAGAATCACCCCATCGTTCATATTTCAGAGCACAAAACGTTATTTTCTTTCGCAGTTTAGGAGCCACGCTTTTTAGTACTACAAATAACCACGCGATCTTGATGGGCTGGTGAAGTTGATTCTAATAAGAGTTTAAAATGCGTGTATCACTTTTTTTTTTTCGAGCGAGTCCAGCCATCATTCTAAAGAGTCTATTAAAAATAATAGAGCTCCCTCAAAAGCATCTTATTTTTTAGTAGAGATATATTATCCATTATTATTATCAAAGAGCTTGTCTTTCCCCTGGATAACATATCAGGCGATAGAAAAAAGGAATCTCCTCAAAGTCTAATAAGACATCATAATTTGGAGTTGACAATCATCATTTGGAGATGCTATTAACCTATATTATTATAAACTATCACTACTACTGCTACTATTATTCTTCATTACTACTAGTACTACATTATAATATTAATATATTACTTTCTCTTTATCATCATCCCTTTCGCTTCTACCTCTCTATTCTTTTCTCCTCCCCTTTCTCCTTCAAAAACAGGAGCCTTTTTACACTCATCACCAGGCTGCTCTTCCCCCCCTTTTTTTTCTTTAATGAGCCACGATAACAATAGTAATATTTAGTAGGAACCAGGGAAAAAAGAAAATCCATCCACAGATTATATGCAACAGGAAATCTGTTTTAAGAAATAAAATGTGGATCGATTCTTTTTTTTTAAACTTGAGATCATGATGTTGTTTTATATATTGCTCGATGATAATGATGATGAAATGAATAATAGATATACTTAACTACTGATGATGCAAGTCACTCCTATCAAAAAAAAAAAAAAAATACACGAAAATGTTGCATAGAGCTACATGATGATACATAATTTACACTTCTGTCACATAATCATACTATAGCTAGAAGAATATTTTATTCCCTCCATAGCTATAGCATCAATGCTTTTTACTTTCTAGAATGCTTAATCTATATATTCTTTTTTATAGTGCTTAATATTCTGAGTGTAATGAAGTGCTTTGATGCTGTTGCATCTTTCCTCCTCTCTCCTTTATATACACATAAATATATCTTGCATTCAACAATCTTTTCTTCCTCATGTAGATTATTTTTACTGTTATTTGTATAGCAGTAAAATATCTCTTTTTTTTTCACTCACTCACACACGTACATACATACACGCATACACGCATATATTTATATTTGGTATAACGTGGTTGTTATTATATGCAACTTTTGGAATAGCTCGTTTTTTCATATATAGCTTTTTAGATTATTATTATCATAAGAAGTGCGTTTTATTTATTCTACATATTGTTCTCCTCAGTTTTTATTTTGCTGTTGAACTTTATTATTTTGTACATTACATGATAGATATTGATGTACTTTTTTTTTCTTTTTTCCCAAGTATTATAGAGTATTTCATTCATGTATAATACGTAAAATAGTAATTGAGGGGTTATATATGCGAGCGAGCGAGCGAACGAGGGGATGAAGAATTTTTTTTTAATAATAATGCGAATGCTAGTAATATTGACGCTATATAACTACCTTCATATATGAATGATCGACATAGAAGAATGAAGACCAGGACAAGGACAACAGATTACGTTTTCTTATTTTTTTTATATAATGTTATATATTTATATTTTCACGAAGATCAAAAGTGCTTCTGTATATGTATATTTTCACTATTATTTACTCTTAATAGGAGGAGTACGAGGGAGATTTTGGGAAAGGGGGGAGAGGAGAGAGGAAAGAATTAGTGGAAGAGAAGGGGGTATTGGATTGGATTGGATTGGGTGAATAGAAAATAAAAACCATAAGAAAAAAAAATTATATATCAAAATTGGTTGTAGTTTAATAAAAAAATAAGAGTTTTTTTTTTTAGTTTGACACTGTTGAATTGCGGCTTAACTTTTGAGGGAGTCTTTTTTCTTGGGGGGGGGAAGATAAACAGTTTTATTTTTCTAAAACGTTGTATATACACAGAGACAAGCACATCCACTTTAACATTGAACATTATACATTTATGGAGGTGGTCGCTAATATGTATGTATGCTCTGTGTGTGTGGTACAGCACTCATTTACCATATATGTATATACGCATTTATATATACAATTTAACATAAATACTAGAAATTTACGTTTTGCTTTTTTTTTTTTCTATATAAACGATTCAAAATATCGGTCATTTTCAACCTTTTTTTCTTCTTTTCTCCTTCTCTTTGTTTTCATATTATATAATTCCCTTTATTTCTTCTTCTTCTTCCTCTTTTTTTTTATATTAAAACACACAGATAATATTATTTTATATAATTAAAGAATTCTAATTTCTTTATCTATCTATCTGTCTTCATTATATTATTTGTGCTGTATCATTAATTTTACTACAAAAAAAAACATTAGAAAATGTATAGTCCAACTTCATTTGATGTTTATGCTCACCATGACGTTAATACTTCAATGGGTGCAACATCCCATCATAACAATAGCAACAACAACAATGATATCCACCCTTCAATGATGAATTCTTGGGTTCATGTTAAATCGGATGAACCACAAGAAGAACAATGCTATCCCCCAACCATGTTCCACGCGCCTCCACCACCACCTCAGCCTCAATCCATGTTGCCATTATCCTCTAACAACCATCCTTATCATCATAATTACAGTAATAGTTGTAGTAGCAACAATAGTATTTCTAGCACGAGTTTTGAATTATCAGCTCATTATTATGACGACATGGTTGCTCCAAACAACAACAATCAACATCATAATAGCAGCAACGTGAACTATTCATCTCCATCTACTTATGACACAGTAATGCACCATCAGCAACAAAAGCAACAGCAACATTATCATCAACATCGTCTTTCCATTTATTCAACTCCTTCTGTTTTATCACCTACACCAGGAGATGATTATTATACTGGTGATGATGCTCAAAGTTTGACAAGTAACAGTCACCAAACAGCTGTTACTAACAATAACAATGGCGACAAACCACCTTGTCTTACTACGAACGCGTCAACCTCTTCCTCTTTATCTTCATCACCTTTTTCATCAGATTGTTGTTTGCAGCAACAGCCTTCACTTCCACTTGCTACCGATTATTATTTTCGACCTCCACCACTCGCAACCACAGCAACAGCCCCTGATAGCTTTATGATGCGTCGTTCATCCGATTATGAAGTTCCATTAGGTTATGATTATGGCGGACGTGCTGTTACATCTCCTTGTACTTGTCCTCCAACAATCACTACTCAGGGCTGTGATAGTGTCGCAAGTAGTTATCGGCACCATCAACACGGGACACCGTTCTATTTGCAACATCCTATGTCTCCTATCACTCCCACAGATGTAGTATCCACAGCGGCAGCATTCTCTTCCGCAATGGCAGCAGACACAATTGCACCAAGCTCAGTAACAACAATGACCACCACCACTAACACTGGTACTACTGATACTACTACTACTACTACTACTAGTACTACTAAAAACAATCAACCTCAATCGAAACGGTCTTCAGCATCATCAGGATTATCTAAAACAAAATCAGCAAAGACAACGAGTTCATCGTCAACAACATCAACAGGAATCAATGGTGATATTCGACCCTATGCATGCTGCATGTGTACCCGAGCGTTTGCGCGTAAACATGATCTGCAACGACACGTCCGAGTTCACACTGGTGATAAACCATATGGTTGTTTATGCTGCAAAAAGGCGTTTGCTCGAACAGACGCGCTTAAACGACACCTCAGAATGGAAGAATCATGTCGATTAAGTCCAGAAGTACAAGCTATGAAATGTGCTGGAAAACGTCGATATCGAAATCTTTAATCCACACACACCTTCTCTCTTTCACACATTAATACGGATACGCATACACACGCACGCACACTCTCTACGACATTATCAACAATAACAACTTTTGTTTTTGGGTTTTCCTCTCTTTTTTATTATTATAATTATCAATATAATTATCCTATATTACACTTGCAATATATATATAATACATTGATTCAACATATTCACATCCTCCTTTGCCTCCCTGTCCATTCCCTCCTTCAAAAAAAAACCGTTGATCAATTTTCTTTAGCGCCTCCCACAATACAACAAAAAACACTTACAAAAAAAAGCACACACACTCACGCAATCACTTTTTTATATATACCAATTCTTTTTTTATACACTATTAATTTCTCATCATTATCATTACTGCCCTCTATTATAACTCTCTCCTCCAACATTTTTCATTATTATTATGCTTATTATTCTTATTACTTTCTTCACTGTTTTGTTTTCTCTGCGCTTCTTACAAAAAACAAAAACAAGTTACTACACTCAAAATTATATATTAATATCCTCATTATTATTATTATTATTATTATTACTTATATTTTATACATTTCCCATTCAATTATTATTATTATTATATAAGCCTTTTCTTCTTCTTTTTCTATGTGTATGCCTTGACACAAACAATACCGCATATTATCCCTTCTTCGACTAGCACCCCCTCTTTTTATATCATTGCATATTTTTTCTTTCTTTTACATAAAAAAAAATCATATAGTTATATCTTTTTTTTTTTCAAATAAATATCATTATTATTATTATTATTATTATTCTATATAAGTAGTCTTGTTACTCTGTAGTCATATTATAAAAAAAATAATGGTTTTGATGAAACTTTATCATATACTTATTACATGATATAATCTATGCTTTCTTTTTCCCTGCATAAAGATAATAAAAATTTGGATAGTGGATTGATTATTTTACTGCATGTTGAATAAAAAAGTTACTAAATACTATTTATAATATAAACAAGTCATCACCCTCCTCTCTCTCTCTCTCTCTCTCTCTCTCTCCTCATCTTGTTGTTCATTCTCCTCTATTCTCAATATAATTTTTTTTTTTTTTTGCTGATCAGTAAGAAAAAAAGGCTCTCAATTATTTATCCACAAAAACCCCCCTGCGTTTATGATTTTTGTGGAGCAAATAAATGGAAAAGAATTATTCTAATGTGAAAAATTAGAAGTCGAGAAGAAAAAAAGGGGTCAAGTGATAAGCCGTACAGTAAAAAAACTTACATGATTCCATAAATGAGGAAGATGTGCAAATAATAGATATTTATGTAAAGGCTGTTTTTTTATACATATATTTGCACAATAAATGTTTGCACATAAGCTTATTATTATTTTATTTGTTGGTATTAGTCTGTTGTAAATATTCCTTTTTATTACTCTATTGCTATAGTAATAATTATATAAAATAGACGAGAATTATGGTGGTGCATAGGGGTTCATTATTATTATGATTATATTATGATTATATTATCATTATTATTATCATTATTATTCTGTATCTTCCACCGTATGGTGACTACTTGTTGTTGTTACTGCATTAACCATATCGATCGGAACACCGAGGTAAACTTGAATGGTTCCAAGCGCGTTTTCTTGCTGCAATTGTAATTTATTTCGTGACGCCAATACTGATATTTATAATAATAATTTATAATTAATAATCATTGTCATTATATTTATTACTACTGTTGCTGATATAATGTTGATGTTGATGATCATTCCTATTAAACCGTCATTTAATTTATCGTTCTTACCGAGGAGATGATAAAAAGTTTGTGCAACTTCTGATCGATGCGCAATCGGAGAAAGTAACGTTTCGAGTGAGATGACTGATTCATCCCCTCCTACCTGAGCTATCTTCCATTGTGCATAACTATTTTCGATAAAAAAAAATAAGGTTTGACGTTTTAACTCTCTCTCTCTTTTTATTATTAGTATACCAATCATGGCTTGTATAGAATGATAGGATGACAATATACCTTAAAAAGCCATCTGCATCTACTTCATCATGAACTAGCATCTTCGCTGCATCAGTACCTGAAAAAAAAGTGAGTCAAGAGAACAAAAAAAAACATGCATATAATTATAAATATAAAATCATGTATACATGCAATATTATAGACGTAATGACATAAAAAAAGATTCTTATTATACATATATGTCTTACCATCAAGATCATTTCCTTGGAAAACCATCTCATCTCCATCATCATCATTATAATAATTGCCACCACCACCATCACCAGGACTATAATCCATATAATCATCCATGTAATCATAATCATCTTCTGGGACGCGGGAAAATTCTGGTGGTTGATGGAAAGGTGGTTGGTTTATTGCTGTACGTGATAAGAGTGATCTTCTTTGTTCTTCATCATCCGAAGAACCCCATAAAAGCAATTCAGATGAACCTGAACGTTCTATTATAACAAATAATAATAAGTACCCCCCATCATCACAAATAATGACACCAATAGATAATTGCACATCATTCCATATTAAACATATATTAATAATATTATTATCATTCAATTCTTTTTCATCATTATCACATCATGATGAAAAAAAATACTCCTTTTTTGTTATATATTTTTTTACTCTTAAATATAATATCAATCCCCTTTCCTTCCCAATTTTTTACCATCCCGCACTCATTATTATTACTATTATTATATCCCCCATCATCTCTCCCCTGATTTTTTTTCTCGTTCTATTTACCGCGACTTGTTTGAAAACGATGATGATCAACACCAGATGTAGAAGATAAAGGATTAAGTAGATCATCCATAGAAGATGGAACAGATGCTCTGTCATCATTATTTGTCTGTTGATTATGTCGAGCTCGTTCCAATTCAATTTCACTGGAAGTAAAAGTTAACATGGCATCCTATATATAAAGAGATGCAATTCTTATTCTATGACTGTATAGATAGAGTATCATGTTATATGGTAACTGAGAAGAAAAAAAAAATTACTTGCCTGATGTTCATGTTGCCACATGATATTTGATCGTGGTACATCAACTATTATTATATTTAAACGTAGGAAATCCATTGGTAATCATTATAACAATGTCATTTTTTGTGTTCTGTGTGATATGATACCTGAGACAAGAGGTAGATGAAGTAACCGTTCAATTGCATTTGCTTTTTCAATATTAGCTTTTTTTATATTTCTTTTTCTTTGATTTGCAGTTGGAGTTGTAAAAACAGAATGTGGATTCATTCTGTTGACAAGTGATTCTTGTTGTCGATAAAAACTTGCAGGTACGATAGTAGTCGAATCACTTACTAAACGATAAATGACGGTACGGCGACGTCGAGGTCGTTGCTGCTGTTCCTGTTCCCCTGCTGCTGCTGCTGCTGTTTCTTCTTCGTTATCACTATTTTCTTGTGTGACAGGAACCAATCCAGATAAATCATCTGTTACACGTGAGGATACATGTGGTGACAAATGCAACGGTGAGGAGGCGAATAAATTTCCATTGTGTGTAGGTGAATCACTATCTCCATAGTCGAAATATTCATCATTTGCTACATTATCGTACTGTTGTTGAGGATTTTTATTGCCTAATTGCTCAGCGAATGAAGAAGATCGATGACTCCTAGATCCTGCTGTTTGTTGATGTAATGGTGATAAAAACGGATCACGTAAAAGACGGCGTTGATCATCCATGATGGATACCAGTATTTGAGCATCATTATTGTCACCAAAATGGTTATTTCCTCTGTCCTCAGCATCAACATCGTCTATAAGAAGATTTGCGATAGAAATATCCTGATTTGCAAGTTGTTGTTGCTGCCCTTCTGTAGCAGGTTCTCCTCCTCCTCCAAATACTGGCATATCAAGGTCTGGTGAATGGATCCTACTACTACCGTTGTTATTATTCTCTTCATTACGATGTTCTCCTTCCAAGAATAAGGGTAATAAAAGATATTCATCGTTCATGCGATTAAGTTGTTCTTCTCCAAATGAATAAGCATCCATATCTTCATAATCGTAAACTTGTTGATAATTTTGTAATGATAGCTTATCTTCTTGTTGCTGTTGTTGTTGACCTCTGTTACTGATATATGAAGCAACTGATATAGAATCATTGACACTTGTTGATGAAAGAGATGAAAAAGATGGGCTCACATAGGTCCAATCAAACTATATATTATAAAGGACAGAGCATAATAATAATAAAGAATAAAGTGTCTGAGATATGGTATAATGGCAAAACCGTATATATATTCATGATAAAGATAAACGTTTTCTGCTCATTACCAAATCTACAAAAGGATAATAGTTTTCCATAGTAGACAATGGCTGATCAACCATTGATTCAAGTTCAGTCAACGTGATTTTCTTCATTTTTGCAACTGAGGTAGGTAAATCAATTGAATCTGTTGCTTTTGATTCAAACAGCTTGGGTCGTAATCGAGACCATAAATTAAGTACATCCGCTTTTTGTATAAAATAATAATATTTAATATCTATCATTATCCTTTTCCTCTTTTATATATATACAAATTCGAAGTGATATATAGTTTATAAAAAATAACTTACAATAAATCATGCGTGATTGTTGTTGAAGCACTTTTGCTGCGCCCAAAAGTAATGCCGCTATCACAGGAAAGGTGATTGGATCTTTTGTTTCATCCAGCATATCACGACTAAAAAAATCATTCAGCGAACGTACAAAAAAGACACAGAGAAGTGTATTATTATGAAATGAAAACATTCTACTACCACTTGTTCTTCTCCATTATCAATATGAAAGAGATATTTTATTAGTTTCATATATACCAAATATTGGCTACATCGACTGCAGCGATTTCTCGTTTTGATAAACGTTTAGCTCGTGGAGTAAGTGTGGCTGCGTACCTGTCAGAAATATAACAGAAATGAAAACTTATTATAAAGATTTTGACACGTTCCATATCCATCGCCACACAACAGCAGCAGCAAGAAACACCCTTTATTATTATTATTTTTAAAAAAAGATACCATATCGTCAATAATACTTTTTACGGCTTTCAGGTAATTTCATTATTGAGGGAAAAAAATAAGGTGGGGTGGTGGAAAAAAAAAGGGAAAATGTAAAAGGGAAAAACTTAGAGAGATTCTATGGTCATGGTAAGTCGGGGTCAGTTTGCCTTGTATCATTAAATACTTTATTATAATCCAAGAACCCGGTGATTGAAAGGGTGTTAGTCAATTCAACGAACCCGCCTGATGAAATTGAACATCCATAATATATATATAAGTATATTTGCCAATGAATGCTTTCTCTTTGATATTAACGGTGGGGATATGTAAAAAACTTATTGCCACTAACTGGGTTGTGATGCGCATCCTTAGTAAGTTGCCGTTGAAAGAATATTAGAATGGTCACCAATGATAATGATGCTTTGGGCAAAAAGTGCTTCAAGCAGTCCTTTCATCCATTATCTTCCATTTTGCTTCCTCAAAAAATCATATACAGTCGCCACACAGAGAGGTAATGTTATAATAAATATAAAGATAGAATGATGATTGAGAAAAGTAAGCGACAAGAAATGGCTGATAGAAATATTAATATATATTTTTTGAAAACGCATTAGGCTTTTTATTAATCAGAGTTCAATAAGTAAAGCATCATTTCTTTTTTGAGTTTCGGCTAATTTTCGTTTTGCTTCTTCAATCTATATATATACCAACAATAGATCAGCTCATGTATTCTATCAGACACCCTCTTCTTTTTTCAATTACACAATACATAAATAAAGCCCATTACCTTCTGATCTAATTCTTTGGATGTATTTTCCAACATTTGAGTAGCTGGGCAAATAACATTATCCACCAAATGAGTGATGGATTGACCATAGACACCAGCATTATAGAGTTCTGTCATAACATCTGATGTCACATTTCGATGATCACTATAGTGTATCCTTTTGGAGGTGGCAGCTTCATACTCCTTGTTATGCTCTTCAAACATAAGTTTGGGTAAATTCAAAAACGTCTCCCGCATGACAGGCGGCATCGTATAACTTGGCACAATTTCAATTGGGACGTTGACACGTGATACCGTTCCATCATTTGGATTATTCTCGGCTTGGAAGCATGTTATTTGGACTCGTTGGGTGTGCTCTGAACTACTATCGAAACATGATACGATGATGCCGAAAAAGTGACTATCCAAATATTGTTGTGATAGTTGGGTACGTAAATCTAAAATATTTTATTTTCATATTATATGTGTACGTATTGAAAAAGTGAATTTCGTTTTTTTTAAAACATTTTCATTTTTTATTCCCTTTTCATTCAATACTTACCAACATGAGACGGAAATACTGTAATATGTGGATGACTATGGTACTGTGTTTCATTTGATAGATATCCAATGATGGATGTGTTTTTCATCATAACGTTCATAAAGTTTAGTGGGCTATATATATACCTTCATATTATAAAAAAGAGAAATTTGGTTCTTTTTTTTCTCCCGTTCTCTTTCATCTTAAGTATATTTACCCATCCTATCACACACATCTTTCGATTTAATCGCTTACTAAGTTGCTATATAAAATAAATGTATAAGTAAAAAAAAAAAGAATATATTACAGCGGTATAATATATCTAGTTATTCCACTCACTTCGGCTTCAAGAGCTGCAAGATGAAGTTGTTCAGGAGCAATTTCAACTCTATCTTTTCGTTTGTCAGATCTTGTAAGAAGAGAAACACCTTCAACACTTGCTATCGATCGTTTTGTCATAAATGGATTTGTATTTCGTAAGTCCTATATAATATTTATAGATATTTTATTAGTTTAAAGAAAATAATAGTGACAGCAATCGTACAGGACTTTATAAAGATCTAGCTTGATGAGATTCATTTCAAGTTCCTTCTTTTTTACCTGCCATTCACCAATGAGCATGCCAATGATCTCTTCCTGTTCAATATTTCCCTGGAAAAAGTCAATACCAACTTGTTTTTCGGGGTTCAACAACGTATCTCCACTTAGACCTTTTCTGTTGATAATGCATGTGCTAGGATGATGTGGTATACACTCGTTGGAATCAAGACTTTCATCAACATGATGAACAAAAAAAGAAAAAAGGGGAAAGAGAGAAAAGTAAGCAAGTCTGGAACCACTGCATAATAAAATGGCGACGACAGGACTTTTTTTTTTGTTATCTTGTGATCCGCAAAGTTTTTTTTTCCCCTTCTGTGCATAATTTTTTCGCTTCCTTTCAAAAAATAATTATAACAGTGAAATATCCTTCCACTATGCCTATCGTAAGATTCTAAACTGTTCATTAATTGACTCTTTTTCTGATTAAATCCCTCTCCTCTCTTTCTCATATTGTTGTATATTATTCTCTATTTTTTTTTTCTTTTTTGCTAGGGACTTAAGCAGGAAGATAATTTACAACTCATGAACCGGCCGGACTGGTACAACAATGCTCAAAAGTATTGGACAAGTGTAGACGCGACTGTCGATGGTATGCTCGGAGGATTTGCTACCGTAGATCCTATTGATGTGAAAGGATCGCTTGGATTTGTCAATGAGTTTGTTAATGGCGTTCGTGGAGCCAACAATGTCATGCGTAAAGAACCCATGATAACCAATGGATATGCTTGCGATTGTGGAGCTGGTATTGGACGCGTGACAAAAAACTTTTTATTAAAAGTACCATTTCAACACGTTGATTTGGTTGAACAAGCACCTAATTTTGTCCAACAAGCAAAAGATACGTATCTACGCAACGAAATTGAACAAGATATTGTCAAGGACGTCAAATGTCAAGGATTGCAGGATTTTTCTCCTACTGAGGGGAAATATGACTTAATTTGGTGCCAATGGGTATTGGGCCATTTGACAGATGGTGAGTTTAGAAATGTTCTTTTAATTCTGGAGGGGTTGAGATTAATGTTAAGGGAGAGTGAAAGGATGAAAGATGAAAAACGGAATTATTATAAAGTTTAATAACTTGCTTGTCGTTTCATTGATAGATGATCTGATCTCATTTTTTACGCGATGTATGAAAGGGTTAAAACCGCATGGATTGATTGGAATCAAGGAGAATAATTCTTCCAAAGATTATATTATCGATGAAGAAGATAGTAGCGTAACACGGTAAGAAAGTAAAAAGAGGGAGAATGAAAGAAAGTTGGATATAATAGTACTGTTTGAAGACATAGGAGATCATCTAAACGGAGGATTATATATGTTTATAATTTTAGACCAAATGATTCTTTAAAATACATATTTAATAAAGCTGGACTTGAGGTGATTAAGGAAGAAATACAACAAGGACTCCCTGCAGGTCTTTTTACAGTTAGAATGTAATTCATTCAATTATTGAAAGGAGGACGGGAGAAAACATTCCATTTACTAACGTATATCTTAAATTCTACCTCTAGGTATATGTTAAAGCCAATCCAATCATCTTAGCATCCGCTATTCAAAACATAGTGTTGAATGTATTGTGTAACTTGAACATCCCCTCATTATCTCATAATTATTATGAAACGAAAAAGAGCATATTTATCCCTCTCTCATTCATTCACTTGAAAGGTTCCATCTTTCTCTTTTGGTTGATCCACCTAATAATTCTCCTTATAATCATTATCCAATTTCATATATAATTGAAAAAAAACAATCATAGCATGTACAATTACATCATTTCATTTCATTCATATGTTATTTTTTTTCTTTTTAAGCAAGAGCCTTTCTTTTTTGTTTTAATGCATAGAGTTGAAAAATACAACAGCGTTTATTTCTCCTATATAATTAAAATGATTCGAAAAGAAATCATGCATCAAAATGATGATATACAATATGGATTTGATTAGTTTTCTCCTTTCCAAAAAAAAATATTCACGTAATCTTTTTTTACTTTTTCTACTTACGGGGATTTCAACTTCACCAGCATCAATGGCATCGCAAAGATCCTTGGGACTTTGACCATCAACGGTGCAGCCAACTGAGTTAGCGGTACCAAGGATTTCCTTGACAGTACCAGACAATTCACGAGCGAAAGACTTGTAACGCATGGTACGGGCAATTTCGATGATATCATCAAGAGCAATGTTACCAGTGTGCTTGACTATTTTAAAATAAATAGATCACTCTAATTAATATCCAATTCACACATACATATATTTACATATATATATAAACTATACATATTCCATAACAACTATATCTATATTCACGTACTGTTCTTGTCTTTCTTGCGATCACGTGGGGGTTCCTTAAGGGCCTTAATGACCAAAGAAGAGGCCGAGGGGACAACGGCAACTTGGGCTTGACGGTTTTGAATGGTCAATTGGATGGTGACACGAAGACCCTTCCAGTCCTTAGTATTCTTCATGATGTCTTCACCGACCTTCTTGGGTGACAAACCAAGAGGACCGATCTTGGGGGCTATAAATACCAGGTGAATTAAGTCGTAATTAGTTAAAAAATATTCCAAATTTCCCTTTTTGACCTTCACTTTTTAAAATCGTTCTCGTCATATTTTTGGTTGTTGTTTTATAAAATACGCACCAAGAGCTGAGGAAGCAGCCAATTCACCACCTGAAAATTAAAATAAAAATAACATCTTTTCGTGTAAGTTTCAATGACATTATAAAAAAGTATATTCAATTCTCTTTTTATTAAGAAGTAACACGAACCAGTTGCTCTAAGGTAAATAATCTTGACCTCAGTAGGATCGAATTTGGGAGGCATCTAATGGATGAAAACGTTTTCATATGGATGGAATCTATGGTTAGATGGATGGATGGATTGGATAGTCCATAGAGGATTCAATATCATCAGGTATAGTTACTCACCTTGCGTGTCGAATAAGAGAGGGAGTATTACGATGTGCTGGCGCTAACGGCATCAAAATGCTCCCCCCACGCCGCACAGGGCGGACTTGTTAAGGTTCCTGGCGCCAATCATATTAGTGATGACTTTAATTGCATTGAATGAAAATTCCTGATACCTTTTCAAGATGGATAACAAACTATTGACGTTTAGTAGTGTAGATAAATATAAAATACCACAAATAGTCGAGGAGATTTGCTTTTTCCTCTTTGCATCTCCCACAGTACTGCTATGATAAGCTATGTGTGTTATTGATGATATATTATGTTTCTGAATAAGTTTTGTTCCATTAGGGACGCCCATGAATTAGCACTCAAGACGAGCATGTTTGATACTTTGGTGTCAACCATGTGGTACTGGTTCAGCTACTCCTAGCAATAGTATTTTTTTTTCTGGTTTGAGAATAAATAAGGATTAGAGGGTGATTGCCCCATGTCCCAGACACATATTCTATTATTCATCATAATCTATTTTTATCCATCAGCGAGTTCCTTCGTGATGTGGGTGTACTTCACCGTGTACTCATGAAGAAAGTAAAATGATAAAGGCAATATTTGTACTGGTGTAGACAACAAGTGATTTTTTTGGTGTCAGGTTTTGTTTGGATGTCGCTGAACAATCAGGATGTTATAGGCCCTTGTATTATGTACAGAGGAACAGCTGTCGCCCAATAGTTGTCGTTCTATCCTTCTCTTTATCCAGGTACATTTCAAGTTTCTTAATATAACCATTCTCAAAAGTTTGGGTTATTATATACACAATAAAAAAGTCCAGACCAAAAGTCAAAATTACTTTGATGGCAGAATAGGCCTGCTGTTACTTTATTATAGTAAAAGTGTAATGGAAAGTGATGCCATGTAAGAAAAGAGAGCTGGCAACAAGAAAACGGCATAATACGTACATGGTAGTTACTGTTACATCATGTTAAACAAAGGGTATTAATACATATAGTTGTTAATATAGATAATATACTACAATGATAATTGATATGAAAAGAAGTAACAGGTACAATATTTATAATAATATAAGGTAAACAGTTTCACCAATCAAGGGATGCTGAAGAAGAACAGTGCTGTTGTTGTTGTTCTTGCTGAGCTTTCGCGCAGCCAGCTTGGAACACGGCACGTAGTAATTCTTGAATAATTCGATCCTCTACAACGGACTGTTGAATAATATCAAGACAATGACATGGTGTTACTCTACCGTACCAGATTGCACGTTGGCCCTGATGAGTATAGATCACCAGATTCCCAGCAAACGCATGACCTAATTATATTATTTTTTCAAAAAAAAATCTTTTGATAAGAATCATCATGATACCAAAACTAATACTACCCCGAAGAATAAAGATGCAATAGAAGAAATATATATATATATATATATACCTCCAAGATGACTAACCAGAGCCACTTGAGCTTCCACCTGACACATTCTTAATGCATCTTCTAGTGCTTTCAAAAGCATTGGACCAATGGTTCCACAGCGTTTATCCTTCTTACGATGACCACATACAAGTAAAAGATCGGCATAAGGTGAAGGATACGTCACAAAACCCGAGGGACACCCATATGCAAAATCTAACAAAGCCATCGCTCTTCGCGGAGTAACATTAGCAATGATAACGTTATCTGGCATCAGTATCACATCATGTGCGTTCCGTTGATTTGAATAGCGTGTTGGAAGCGACGCGTTCGTCACCATAATGCGATGACTGGGCTTTTGTTCCAATAATTGGGTTGATGTAGCTGATGTACCTGTTGTCAATCGAAGGGGTAAGAATCTATTGGGTTCATCACGGATCCACCTTTGTTTTTTCTTATCCCTTTGAATCGCTTCAATGAGTGCTTGAGCTAATCCACCATTATCGTCTTCAAGATGTGCGGGCCAATCTGTTTTTCCTGTCAAAATAATAAAATGAATCGCATAGCCAGGTACCGTATTGTAAAGTGGACGGGATTGATCAATACGAAGTTCTTGACTTGGTACAATGGGATGGAGTGCACAAGGTTTGACACAACCTGGACAATCATCACTGTTGGTTGGGCGGATGGTAGGTAACGATGTAGTTTGAAGTGGTGGTAAACAGGATGCTGCACAGTCGTCTGGGCATGTTGATGGATATAAACTATTTACACATTTTGATAACCATTCCATTTTCTTAATCGCTACTTCATCCTCCTTTTTTCTACTTTCTTTTTTTATAAGAAAAAGAAAAAGAAAAAGAAAAAGAGAAAAAGAAGAGAGGGGAGGAAAAAAAGAATCGATCGCCGTTGAAAATCCTGTTTGGCGTGACCGGAAGTTGAATTTAGTTTCTATTACACATCCTACCTTTATTTATTTACGCACGCATTATAACCAAAGAAGAAAACAAGAATATGCCCAGCAATTGTGAATATGCGCGTGTGCATCAGGTAACCTTATTTTAATAAAATAATCTAGTACAATGACAACAACAAATCATTCATATTTTATATATAACTAGATCTTTATTAATTTCATTATTAAAGGGTCTTCTTTAATAGAATAATAATAATAATATAAACAAACAACATAATTGTACAGTAAGGAATTTGTTAATAGATAGTAAATAAGATGAGATGTTTTGTTCTTGTGATTATTATTTTCCTACAGTTACTAATACATTGGGTTTTTTTTACACATCGGTCATTATAAGTTTATTACCAATGAAACAAAATCATGCTGTATTATAGAAAAAGAGATTATTAGCCAGGTCACATTTTTTATCATAAAATATCCATCTTCACTTCATACGTATTACCACGAGAATTTTTTTAGATCTAGAAAAAAGATGATGTATAATGTTACAGATATTTGTTATAGCCATTAAGTTTGCCTGTATTTAACATACACACTCATGAAAACCATCAGTACATTTACATCATATGGATGGATGATTTTCTGGTAATCAGATTCTTTTCTTCTTGCTTTTGTTTTATATAACTTAGTAAATAAGAACAAAAAAAAATCATGACAGCACGTAGAAACATACAAAAAAAACAGTCTAGGTCTTACATATATATGAATTGCACTCTGTATAATCTTTTTGCGTAATTAAGATATATAAACCATCTCGGTATTTGTAAACATGCTACATTAAAACAAATGAGATGATCACATGATGATCCCAATTCCTTTGTACTTATATCGATACAAAGTAGTTTATTATTATTATTATTTATATAAAGCTTTATTGGAATGCATTGGGCCCATGCGATATCCCTGTCACTACTCGAATTCTTGAATCCACTGGCATTTCAACAAGTGATAACGAATCCTCATTTTCACTAAGACGATCATCATGATGGTGCACTTGGTGATGGTGGTGGATAATACTATCATTGATATCTTTAGCACGAATACGTCGACGTCTGTATCCTCCTCTTTTACGTATAGCTGCCTCCAGTCCACTGCAGAAGATTTCGTATTGACAAAATAAACAAATCCATTCATCCGGATTGCCACTCTTGATCACAGATATATCAGAAGCACCTAGGTTAGCATCAAGCCAATCCATTTTTCCTGTTTTTCGATGTTGAGAAGATTGTTGATCCAGTTGTTGCTGTTGGGATTTTTTGCCCTTTTTAGTTGCTGTTATAGTATCTGTTTGTCGCTTTCCTTTAGTATTTTTCTTGCCGTTGCTATTACTGCTATCGTCATTGGTATGCGGCAATTCTGTGGTTGCTGTTTTGGTAACAGAAGAGGATTCTTTCTTTTTGGCTTTGCTTTTATTCTTTTTACCACGTGATACTATTGTATTTGATCTTGATACGGCTCTTTGTTGCTGTTCTGTTGTAATATATTTGTCGTCCTTGATGGATTTCACAGGCACGCTGCTTTTCTTGGTACCTTTTGAATTATTCAATGTCGTTTTTTTTTTCTTATTTTCCTCATCTGATTTCGAGTGTTTCTCCATCGATGGTAATCCTGTTGCTGCTGCTGCTTTTTGAATCTTTTGTGTTTGTGTTTTTTTCAATGTAGAAGCAGTTGGTTCAACCGCCACAACAGGCGATGCAAGGCCCAACTTACTGTTATTAGTTTCACCCAATGATCTTGCTATTCGTTCTTGTTCAGTATTTTCCAAGACGCTTTGTTTTGATAAAGATCCCCCCTGCAGATTGTTCTCATCTATCCTTGTCGTCATTACAGTATTATTACTTGAAGAGCTAATACCAATCGGTATTGAATATTTTCGTTTCCATCGTGGTTTTGGAAGTGGTAATATCTTTCGTTGTTGAATAATGGCTTCAAATTCGACCGGATCAACATTTTCTTCCTCATATTTAGTATCCTCCACATTATCCATTTCTTCATACTCATCAGCATAAACACCTCCTCGTCGATACGTTGGACGATCGGTCGTATAGAGAGGTTTCTCTGGTGGTGGTGGAAAATTGGCCTGTCGATCTGACGAGAATGAAAATTCGAAGTCGGGAATCGGTGCAACAGTTTGTGTTGCTGTTGCTGTTACTGTTCCTTTATCCCCGTTGCTGTTATTACTATCATTCTTGGTATTGGTATTGGTATTGGTATCAGTATCGGTGTTGCTGTTGCTGTTGGTTATGTTCGAATCAAGAGAACTCGGAATAAGACAAGGTAATTCAGCAGCAATTCGTTGAATATTTTGAAGTTGGGGTATATATGTTGGATCAAATAACTTATGTTCTTTCATAAGTGAAATAAGGCCCTCAAGGTCCGCAGTATCTTGAGCACTAGGGGTCTTCGACGACACAAGAAGAGAGGTAAGAAAATTGTGTAGATCCTTTATATTGCTGTCATGTCGAGTTTGTGATGGAGTTGATCGAGTGCTAGTAGTTGTATTAGAAGAACTTGACGATGACATTTTGTTTTTAGAATTATTATTCTTGTTAGTCGTTGTTTTCTTTGTTGTTGTTGTACTACTCGGGGAATAACATCGCCTTGCTGGTGTTTCAGTTGTAGTAGTAGTAGTCGTTGTTGATGTCGCAGTACTGAAAAAGTTATATTCAGCTGTCCATGGTCGATTTGGTAAAATAAAATGGTCTGTTGTATAAATATATATATTTACATCAACAACAATTGAGTTTCATATCATTTATTTCGTCGCGAAATCACAAAAACACACTAATTTTGAGACGAGTCTTTCCACTGCATAAATCTTCCAAAACCATATTAGAAAGAGGGAGAAGAGAGAGAAGAGAAGGACAACCTACTGGCAATGTCGTTTTGTTCGGCACATTTATGTTCAAGCAACGATGATATCATTGACTTATTCTTTTTTTTCTCTTCTTGAGTAATTATACAGCTACAAGTAAAATCGCGATTCATAAAAGGATGCATATATTAAGGAGATATGGTATTTAAAAAAGAGAGATATACAAGTGAGTGGAATAAAGCGAGTAAAAGAGGCCATTTTTTTTTAGTTTTGGCTGAAAAGTCAAGGAAGAAATATTATTGGCTAATCAATGCTGAAATCTATAAAAAGCTTGGGTACCTCTTCTCCTGTGCGGAAGATTTAGACTACAACTACTCCTTTCTTCTTTCTTCCTCCCTTCATTCTTAGTAGTTGTATAATTCCCTCCTTCAATAATAGACAAGATACAATTTCGATGAATTATAGTAGTTATTTTTTAATAGTCATTTACAATAATTGGGAGTATATAACCTAAATAAAACTCTAAATACTACAAATTTTTACTGTGTTTTGTTAAAGAATTTGACCATACTTGTCACATACTCATCCTAGAAGAAGATAAAAGTATACGTAACATTTGAATAATGGTAAACATACATAATGTATCATAGTATATTTTTTACATTTACATTTTAATAAAAGGGATAGATATGATAACTAAAGTACTATAATAATTGTGGAATGATAAGACCCACCACCGCAGTTTTTGTACTACATAATCACATTACTATGTAGTGCACTTCGCATGAATTTTTTTTCTACAGACAAGAAATCATTGTTATGTATAATGATTCGTATTAATACCGAAATAGCAGCATTTCCTATTTGATATCAAAAGTTATATAAATGTCTACCGTTGCGCAATATAATATATTTGGTGGTCGATTCTGTGTTGTAGGTGGTAGTACATATAGAGATCGTAGTAATTGAGTGATGCAGTAACTTGCACTATTATTTATCCCTACTAAACTGATCAACATATGTGTGTACAGCCAAAACGGAGATGGAAAGGGGGCATATCCTATAAAAAAGCAGATGACGACGTTTCTTTTGACGCGGCTCTTTTTCTTTTCTTTTTTATCTTATTTCATAGCCATCATGACGATTTCTTCATCATTTAACTATATTAATTTTGATCAAAATTCGGATGATTACATTGGTATGAATGTTGATAACCGTTTACGTACACAAGAAGAAAAGTATTCAAGTGATTACAGTACTCCTTACCCACCAGAAGTAGCTGATGCCCTTAATGACTTATCTCAAGAAACAGTCCGTGATTTCGAAAGACCAATTATGATGGTTCCTGATACCCAACGCAAGCTATACTATCAGTTGGTTAAGCTATTACGTCCTAATTATATTCTTGAAATTGGCACATTCACTGGCGCGACAGCAATTGCCATGGCCTGCGCTTTTCCATCTTCATCAAAGGGTAATACTAATACTATTGCTAATGAGGAGAGGAAAGTGGTTTCACTTGATATTGATCCCAAATGCATGCAAGTGGCAAGAAAGTATATAAATCGATTACAATATGGGGATCGCGTTGAACTTCGTGTTGGTCCAGCATTAGTTAGGTAAGAAAAATATACAGCTTATAAATCAGTCAAACTAAATATATATTAATATCTTGGATTTATAACAATAAAATATAGTTTAAAGGCTCTCAAACAAGAACATTCACAACGACAGTATGATCTCATATTCATTGGTATATAATAAATTTTTCAGAACTTGTCACTAGGATATGTATTCGTAAAATACCGATTTTAATAATCACGCTGTTGAAATAAACAGATGCCGACAAGGCAGACAATATCTCGTATCTCAATTTTATTTTGGATAATGATCTTTTATCTGGTCGAGGATTGATCGTTGTTGATGACGGTTAGTATATAATTTAATAAATATATTTTGAGTTCAAAGTGACTCTTACTATATATCTGTATGCTTTATCCCATATTCTTTTGTTGTTGTCGTATATAGTGCTTTATCGAGGATATGTCCATCGGGAAGCAGGTTACGAAGAAAAGATTACTATCAAGAAAGATATTATGAAAAAATGGACGAAAGCTGTTTGTGAATTTAATGAATATGTTCTACAAAATCCAAGTTTGCAAGTGGTGATGTTGCCAGTATTCAATGGGGTGTCATTTATAAGCAAGAGTCCTTGATTGAAAAAAAAATGCATCACCTTACTACCTACGTTTTGACATTATTACCGTAATTATGATTTATACAAAGATATAAATGAACTATTTACCTAAAAGCATGAAGTGATTTTGAAAAATGATTACTATACTTATATTGAAAAGTTTTAATTGTCTGTACTTCCTGAAACAACTATATTTGATCAAATGATATACAAAATTTGTTTTCTTTTACCTTTGTCACTTAAATATTATATCAATCCGCATAGTAATTTATTGAGATAATATGAAGAAACATTTTTTATATGTCAATCGGTTTAACTATAAAAATATACAGTTGTATACATATATTCTTTAATATTGCGTGTACAGTAAGCGACAAGGAAAAATTAGCTTACTATAGTCATTTTTTCTTCACTGAACGTATTGTATACACAAAAGCAATTGCTGTAGTAACATGATGGAAACATCGACATTTGCATGCAATCTAGACAGATGCAGTTAAAAACCCAACAACCGACTACTACCAACACTTTAATACATAAACGCAATATATGAGAAAATATTACTGCTTCTTTGTATATAATGTGAACACTTACCCCCGCTTTTACAAACTCTGTTTTTTGTTTGTGCCTTGTTATAATTAAAGATAAACATAATAAAGTAATAATAAATGACGCATAAGTATGCATAAGCACACAGCTGCATACAGTGGACCCCCTTTAATTTTACAGCCAAATTTCCTTTTTTTTTTTGATGAAAATAAAGAGGTGTGAAGGTTAAAGAGAACTACTTTGTTACGATGTATTTATTGATGTATTTATGTTTCTCCATGGATCAAATTATTGTAAAGATAATGGGGGTTAAAATTTAACGAATATGAAATTAATGGGGGACCATTTATTGTAGCATAGGCAAAAAGGAAAAGCTGTTATAGCTAATAAAGTATTACTACTATATTTTAAATGAGAGTGTAGATATTTCTGCGCCTAGGGCATTCTAATTCCTGGGACTATATAAAAACAGATTTTGTTGCTATATATATATATATGTTTATACTAATATTAAAAATCATGATGCAATACATAAATTTTTCCACACGTTGTCTATATCTAATCAATCTGAAAAGTAACTATTAAGAAAGAGGAAGGCAGAAGAACATGGTTATCAAAATAAGGGTCCCTTGGTATGGATAAAAATAGCTATACAATAATGTACAAAAAAAAAGTTACATGCTTGTACTTCCTCTGATAATTGCAGCCATCGACATTGTACAAAAGTAGATAATATTGGAAGAAAAATCGCTTTGCATCAGTTTGCATATATGCTTTAGTATTATAACAAAAAATCATATTATTCGTAAAAATATTTTCAGATATAATATCTAAATGTAATCTAAACTAATAGAGGTGTTGATAATTCCTTTTGAATAATAATGTGCTGATCTTCTTTATTATATATCAATAATTGTTGAATATAATACATTCTGTTTTCTGTTTTCTTTTTCACCATGGAAATTAAGACTCTGAGTGGGATTTGGTGAGATCAACGAATAGTAGAATATAAATGGACATTTTAAATAGAGTTTATTATAAATAGTTGTACAATATATTTAGGAATGGTGTGTTTGATTACAATAACCAAATCAAGGGAACTGCTTGTACACAATGGCAACAGAGTGGTAGTATGTAATATATTTAGAAATTATATACATTCGTAAACACTGGGAAAAAATCCCCGGTAGTTTTCTAGTCTGGATAGGCTCGTCCTAGTAACACCTAATATTTAATTACCAACAAAATTTCAATTTTTACCGCTGTACGTATTATATATATATATATATATGATAATGAGTAATGCCAGATCACATGTATGTAATGGTTGCAGTATCACATATATATATCTAAAAGCGGTGCACATAGATAAAAAAAATCCAAATGATGGTGGTTATAAGATATGATGGTGAAACCGGTTTACAATATAAACTATACTTAGTTATACGCCATGATACCAATATCAACGAACATATAAAAACTAAGAAATCATAACTATGATTGAAAAAAAAAATCATAAAAATAATTTACAATGGGTTCTGTATATAGTAAGTAAAGTATTAATATATATATTATGTACACTCAAGTGATCAATTAAAAATCTGGAGCCAAGGTTATTGGTATATTATATAAGTATATATATGGTAGTTTATTTGGTGATATATATTTTTAAACAGTTGAGAAAAATTCAACAGAAATAATAGGTATTAATTACTACTACTGATTAACAAATATTGATATTAATAATGTATGTCTATATAAACTATATTATGAAGAAAATGTAAATAAGGGAAATAGAACATGAATATATTAAGTTACAATTGGATTGGTATATAGGGTGGTTGATTGTGGGAAGGAAATGAATAATAAGAATTATTATTATTAATGGAATGGACGACTGTTTCGGAGAGATGTCACGGAGGATCTTGTCGACAATGAATAGGAGGAAGAAGAAGAAGAAGAAGAAGGAGTAATTTCACTCGGGCTTCGTTGACTTGAAGCTAAAAATGAAAAACGATATCAGTTACGCCACACCATTCTTACGCAATTATTGACTATTAATAGATAGCTATGGTGAATAAGTAATTTATAATAACATACCTATAGCTTTGGCTCTGATATGATAATGTGATGCCTTTTGAGGGTTCATTTGACCTGCTAACCCTTTTTCATGAATTTCGGCGGCGCGCATCATTGCGCCAATGTCCTGCTGGGCTTCAGCTGCCATTTCCCAAAAGGTGAGAGCTTGCACAGTGTCACGTTCGACGCCAATACCTTCTTCATAACATCGCGCGACTTCAGCAAAAGCTTGAGCACCACCTGCATCTGCGACTTGCCGTAATAAACGGAATCCTTCATGTTGATCAATAGGAATACGGCCCCATCCATGAATATGATAAAGTGCTACCATAATATTGGCATACTGGGTCTCTTCTTTGAATTCCATGGCAACTTCACTAAACCAATCAAAGGCTTCTTCACGTAAATCTTCTGCTTCTTCATAAAGTTCTGGACCCAGTTCTTCCGCCATGATATGTTTCAAATTGCCAATGGCTAATTCTGCCAAGGATCCGCAGCCCAATCGGTAAGCTGTCTCGTACCATTGCAAAGCTTGTTCTCGATCAATACCAATAGCAGGTGAGTCAGGTTGTTGTTCAAGATAACCTTCTTCAAAATAAGATCCAACCATCAGTGCCGCTGTGGCATCACCCAATTGCGCAGCATCACAAAAACATTTGAATGCTTTTACATAGTCGCGTGGTTCAATCTTGGCAACACCTTGATGATAAAGATTGCCTAATTCTCGCAAAGCTTCAGGTACCATCAATTGCGCTGCTTCTTTATAGAGACTCAACGCCAGTGGGTACTTTTGTTTGCGCCAAAAGATATGGGCCAATTCATATTTCGCCCGAGGATGTTCTTGATCTGAAGCTCGCACAAAGTAGTTTCGTGCAACGGTTAAATTGGCTTCCAATCCACCTCGTCCATCTTTGTGAAACATGCCGACTTGATATTGGGCTTCACGGTGCCGACCTTTTTCAGCTGCACGTCGATACCATTCCAAAGCACCAGTATCATCTCCTTGCATACTTTTGAGAATTCCAATTCGATAAGCGGCGTCTGTGTGTTCATTTATATCGACTGCACGGTGATACCAAGCTTCAGCCTGTTGCAGATCTTGTTGTGTCTCATGACCTAATTCATAACATTGACCCAACAAAAACATGGCTAAACTGATTCCATTCTTATCTTGTTCACCATGGATGATGGTTACACCATCGTCATGCTCATCTTGTTTTTGTTCTTGGATGATTGATTGTAATAATTTAAAACCACCTCCTTGTTGTAATCCACCACGGCCTTGAAGATGATAGGAAGCAATCATGGTGCGCGCAGTTAAACTATGAGGTTCTGCCTTTTTCAACCAACTGACAGCTTCACAATGTCGCCCCATCTTGCTAAATGTTTCTCCTGCCTTGATCATGGCACGTACATTATTTTGCTGAGCAGCTGCAATATAAAGTGGAAGCGCCTTTTCCATTTGTCCGCGGGCAATGGTTGTACCGAGACCGAGTTCATAAGCAAGACCTAAATGAACAAGTGCTTCAATATCGCCAAGACGAGCAGCATAGTCGAGCCATTCCACTGTATCTAGACCGTCCCATGTCAAGTCGTACCGTTGCTCACGTTCCAAGGTCAGTGCAAACTGTCGCATGCATCCTGCATGACCTGCAGAGACACCTTGATCGAATCGTTTCTTGGCTTCAGCTTCATCTTCTTCATGAGCGAGTATCCACATGCCTAATTCGTAGGCAGCGGCGCCTTCACCTTCATCTGCAGCTTGACTTAACCATTTTTTTGCTTGTTCAATTTCATGGGTTACTTTATCACCCTTTAAAAGTAAATAACCTAATAAAAATAAATCGATAATAATCACCATGATTGTTTTTTGCTGTTAGTCAAAGAAACTTTTTTTCGTTGAATATATTTTCTTTTTAACCCATACCAAGATAATAACGTGTTTTTCTTGCATTTTGTCGGGTCTCTGCAGAATGATGATTCATTTTCTTAAGTAATGGAATAATGGATTGAAATTGTTTGAGAGCTACAGTATGTTGTTTTTGTTCAAAATATAGAGCTCCTAAATGGAAACGTGCACGCTCTTTGATCCAGTCGATATCACTCTTGTCTTCTTGTGTCGAATTACTTGATTGGGTTACTGCCATTTCATACCAAGTGATTGCACTGCTGATGTCTTTTGATGTTCCTCTTCCATATTCACAGCATGCACCTAATTTTATTTTAATTATAGAAAAAGTTGATTAAGTTTTTTTTTGTTCATACGTATTGGACAAAATAGGCATGGTCCTTTTTTTTCTTCATCTTCATTTTCTTACCAAGCATTTCAAAAGGCTCAACAACTCCTTTATCTTGTTCAACCATATCATGCAACCAAGTATAAACAGTTCTCATGTCGTCATCGGTACCTTTACGTTGGAATATCACTAATCGCCCTTTGGCAAGTCTTGATTTCCATCCAACAGGACTTAATAATTCGTTCTCGTTGGCCATCTGATCATATTTGTCAAGTGCTTCTTGCCACATTGAACGTCGTTCATACATATCAGCTAATGCCAATCCAGCTCTATATAATAATAATATGAATAAGTCTTATAGAAAATAAATATTTCTAAAAAAAAGTAAAATAATAAGGGATCATACTTTGTATAACCCAAAGATTCAGCTTGAGTATAACAGCGGATTGCTTCTGGGATATCAACAAGCACGGACCATCCATTTTCATAGTAACGTGCCATAGCACACCAAGATAAAGCATCATTTTTTTCTTCAGCGGCTTTCTTGAGAAGTCCAAGAGCAATAGCACGCATATTTGTAATATTATTTTTATTACTGTCCTTGATAAAAGAAGCAGCTACACCTGATTCATAAGCCGCTGCCATTTCACGCATACCCGATGGATCGCCTTGTGAAGCTGCTCTTCGCAGCCAATAAAGAGCTTCTTGTTCTTGTCCTGAATCACTTGACAACATGAGTTTTGCCAATTGGACCATAGCTACCACAAGACCTTGGGATGCTGCCCGTTCAAATAAATGAGATGCCTTTTTGGTGTCGACTTTTTCTACAGGTTCAAGTGCTTTGGCATAATAAAGGCCAAGGCTATATTGTGCTGTTTTGTGTCCGGCATCGGCTGCTTTGGTATACCATTCGAATGCTTTTGCGTGATTACGCCGAATGAGGACAACGTTTTGTTCAGATACACCATTGGACAACATTAGAGCAATCTGAAATTGACCATCAATGTCACCATGTAGAGCTGCTTTTTCATAATATTCAAATGCCTTGCGGATATTGCGTTGAACAAAAGCACCTTCTTCATAACACGCGGCCACCCAATAATACGCGTCAACGAAATGATCGCAGTCAGCCAATGTGATTAATTCATGAAACGCCCAAGCAATTTTCTTTTCAACGCCACCTAATCCTTGAAGTCGATAGCGAGCCACCATCAATCGTGCTGTATTACGTTGTTGTATTAATTCAATATTGAAATCACTGGTATTATCATTGGATGAAGAGGAAGGGGATAATGATGTATTGGCGACTTTTTCAAACCAAGAAAATGCTTGTGCACGATGATCGATCCGTTGTAAAAGTTCGGCAAGTGACAGTTGCGCAGCCACGGACCCTGAACTGGCAGCTTTTTCGTAAAGCTGAAGCGCGTTTTTTAAATCCATAATACATCCTCGACCATGTTCGTTTTGTTCGGCTAAAAGACCAATGGCTCTGATATCACCTTGAGCTGCTGCTTTTTGGTAGAGTTGATGCGCTTTGACGTCGTTTTTGGGGATACCAATACCTTGAGCGTACATCAAACCTAGTGCACGCTGAGCTGGGGCATAACCACCATTGGCTGATACAGTAAGATGTTGAATAGCACGCGAAGCATCCATAGAGACACCCAAATCACCCATTCGATAATTAATACCAACAAGATAGTGGGCAAGTGCAAGGTCACGATCAGATGTAGCGGTACTTGCCGCCCTTTGATAATATTCCATGGCTCGTAGATCGTCCTTTGCTTCCTCGTAGAAAGATCCCAGGCGTAACAGCGCTCGTGCATTATTCTATTGGGAAAAAAGCACAAAAAAAAGAGAAAAAATAAAAGAAAAATAATAAAAAAGTTTTTTTTTTGAATGAGACACTTCAAAAAATAATCATCATAACAAAGAGCAAGACAATAAATCGCAAATTTTCCATTCATGGAAATCCCGAAAAAGAGGGGTTGTTTTTGTTTGTTTCAATTTTCTTTTTGGGTAGTATAAAAATCATAAATAATAATAATAATCAAAAATTTTATTTTTTTCTTACCTGTTCAGCAGCTAATTCCAGCCACTTTACGCCTTTTTCTTGTTCATCATTCACATGGTCAATTAATAATAATCCCAAGGCTGTTTGTGCATCAGGGTTTCCTTGTTCTGCAGAAGTGATATACCATTTTTTAGCATGAGATAGACTTGCTTGTTTGACTGCAATGCCATAGTGATAATAAAGTCCCAGCATGTATTGACCCATAGGACTCCCTTGAACTGCACTTAAGTGGAAATATTTAAGAGCATCTGTTGATTGTGACCACAAAGAAGAGGAAAGAACACCCATTCTGTAATAAGCAAAAGCGATCATTCGAGTGGTACTAGCGTCTGTGCTGCTGTTGTTGTTACTCCCAACACCTTGGCCATTATTATTTTTTAATAAAACACCACTATCTCCTGTTTTTGTCAACATCATCGCTGCTGCTGCTGCTGCTGTTGTCGCTTTCTTGTACCACTTGAATGCACGTTGAGGATCCGACTGTCTATTGGGTGTCAAACCATAATCATAACAAACGGCAAGTGGCGCAAAAGCTTCAAAAGTAGGAGAAGGCGTTTGCTTGGCAAGCTTCAAAAGATCTTGAAAGCCTTCGTCGATCTGGGGGTCTGTCCCAAAAAAGCCATGGACTTTGCACTGTGCAACCCAAACGCGCGCCAATTTTGTAGATGCATTGTTCACGAGACTTGAATAATAGATTTCAGTTTCTGTAGTGCAACTAGAAGAATGATTGGGGTACACCAACGACGGAGAACGTCGTACATCCGAATCTTGGGATGATGTAGGTTGTAGATCGTTACTGGATAATGTTGTTGATCCACCAACATATATGGTATTATTGTCTTTACTACCATTTTCATCGGATGGGGAAGTAGTAGATAGATCGGAACTACGATGTGTCGTTGTAGTTATTATAGTGGGTGGTGTTGTTGCTCTGGTAGGTGTCTCATGTCCATGTTTGGAATGGCATGATGAAAGGGAGGATATAGGTGTTATTATTTCTGATGAAGAGGATGCACTAGAAGTACCTGCCACTACGGAGAATAGGGCAGATGTAATCGATTCATTGGATGACACTGTATTGGTTGAATAATAAGATGTTCTTTTATCAAGAGTACTAATACTGCTGAAACCCAATAACTGTTCGCTTGTTGGACATGTGGATGCTGGTAAAAGTTCAGAAATCCTTTTTTCTTTAAGATGACGTTTGACTAATCGATAGGATGCTTCTTGAACATTGGTATATAACCGCATTGGTCGTCGGTTTTGTTTTTGCTGTTGATGTGTTGATTCTTGTTGTTGTTGTCGTCTAGTACCACCAGTACCATCACTCGAAGGAGTACTACCACGACTATCTACTCTTTTACTATTATTACCACAACTGTTACTACGGTTATTATTCGGCCCAGCTGTTGTTGTCATTGACTTATCGTCCCGGTTAGCACTGTTATGACCATTACTGTTACTGCCACTACTCGTTTTGTTAACGATGTTGCCATGTCGATGATGATTTCGATGATGTGCCGCTGATGATTTTTTCTTTGAGAGAACAAATGTTTCACTCTCATTAGAAGAAGTTGTTGTTGATTTCAATAGATGACTTTGCTGTGCACCCATGATAATAACTGACAACTGCTTATACTAA
The DNA here is from genome assembly GCA_025677815.1 of Phascolomyces articulosus. NCBI lineage: Eukaryota > Fungi > Mucoromycota > Mucoromycetes > Mucorales > Lichtheimiaceae > Phascolomyces > Phascolomyces articulosus. The sequence continues at coordinate 97,280 of JAIXMP010000003.1, read as the reverse complement.
ACGACAAACAATACTTTTTTTTGTTATTATTTGTATTTAAAAAATAAAATGCAATGCAATGCAGATAGTATAAAAACAATATACGAAATGTGGAAATAATAACAAGATACTAAATCGATAATGATGAAGAAATAAATAAAAAGAATAATGAGAGAAAAAGAAAGAAAGAAAAGGAAAAGAAAGAGAACCTTTTTTTCCTTTACTTTGTATTATTGTATGTCAAAGCTATATATAGTACCTTCTTATTCGTTCATTGTAGTATATGTGTGTATGTGTGTGTCGTCTTTCTCTTACTCTTTTTTTTTTTTTTTTTTTTTTTTTTTTGCTTAGCCAAAAGGAAGTTCAATCAAGAAAATGACTCTTATGATGGGTCAACTGGTTTCATTTTGCGTGACAAAAAAGATTCTCTCACCGAGGATTAAAGTCCTCTCGCTCTTCTGTATGCATTTTAATGCGTGATCAAGCACACACACGCTCACACATTTTTACGCCCAACAGCCTTACAAATTCCGCGCATGCCAGCTTTATCCTTGTGCAGTATATCCTATCGTCTGTATTGAAAACAACAAACCCTATTTTCATCATTATAAAACGAAAATTTCTTTTATATAACAAAACAACACACACTCTCCTCCCTAAAACATATGATATGAAATGACTAAGAATTTATACGCAGTAAATTATTATGTATATCCTATATAAAAAAAGCTCGCCTATTTTTTCATATATATATATACAAATATCCAATTAATTGTTGCAGATTTCATGTCGCATATTTATATACAATATTATACTTCACATCATTGTCATTCACTTTTTTTGGGTAGCACTGCATAGAGTCACGCGGGGCTAAAAAAAAAAAAAAAAAAACTCTGAAATAATGATGTAGGATTTTCTCTTTCTCTTCTTAATAATGTGTTTACTATCAATAAATAATACAATAACAATGTTATTAGCATGTTACAATTTGATTGGGTGGAAAACAATAACTTGCCAGATTTTCATTCTTATTATCCATTTGACGACGATGAACCTTGTTCCTTGCCCGCGTGATACGAAAAAAAAATTTAAAGAATAGCCGACACCCTTTTATTTTACTTGGCATTTTGTTTTTTTTAACCATTTTAGCATGATTAGAATTTCAATGATGCATGCCATGCAATCCACACCGGGAATTGTGCCGTTTGGATATGTATTATGCTATTTATCTATTTTTATTATATCCAGCATTATTCCAATTTGGATATGGATAGGGTAACAGTTCGTTTATGCAAAAGTGAAGCCGCAGCAAGTTGATGCAATCGGCTCCACATAATAATTGACTAGTGGGTTGTCCAAGTAATTGATCTCTCTTTAGTCAAAGACCGTTAGGTGATATAACTCATCTTATTACTGATAGGTTTCTCAATACTTTTATTTTTCATAAGCGCAATACGTATCAACTAGAAAGTTATTCGTTACTGTGATTATTGCCTAGAAGATTCTCAAAGTTACTTTAGAAATTGTTGCTATTATATCCATCTTGCATGAATAGCTAGTATAGCATTTAAGAATACTAGATGGTTTACGACCATCATCATTGTCTTTAGCTAAGAAAAGCACTCCTCTATATTTATTCCTTGGCTTTAGTATATAATGAAAAACAGTTCAAACTTATGTATACACAAGTATCTAATGTAAATGAGCATGAGTGGGCTGAAAAATAAACATGCTTCAAATAAAATCAATTTGTATATTTAGTTTTATAAAATCATATCCAAATAGATTTGAAGGCATTCTAATCCATTACTCAGCCTTTATTTCTTACACCAATAAAAACAGCGAGTTGTATAAAATAGTAGGGAAATGTGATGATGAGAATGTATTTCTCCTCCCATGTTTGATGTCATATATTAGTCATGAAAACAAGTCAAATCCATATATGGACTCATACCTTTCAAGATAACATTGGGTGGTATCATCATCAAATGGATATAAACGTCATGACGGAAATGTACATAAAATGGGGAAATTATTCTGACTATCCATTCTGAGGTCGTCATTAAGTGAAGATTACCTTTATCTTGGAAACTCAAAACCATGTTTCTATTTATATGTACTAAAACGGGAAAACATCAAAGCCGAAAAAGAAGAACTATATGTAATATAGGTTGACAAATCACATATTTTACTCCACACGGATATCATCATTACCATACAATTAAAAAAAAGTATAGATTATTGAAAACGTAATCGTTGTCTCAAGAATATAAATAGAAGGATTTCATATAAACAAATAAATAGTTACATCTTACAACTGATTTCTATTTGTTATATATATAGTAATCAGTATCGTTAAATTATTGGATATGATTCTTTCATCATTAGGTTTCTTTGTCGTTGTAAAATAACACATAATAAATCACAGGTTCAATATATTTTGATTGGTAAACCCTCGCTCATTTAAGTTGATGTGTGCCATGTTTTTTCAATCAAGAAACATTCGATAGAATAATATGATATATTCTGTATTTGGATTATCTGATATAATAGCAAATACTGGCTATCACAACAGGAATTAAATAACGTTGATGCACGACCTAGTCAATTTACTATAATCATTTGGGTCAATACCAGTAACAGCTTACCATGCGTCCTCCTAGGACGATTCATTTCCTACTGCTTTGAAATATCAGATTACTATATCTATCAAGGTTTTATCTGCCAAAGAAAAAACTTTCCTATCTATCCTTTTTTTTATAGTATCGTCCATCCAACTATTACTATTATAATATCATCCTTTACATCTTTCTCAATACTAGTTGCATTTACTTTAGATCAGGAGAAAATATATTTATCAACTATGTGAAAAATGTTACATGTAAAAAAAGATCACTGACAATCCTTTTGTATCAAGGTTTCACCAACTAACCAATTTGATCATTTTCAAAACGGTAAAAATGTTTTTCCTGATTTCCGCAGTCGTTGTGTACAAGGCAGTCGTTAGGAAAAATATTTTTTTAAGGCGACGGTTTTTTTTTTCTTGTTTTTTTTTTCTTCTTTTTCTTTCTTTCGTAATCTCTTTTGGATTAATTTTCTTTTTCTAATCTCATTTTTTTTTTTTTTTTTCATAAATCTTTTCACTTTCCTCTTTATTTCTCTCTACTTCTCTCTCCATTAAACTCTTTTTCCTCTCCCCTTTTCTTCTCTGGTCAAACTGCTCTTTCGCAATTACACCCAATCTTCAACAAACAACAATCTCTCCCACTTGTTCATGTTTTGTTCATCACTGGACTGGAACGAATATTCCCAGCAGCAGCAGCAAGACAGTATAGAGCAGTATCATTTACACCACTTTCTCAAAGTTAAAAAGAAGGCCTTTTACACCATTTCCTAAACACATTTCGTTGTTTTTAAACATTTTATTCAATCTTTTTCTCTTTTTAATTTTCCCACAATTTTTTATTCCATTTTCTCCCCCATTTCTTTTTAAAAAGCAACCATGGCAGCCATCAACGTTAGACGTGACGTCAAAGATTCTTTTTATCGGTACAAGATGCCTCGCCTTATTTCAAAGGTAAAAATAAGAAAATAACCATAAGTGTGTGTGTGTGTATGTGAAAAATAGCATGATGTTTTTTTGGAGCTCAACTGGGAGAAAGAAAGAAACAGATTCAAAAAAAAAAATGACTCATATTTTTTTTAAATAGGTTGAAGGTAGAGGTAATGGTATAAAAACTGTTATTCCCAACATGGCAGAAATCGCTCGCGCATTGTCCCGACCACCATCGTATCCTACCAAATTTTTTGGATTCGAATTAGGTGCACAGGTCAAATGTGATGATAAAAATGAACGCTACATCGTAAACGGTGAACACGATGCTGAAAAGCTCCAAACGATTTTGGATGGTTTTATTTCCAAGTTTGTCTTGTGTCCTGCTTGTCAAAACCCAGAAACTGACTTTGTAAGTTACTTTTTGAGGAAAAAAAAGGAGAGAGAAGGAAAAATAGAGAGAATGAGAGATAGAAAGAAGAGAAGAAAACTAACATCCGATGAAACATATCTAGGTCATTAAGGGTGATGTCATTCATATGGATTGTAAGGCTTGTGGTGCACGCAAATTGGGTGACAACCGTCATAAATTGGCAGCATTTATTGTGAAGAACCCACCTGCAGCCGAATCTAAAAAGCAACGTAAACAACGCAAAGCAGCTACTGCCCAAGCCAATGGCACCAATGAAGAAGGCATGCCTGAATCACCTGTTCAAGAAGATAATGATGATGTGGCTGGTTCGGATGATGATCTCATCACTCAACGTATCAACAAGGAAGCCGCTGGCCTTAAACTTGAAAGCAAACTGGCTCAAGAAGATTGGTCGGAAGATACCAGTGAAGAAGCCGTGGCTGCTCGTCTTAAGGAATTGACGGTCACTGGTGTGATGGGTGGTGATGGTGAAGAGGATGAAGATGCCAACAAGTATGAACAATTTGGTGTCTGGCTTGAAGCCCAAGAAGATCCTAGTGACCAAGATATTATTGAACAAGCTGAAGAATTAGGTGTTCTTGGCAAATACAAGGCTTGTCAAGTCTTGATTCAGTGTATCTTTGATGAAGATATTGTTGCGCAAATTACCCGACGTGAAAAACTTTTGGAAAAGTTCGTAACGGGTGAAAAACATCAAAAAGCCGTGCTTGGTGGTATTGAACGTTTGGTGGGTTTGGAACACAAGGATACATTGTTAAAGAAGGTGCCTACCATCTTGATGAAGTTGTATGATACCGAATTGATTGAAGATGATGTTTATCTCAAGTGGGGTGAAAAACCTTCCAAGCGTTATGTGGACAAGGAAGTTTCTAAGGAAGTCAAGAAAGCTGCTAAACCTTTTCTGGAATGGGTGGCTAATGCCGAAGAAGAATCCTCTGAAGAAGAATCTGATTAAATTTAGACTAGTCTCTCAATATATTAGTCTAAAAAATAGCCCTTTCTATTATCTTTTCTATTGTTTTTTTTAGCAGTATTAGTTATATATTTATCAAATCAATCAGTTAGTACCTAGTTGTTAGTAAAAATTTCTGTCATTTATATAAATATATCTTATATTTTGTGCATGATGAAATTAAGAAAGTATATTACATTTTATATATTAGTGGAAAATGATTAGACTACTATTCATTGTTTCAATAATAATATATCTCTTATACATATTGAATGCAGTAAGGAGTGTGAAATGGACAAGAGAAGGAGTTATAATGTGGATGAGCGCCATTAAAATATAGAAAGACAACGATTTTATTTAAAAAGAGTAGTTAGGCCATGAGCTTGTCATTAGGAGCAGTATTTATGATTATAAGGGGGCGAAGAGAGATGATAATAAATAATAATAAATGGGAAGGAGAGGTATATAGAGGAGTTAAACTGAAAGGGGTTCAATATCAGTATTCATCATCTATCCATCCATTCAATCTTATTTTTTATAAACTATTTTTTTTTCAGTAGCATGCTCTTTCTTATTGTCAAATAACTATTATATGATATATGCAAATCTCCTGGTTCATTCAGCAACGTGCAGCACTCTAATGCAGCCACCCAAACTAACACTCTGGGTATAGTATATATATATATATATATATTGACGAACTGAAGAAAAAAAGAGCAAAGAAGGAGGAAGGAGGTGGATGGACTATTCAAAGCGATACGAAGAAAGAAAAAGGGATTTCCTGCTTTATTGCAATTTATAGAGAAGCACGTAGACAGGCTTATTATTATTATTATTATTATTATGAGTGGGTGGGGCGGGTTATAATTAATGCATCGACATGCATTTTTTCTTTTTTTCTTCTTCTTTCTCTCCATTTTTAAACTTTTTTTCCCTATTTTTTTCTTTTTATTTTATTATATTGAAACGATGGGTTTATTGCGTTTTTCGCGAAAGGACAAACCATCCACTGCAACAATGAGCTCTTCATCCAATTCATCCACTTCAACATCGGGGCGAATCGAAATTTTATCTACTACTACGCTACCTGAAGGTCATCACCACCACCATCCATTAAAAGAAAATTATAAGAATAATCATCATCATAGGAGACAACAAAAGACAATCAGTCGAGATTTTTTTAGTAGTAGCGCGTTTAAAGCCATTATTGGAGAAAAAGGAAGTTTAATGGATGATATTTTCAATGAACTACATCCTGATGATATGATTGAGGAGAGATTGGGTGATGGAATGATGCCTGTACCACGTACATCGACTTCTATATCGACAATGACTTTTCATTCTACAACGACTCCTAGTTCAACTACTATTACCACAAAACCAACCCCTGTTGCCACCAAAAGTGACATTTTACCTAGAAAAAATATTATCAACAATAACAATAGAAAGAGCAAAAACACTACTTCTACGGCAGATGCTCATCATCATCATAAAGGGTTCTTGGCGCAAAAGTATATGGAAGCCAATAACCGCCATCACCTGCAACAGCAACGACCAACATACTGTTCCTCAAACCCTGAATCTTCTAATAATAGATTGACACCTTTTACAACGATCCGCGCGGATATATGGCAACAACAACATCAGCAACAAGTTGATCCAAACGTCGGAAAGAGTCATCTCATTAATAATAATAATAATAATAATAATAATAATAATAATAATAATAATAATAATAATAATAATAATAATAATAATAATAATAATAAACGATATAATTCACAGGTATGTTTTTTAATACATAATATATAAAACGTATAATTGTATTAATATGAAAAAATAACAAATAAATGAACTTTAAGTTCTATGTCTATTTATTTATTCTACTTAACTAAACAGTAATACTCATATTCCTCTCACTTATTTTTTTTAATGAAATATAATCAAATAGTCGGATATTTTACCCATTGCAGCACAACAGCAACAACAATTACAAAAGGAACAAGCATCGAGACGATCACGATCTGTACCAGGGACAACAACTACTGGTGGTGGTATCCGTCAAATTCCTATTATCAATGAACCTTCTTCTATTACTACCACTACTACTACTACTAGTACAGACGCCGAATCCTCCGTACCGCTACGCCAGCTGCAGCAACAACAAAAAATGCAAAGCAGTGCAACACAAAAATGCGACTTGCTGCATCCTGGACGTACATTGCAGGTGCATTTACCTCCAACTCCACCACCAGACACAGAAGAAGAAGATTTGGAACAAGTGGTTGTAGATAATAATAGTCATAATTCAAAATACCGTCGGGGTCATGATAAATCCACCAATACAATAAATACTCCTATAGAACATCCCATTTGTGGACATCATCCCCATCTTCACGGTCATCATCGTCATCACTATCCCAACGATCCTTCTTTTCATAACGACAAAAATTCTATGTATAATTGTCATTACCAAAATCAGCATCATCACCCTATTTGTAACTCATGTCAACATCACAATCACCACCATCATCATGTAAACACTACCACTACTCCAAAAGATAATACTAATAATAATCCAAATAAGCACCAACAACAATCAGATCATCCTCACTGCCATCACCACCATCATTGTCCACATCACCATCATCACGACCACAACTCTTCTCATTCACAATATATGCACATTCATTACCATCATCACCATCATCATTGTACGTCATTATTGCCATCTCAACAAATCCATTATTTTCATCATAGTTGTTGTGGTATTACACCCCCCATTATGTATCCTCAGCGTTCATGTCATTCTTATCATCACCATCATCCACATCACCATGGATCTCATTGTCCTATTCATTCACCGCCACACGACATTCGACGTTCAACATCTGCTTGTGTACTTCCTACAAGTCATTCCACTCCATCACCAGGAACACGAAAAGGGAAAGATCGCGTTATTTTTCCCTCTTCTACTATTAGTAATAACAATGCAGGTCATTGTTGCAACACTAATACTCTTCCATAATAATATTATTTACGTACTATACAACTGTGACTATTTGGCATCTTACCAATATAGAAATATTACAAATCAAATAAAGGTCGTTTTGTACTATAGAACATCTTATTTAAATAAAATATATAGACTCAGTTTTTTACTCCTGAAATAAAGTGTTAATTGTTTAACGAGGGCAAGGGTGATGATATATAATGTATTTTATGCACGCGCACATACACTCTTACATACTCAAACCCTCTTTCTTTATTATTATTATTATTATTATTATTACTAAAGATGTTACTTTTTATTGGATGAATATGATGATTAATACTCGATCATAATGAGGATAATGCATACATTTATTAAAAGACAAAAGAGTTGACACGTTTTTTTATTATACAAAAAAAAGGTGGAAAAGTGTCAAAAAATAAAAAATCGAGATCAGATGCTGCTATTTATATAATTGTTATTTTTATATATTCTATCTTATTTTATAATTCTATGGTTTTCAAAAACATTGGTATGAAAACCCCTTTTGTAATTGTCTATCCTGTTCTTCTTCTACAACCGTAGCATCCTTCTATACTCAACAATGAATCCATAAAAGAAATACCAGGTATTTGCAACAATAACAGGTTACCTAATATGTTTGAATAAATCTGGTAGGTGTGACAATTTATACAAGAAAATAAACAGGACATTTTGATCCGGTCCATCCATTCTTGACTGATAGACATCATCAAGTGAGGGGAAGAGTATCCGCTTGTTAATAATGGTGATACTTTTGATCGAGTTCAATAGTGATATATTTGATTGTCCATAGTTATTCATCAAATAGATCTCTCTATAAATATCTATTTACCAAGAAATTGGCACAATACTAAATACACGAAAATTTAATTATGTAAAACTTGTTGTATACTTATCTAATAGGTATATAGATTGAACAATGATGAATGAATATATATCTTTTCTCTTTATCATTTTTTAAGCAATATATAAACGTAAATGGATTGATTCTACGCATTTTTCTGCACAAGATCAAAAATAGAGGTGCTTATCTTATTTTGATTCATCATCTCATATGCATGCATCTTCATCACCATATTTCATTATAAAAAATAACTGCATTTATATTTATTACATGTAATATCGAACTTCTTTTTTTTCATACATGCATTTTACTTTTGACTTGACTATTCGTCATCGAGCAAAAAAGAAGCATCGTTTCCGGCCGTAAAAAAAGTCAACAAGATAAAAATGTGTAACAACCAAATGATATATAAATGACTCAATTTACCATGAAAGAGAGATTCTACTCAGTTTTTCAGTAACACAACAAACACAAACAACGAATTACTTTTTTTTATTGGAACAAAAAAATCTAAAACCAAAAAAAAAGATCATCGTTTCAAAAAAAGGCAAGTGAGCGGCTCATAAAACTATCATCTTTAATGCCAGCAATTATTATAACAGAGAACCAAGAAAAGTGACAATTTGCATGCTGTTTAATACATATAATATGGTATTCTTTTCTTTCTTCCCGCCAATATAAAAAGTAAGAGTGCCCTGTTGCTGCTATGGTAACAGAGGAAACCCTTTTTTATTACTATAGCAACAAATTGTCATGCCGTTGCTATGGTAATTTGTTGCTATGACAACAACAACAACTACTACTACTGCTGCTGTTGCTGCAATTTGTTACTATGGTAACTCTATGATAGACATGTGGTTGCTATGGTAACTCGGTGATATATATGTGGTTGCTAGACATGATTCCGCCAACTGATTGGGGGTGGGAGGGAATTCATTCTCTCATGATTTAGACATTGAACACCATTGTTGGCATTGTCATTGTCCTTGGAAAAATATAATACTATTTTTTTAGTTTATATAATAAATCAAAAGGAGGAGTTGTACTAAAATATATCATCTATCCAAAAAAAGATTTTACCCCTGGGCTCAAGTTAATTAATGATATATAACTAAATATATAACAATAAAGAAGAAACGCGTGCACATCTTTTTTTGAACGATGGATGATGGGCTTCGTTAGCAATTATCATATACAGCGAGTGGTGTGATGCTTCTTTTTTTAAATAGAAATCCAGCCCAAATGGAATTAACATAAAAGCAATCAATGGGATTCGTTGTTGTTACACATGCTATTTTTATCTTTTAAAAAGCTGGGACTTTTTATATATTCTCTGCGGAACTTGGGGATAAATAGGCCCTTCTTTTTGGCTTTTGCTTGTTCAATCACCCAAATATGTAGCTTGGGTATCAAAAAATAAACCTTTTTTCTTTAGTCTTCCGCGCCCCCCAAAATAAAACACATTTGGATCTCTCTCTTTTTTTTTTTTTTTACTTTTCTTCTTCTTCTTCTTCGTGTCCCCCCTTTTTTTTCTCTCTTTCTTTCTTCTTCTTCCCTTTTTCTTTTTCTTCATAGATACACCTCACACCTCACCCATCTTCACCGTTCTATTCTGTTTTTTTAATATAATATTGAAGAAACAGGCACTTAAATAGACAAGCGCTCCTCATTTCACCCATCCCCGTCCAACTTTAAAAAGAGAAAAAGAAATAGAGAAGCATTCTTCATAACAATACCCATATATATACATATATATATTTTTGGCATTCTATCTATTATCATATTATTCCATACCTCTTTATGTTCATATAAAAACATAATATCCAGACAACATTACTAATAATAATAACATCACTATGGGTAAACAAAAACGAGACGTCAAGACGACCGATCTGACGACACTTTCCAATGTGAATGATGATACGATAGTAGGATGCCTACGTGCACGATATGAAACCTATCAAATATATACCCGTCTAGGCGCGCATCAACTGGTCGCTATCAATCCATATAAACCTTTAGCTTTAAACGATGATCAAACCGGCCTTGAATATGTCGCAGCTTACAAAGACACAGCAGCCGCTGCTGCTCAACAACAACAATCACAACAGCCACATATTTTCGAACTTGTAAATCGAGCTTATTTTTATATGCGTCGTACGGGTAATGATCAAGGCATTTTAGTGGTGTAAGTGCGATTTTTATTTTTATTATTATTATTATAAAATAAAGACAAGTAGAAAACAACAATAACAAATAATAAACAAATCACTTTTTGGCTTGGAAAATACTTGTTTAAAAAACTCTAACTTGTGGATTGTTGTTTTCTTCTCATGAATGGTATGACAGTGGAGAATCGGGGAGTGGCAAGACCCAGATCCGAAATTTGATTATCCGCCATTTGGTACGACTGAGCAGCCATAAAAAGGAAACCAAGGTTCAAGCTCAACTGGTCCATTCACAAGCCATTTTAGATTGCTTTGGTAGCGCATCCACACAACAAAATAAAGATGCTTCACGTTATGGTTATTATGCCGAAATTCAATTCAGTGAACGTGGTCGTATGGTAGGCGCCAAAACCATTCATTACTACCTTGAAAAATCACGATTGACTTCCACCACCGATGCTCAATTTCAAGTTTTTCATCATTTTATTCGTGGAGCTACACCTGACGAACGACAGCAACTTCAATTAGGTCAACAGCAAGCGACTGATTTCCATTATTTACGCAACAACTTACAACGGCAATATCAAACACAACAACAAGATAACTTGATTGATTTAAAATCAGCATTAAAATTGGCAGGTTTCCGTCGTGAACATATTCAACGTATTTTACAATTGTTGGCAGCTATTTTACACTTGGGTAACTTGAATTTTGTTGACCCAGGAGGTAGCGTCAATAATCAAGATGCTGCCATTGTCAAGAATACTGATATTTTGGACTTGGTTGCTGATTTTTTGGGTGTGGACCCTCGTGCTTTGGAAAATGTCTTGGTGTTCAAGACAGCCATGATTCGTAAAGATGTTACTACATTGATTTTGAATGCAGAACAAGCCTCTTTACAACGAGATGAATTGGCACGTACCTTATATTCTCTTTTATTTGCATGGATTGTGGAACGGATCAATAGCAAGTTATGTGCCGACAAGTTTAATAGTTTTATTGGTGTGGTGGATTTACCAGGTTATCATGCATCACAACAACAACAAGCATCGAAATTCCATTCATTAGTTGTCAATTTAGCGGCGGAACGTATTCACGGATTTATGACCAGTCAAATCTTTGCAACGGATGTGTACGACCAAGAAGGCATTACAACGGTCCCACATGTCACACCACGCTACCAGGCTGCCAATGTCTACGACTTGCTTTACCGTCCATCACGTGGCGTGTGCTCCCTCGTCCACAGTATGTCCGAAAACGTTCGTAAGGGCAAAAAGCAATTAACAGATGCTGATTTGGTCGATTCTTTAATTAAATACAATGGCAACAGTCCTTATTTCTCTTCCTCCAATGCTCCCGGAAGTCAACAGCGTCAATTTGCTATTCAACATTTCCAAGCCAAGGTCACGTATGATCCCAATGGATTTTTGGAAGCCAACAGTGATCAAGTTTCAGTCGATTTTGTATCTCTTTTCAGAGGAGGTGCGGGTATGCCTGCTTCGTGGAACGCCTTTTTGGTGGAATTGTGGGACAAGAATTTGGCAACACAAAGCCATCCCAAAGATCAAGATGCGGTGGTCTCTGCTCAACAAAAACCCATGCGTCAACCTTCCATGCGTCAAAGTCAACGACGTACTGCTAAACAACAACAACAGCAACAAAGAGAAGAAGCTGCGGAAGGCGGAAGTGTCTTGGGTAATTTGCAAGCCAATATGGATGATCTTTTGGGTACTTTACAAGATGCTAAAGTATGGACTGTGTTTTGTGTTCGTCCCAATGAGGCGCAAACACCTGCTCAAGCGGATTCTCGTTGTTTGACGAGACAAGTCGATGCTTTTGGTTTATCAGAAGTGACCCAACAAACCGTGGCTCAATATGGTGTTGCTTATACACATGAAGAATTTTTGGAACGCTATGCTGCTGTTTTGAATGGTGAACCAGGTCGTTTACCACGAGCCCAAGTGGAATCTATCGCACAACAAATGAGTTGGACCCAATCTGATGCTGTGATTGGATCTTCCAAGGTAGGGTGGCGTTTTTTTATTTTTATTTTGTTTTGGAAAAGAGGGAAACATGAGTAAATGGGTAAAATAAAAACACTGATAAATAACGAATTCTAATAATAATTCTTCGATTGATTGATTGATAAATAATAGATCTTTTTGGGTGATGGAGTATGGCGTATATTAGAAGACCAATTACGTGTATTAGAAAAAGATGAACAACGACGCAACAAAGATGCAAACAAAATGGCTACTGGCGCTAGTGTGGGAGCAGCTGCAGGAGCAGCTACTGGCATGGATGAAGATTCACTCATGTATGACGATACACCTCCAATGACACGAGATGGTCATGATCCTGAAGAATCCTTATTACAACGCGACATGTCACGACAATCTGGTTCTGACTTTAACATGATGAGCCATACCGGTCCTGCCGGATTACCACCACCTCCAGTGGGTCGATTTCAACAAGACGATCAACGATCATTTTATTCCGACGATGAATATTATTATCAAGACGGATCGAGTCGAGGCGGCCCTGGTGGTTATCGCGATCATGATGATTCTGTGTATGGTTCTGAATCCTATGGTCACGAAAACAACATGATGTTACGACCCACAGGACCTCCCGTCATGGAAAAAGAAAACTTGGATGAAACCGAAGAAGATGAATCACAACAATCAGGCACACGTAAACGGTGGCTCTTTTTCGTTTGGGCTGTCACATGGTGGATTCCATCGAAATTCTTGATCTGGTGTGGTCGTATGAAACGTAAAGATGTTCGAATTGCTTGGCGTGAAAAAGTAGCACTCTGTATGATTATTTTGTTCCTTTGTGCATTTATCGTTTGGTTCTTGGTCTTTTTCGGTGAAATTGTCTGTCCTCATCAAGCCGTCTTTTCTGAAAGTGAACTGGGGTCCTATACAGAAAAGGAAAAAGCCTATGTCGCCATTCGTGGTGAAGTCTTTGATTTAACCAATTTTGCGCCTCGTCATTATCCAAGCAATATTATTCCTACAGATTCTGTGCTTGATTATGGAGGTAAAGACGTCACTGATATGTTCCCTGTGCAAGTCTCTGCTCTTTGTCAAGGTACCACTGGAACTGTGTCTGAATATGTTTCGCTCAACTATCAAGTCAATTTGACTGATGATAATGCTAAATACCATGATTTCCGTTATTCTTCTGGTAATTATCAGCCTGATTGGTATTATCAACAATTAACCATGTTGCGTCAAAACTACAAGATGGGCCATATGGGTTATGAACCCAAGGCAATCAAGGATCAAGCTTCCAGTGAAACTACCGTCAGTGGTATTCGTACTACGCGTAAATGGGCCATCATTGATGATCATGTTTATGATTTGACACAATATGATATGGGTGGTCGATACGTCGCTGCTCCACCTGGTGAACAAGCACCTGGTGGTATTGATTTGAACTTTATGGATCAATCCGTTGTCGATCTTTTCCGACAAAAGAGTGGTGAAGATATTTCTGAAGATTTCCGTAATTTACCCCTCAGTGCTGCAGCCAAGAATCGACAATTAGTGTGTTTGCGTAATCTGTTCTTTTCTGGTATGGTGGACGGCCGTAATTCTGCCAAATGTCAATTCTCCACTTACTTGTTGTTGATTGTCACTTGTTTGCTGTGTGCTGTGATTGTATTCAAGTTTTTGGCCGCTTTCCGATTGGGTAGTACCCGTGTTCCTGAAGAATTGGACAAGTTTATCATTGCTCAAGTCACTTGTTACACCGAAGATGAAGAGTCCTTACGGAAAACCATTGATTCCATTGCTACCTTGCGTTATGATGACAAGCGTAAGCTTTTGTTTGTCATTTGTGATGGTATGATTGTCGGTAGTGGTAACGATCGACCTACACCTCGTATTGTATTGGATATCTTGGGTGTCGATCCTCAAGTCGATCCTGAACCTCTTTCCTTTATTTCTGTCGGTGAAGGTCAAAAGCAACACAACATGGGCAAGATTTATTCTGGTCTTTATGAAACGTCGGGCCATGTTGTACCTTATCTCGTTGTTGTCAAGTGTGGTAAACCTACGGAACGTTCCAAGCCTGGTAACAGAGGCAAACGTGATTCCCAGTTGATTTTGATGCAATTCTTGAACCGTGTTCATTTTGATGCCCCCATGTCTCCCTTGCAACTTGAAATTTATCATCAAATGAAAAATGTCATTGGTGTCAGTCCATCCCTTTATGAATATGTATTGATGGTGGATGCCGATACTGAAGTTGAACGTGATGGTATGACGTTTTTGGCTTCTTCCATGGCGCATGATTCCAAAATTATTGGTGTTTGTGGTGAAACAACTTTGGCCAACGAAAAATCGACTTGGACAACCATGATTCAAGTGTACGAATACTTTATTTCCCATCACATGATTAAAGCCTTTGAATCCTTGTTTGCTACCGTTACATGTTTACCTGGTTGTTTCACCATGTATCGTGTCCGTACAGTTGATGGCAAACGTTTGTTGTTCTGTAGCAATGAAATCATCAGTGATTATCAAATCAACAAGGTCGATACGTTGCACAAGAAGAATTTGTTACATTTGGGTGAAGATCGTTACTTGACCACTCTTTTATTGAAACATTTCCCCAATTTCAAGACCAAGTTTGCTGCCGATGCTCAATGTAAGACCAATGCCCCAGATATGTGGAGTGTCTTGGTATCTCAACGTCGTCGATGGATTAATTCTACTATTCACAATTTGGGTGAATTGGCCTTTTTACCTCGTCTTTGTGGTTTCTGTTGTTTCTCTATGCGTTTCATTGTCATGTTGGATTTGATCAGTACTTTGGTTATGCCTGCCATTGTCGGTTACTTGGGTTATTTGATTTACAAATTGACCCAATTAGAAAATACGGTACCTTATTTGACCATTATTGTCTTGGCCGGTACTTATGGTCTTCAAGCCTTGTTATTTATTGTCAAGCGACGATGGGAATACATCTTGTGGATGTTGGTATCGATTTTGGCCATTCCCGTCTTTTGGTTTTATATCCCAATCTATTCTTACTGGCATTTCGATGATTTCTCCTGGGGTAATACTCGTGTGGTCGTTGGTGAAAAGGGTAAAAAGTTGGCCGTGGTGGATGAAGGTGAATTTGATCCCAAATCCATTCCTACCATGACTTGGACACAATATGAAAAGATGCTTTTGGCCGACGATTATTGGAGTGATGGAATGTCCCAAGGTAGCAGTAGTCGAAGCAGTTATACCCATCGTAGTCGAGCACGCGGTACTATGACACCCATGGGTGGTAACGAAAGCGTCTATGGTGGTGGTGGTAACGGCAATGGCAGTGGCATGATGAATGATAATATGAGCATGTATACCCATAGTATGATGATGAATAATAATAATAATCATCCACCACCTTCCCAAGCGGGCTTTTATGCGGATGGCGGTAGTGTCATGATGCCTTCTTCTGCATCGATACCCATGATGCCATATACTTCTTCTCAACCTCATATGCGTTCCTCCATGATTTCTCAACAAATGCCACCTCAAGCACATCCTCCCTCCAGTCGACCTTCTATGATGGCAGGTTCTTCTTCCTTTATGATGCAACCGCCGCCTCCTCCAGGATCTGGTTCCGTTCACGGAAGCAGCCAATCATTATTGATGGAAGATTTCAATAATGCTAATGGTCCTTCCAATGAAGACATCTTGGCCGAAGTCAAACGTATCTTGGCATCGGCTGATTTAACTAAGGTTACCAAGAAACAAGTCCGTGAAGAATTACAACAAGTCTTTGGTGTTTCTATGGCTGGCCGAAAAGATTATATTAATGCATGCATCGAAAATGTATTACAAGGTCGCATGTAATAATAATAACAAAATTAAAAAAAAAAAAACCTCTCTCCCCCTCTTCATTTTGTATTTATGTTCACACCTTTTTTTCTTTTAACACATTACACTTTATCATAACTCTTTCTTACTCTTTTTTTTTCTTTAACCACAAACAAAATCACAATTTATATACTTCTTTAAAAAATTTCTTATTTTCCTTTTTTTTACATTGATATTATATTAAAAATATTATTTTTATATATGTATACATATATATAAATGCTCTACTATTCTATTTTATATTATCAATAATATTAATGATGAATCTAAATTTTAATTATTATGTGATATCTACGGGTAATCCTCCTCGGAAAGCACTGGGGGATAAACGTCTTGAACGATGAGGTGATTCTGGCATAGATAATAAATGATCTTCATCTTCATTATCTGAATCAGCAGGTGTTGGAGGATGAGATCGAGTTAAATGGATCTGTCTTGTACCCACACGATTAGCTTGACGAGAATCATGAGTGATCCAAATACATGAAAATTGTTTTAAACTTTGTTCTACTTTTTCTGCCGAATCTGGATCCAAAGCTGATGTGGGTTCTATAGTATAGTCGAAGTGGTGGTGGTGGGTGACAAGGGTGAGGGGGGGGGGGAAATGGTTTTTCATAATCCATAGCATATCATATGAGTTATCTTACGTTTCTATTTTTTTTTTGGGCCATAATAATATATATTTACCTACCATCCAACAAGAGAACATCTGGTTTAAAACAAACAGCAATAGCTAAAGCACATCGTTGCATCTCACCACCCGATAAATTGGACCATTTTTCAGTAAAATGGGATTCAGACAAGTTCCATTGCATACCTATTTGGATAGGATCTCCAATATTATCTTTTACTCTTTGACTTGAATATTTTTTAACGATATTAAATAAATCTAAAGGACAACCCGGATGAGCGGTGGGTCTTTGAGGAATGTACATGACACGTGAGCGCCACACCGGAATCCCGTACTCGGTGGGTTTTTTTCCTAGTAATGTACTATATCCACTTGTATATGGTATCAATTCTGCTAAACATTTTAATAAGGTTGTTTTTCTATGTATCCATATAATTTATTTACATAAAAATATAGATAGATAGTTGAAAAAGTAAAATAGAGAATGAGAAGCTTAGAATTTTTTTGTTGCAAGTTATTTTTATAATAAAATAATATAATAGGTGTGGTAATATTAAAATAGTGGGAAAATTCCTTTTTTCGGATATAAGGTGAATGGTGTGTGATGTTATGATTATGATTATTTACCCAGTGCCGCTGGCTCCTTGCAGGACCAAGATTTCGCGTTGGTTTAATTCAATATTAATATCTTTAAATAACCATCGATTACCAGGTAACTGCATTGATATTTGATGTGATTCAAATAAATATCCTCCCATTGTTTTATTTAATATTAAAGAACAAGAAGGAAAAGAAAAAAAAAAACTTTTCAATAGCAACTATATTATGATATTTTTTTTTTGTTACCGGTTTCTCCTTTGCAAACAAGCAAACAATGGGGAGAAGAAGAATAATCAAGAAGCAAGAGGAGGTTGTTGTAGTTTGGGGGAGTAATATATATTTATATATATAATCAGTAGTAGTCAGTCAATCAGTGCGGTTGTCTATGTATGAGTGACACTTTCCCTTTTGGATCTCTTCCATACATAATAAAAAACCAAACAGCTTTTATATACGCTTATATTTACTATCACTACTATTTAATCGCACTGTTACCAATTACACTACACATAATACACAGAGAAAGAGAGAGACGGACAGACACACACTTTTTTCCACTTTTTCCTTTTCTCTTTTTTTATTTTTTTGTTTCCTTCCTTCCTCTCTCTTCTTTTAACCTCGCCTTTTTTTTACTTCTTTTTCTTTTAAAAAACAACTCATCTTTCATTGGACCATTTGACATTGGCTTTTTTATTTTGAAAACCCCTTTTTCTCTCTTCATTGTCACTCAAAAAAAGATACATATTACACAAAAAAAAACATAAAAAATAATGTGTGCACTACCGGTTGCTACAGCGACACTTCCAACGACCACCACAACAACGACTTCTACCCATCATACCGGAAGTAATAATAAACGTCGAGGGATTGTCGATTGGAATACATTTTATAAGAATGGATATCCAAAAGAAGTGATAGTCATTGATGATGATAGTCCTGCTCCTTTACCACCTGCTCAGTGTACGCGTTCAAAACGAAAAAGACTTCATCAAGAAGAAAATCCTATTGTAATACCTAAAAAAAGAGTCCAACAAGGTAATTTTTTTCCGCGCAACTTTTTTTAATGGATGGATTTTATTTGTCTATTATTTGTGTATTGGATGGTGGTGATGAGGATGATCATGATAATAGCATATATATTCGCAACTCATTCATAACCTACATAACATATCCCCCCCTTAAATAATATATAAATGATGCAGCCGAACTACCTGCCGCTAATCTCAAAGTAAGTTTTATTTCATACATACATGTATATAAAAAACAGGGTTTATTATTATTATTATTATTATTATTAGTATGATCAAAAAGAAAAAGATGGGGTGAGAAGTAATTTTATATATTTCTATATATTAATCACACATATACACACAGTACCCATGCATCGATGATAAAGATGGCCACCTTATCTTCCGGGCTAATTATATTCTCAAGGGGCGATGTAAGTTAACTGTTTTTCTTTATGACGAGGATGGGTATTAAACGATAATACCGATGATTGGTATTGACGTCTGTGCTCCTTTTTACCTATATGTGAATGTGTGCGTATCTTTTCTTGTTATCGTCTCCAACAACCTTCTTTCTTTCTTTCCGTCACACACAATTACACAGACAAATCTGTAGCCGAACTAGGAAAAGGTACTTTTGGTCAAGTGTTTAAATGCAAAGATTTAGTATTTGGTGATTATGTTGCAGTCAAGGTCATTCGTGCCGTACCCAAATACCGTGAAGCAAGTAAAATTGAAATCCGAGTTCTCGAAACACTCAAGGAAAACGATCCTTCCAATCAATAGTACGTTTCTTGTTGTCAGTCTATCTACATTATTACTCCATAGATACAACTAACATATATGCGTATGTAGTCAATGTATTCAATTACGGTCAACATTTACTCATTATGATCATGTTTGTATGGTCTTTGATATGCTTGACCAATCCGTTTTTGATTTCTTAAAGTTTAATGATTTTCATCCTTTCCCACTTGCCCACGTGCAAGAAATGGCCCGTCAGATTTTACAGAGTGTTGCATGTAAGTGTTACCCTTTTTCTTCCCCTCCTTCCTTCTCGACTTGACTTGAAAAAGAGGCCGTCTTTCCCATCCACACCCGCACA
Organism: Phascolomyces articulosus; assembly: GCA_025677815.1. Taxonomy (NCBI): domain Eukaryota; kingdom Fungi; phylum Mucoromycota; class Mucoromycetes; order Mucorales; family Lichtheimiaceae; genus Phascolomyces; species Phascolomyces articulosus. The sequence goes on along the minus strand of JAIXMP010000003.1, from coordinate 77,092 downwards.
TACTCCACCGACCTACACATACACACACATAAACACAAACAATAAACACACTCCCTTTCTCTATTTTTTCTCCTCCCTCCCCAACATCAAACCTAAAGCGCCTAATATTAAAGCTAACATTTCTATTATAGATTTACATGATCAAAAACTAGTACATACAGATTTAAAACCAGAAAATATCATGTTGATAAATAGTGCGAGTCGTACAGCAACTGTACGAACGATAGAAAATGGTAAAGAACAGGTAAAACATATAAATATATATTACACACAATATACATACACAAAATTGAACCCTTCTCTCTCGGTTTACTCACACTTACACACATACCACTTTGCTCCTTTTTTTTATTATCCATTGACTCCTCTTGGTTTTCCCTTCCTCCTTTATTTCTCTTTCTTTAATAACTACCACCCTTCTTTACATGCTATGAATCACTAACCAACGAAATCATCACCCAATGATAATACCAATAATTCTTATAGAAATGGGTAAAACAGGTGCTTCTCAACGCAGAAATTCAATTGATTGATTTTGGCTCAGCCACGTTTGAAGATGAGTATCATTCATCCATTGTTTCTACACGCCACTATCGTGCACCTGAAATCATCTTGGGCACTGGCTGGTCCTACCCATGCGATGTTTGGTCGATTGGATGTGTCCTTGTCGAACTGTATACAGGCGATGCTTTATTCCAAACACACGAAAATTTGGAACATTTAGCCATGATGGAAGTCGTCCTCGGTAAATTTCCATCACAGATCATTCGAAATGCAAGTCCTGATGCAAAAAAGTATTTTTATAACGGTCGAACACGATACCCTGATAAATCTACAAGTTATAAATCTCGAGAATATTTTGCTGATACCAAACCACTGGCTGTAAGTAGTTGTCTTCTTTTTAGTCTTTAGTGTGCGAAAAATGAAACCAAAAAGGCTAATGCCCATAGGATATTCTATCATTAGGAAAAAATATCACCCACAACACAATACAATAGGTTATTTCTTGATTTGCTACGTAAAATGCTCATGTATGATCCGAAAAAACGAATTACTCCAAGGCAAGCACTGGATCATCCATTTTTACATACCCGTTTTGATGAATTTGGTCACGTTGATGAACCTACACCTCCACCTTCTTCTGCGGAAGAATCTTCTTCTTCATCCTCTTCTTTTCATGGATAATTCATGATTTGCTTCTTTTTTTTACCCAATTTATTATATGATATATAATATGATGTGTGTTTGTATATAGGTAATTCATAAAAAAGAAAACCAAAAAAATAGCATCTCTTTTTCCCCTTTTTCTTCATCATCTTCAAATCATCATGCATCATATTTTTTTTTAAAAAAAAAGCAGCGACGACAAATCATCACTCTTGTTTTTCAAATGACATCCCAAATCCAGACGAAAACACAAAAAAAAAATATTTCCCGCTTGTATTCTATTTTCGTAATGTATATAAGGCACATGAATGATCTAATGGGGCGTAAATCTTTGGATCCATAGTGCTGGTGACAATGATTGATATAGTTTACATGGCCCTTACATCTTTTACATGGCCCGTTCGTCACGGCCTTTTCATAATATACAATTTGTTGACTCACTTATTGTGGCGTGGTTAAAAAAATTAGGGGTCGAAAATGGCAAAGGGCATGTGGTATGTGTCATAAAAATATATAAATAATGCAGCAACAACCGCATCGCTTATTTACATTTCTTTTCAAAACTAGCAGTAGACGCCATATTATGACTTCATCTAAAATCTCGAGTCGTGAGTTATTTTTTCTCATTGATATATATAATATATTTTTTGAATGGCTAATGCCTAACATTTTTTCATGTATTTATTAACTGTTCCCATATATATATAGTTATTGTTGAACAAACTAACCCATTAGAAACGGGTCGTCAAGCAACGTATACTATTCGCCAAGTCGATAATATGAATGCCAATGAATTTGTTGTCTCATTCCCACGAGGTAAATATATATACATATGCCATGGACTTTTTGCCTCTTAATAAAAATAAAATGGTACAAAAACCAATGTCCCTTTATTAATGAATGAACGAAAAAATAGGTGCCTACACTGGCATGAGAACTGTACAAAAAACAGCCGTGGTTGAACTTTCTTCTCATATGAAACGACTGACAAGCTCATTATCACTTATCAAGTTTGTACCTGAAAACCATGATGTTGAACCAGAATACGTGAGCAATCAATTACGATCGTTTCGTGACCCTGTAAAACTGGAAGAAAAGCTTGTATCACTGCTTAAAACAGGTTTATCCTCTTTTCATCATGAGGATCAAGAAACGAAGATCATGGTGATTGTTGCTTATTCACATCAGGTAACTCAATTGAATTGGATATATGGAAAAGAATGAGAATGGATGACGTTTGTTACCAATTGAACTCATTTGGGCGTGTTGCTTTTAGGAACAAAGACCACATTTTGCAGCACAGTTTTTACCACTCTCATCTCCAGTACAACATCGTGTCAAGGTAGAAATAGAAAACAAGTCAAGAGAAGCACCAGTTGTGAAGGATTCTCAATGGGTTAGGTATATCGTTATAGGATAAAAATAGAATTGAACGTGGGGTTGTGAGAAAGAAGGGAGAGGAAGAGATTCTATCGGATCTACATGTATATATGGATCAAAGGGATATGAACGATGATGGTACATAAAAGTTAATCTTTTTCTTTTTTTTTCAATGGATGATCCATCGTATTAGAGATCGAGCTGGGCTGGAAAAGAGTAAAGCACACGATGTCAATGAAGTCTTATTGACGGATGATTCGGGTAATTTATACGAAGGCATGTCATCCAATTTCTTTGCAGTAAAGATGGATGAAGAGGGTAAACCGATTGTCATGTGTGCGCCCCTGGAACATGTATTATTGGGCACGGTCATGAAGATCGTTATGCGGGTCTGTGAAAAGCACAGAATCCCGATCGAGTGGGGTTTTCCTCAAATTGGAGATGCACGGGCCAACAAATGGAAAGGGTGCTTTTTGACCAGTTAAGTTTCTCTTTTTTTCCTTTTTGTACATTATCAATAGAAAAAAAATTAATACATAGTTTATTATTTAGGCACTTCACGATTACTATTACCCATTGAGGGACTTTATTTTAATGATGGAAGGTATGTAAAAATGGCATAAAAAGAGAAAGAGGGAGAGAGAGATAAAACTAAATAAGAAAAATACGGTCCATATCCTACTAGTGCGCCAATCCTTTTCCCAGAAGCTTCCGAGCATATTGAATTTCTACGTAATCAAGTACAACAAGAAATATACGAAAGAGCATGCAAGATTCTAGAATAATATATTTACAATATACAATAGATTGAGAAGATATTTAAAAATAACAAGTAGCAGTAATTTATAGCATATATATAAAGAAATATAATAATAATAATAACAATTTCTATGATAAACGACGTAAATCAAATTCAATAATGAACAAGACTTCATCTGAAAGTGTTTTACAATAATAACGTAAAGGTTGACCATCCCAATATTTAAGTACATCCATTTCGAAACCAGGCACACGTATGGTACATTTGTTAAAATTGATATAAGGATTCGAAAATTGCATATGCCAAATTTGATTGGGTGTCAAATCCACTGCCTTGCGATTTTGTGGATATTTATAAAAGGCTCGACGATCTTCTGGTGTTTTCAAATCCATGGATAACGTCGTGATATCTTCTTGAATAGGTTCACCCTGAGGTGAGGACCAAAAATTCTCCTTGTCCTTTTTTGGATCGTTGTTTTCTTGTTCTTCCACTTTGATTTGGTTCATTGTAATAATGAGTGGACTGAATGCATAAGGTTGAGGAGTATAGAGATCGGCTTCTAATCCTGGATCCCAAAAAGTGGCAAATTTCAATAATAATGAACTTCCCATGGGTAAATGAAGTGGGCGTTCAAATTGATTGCCAAATTGAATATCATTGATGGTGCAATGGGGTAATAAGAATCGACCACTGATTTGAATACAAAATAAATCATTGTTGTTGTCAAAGTAATGACTAGGGAGCGTGGGGTGATCACGAATACGTACAGTAATGTATCCGTCAAACTTATCCGTTTGAATTCGACCGGGATGCGCATCATCATTGACTTGAATAGGCACAAGTGAATCAAGCGATCCACCTACGCGAACAGTGAGACTGAGGTTATTGTCCATAGTTTTTTTCTTTTTTCTTTTCTTTTTTTTTTTTTAGAAAAAAGTGAAAAGAGCGAAGTTTTTTTAGAAGTGATAATAAACAAACAAAAAAGTCTTGTGGTCAAATTCCTTGCTCTTCTTCCCTCGCCAGCTGCTCTGCCATTTTCATGTGTTAGTATTGTCCTTTGAAAAGTATTTTTACTATTACTAATAATGGTGTGTATTTTAGGGGATGTTTTTGCATTTAGGATCTGTTGCTATGACGCTAAAAAATCTTTGAAATCAAATATGTATTGGTGTTAAACAACAAAGAGAGTCATGCGCATGAATTTTATTGAAATTTCCTCCGCAATCAACCGAGCGGCGATCACGCAATCATTGGCGCAAAATCACTAACATAGTATCTTTCATTACATAACGTGAATGATTGTATTGGTCCAAAGAAAGGGCTTTTACAAATTGATAACAATAAAGATTAAAACATAATTTTGTGGATCAAATATTGGCGAAGGATGGGTGAAGAATGAGAAAAAGGAATGGAAGACACGATAGGGGAAAGTAATCATGGTTTTGAAAAACGCACCATCAGAAACTTGACAAAAGGGAGAGGGGAACTAACAAAATAATTTTCAATAATATCATGCTACATAATAGATATATAGTTAAGTAAAAGGGATTTTCGTTCATCCAGTTGTATATCCATAATCTGACAGATTTCCATTTTACACCTTTTGATAGTTGGTCTTTGAATAAGGTAGTAAAATGCGCCCGTATTTTTCAGTAACCCTCTGTTGAATTATCGGAACAAGAAGTAAATTATATTTATCCTTTAAACTATTGGGTCCTACATCCTCTATAGTAAAATACGGTCTATTAGTATTAAAGAAAAATAATTGTAATTCACGTATAAGTGAAGGCAAAAACAGTTCGCTCGCAGCCGAGATCTAGGCAACAAAAAATCAAACAGACTTTTCACCACCTAGAGGGGGCATTTGTCGTATCATAGGATAGATACCAAAGCGCAACAGAACTGTTCATGGCAGTGAGGGGCGATGCCTTACAAAGTCCTTTGGCAAAGCGGGACACTTTTGTCATCTTTTTATCGATCTAGCCATGTCCTTCACAAGCATCTCACAGTTCGCTCGCAGCCGAGGTCTAGGCAACAAAAAATCAAACAGACTTTTCACCACCTAGAGGGGGCATTTGTCGTATCATAGGATAGATACCAAAGCGCAACAGAACTGTTCATGGCAGTGAGGGGCGATGCCTTACAAAGTCCTTTGGCAAAGCGGGACACTTTTGTCATCTTTTTATCGATCTAGCCATGTTTTGGTGATGCTTTCTGATTCTGCCAGTAAATTAAATAAACAGAATGCTTAACTTGAAGCCAGAAAGATATCTTGCTTTTTACAAGCTTGGATTGAGAACAAAAAAGAGTTGCTCTACTACTGTGCCGGTAAAATCATGGAATCTCCTTAACTAAAAGATTGAAGAAATCGGTCAATATAATTGAGGGGAAAAAACTATAAACTCTCATACAAGAAAGGGTTCAAAGAGCATACCTGAAGTAACCATTCATAGTGGGGAGCTTTTCAATGGGGGGTGTGCAAATATCCCCATAGACCAAGCTAATAGTCATTGCTTCTGGCATTTATTGGTGATATACTTGACGCTGCATCTATCAATTTAAATTTAGCAACATAATGAGTTATATACGATTATAATTATTTTCAGGTATTGTTTGACAATAATATATCTGTTTTCTGATGCACATACTGTTTAGAATTTTGAGCAATTCTGTTTGCGTTATCTTGAGCAATCTCTTTTGTTTTTGGACATTCCTTGACTAATATAAAATTTCCAGTTGTTGTAATGGGTCGATCATGAACAAGATCAAAGACGTGATTTGATGTCTTAGTAGTATTTGCAACTTTATCATCATCAATAAATCTGGTACATCAATAAAATACATTCCGTTCATAATTATAGTTTTTTGGATCCATCTATTTTAATAAAGTTGCTGTGAGTTTTTTTTTTCTAAAAATAAAAAAAGAACCCATTCAGTTAGAAAACAAACCATAATGAGGAAGACAATGTGAACGAGCTTAACAATAATCTGTAAACTGAAAGTTTGGTAAGCATTAAAGAGTCATGAAGCTTACACAAAAAGTTGCAAGTCTTGAATTTAGCGCGTACTTGAAAATTTTAATAGTCACAAATAAATAAATAAAATAAGCTGAAGTCCCCAACTGGAAAAAAAAATTACTACGGGAACAGCAAGATCCACACTAGGGGCACAGCAGACCAAGGGTCATTTTAGTATCACGCTGCGTCCTTGATCAGCATTTGGAATCAATGGTATGTACCTTTTGTTTTTTATGTTTCTAATATAATGATATAATGGTAATAGTACAAGTTTACAAAAAATCAATATATAATTACATATATTAGAAATTTAACCTACAAGAGCACAAAAGATATAGTGTCTCAGATTTTTGTTTTGTGTTAGTTTTTTTTTTAAAAAAAAAGACAGATAAAATTATAGAAAAAATAAAGAAAAAGAAAATGGCTATTTGGTAATAAAGGACTAGTGCTGGGTAAATGGATATAGGTACATGTATAGTGAAAGAAATAAGGTATGAAAATATAAAATATAAAAAAAAACAAGGCAAAGTAGAACGTAAAATTCAATAATTTTAGGCAGACTCATCAGTATTACTATCATCTTCTTCATATAGTAGCTTTTGCCAAAATCGTGACCTTCACGTAATATTGTTTTTGGCTCTGCATATGTAATACCACCTCGATGATCTTCTTATATTAAGCGGATGACACATTCGGGTACAAGGTCAGTTTGAATAAACAAAACTGGAATTTTTGGGAAGTGTCTTCAATTGTTATTAACCCAGTATTAAGAAGCTCTTCCTGCAATGGCTCGTCGATCAAGCTGTTTTTTTTTGTTCATGAAATATTGTAAAAGTCTGCAAATAAAAAATAAACAGCACAAAAAAGCTCACAGTGAATTATTCCTTTTTTTTGTATGTACCATTCTTACTTAATGAAAAAAGTTCCACAAGCATTGACAGGTAACTTTATATTAATTCTGTAAATAGATAAGATATGTGCTGGCTGCTTTTCATATTGTTGAATGACTACTACCTGTCATATATATTGCAATAATAACGATAGAAGTTTATTACTAATATAATTTGGGAGAGGTTTTGTGGAATTATGGTTTGCTTATATGAATGGTACAGCTAATGAGGTAATGCGACGATCAAACCTTTTAGCCAACCAATAATATGGGTTTATTGATTTTTAGTTAATTCTATCCACAATACCAATTGGTATAGCCAACGTAAACAACGACGATGCCGTTATCAAATTTCTTTTCGTAAGTTAGATGTGTTTAAAACAGATTATCCTTATTTATTTTGATGATCATTACTACTGTAAGTAAAAAACCATCCTGACATACCACAGTTACTTCGAACATTTAAAAGCAATAACTTATATAGAGAATAAGTTTATTTCAGTTTTTCTTTTTAAATTACTATACACATTTATATTATATAAATATACTCTTCATGTGTTTTAGTAATACTGCTGATTAGAAAATGAGCTATATTAGCATTATGATAATAACTCCAAATCTTTAGTGTTAACCGATGATGGTGTATCTTTTCATTATTGCCATTATACTGATCAAGGGCGCGGCGTGGCAGTTGAAGACCAAGAGCGCAGCGTGGCATTAGAAGATCAAGGGTGCAGCGTAGCACTAGTAGAAGACCGAAGGCACAGCGTGATACTAAAATGACCCCTGGTCTGCTGCGCGCCCCTAGTGTGAATCTTGCTGCGCCCGTAGTAATTTTGTAGTTATATTATATAAAGTCTAAGTCATGAAAGATGAAAAGTGGTAAAAAATTAAAATTGGCTTTGATGTATTCTTTGTGTAGGTGTTGAGTGATCCCAAGTCTTCAAGGTTGACCATGAGTCTTTAAGAGACTGGGACACTTAATTGATATAATGAGTGGCAACAGGTAAATATTTATTAGAATCAACTCTAAGTGCCTGCTCAGATAATTTTTCAAAGGCTCTACGAAATCTTTAAAATAGTTAGTAAAATGTCTATTGATACATAATCATTACTAAAAGTATATAAATATATATACCTTTGTAAAGATTCTTCGAAGAGCTCTTCTTGATAATGTTGTTGTTGTTGAGATGATTGTTCTAGATTTCAGGAGTAGAGACACAGGGGACAATAACAGGTAACTGTGCTACAGGTAAAGCAAGATTTTCCATTCGATGAAGATATATATGCTTGCAAGTAGTACCTCTTTGGACAAAATCAGGACAAGTGCAGGAGGTCATAGTATTTTCTTCAAGTACTACTCTATATGAAGTGTTTTCAGGGTTTGAAAACGGTTTAACTAATACATGATTGTTATCCTCCCACACAATATACTCAAAAGCAACAACATCTAAATGACTTCCAAAATATGAAGTAAATAATTTGGGACAAAAAATTTGTTCTTTCTTTATTAAAATTGTTTTATATATCTATCTACGAATTCTATATAGTTTATCCACTATAGTAAAACATACCTGGAATTCAATCAGCAGCATCATGACAGGACAAAGCACCTTGATTATTGAAAACAGCTCGGAACTGAAGCTTTACTTGTGCATGAGTTGTCATAAAATCAGGCAACACATTATCCCTGAGAATGTGTACTAAAACATCAGCTCTTTGCTGCTTCAACTTTCCAAGGTACACTTCCTTCAATGTGCGATGCCATGACTCGACGTAGTTATTCGTATTTATATGACTGTGGAACTAAGAGGAAGAAGAAGAAAGGAAAATATAAATTTACAAACAGTATTTATGAAAAAAAAATATATCACTTACTTGGTCCCAAGCATTACTCCATTTTTCTTCCTTTAGCAAGTATTCTTAATCGAAGTAGGATCTCAAATCACTCATACTCCATGTTCCTTCATTTTTCATACAAAATAATTGCAATTAATCATACAACAAATCAAAATCCTGAGGTGTTAATGCTCACAGCATGCCATTTAACCTGTTGAAGGCTTCATTGTCGTAATTATTAGGCGGACCAATACCTTAGCCAATTGAAAACAGGATAACAAAAGAACAGAGAATGAATCAAATGATAACGGATAGGTGATGTTTATTCAATAAAGACAATAAGAATATTTATATGTTTTCTAAACTACTGCGGATATAATAATATGATGTAATAATAATAGTAATAAGCTACGCGTCTTGGCAATGTTAATAAAAATAATATAAGGATAGTGATTACAATAATGTCAAGTAGAGGTTGTTATTTTTTTTTCTGTGCTTGTTCCTTTAAGTAAAAAAAAAAACGAGAATTACTCTTCATATAATTAATAATAATTTCTAAACTACAGTAAGTCTTTAAATCTTTATACATTCTTTATTTTTATAAAACATACGTTATATGGCTTAGCTGATAATTAGTATATAATCATTGATGATATTTATTTAAACGGGTGATCTAGTGTATATTTCTATTGGGGCAATTTAGTTTTAACATACCCAGTAGTATAATACTGACTTATTGGTGTATATATTTATTATTGTTGTTAAATTTTTCTTGCATATACATATGTTACTGTTTGATATATGGAATGTAACAGCTCGACAGGATATTTTGAAGTTATACAGGTGCACAAAATAAGGTGCACCTTTTTGAATGCGCACCTTTTCATGACACCCAAAAGTAATAACATTTATTCATTGACTAATGGTCAGCATATATATATACAACAAATATAATTATATCTCCTCATGTCTGTTACACCACCATGAATAGTACCTGTAACATATATCCGTTATATCAAACAAATATAATAATAGCAAACTACCATGACCAACTATTAAGTGGTATGGATAAGAAAACATATAAATACTGTACTTGTAAAACTAGAAAGAATCATCATCTTTATTATCATAATAACATCTACATTGATTCTCACAAGACTTCTTCTGTCTTTTTTTATCTGTCATCTATACCACACCGACCAAGTGAGAAATCGAAAAAGTGCTAAAGTTCAATAATTATTGATTTATTCAAAAGGCGCACCTTTTTCCTGCCGCCCAATTCAATGGACGCGTATTCTCCCAAAAAAAATATCCTTCCTTCTTTTTTTAAAAAAAACATTCATTTAGTCAACATGGGGAAAGTTACCTTACCAAAGCATTTTGCTGATATTATGTTTAATCTTCAAGCGGAAGGCACAAGATCTTATTTTTCGAATCGAAACATTTCTCAATGGACTTTTGATAGCTATGTCACTCATTTTGTTACGAAGAATCTGGATGAAGATACTATCGAGCGGAACTACCAAAGAGATTTGGCATGGCTGAAAACCCGTGATATCCCTCGCGAAGTGAAACGTTATGTTGGCAGGCTAGAAAAGCAGGTAATGTTTATAAAAAATGTTCATTAAGCTGTATACACACCTATTTGATCCTTTCTTTAGTTTTTCTAATGTCTGATCTTACAAATCATAGTTTAGCGAAGATAAAGATAAAAAGATTCCACAACAAAAACCCAACAATGCTGTTATTATTCATGGTGATAACAATGGCATGGTTAATAGCATTGGAACAATTAATAATAATACAAAGCGGCCTCACACTGATGATAATGGTAATATATTCGCTCACACTCTCTCTTGTCACAATATGAATCTGATAATATTGTTGGTAACATGGATTTTACTTTCCTTCAAAAGATAATGGTTCACCCCCTCCCCTCAAGCAACAAAAAACTACCGATGCTGTAGATGATTTTTTTAGTGGTAATACCAGCGGCGATTATGATGAAGTAAGTTATATGAGTAGAATAGTTGCTTTCTTACCAACGATTGATTAAATCTTTACTCAACGTTATCACTATGCACATTATGTTAGTGTGTGACTCTCCCCAATACAAGTGGCGTATTGGACCATAAAGAATTTCATATTGGTGAAGAACCACAAGAAGGCTGTAGTGATTTGGCTACGAAATTTCATCATTATAAAAAAGCTGTGAAGGACCTCGCCAGAAAAGAACAAATGTTTTACGATACTCATATCAACGAAGTCATGTAAGTAACATCTATATATATGTGTGTGCGCGCGTGTGTTTGGGGGGGGGGTCGCCCTTGTGTTTCTCTCTTTAAGTTTTTTTTATGTGAACTTTACAATATAGGACTTTAAATCATTGCTTATTGTTGAAGCGCCATCAATTCAGCAACACGCAAAAAAAAATATTCAATCCTGACTTTCTTGCATCCCTTCATACTCGTATTCTTAATGAGAAATGCTCCTACAGACATGAAGTGAACTTCGAATTTGTAATGAAAATAAAAAAGTTGACAAAGGTAAATAAAAAAAATCTTACTAAGGATTATGAAAATATCAAACATACCAATAATAATGACGTAACGATATCCTGATCCATTCTTTTTACTCATTCCAGCCGTTGGACGATCCTGCACCTAACATCATTACCATGGTCAAAGATGTGAATAAAATGCTTTGCGATTACGAACCATTTACATTTGAATATCGGTTTATTCGTTGTATTCAGAACATGTAAGTGTATAAGTATATTTCAGATTCTAGTATATACCATCGAGTATTATCTATTAGATTAGGAAACTAATTTTGAAATTATATATTTCAGAATCGAAGATTTTCCATCTGTGGCAATGAAAGAATCATTAGGTGAACATGATGTAATATCTCTCGTTATTGATCTTATTCTGCGGCCACTGCTCAGTTCTAATACACAAAGGCTACGATGGTAAGATAACCATTCAGTGCTTTATATATCATATTTAAAGAGTTCTTTTTAACAATGGTATTATGTATTACATCAGGCCGGAAACAAATGCAAAAGAACGTGTATGTCGTACCAAACGTTTGGCAAGACCTGACTCAATTTTATCAAAAATTGATTCATTAGCCTTTTCTAACTCTAGAATGTTTGGAGAAGTCAAAGGATGGGACGCTAGTGATAACCTTTGTGCCATAGACCTTATGAGACTGGTCAAATTCGCAAAGGATACAATTGATACAACGCGAGTCGATAAGGTTATGGTATTTCATGCAATTGGCACGTGTTCCATTATTTTTATAGCTCTCTTATTTGTATGTATACATGGACAAGTCACCTAACATAAGTATGAAATGTATAATTTAGGAACTTCTCTGACTTTCTACAATGTATTACTTTATGATGAAGGAGTGTATGTTGTTGCTGAAATTAACAAAATCTGCCTCCCCACGTCCCAGCAAGAAGCACCAAAGCTAGTAGATCAGATCGACAAACTTTATAATATATACCTTGATCTTCAAAAAACAGGTACATTGGATACTGATTTTTTCGACCGATGTACCAGGGAAACGACTGATACACCTGTATTGGATAACATACTTGACAAATCTCGAGCGAAACGATTCTGCCTTACACATTTCAATTGAATTACCGTTTAAAGACTATGAACAGCATACGTGTTTTTATTTCATTTATGAAAAACAAATTATATATAGTAAAAAGACATAGTGTTATGAGTGGATGTGAAATTCGCTACTTGGTTTATTATGGAAATAGTTACTCAGCAAAAAGATGCTTTATGACAAAGGTTGTATATAATTTTAATCTAGGAAAAAAAAGATGGCGTAATTCCTGCTTCTTCATGTAAATTTACACGTACTATATTCAAATTATTTTATACATATAATATTGTATTATATCTTTATTTAGAACATGATAATAAAATGTACAAATCAAACATTATATAATGTAATAAGTTAACTACAATGAAAGTAAGATGTTTTCGATCAATTATAACCAGAAACTCTGACTCACTTATGGTGAGAGGGGAAAATTGGCGCTATTAAAATGTAGAGCCAATGTAACGGCAACTTTTTTATAGTCCAGAAGCTTAACAATTGGAGAAAGTCATTAAAATGGAGATAATTAGTATTCATTCTATAGTATGTCCTTGATATGAATAAAAAGTATATCCCTTCCTATTTCCATAATGATCAAGATGACCTATTATCTTCTTGTTCAAATAATGGATTATAATTAATATTAAATCAAGCCAAGGAATGAGGCTGAATTCTTGAATTCTTGATTACAAATATTGGAACAGTATTCTTTTATCCTATAGGGCGTTGAAGAGAACCCTGTTTTTTACGATGCGACTACCATAATATGCAAAAAGACGCATGATCGGGTCTCGGATATGAAAAGAGAAATGGCCATAATAACAACCATATTCATAATAATAATATAATATTATTATTATCATTATCCTAAAAGCAACGCGAGCTTCAGATTTATATGATTTGTTTGTATTTAGTAGCGTAGCACGAAACAAACGACAAAACGATTGAAACAACTTGTTCGTACCAATAAAAATATGCTGTTGTGGTGGTAGTAGCATAAGTCATTCATGGATACATTATAAAATTGGCCATGGTATTGATATCCCCAGATACAGTATGTCAACGTGAAGATGTATTTTGTTGTTGTTGCTGTTGATAATGACTATGATGTGGTTGATGACGATGATATACAGATTTCTTTCGATAATGCTATAAAAATTAATTTAACATTATGAGATCAATAAAACAAACGCTTTCAAACCCAAGTTTTTTTGTACTTCTGTAATTCGACACTTTTCCTACATTTACCCGCTCCAAAATTCTGTAATACTAGATATTATATAGTTAGCAAGTATTTGTTTTATGGAAAAACTAAGGAACAGCATATGTCGTTAAAAGATGCTTAACCAAAAATTACCTTTACCATGTTCTATCTGTGCATAAAACTTTATCAATTAATAATAATACCATTCGTTATTTACACATATACCAAACATGACCAGAATACATTCCAATCCTTCAAAAATTACTCTTTTGCATTTAAATTTTTATTCTTCATAATAATATGATGTAATCCGGTAATGTTACACTGGATTGCAGCTATTCAGGCGATAGTGATAAATATACAAATATAAGTGGTAATATAACATTACAAAAAACCGTAAGTTTACACTACACCGTTACGCGGCTGCTGTTGGTAATATTAATATTGTTACACAATATCCACAACTGTTTTATGCTCCAAACGAATGGATGCCAATCTTGTTGCAAAAGAAAATGAGATTATGTCAATGAATAGTGGAGCATCAAATATCATCATTTATACAAATAGGCGATATATTTCATTAGCTGTTAATTGCAGCTATTAAGAATATTCGTATGGAATAAAATAAAACGTAGTGCTTCTAAAGGTATCTTCAATTCTGAACGCTGAACGCAATATATTGTTTGCAACTTTTATAGTGAGAGAAACATACAAGTTGGTATCTGACATTTCTCAATTTACCTTATGTTGAATATTCTCACTAGAGTCAAAAAATCCATTTTTCCCTCATCCACTTTTTCAGCTGCAAATCCTATCCAATATTATTCAATCTGACACTCTCATCCGCATCGACCACAATAACAAAAATAAATAGTAAAAAGTGTTTCAATCAATTGAATTTGTTTTTTTTTTCACCAAATAGATGACTTTATAAGCTTTTTATTGAAGTTTCAAATGATAGATGAAACCAGTCTTGCTTACTTGCGTTGCTTGACAGCAAGGAAGTCGGTGTGCTCTTGGAAGGGAGCCTTGGTGAATTCAGTTTCGGACCACAAATCTGTAATAATTGAAAAAATAAATTAGTTAACGACGTTCATATTCCTGCTAGATTGAACCTTTGTATCTATTCAAAATTTGGTTAAAAAACTTACCAGGAGTCAAGAAACCGTAAGTGTTACCAATGGCAGCAAAGGTAGCCTTGACGAAATTACCCAAAGTACGGGTGGAACCACGCGAAGTAGTGTAACAGTCAGTAATACCAGCGAGCTGCAAGACCTTCTTGGGAGTAGGGGCAGCAACCAAGCCAGTACCCTTGGGAGCAGGAATCAATCTACCATCATCATAGTCATCATATCAATATCATTTGTAAAAATACGCATCCAACTGTATCAAAAATGCCCCATACGTCATCCATTTCCAACAGATCCATCATCCCATCTCTCCTTTCCCCCCTTTATACAAGATATATATTTTTACCTGCACATAGCGGAACCACACTTGCCAGTAACCTTGCAAGGGACAGTGTGGGGCTCACCAAGAGCAGTACCCCAATAACCACGACGGACAGGAATGACGGAGAGCTTGGCAAGAATGATGGCACCGCGAATGGCGGTAGCAACTTCCTTGGAGCACTTGACACCCAAGCCAACGTGACCGTCGGAATCACCAATGACAACGAAAGCCTTGAAGCGAGTACGTTGACCAGCACGAGTTTGCTTTTGGACAGGCATGATCTTCATAACTTCATCCTTCAAGGAAGGCAAGAAGTAATCAACGATTTGGTACTCCTTGACGGGAAGCGAGAAAGTGTAGATTTCTTCCATGTTCTTGATCTTGCCAGCTTTGACAAGACGACCGAGCTTGGTGACGGGCACCCTAAATAAAATAGAATTCGTTGTTAGTTTATAATCGAGATGAAGGTTCCATGCCCTTTGTTTTTTTTGTTGTTTGAATAATTACCATTCAGTCTTCTCGTCTCCGCGACGTCCACGGCCGCGGCCGCGACCACCACGACCACGTCCACGTCCAAAACCACCACGTCCTATAATGTGAAATCATTTGATTGTTGAGTAAAATAAAAAGAAAATTACATTGGTTCCAATTTCTAATAGGTCGATTGAAAAACTTACTATCGGCCGGTGCAGTGTCAGCCATTTGCTGTATTCAATTGATGTAAAAAAAAGAAAGGATTCGTCAGTATATCAATCGTTTCATCCATCCATCCATCTTTCCATCCATGTATTCCATCCGTTATTTCGTCGCCCTTCTCCCTATTCATCGCTGATATATGTCGTTGTGCTTACATATACTAATTTGAATGGAAATTCAAAGAGGAAGAGGCTCACCGTTCGCCAAATGAACCGAAATTTTACCGGCTGCTGCTCGCCCGCAGGACTCCGTCGTTGAGTCACACTACCATAAAAGGCAATGTTGTCGAGTGGATACCTTTCTGTGGTGAATACTATTACATACATCAGTAGATCAGGCTTTTTGTTGCATATGATTAGCCAGTTATAGCTTTGCCGATATTTTTGCTATGCATTTTTTTCTATATTTTTCTATATCGACGGTTTTATTTGATTTTGACTCTTGTAATGATAATCCCTGGCTCTCACGTCAATGATCTTTTCTTGTTACAAGGCGATGAGATAGTAGTATAGTAAATATATCCTACAACGATTAAATTCATATATTCATAATAGAGAGCGCAAGGATAAAATGTAGTAGTATAGCGCGCCCCCTTGTACTAGTTAATAATATAAATTTTAAGCAGAATATTTTTGTATATGTTATAAATACACCATAATATTTAAAATAAACGTGCATTATATATAATACTTCTACGTATTAATATTTATGAATCTTTCAATGGAATCATAGATTATAGTACAAGAACTGTGGAATTTTTATGTTGCAGATGATATCATTTTCTGACTTTCTACGTATCTTATTGAACGATATTCTTGCTATGATATTTTTACTTCCATTTGTTTCATCTTTCATAGCAAATGATACGGTATACATAGCTAACCCCCCTCCCTCAAGTGGATGCTTGATTTCGTAAACATGAAAACAACATATATAAATATCTAGTGATATAAGAAATACAACCCATCAACACGATCGTTGCATGCATATAGCTTGAAGAATAATATTAAACTGTCAACAACCCGCTATTATCTATATAATTTTACTCGAGTCACCCTCCTTCCATTTCTTCTTTTGCTATATTTTGTAACAAATTATGACCCAGAGAAAAAAAAAAGTTGAAAAATACATGTAAAAATGAACTGTATGTATAGTTGTTTGTCTTTATTAATTAATAATATATCTGTGGTATATAAGTAGGTAGATATTTTATGATAGTTGATACAATACCTTCTTATTTTCCCTTACGATACCATGATTCGTAAATATGTTTGTTATCTGAAATCCAAACTATATTATACCCTTATCTCTAACTCATTTGGCGAAAATATATATAATACATTTCGCAACGGGAAATATGGTCAGGTTGATTAAAAAAAAAGAGTATGTTGATCACAAGAAATGCACTGTATGCAAACGAACATACAAATAATAAATTTATTATGATGATGACAGTGATGAGAATGAAGGTGGTGATGGTAGTGTGATAATGGGTATCCCTTAGAACTTGATTTTGGTAATGTCTGTATAAAAATAAGGATGCTCTGCAGCCTACAGATCATAGATATTAATATCCCTAATTTAATATGAGTTCTTTTTCATCACTCGTTATTTTAAATATATATACCTTTTTTGCTGACAGTCTAAAACATGGATCATATTCCAAGAGTTGCTATAGAATGAAATTGATATTTTTGTTAAGTATCTATATATAGTCTCGGACTTTCTCTATATTCACAATAAATGATTATGTATAAAATACCTGAAGAAGATCAAATGCATATGAAAGTGATACTTCTGTTTGTTCAGGATTAAATAACGTTCTTAATTCATTGAAACCACGGTATTTTTGAAAATCTTCCAGTAAGTTTTTACGTTTCCAACCTAAAAAAGTACATTTTAAAAAAAAAATCAGTCTCTGATTCAAATAAGAACCCTTTGGTTTCTTTCATATCAAAAAGAACAAAAATTAAAAATGAATCTTTACATGGAAAAGTATGGCTAAAGTCGGGTAATGCACTGACGCCAGGCCAATATTCTTCATTTGGCGTACCCAGTAATTGAAATATGCGAAACAATTCGTCTATTTGTGAATCACCTAATAATCATCATAATCATCATAGATGGAATTGCACCAAAGCAGAATTATGAGTAAAAAAAGAAAAAATCACACAAATAAACACATAATGTACACAAAAAGGGTCAATAAACAAAAAAATACTTTTCGGTACCTGGAAATATGGGTCGTAAAGTCATCATTTCTGCAAATATACATCCTACACTCCACATATCCACAGCTGTGGAATAAAAATTAGCACCAAGAAGGATTTCTGGAGGACGATACCATAATGTAATAATCTAATTATTTTTATAATGCGCAACAACAAAAAAAAATATTAATATGGGCCTATTGATGATTTGATTATTTTGTACTACAAACAAACGAACGAAAAATGGAAGATTTTGTTTACCTGATGTGTATAGGTCCGCATTGGAACACCAAAAACTCGTGAAAGCCCCAAATCTGCAATGATAAGTTTTCCGTGACGATCAATCAAAAGGTTTTGTGGTTTTAAATCTCTATGTAGAACTCGATGTGAATGGCAATATTGCAAACCACATAATAACTGATGCATGTAACTCTGTGATAAAAACAAAAAAGGTAAATCATATGAGTTAGTTTCTATGCTTACGGATTATTTGTTGGTATTGCAAAAAAAACAAAAGTAAAAAAAGGTGGGCTCGTTATGATAAAGGGAGGCTATATAATTATATACACTGGTGATTATAATAAAGAAATAGTAGTAGTATTACCTTTATATGATCTGGTGTCATGCCTTTTCGACCAACATCATTCATGTATCGCCGTAGATCCTAAATGGATAGATATATATAAGCATGTCATTTTTTTCCCTGCATTATACTATTGTATTCTTTTCTTACCATATCCAAATAATCGGACACGATATAAACATATGTATCTTTTTGTACAAGATCTGTAAGACTAGAGAAAAAAACATTGGATTAACATACAATTGGATAACATAAAGATAAATCCACATCCTACATATTCATGTTAAAATATCTTGTTTTTTTTTTACCCAATAACATTATGATGCTTCATTTCTTTTAAGATAGCAATCTCTCTCATAGCCGTTACTGGGATACCCTCTGAAAATGCAAGTCGAATTTTTTTCAACGCGACAATTTTGTTGGTAAGTTTTTGGCGTCCCTTGTATACGATACCATAGGTACCTTCACCAATCTTGGAGATTTTCTGGTAACCTCCTAAATCGATATCGTCATCATCGTCAGGCGCTATACCATTATTCACTGGTTTTCGTTTAGTTACAACTTCGGCCTGCTGTTCTTTCTTTGGTTGTTGTGGTGGCTGTTGTTGTGCCTGGTGAGGGTGATCGTCATTATTATGTTTCAGTTGCGATTTAGTTGTATCGTTTTTTATTGTTTTTGCAAGATCGATGGGCGGTTTTGTAGTATTGGGAACAATGCCAAGATTCTCCTTTTGTAGACGTGGAGGGATATTTTCATTCATGATAGAATTGATTATGATAGAAAGGAGATGGTGAAAAGGAAAGAAGTAGAAGGGGTCGTGGTGGATTTTTTTTTATTGTACTGTTGCAGCCTATACGATTTTTTTTCTACTTTTTGGGTAGAACAAAGAAAAAAAAAGAGGTTGCCGTTGAAACAATTTTTCTTCACTCCGAATACATCATTCAACGCGAAGGGACACAAACACGCGCGCGTAGGAAAATAGTAAAAACAGAAAACAAACGAACCATTCAATCCATTTCGCGTGTTTTTTTACTATGCTTTTATAAAAAAAATGCTAAACTGTTTTTTATTTTAATAAAAAAATATGAATTGTTAATTACCCTCAAGGTGATATATAATATAAACTATTGTAATTTTGTATGGTCTTTTTTCGTCCGTTCTTTTTCTTCTTGCAAAATGATCTTATGGTAATGGATTGGTGCGATGTGAGTTTAAGGAGGTGTACAATGATATATCTGAATATGTGTTTTAAATGTATAAAAGAAACAGTAATAAAAAAAACAAAAATAAAAAAAGAGAGAGAAGTTGTGTGTGTGTGTGTGTGTTATGAGTGTGAATTATAGAATGAAAACAAAAGGAGAGAGGAGTAAGAGTGAGTGAAAGAGATATACAGCATGAACGATGTGTGTGTGGGGGTGTGTGTCTGTTATGAATGTGATCTATTCATCGTCTTCATCATCGTCATCTTCCATATCCATCATTTCTTCATCTTCACTCATATATTCATCTACTTCATCTTCACTCATACCAATATCTTCTTGTTCAGCTTCGTCATCTGAATCTTCTTCCACATAAACACCCATTACTCCATTCTCCATATCATCCTGTTGGCTATACCGTGATCGATTATTGATTTGGTTTTGAATCAAATCTAATCGACCTCGTAATGCAAGGAGTTTTGGGAACACAGCCAAGCGAGCATCCAGTGCTTGATAAAAGGTAGATAATTGGGCGACCAAATCAGGAACCGTCATCAAATAGGTTGTATGGATCAATAAGACAGCCTTGATCCATACCAACAATCCAGTACCACGACCGGGTGAGTTTTGGAATTTGGCAATCAATTGTAACATGAGAGGAATAACATAGGCAGTAGGCAATCGTTGGATGGTGGTATGAACCACTTCGGGTTTTTCTTGTGTTAAACATGCTTCCAAAAGTGCCTTATCACCTGAATGTAAGGCTTGTAAAAGAACTTGTTGCAATGATCCAGCAGAGGGGGTGGTAGGTTTGTTGGATTTCTTTTTGATACCCTTATCACCCTTGGTTGCTTCATCATCCACACCCATCTCGTTCAATCGTTGTGCCAAAGAGGGTTCGGCATTGGTAGTGGCTGCAGTGGCTGATGATGCTTGTTCGATATGATCTTCCATAGTAGGAGCTTTGATAGCAAAGTCAGTGTTACCAATGACTTTAACTGAGGCCTCATTGTATGATTTTTGTGTTGTTTTCTAAATAATAATAATAGTATCGAAATGTAAGTACAATGTATTTATTTGAGACTCTTTAACCACAGTTCCATTTATTTTAATCCTTCCTACTTACCAAATTATTTGCTGCAACAGATCCACTATTAATCAAGTTATTTACAGCAGCTTGTCTTGTCAATACAATGTTATCTCGTACTGCACCCGATTCTTCATTTACATATTGCTATTTAAATTAAAAGTAAAATTTCATCAGCCATCAATTTTCCATAATAAATTCATCTTCCATTGTGAAACAAATAAATGTAAATACACACCACAACTTCAAATGAAGGCTTAATGCTTGATCCACGAGCAATCATAACAGCCTTATTATCATTATCATTTACAAACCTAGCCGAAAGAATAGGAATGATTTCATCTTCAGATGTACTAGAAACAACAGTAATGGTCGAATCAGGTTGTTTTGTAGTAGCACGAGCCATTTTTCTTCTGTTCTTGGGACCTGATGCCATTGCAGGCGAGGAAGCATTTTGCCATACACCTACAGAACCATCTTCAGATACAGCAAGGACAGAAGATTCTGATTGAGCAAAATCGATTTGAATCACGTTATTTTCGAGTGTCAATGAGTTCAAGTTGTTGGTATTGTTATTGGTAGATTGAGCGTCCCAAACATTCACATAACGATCATCATCTCCAATAGATACTAAAATATCATCTTGATTTGAGAATTCAAGTTCTTTTACAGCACTTGCATGACCAGTAAATTTCTAATTATCGAAAAACAACAGAAAATACGTCAATATCAACTAATATTCTCTCTTTCATTCAAAATTCCCCTTCCCCCTGCATTATAATAACCAATGACTCCAATTACCTTGAACACTTTTTGATCATTTAAGTTCCATAAACTAATAGTATGACCAGCAACTGCTAACTTCGTTTCATCATGACTAAGTGCTAATTTTCGTACACTCTTTTCATTTGCCTTCCATTTACTTCATATGAGTGAAAAATAAAAATATTTTTTAGTAACTTGATCTTTGTGTATAAAAAAAACATGCGCCACGCGCAAAAAAAATAAAAATACTTACGATTTTTCCTTTTCTTCAACAATATCCCATTCAACAATATAATTATCTTCAGCCACTGAATAACCCTTTGTACCCGCCTTGTTCAATACAAAATCGGCTACAGGTGTGGTATGTGCATTTGTCAAACGCTTTACGATCGAACCATGAGCAAGGGAATAAATGACAATAGCACCTGTATTGGTTCCAAGTGCAACGACTTTTGTTGTATGAAGCGATTTTCTTCTTTTATTGGCTTTTGATTCCTATTCAAGATCAAAAAAGTAGGTATTTAGTTTTTTTCTTCTTTTTCAGTCGCAGCGCGATCAATTGTGGATCATTTCGAAAAAAAAAAACTTTTTTTTACCTTTGCAAGATCTGCATTATCTACCACATTACCCCAACTTAAACTAGTGAATGATTCCTTATTTTCCGAAGAATAATCGTTGCTGACAGTACCCGATCGTGTATTGAAAATGCGTAACTGGTGACGACCAATATTATGTGTTACTAAAGCAAAGAATTCGGCACTTGGGCTGTCATCGAACGAAGAAAACAAGATCCCGGCAGAGACAGCTGTGGTGGCTGAAGTAGCAACAGTAGAAGTATCTGGATTAGCCTTGAATGATTTTTGTTTGCCCATTGATCTATATTATTATTGTATATATGCACAAAAAAAAAGTTGTAAAAAAAAACCAAGGTGCGGATTCCAGAGCTTTAAGAAAAAACCGGCAGTTGTCAAATCTACAAAAAATTCAACAAAAAAACGTGACGACTTTCCTGCAGCGCCTCTTCTTTTTTTTTTTGATGTTGTACACTGACTTTTACACACTGGTCTTAAATGCATGCTGCTAGGGCGACCGTTGGTATGATTGATATGATTAAGCAATTAACTACTTATTGAATTAACATATTATAGTCCTCCATATCATCCAATTCAAAAGCCTGGCGTAATACGAGCGTATGAAGTTATAATAATGAACTAGTTGGGAAAGTATATAACAGCAACATCATCCATATTTTATAAATGATATTTTCATATATCAAAATACAACATATGGGTATCTACTTTATTTATCATTTCTTCACTACCCAGTAGAATTAAATTGGGTGTATTTTTATTAAGAGAACAAGGGAAGATTAAATCCGTATGAATCTATTAAATAAAAATAAGTACGGTGCTAGTTAGTATTTATTATGATCAACGTGCTTCTTTTTCACATAATATAGTAATAATTATTTACCTGGATCTACAAATATATATAGTAACATTTAATTTATACGTATTAGTATCAAGTATTAATAATTAAAAAAAAGACTTATATAAATCTATAATTATAATGAAAACTTACTGTTGAATCGTAACCCTTGATCCAAAGAGGCAATTTGTTGTTTGTCACTGTCATCCAAAGCCCAGGTAAATACATCACGATTGGATTTCATACGTTCTTCATGACTACTCTTTGGAATAACAGCAATATCTCTTTCAATAGCCCATCGTAACAATACTTGAGCTGGGGTTCTATTCCTCTTTTGAGCAATCAATTTGATCACATCATGTTCCAAAAGAGGGTCCGCTGTCTTACCATCATCTGTAAGAGCAATATAAGAACCAGGACCAAATGAACTGTAAGCAGTAATATGAATGCCTTGCGCTTGAACCCATTCCACCAATCGTTTTTGTGGAAAGTATGGGTGAATTTCAACTAATATATATATATAATAATGATTAAAAAATCTATTACCTTAGAAGTAGCTACATATAAAAATGGAGAAACAAGGTTTCATCACTATCATCATCATCCATTTTAAGTTTACCTTGCAATGTGGCTGGTTTGTACTTGCAATAAGTTAATAAATCCAGAATGGCTTGTACATTAAAATTGGAAATACCAATGTTACGAGTCAATCCATCATCTACTAACTTTTCCATGGCTCCCCAACATTCATACATTGGAGAACACTCAAATTCGATTTTTTGAGGACCAGAAACAGGATACCATCCGGGTGGATAAGCCTGATCGGGAGCAACATATTTTAATGGCACGGGAACTAGTATTTAATAAATCAGTTGACCCAAGATGAGCATCGTGTGTAAATAAAAAATGATGATGCTGGTAAATGTATATATAAATATCAAAAAAAAAAAAAAAACTATTTAAACGAAGCCAATCACTATTTACTTACAATGAATCAAGTATAAATCAATATATTCCAAACCAAGATCCTTTCTTTGTTTTTCAAAAGCAGCACGTACGTGATCTTTACTATGAAATGTATTCCATAGTTTTGTCACCACTATATACGTAATATATATATATATGTGAGGTTAATTAAATGTTTATTATATTAACCACCAGCCACACCGTCATTGTCATCATCAAAATAAGTAACCATCAATATGATGATGATATTCGATTGTGATTGTCAAAAATAATAAAATAAAATAATGCTTACCAAATAAATCTTCACGTTTTACTAAACCATCTTTGATAGCTCTTGCAATACCTTTACCAATTTCCACTTCATTACCATAATCACACGCCCCATCGAAAAGTCGCTATATTTAAGAAACAAGAAATCTCAGTTCTCATATTTTCTTTGTTTGAGACATTTCTAAACTACGACTTACATATCCCGCCTTGATTGCATCATAAATAAGTTGCTCAGCAGCGTTATTTTCAACTTTCCAACATCCGAATCCACAAAGTGGCATTTTATCATTTGTTCGATTCAAAGTAGCATGTTGTTGTTGTACTGACATGATGAAAAAGGTCAAGGAAGAAGAAGAAAAGGAAAGAAAAAAAAAAAAAAAGAAAAAAAATTCCATGTTTGATATTTTTTTTTTCACACATGTATTTTTTGTTTATTTATTTAATGTATAAAATGTAATATTTTTTCAAACAAATAAATAAACAAGTATATGCTGATTAATAAGTAAACATGAAACCCAGTGTTCTGGGAGATTGGTAGATTATTAGAGTATTTACGTTACAAGAAGTTGGTAATAATTATATTCTTGCATGGTTTGAAGCCACATGTTGTGATACCCTAAAGAGGGCTTGGGAGGTGGCAATGATTTATTCACACACGCGACTTTTGCTTGATGAAGAAAAAAAGATCAAGTGTGCTATTTTACACAGTACCACCGCACTGTATGGATGGGGCGCAGGAAGATAAAAAGGCATTAAAAAGTTTATTTAGTGTGCTGTAAGTTGCTCATGGTTACACAAGTGTTCATCCAAGAAAATTCTTTTTGAATATAAAGTGATCTTCCCTTTTCCTGATGAAATCATGGTTTTATATCCTTCCCTTTCTGTTTTTTCACTTGTTCATTTTTATACCTCTTTTTATCATACTTCTTCCTTTCCATCGACCATTTATTTCCTATTAAAAATGACCACATTTCCTACATCTCCTATATCATCACTAAAAGATAAACGTTCAAGTTTAGGAATGCAGTTTATGGGTGATCAAAAGAAGAAAGAGCTACGTGATTTATTTAATTCTTTTGATATCGACAAGGATGGGAAAATATCTCAATCAGAATTTCAGCAAGTACTTGTTGCTTCAGGTGTTGATCCTCAATCTGTCATGACGATTGTATGTATTCTTTTGTTTGTTATATAACGATACATCATAAACCCAAGGACAAAAGTTCATATAAACAATTTCCTTTTTGCAACAACCAAAAAAAAGGGTACTAACTACTCTTAACCACAAAACGATTATATAATCATAATAATAGTTACATGGCAATAATAGGAAAAATGTACGTGGTGATGATGTTTTTTATTCATATGAAGAATTTGTAAAACTATTTAAACCAACTTTATCCACACCGGGACGTCGTACAGCCAAAGAACAAGAACTGATGGATGCATTTAATACATTTGATCAAGATGGTGATGGTGTGATCACTCATCAAGAATTAAGATTAACATTACAACAATTGGGTGAACCTGTTACTGAACAAGAAGCAAAAGATATTATTGCCGAAGTCGATGAAAATAAAGATGGTGTAGTGAATTTTTCAGAATTTTTGCACATGATGGGTATGCGAGGAAGATCGACTTCTGCCGCGTCCGCTTCTTCATTTGCACTTTCTTCTAGAAACAATAGCAAGAAATCATCATCCAAAGAGAAAAAACCTACAAAACATCGATTGCGTGAAAAGTTGAAAAAAGTGTTCCGTTCATCATCCTCTTAAGTTGTAATAATATAATGTATAATATCATCTTGTATTTTAATAATTTAATATGTAGAGTTGATTGTTTGCTTACCAACAACAATAACAACAACTGTAACAATCATCATATGCCAACAACATACATTATTACCCATATTATTTATAATTCTGAATAATAACATCATGTATACCTCTTTTTTTCATCTCCTCCCATCAACTACTATCGCTAGAATATGCCTCCCATCAAAACTAATGCATCTTCTTTCTTTTTCAACTTGTAAATTAGGTAAAATATATTGTTTTGATACATACTCTTACTTAAAAAGAAATTGGAATAAAGAAACATTATTATATCTCTATTGATTTAATGACATTTTACTCGGAAGAGTTATAGAATCTTCTCCTTTACAGTTTCCTCCAATGGTGTATAGATTGTTGTGTCAAATTGAACAATAATAATTGAAGGTGGTGTAATCACACAACGGTGTAAAAATTCGCACTGTAATAACTTATCAACATTAATACTGATAATAATGTATATTTGTCGAACATTATTTTCAGAACCAAAGCCAAAGATAGTGATCACATCTTTCTGCGTGCATAATTATTGATTACATGATGATACTGATGATACGGAGGCTGATAACATAGCTATTATTACAATTACATGGTACGCCTGCATTAAACATGATATACTGGTTAAAGTGGAAGAAAGAGGATAGTATGAATGCTCTTCTTTTCCTTAAAGTGATATGAATATATATATTAATAGTTCTTAATAACCATTGTTGAATCCAAAATTATCTTTTCTCATGATAACCGTACTCAAAATCGCCAGGAAAGAATAAGTCTTTTAGTCAGAGAATTCCAGAGTAAAGTGTGACAGCACCAGTGTTATAGTAAAGAAGTCAGTTATTATATATAATACATATGTAAAATGAGACACAGGATAATTTATTTATTTTTGTTTTGGATAGAATAGAATTCGGCAAAATAATATGTCATCATACGTCAAATAATGCAGCAAAAACTTCAATTGATCATCACCCAACAACAAAATGACGCCCTTGTGATACTTTCAACGTTCAAGTACTACGAAACTCCCATTTGTGATTGCATTTTTGTGTTACATTCATGTACGATAGAGAAAATAAACTACAGCATTCGTGATGGCAAAAATTAGCCCACAAGCGACAAGATGTATTGGTATGTTCTTTTTCATTTGAAGATTTTCTTTACATAAACTTTATATGATTGACGACGTTTATAATAAGAATGTAGTCTTATTTAGCACTGATCTCTTCTGTTTTAAATAGAGCGACATATGATGATAAAGATCAAACAGAATTCCCTTGCATATTTGTTTTTGGAGTCATACCTCCATTTTTTAATCCATATATAAAACCGCTAGAAGAAGCATTTGAGCTCAATAATATAAGGATGGATAATTATTTCTCCAGCAGTCTCATTTTACCACGTATTGCCTAGTGTAAAGTAGAAAATTAGCTTATTGTTATTAATGCAGCTACTGACAAAATCAAATTCCCTCTTGGTCATTTCCTGTAGTTTAATTATTTCTTTATTTTTAGGGAAAAAAGTCTGTGCGCATAATAATAGACAACCTTTTCCCGGTAGTAGGTGGGCTCTTTTTTTTTGTTACGCTGTTCTTCTTGCCTGTTTCACCTACTATATAACAATAAGCATCGGTTCATAACCAATTTTTTTTAAATGCTGTCATTTTTATATCACAAGGATGTTGTTTTATGGGTATTTAGAATTCCATATATACATAGTATATGCTTTAAAAAACGTAAATTGTATTTTCACCTTTGTGCGTTAGTAGCAAAAAAAAAACCAACTATAAGCACTTGCCAATTCATGTTTTTATTTTAGGTAGCTGTTGATATCTATACATCATATTATTAATAATGCTTAGGATGATGAATGGATGAAAATTATTTTTGTCTATTTCCAATAAGAAAGGTTTTTTCCCTTCTACGACCTCGAGATTCCTTTTAGCCAGAATATTAGCTAAGCCTAGTTGCAGTATAATAGTATTACACCAATAGAATGGTAAAGAATTCTTGTAATGCTTCATACGAAACAAAGTATCCCACATCATCATGAGAAGTCAAATAGGTTGACATATGCATAGTTGAAGTAGTAGTAGTATATGGATAATGATGATATCATTGTTATATAACTTTATTTGTTATAAAAAAATAAGAAGAAAATAGGATTTAATTTCAATGTCAAGAAGATAAAACAATTTGGCGTAAAAACAAAGTTTGTTCAACACGGCGAGTAAGCATGTCCGGTTGGTAACACAAAAACACATGTACGATAGACAAATATATCCTTCATATTTTAAGCCATAAAAACATTCATCCGAGGTGATGATGGTTTACATCTCACCATTTATTATCATTGTTTGTATTATACCTTTCAAATTCTTTAAACAAAAACAACAATTCATTTTTCGTCGTGGATAATATGTAGCCTCTATCCAAGTCATTCAATTGTTGTAACTATTCATCAATTTAATTATAGGATAACACTAGAAAAATAATATAAAATGATGATTTATTATACAATGATCAATGGCTAAGCCTGCTGCTAGTTCGGCGCCGCTAGTTCATCATTTAATTTTTGTAGACCGTTGCACAAAACAAAAGGCAACTATCATTCATCTATATAAACAGTTGCATGGTGTAATTTTTTTTTTATAAAAGTAGCTTTTTTTGGCAGAAGCTATTTTAAAAATAATAACAACCATTTGTTGCTTAAAGCCCTTGATCACGTCTATTATATACCTTGGCAACCTAAAACAATTTTCATGACAATGTAAACGCCGCTGAATGGGAACTGAATTTCTGTACCTGCGTTGCGTTACACTTCAAATGAATACCCGTACCAAAATAAAGGAACCAAAAAAAAAAAAGCTCGATCAGCGCCTCTTCTTTACACCTTTCTTTTTCCTTTCGTTCTTCCCTTTTTTCCCTTCCTCCCACTTAAATACAATACTATTACATGGTTGGTTCGTGGACTAGCAGTAGTGCTTTACTACTCATTGCTATAGCAGCCATTCAATCAGTAAGAGCTGATACTCCATCAGGTCGTGCAAACCATGGTAAGTAATATTTATATACAAGCAGTTTTTTAGTTCATTTTTCCATTTTTAGTTTAAAATTATTCGTCGAGGATTTTTCTGTACGTAACGCTCCCACTTTAAACCATAATGATAACAATAAGAAAAAACTTCTACTACTTTATCATTATTATCCTAAGGCTGTGCACTATTACGATCCACAATATACTGTTATGGTGGTGCAGAACGAACAGTAGCAGGGGCAACAACAGCTCTCAGCAGTAATTTATTTTATTCTTTAGATTTATCTGAAGAAAAGAGTATTAGTGATTTAGCTGGAGCTTGGCAAGAATATACTGCTGGAAACGTTGGTTCGAATTTTTATTTTGCGATGACGGCAGTTCCTGAATTAAACATTTTTGTTATCGATGGTGGACGAGGCACAGGACAAACCGGATATACGACACAAACACCCACCGTCACTTTTAATGCTTCTGGTTCTGGTTCATGGAACACTGGCATTAATCCTGGAGGACATCCTCTTGTGTAAGATTTTATAAATGCTACCATATACGGATTATAATATATTTTGCTCATTTTTTTTTGTATCAAATAGAGATACTCATCAAGCTGTAAGCGACAATAGCAGCACTGTGTACTTGTGTGGTGGTCGAAGGTATTTATAATATTTTCAAATGAAAATCATTACTTACACTTTTGTCAACTATCTGCTAACATGATCTTCGATTTAATAGTAGCGATATAAATGCCAATACTGCAGGACCAATGCAATTTCCAACACAAATGACACTCTTCAATACTCCTGTAATGAACATTATTATTATTACTATTTACATCAAGATGTATGAACTACTGTTTCTAACTTTTTTTTTTAATATTTATGTATGATCATCATATACCAATGAATAATTATAAAACAACGACACCCGAAATAATTGATCTATAATTAGCAATCGACTTGGTCTTCAACCCCAGCAACTTTACGATCCGTTTCATCACAAACACGATTACATCATAAAGCAGCACTTGGAATTGATGGTCGAACCATTTATTACGTGGGTGGTATCTACCCTTCACGTCCAATGGATGCTTCTGGTGCAAGTTACTATTACAGTCATGTAAATATGACTGATATTTTGGTTTATGATACGATTCAAGCTTCATGGTCAACAAGAACAACATCAGGATCGATAATCCCAACCCCACGAATGGATCACACCTTAACTACAAGTAAATATCAACTAATGAAAAAAAAATACAACAATAATAATGCATCATTCATGTCCAATGTATATCAAAAAATAAATACTAATGTTTTATTCTTTCCATATTATTCTACTTTTTATCTATTGATAAATTATGTTTATTTATTATTAGAACCAAACACAGGTGAACTTATCGTATATGGTGGAACTCAATTAGATTCTTCATTACCTATCGACGATTATTTTTATATCTTAGACCCACAAAGTATGACTTGGAGCAATAGAACACTTGGTACGTCAGCCGCACAAGGTGCTGGACCAAGACATGGACACGCAGGTAATAAAAGAAGAACAAGAATGTAATAAGCAATTTTACAATGAAAATGCGTTATATACTAACCCTTTTTTTATGATTGTGTTTTGACTATATATAAATATAAATAGCTGTTCTTGCTGGAAACAGTACTCTTTTTATCATCTTTGGTTCCACTGGTGATTCGGATAGTGCACTTAGTGCTCTTGACATTGAAAACTGGTCTTGGTTGAGTACAGTTCCTGCCGTGGTTGTACCAGAATCAGAAGGTGATCAGCAAGGTGGTTCACCAGGAAATGGTCAATCACAAGGTGAGCAACCTGACAGTGGCTCATCTGTTGCGCCAGGTACTATTGCTGGTGCTGTTGTTGGTGCTGTTGCTGGCGTAAGTATATATAGATATTTTACGATTAAATTAGTTTGCATATACCACGATTCATATAACTAATTTTTCCTTCGATTCTAGGTGGCCATCATTGGTGCATTAGTATTCTTCTTCCTTCGTCGTCGACGCAATCAAAACGGTGAAACAGTTGCTAGTAGTGATGATGATGAGGCAGTAGCTGCTCGTAGACTCAAAGCATTGGAGGCCGAACATCATAGTCGTATGTATTCTTATCATTCAATCAATATGACTATTTTTCATGTCATAAAATTAGACATGCAATATTATTTACCTTACAAAATATGTTACTGACAAACCATTATTTTGTTTATGAATTACTTAACTATGTATTATTATATAGCTGCACCTCCTTACTCTGATATTGAACCACCATCCTCTCGTCAATTCTTGCCATCCTATGATAATACTGCTGCCGGAAAACCAGACGGTAGCAGCAGCAGTGTTAGCGACGGTCAAGTTCAACGTTTGGTAATGGCACCTGTGAAGCCAGATGGAGCATAAATATCATCATCGTTGATTTATTATAACAGCCTATACAAAAAACAACCTCTTCCAATTTATTTTCTATTTTTTTTCAGTGTATGTATATCATCAATTCAAATGTAAAAATATTATTGTTACACGATTCAGCCTCGTCCACTATATACAAATTAATATAATATTTATGCCATGAGCAAATAAAATAATAATAATAATAATAATAATTCATCGATCAGCTTGATCTAAGCGCTGACAAAAAAAAACGGTAATATCTGTGCATTGAAATATTTGTTATAAATGGTTCTTCCTTTTTATTATTATGAGTAACGACAGAAACAGTGGAAAAATTTATTCAAATTTTTTTATGCAGCTCATGGTGTCATTCATTTTGTAAATGAACACTCTATAATCCAGAAAATGAGCTAAACTTCGTTTGGTTTAGCTGTATGTGATGGTATTTAACAGAAGAATATACACTAGTTTCTCATCTTTTATGATACAAAGCTCGAGTAATACTTATGGTGATCCATACCATGTTGACTTATTATTCGATTTTCTTTTATCCACGCATGTCTAATTTATTCCCACCGTTAAAGGTATATGGTAATATGGGCTTGAATTATACCAGGATCACGAGAATATAAAGCAGCTTTATTTGACGAATCCGTGTCCCAGAAAAAACTATGAGGTTCTAAGCGTGCCCATTTCATTCATATTAATAATTAATGCTAAAAGTAACAGATCAAATAATTAAATTTGAGTATGGTCAACATATTTTTTTAGTTCTATTATTTAGCATACAGTGATCTTCTACCTTTTTTTCTCTTGTTTAAAATCAGTGTACTTCTTCGGGGGATAGAGAGAGAAATAGAGAACTGTATGATTGTTACGTACCTACATTGGTCAAGAAGAATAATGTTGCTTTCATATAATATATAGTCTGTTTCTCTCACTCTTTCAATGATGTTATGGGTTTTACTTATTTCTTGTATTTTTATTATTTATATAAATTTCACTGAATGAATAATGAGGGTAAAAAGAGCCGAGAAGGAAAACAAACAAAAAAGGTGAATACGTAGTTTAGTTGTATACTTTACGTATCCTTGATCTTTCAACTAACTATTTCTCGAAGCTTTCTACTTGATCCAACCATAGGATATTATAAAGTCCTTGGCTTCTATCATGGTTTTTAACAACAGATTTGCTTGTGGTTTTTATACAACTATTATCAGTAACATATCTGATTGTAACCGAATCATTGTCGACTTTCAATAATGTTATTATTTCTGTTTTTCAAATGAGAATTACTACACGCGTAGGTTGCACGTAGGTTGGTCCTAAGATGACTGGTGTGTAACCAACGTGTGTAGTCTGGCTTCGAATAATAACCTATCTGACTTCGAATGAAACCTACGCGTGTAGTAATTCTCTTTCAAATTAAGAATAATATGGAATATAATGGTGCATATCCAACACAGTATTCGAACAATTGGACGCGGTTAGATACTGTGAAAAAGCGTGGAGGATAACAGAAAATGATATATAGTAAAAATATATGAAGGAAAAAACGATATGGGATCTTGAATTACAAGATCCCTCTTTTTATATTATTATTATATGTCGAAATTTAGTGGGGTTCATCTAATAATGTGTGTCTATGCTAATGTAAACAATCTACATTTCCATCTACATAGAATAATACTTATGCATCTTATAATTCATTGTCTTCTGCGGCCATGCTGTCGTAAATAGTCATCCTTAGTATCCGCGAATGTGCTATGCTGATCATCAATCCTACTCTGGTTATTATAGACCATCGTAATGGTACACGTACACATCATTACAACGCGCCCCATCCTTGCAAAAGAAGCACTATAATGACGACTTCAAACCAGAAGCAGTTATCATCAGATACAAAACAAATATTTGTTTTTTTTAGCACTTCTCCCATAAAACTAAGATACACTATATAGCTCTTCTTTCCTTCTTTTCTCTTTTTACATCGTCACTATATTTATATATTATATGCTGTTATTACATCCACTGCGATACCAGAAAGACCAGCATTTTTTTTGCTACAGAGGATCCTGTCAAGGTTTTCAATCTTTAGACATAACAAATAAATAATATTATTTACTCCCCATCCCCAAGTAAATAAACCTGCATGCATTATGCGCCATTTATTCTCTGTTAAATAGAGAAGCTACCAGACATTTATGTGAGTTATAGCAACAACTTGTTTATCGACAATGATGGGTAACGATGTTTCTGTGCATACTACGCACATTCAATATATTTTGTGTTATTACAGCATCTTATTATTACTGAATTAATTTTATTTTTATTATCATAGGGTCAGACTAGGAGGATATTACTTGGTCTTCTCTTGAGAAGGATTTTCTTCATATTAATAAATACCAGTGGCGTTGCAAAATCATTCTATTTTTTTTTTTTTTTTTTAGCAAAGTCAATCATCTTTTTATCTTTATCTTGTGGGAATAAATGAAAAGAAAAAAGCCCATTAAAGTAACAAACAACCACCTTTACTGTGCTGCCAAGCAACAAATCTGAGAAGCATAACTTTGAATAGTGAAAGCTACAACAAACAGTGTAGTATTTCCAAATACAATTGTCGTATTATGTTTATATTTTACTAATGAGTGATACTTTGGTTTCCTGACTGAATAAAAACAGCCATAATGATAATCTATTTGATTATGATCCGTAGATCTTTTTATTACATGCGCTTCTACTAATATAATTAATAATAGCAATGCGTAAATCGGTTATTTTACCATAAAACAAGTTGTTTGTTTTTAGGATACTTGTTAATAGACTGAGTATAGAAGATCTTTTTTGGATGGCTGCCGTGTGCTTTTAATACTTGTTAACATATCAATATATAGCGTCGATCCGATGATGAAAGAAAGAAAGAAAGAAAAAATAAACTCTTCATTAAATTATGCTGTATCATCATGCACATCTCGGCGCAGGCTCAAATTATCTGGTAGTTTTATTTTTCATCTTTGCTTGGTGGGATAAATATTTGTCCCTTTTATATAAATCTATTTATTTACTTCGTTTATAAGAATATAAAGTAGATGTAATGAACAATTCTCACCATGAAACAACAATAATGGCGGCGCATTCTTGTGCAGGGAGCAAAATATTGTAAGGAAGGTGCTGTTATACATATAGTAAGTTTTTTAGCTGTTTATGCGCCATATTTTCTTATGTATTTATATGTATTAAAACTATATAAATATAAGAAAAATGAAGTATCAAAGTAAAATATTATCGTCTTTCTTTTACCTACACACACCATACTGAATTTATAAATATATACTTTGTTCCTCTATTATTTGTTGTAAAGATATATGATATACACCCATTATGGACGTTCCTGTCGAATTGTTACTTAATGCAGCTGCCTTTATCCAACGTAGAATTGAAGATGCTATCAATGTGATACCCGAAATCTGTGAATTCCAAGAGGAGCTTGTTCACTTGAATAGTATTATTCCACAAAGACTTATCAAGGAAACAATATATGTCATCAATAATCAAAAAGAAGGTCAACCATATGGTGATGATGCCTCTGAAGTGCGGGATTCTCAAGCGTCGCCTCCAGTTGATATTCAAGAAGCCACTCCTGGTTACCGTCGTCATCGACTACGTAAAGCTCTCGCTGTTCTCGTTGGATACGATAGGGGAGATGATGACGAAGGCGATAAAAGCAACGTTGCGGAAAATCCCAAATCCTGGTTGTTCGAGCAAAGTGTTGAGTTACGACAATTGAAACCCGACCAGGCAATAGTTTGGAAAATCCTGAAGAAAGTAAGCAGAGCTACCCAACGTGTGACCGAGTTTCTCGAAAACGAAAAACAAGCAGATACATCGTTTAGAAGTGGTATTCCCTGGTACGCAGCTGAACGACCCATCTATGCAAAGGAAATCCGAGCATTCTGCCAAAGCGAAACAAATTCACTCCGTCTCTATTTGAATGATTTAGTAATTCATCTTCAACTCGAAGATTTACACAAGAAAAAGGAAAAAGAAAAACAACAAGCGGCTCATTTTCAGGATCAAATGACTGAAGAAACCTACCGATTTTGGGAAACCAGTTTTCAAAATAAAATTTGTGTTGATTGGCAATGCTTTCGAGATGCATACGAACTTCTGTATGGAAAGCTCGTGTTTGCTGATGCAGGATTCATCAAACGTGTGCTTGTCCCGAAAGTGAATGGAAAGAGTGGTGAACACCTTACACTATATGGGTTTATTGGTTTTACACGACAGTACGGTTTTCCATTTTCCAAGGATATTTTTACCAAGAGCACAGCTGCCATTGAACCTGAAGATATATCAGAAGAAAAGAGAATGAAGATAACCAAGATGACAATGGATTTGGTGGATCATTTTTCGGATCCAAAAATGCGTAATCATCTTGTATCCATCTATACCTGGTTTCGTGGCTGTAGCAAAGACAATAAGGAACAAATGAGAAATCGAGCAGACGAATGGGCCAATATCATCAAGGAGAAACGTGCCGTAACAGCATCCAAGAAAAAAGCTGAAACCCCACTTGGCACAAAATACGATCAGGACGACTACGATGAAGCTGAAGCCGTTGATCTTGCCAGAAGAGCGATCTACTTTTTCTATGAAAAATTTATGGTAATGTGGCGCGTTGGTGGCGTCACCCGTGATGTTTTGAAAAACATTGACTTCCCTGGTAGGGGTCGTATCAAAGATTTCCTTAACTTTGTTAAACCTCTTGACCTTGCAAATTATTATCTGCTTGTCAAGGGTTTTGACAAGGTGCCGAAAGATGCAGATCATACACCTGAAATCTACAAGTTTATGAAGAAATACCTTGAAATTCTTAAAAGCGAGGATAAAGAACGCAAGACACTTGAGGAAGAAACTAAGAAAAAGAACGAATCAAACGAGAATGCTGATCAAAATGGAGGAAATGATGGCAACGGTAGTAATAGTGGTGATAATCATAATAGTTTGTTGGAATCACCTGAAAGATAGAATTTGGAAAAATCATCATAATTTGTTGTATTAATTATCATCTACATAATTAGAAAAAATATTTTTTGACAATGACTACTACGGATACACCCCCGGTACACAATTTTAATGCCCATGATATTTCAGTAAAGAAATAAATGATACGTAGTATGATAGAAATATAACCAACTTTATGCATTATAACTAATTTAATGCGGTTACTTAGTGTCTTTTAAAAGAGCGTGTACTATATAGTGGTCTTGATAAATTTCTTTGTAACTCAGGTTTACTAATTTCATGCTCACAGTCATCCTTGTAAACAATTGTTACATATTTGTTTACAAGGTTCATTGTGAGAAATGTACCTAGTAGCACCGTTAAAGTTTTACCTGTTTAAATTTACATGTTTTTTTTACCAGGACCAGTGTGTACATGCTCTGCTACGTATGTAAAATAAAACCTGTAGCAGATAGCAGTAAGTTTTTCATATAACCTACTATTCTCAGTTCTTTGAAGTGCTTTTTTTTGATAAAAAAAAACCGCCATAATTTATATACCAATTTTTTCATTTTAATATTTAGTGTTTTATGTAAAAAAAATGATCATCATACCAGCGCCACTCAATAACACTAAGAACAGATAAAAATAAATCGTAAGCGATCATCATCTTTCAGTAGCGCAATTTCTCCACATTAAGAATTATCAGCGGCGCAGATGATGCATTTTTTTCGTCAGCAAAGCCCAATACGTTGTGGGAATAAATAAAAAGCCAGCTGTGTTACCAAGATACAATAAAATTCGAACGATGATGCATCTTAACAATAAGCATAAGTACACCCTTGGAATTTTATATAATGACTTCCCCAGTAGTAGTAGTGATAACAATATATACCGTTTTGATTAGGCTTTCTCCATATATTATGTTGACAATAATAATGTTTCTTTAGCTATTCGACTAAGCCAAAGAAAATCCACCAGTATTGAAATATGATGCGTGGATCTTCTATACGTCCATGGATGTAGCAGCCACATTTAAATTTATATTTGCACCACATACAAAGCTGCAAGCGTTTTACTTTTATATGCTGAGTCTGGAAGCTCTTCCTTGTTGTCACACCCTTATCAACGCCTTCTTGTAGCACAACCCTAATTATACCAATGCTCCGATAAAAAACAATCCCTAACAACATGCATCAGCTCTCCTTACTATTTTACTACAATTAGGCAAATTCATGTTTTGTTCTTTGCTCTCAGCTTGATATCTGCCTATTATTGTGTTTTTTTTCTCTTTAATACAAATGTATTTGTTCTCTTTAGCAATAATAACTATATAACTAAGGGTGTGTATGGTGTAATAGTAATATTACTACTCATGACGTGTGAAAAGGTGCAATGGTGATAGCACGGCGCAACCTTACACAAACTCTGGTAGGTTCAAACTGTGAGGAAGCTTCCACTGTTTGATGTATTTTTGTTTTTTTGCGCCACAAATTTCTTTATATAAGGCACAAAAACTAAAAGCAGTTTAAAATATATTTTTTTTCCTTTTCTTTTTTCACTCGTTACAATATTACAAATACTTATATCTTTTTTTTGTGTTATTAACATCCATTATGGCAGCGACAAGACCAGCAAGTTTTATCACAGACAGCCCTGCCGAATTCTTAAAATGTGCAGCGAATTTTTTACATAATCGAATTGAAGACGCAATCAAGGTGGTACCTGAAATTATTGAATTCAAAGAACAAGTTGACCACTTGGTGCGAATTATTCCAAAAGACCTTATTGAAGAAACCATGAGTATCGTCCTCGCCATACGATGTTCCCAACAGGAATCCATGTATGTCCCGCCTTCTGAAATGGTAGGAGAAAGTGGTGGTAGAGGCGGTGGTCCTCGTCGAGGACCTTTCCGCAGGGCTATGTCCGTGCTATTTTTTGGATATGACGCCAATAGGGGAGGAGAAGGACGTGGTGATGGTGATTATACAAATAACAACCAAACGGAATATGTACCACTTGGGCACTGGACCGATCCAAATGGCGATGTTGACTTACAAGATACCAAAAACGCCATTGTTTGGAAGATTATCAAGCAAGTAGACAAAGCCAATCAGCGTGTAAATGATTTTCTCAAAAAAGAAGATCAAGTGCGATCACTAGATAGCAATATTGCTTGGTACCTGAAGGATCGACCGTTTTATGCAAAAGAACTACGTGAATTTTGTCAAAGGGAAACAAATTCGCTCCGCCTTTATCTGAATGACCTGGTAATTCATCTCCAGCTTGGGAATATGTGTAGAACACAGGAAAATCGTGGAAATCAACTGAACAGCAAACTGAAGGATCAAATGACCGAGGATACTTTTCGATTTTGGGATGTTTACTTTGGGAATGCAGTATGTGTTCAATGGAGAACATTCCGAGATGCATATGAACTTTTGTATGGAAAATTTGTCCCTTCAGATATGGCCTTTATCAAACGGATCCTTGTCTCCAAGGCTCACGCGCTCAGTCCTGAGGAATTGACAGTGTATGGATTTATTGGTGTAACAAGACAATATGGTTTCCCCTTTCCGAAGGATATTTTTAGCAAGACCTCAACTACCCTTGAACCGGATGAAATATCAGAAGAAAAGAGAATGCATTTGACCAAGATGACAATGGATTTGGTGCGTGATTTTTCAGACGAAAAGATGCGTAATCATCTTGTGACAATCTATTCTTGGTATAGCAGATGTAACAGAGATGGACTGACAAATGAGGAAAAAAAGAAAGCAATGGAGAGTCGAGCGGACGAATGGGCATTGATCATGAGGGAGAAACGAGCAATAGATACTGAAAGAATAGAGTTACCCCTGGAAGATAAACATGCACAAGCCGAACGTGTCGATCTAGCCAGAAGAGCGATTTATTTTTTCTACGAACAGTTCATGGTGATGTGGAGAGTGGGTGGCGTTACTCGCGATGTTTTGAAAGACATTGATTTTCCAGGAAAGGGGAGAATCAGAGATTTCCTTAAATTTGTTGGACCATTAGATCATGCAAACTATTATCTGTTAGTAAAAAATATGGATAGGGTTCCAGAGGAGAGAGATTATACACCTGCCATTTACAAGTTTATGAAGGAATATTTAAAGATTCTTGAAAGCCAATCCAAGGAACGTAAAGCACTGGAAGAAGCTAACAATGCAGATAGACCTTATAGATAGAATTTGAAAAAAAAATCATTACCATCATAATTTATTATTGCTTTTTGAATTGTTTTATTTGTAATTCATCGTTCTATTATTATTATTATATCATTAGATGCCATAGTTGCCATAATTAAATATTGCTCTGTTTTTTATACTTTATAATGTAATTATTCACTACTTATACTATTAGCAAACAATTGTAGTCATACACGCTGGTCAACAATTTAAAACACAACCTTCTACAGAACATATGAACATATAATAAGCTGAGAGACTGGTATCATCTTCTAAGAGACACGTATTTATTACAAGTGAAAACAATTTATACGTTATATTTTTCTACGTATCATCATGCTTTGTTACTTTAATAGTAATGAAATTGACCGATCATTTTATCCATACGTATTGATAATTGCTCGATGAATCTGGACCCTTTCATAAGAAATATAATACTGCTTAAAAGATAGATTATTATAATATGGTTGGTGAGCAGAAATATTGTTGCAATCTTGTAACGAAACACCTTTTGATTCTTAAATTTAGTTTTATGGCGCGACGACACTTTAAAAGTTTAATAAATAATTACCCTTTTAGAATTAATGTCTGTGTTTTTCCTTCATTGGATATGAACATGGGCTTTGTCTTATTTGTGTAATATAGGTTATATATTAGCATAGTAGTGCAAGAAGGAGATGGCGCCATCACCCCCTCCTGCCAAAGAAGAATTTTCTAGCCCAGACCTTTTTTCTTCAACCTGGAGTAAGTCATCCCAATATTATTAATAGTTTAAAGTTCTTATTTGTGGCGCCATACTTATGCTGTTGATCAACTTTTTATTTTAATAATAAGCAACAATGGCTAAAATGTATAACTCAAAAACAATAATTGTGGTATGTACTACTTATTATTTAATACCCAATCTTTGCTTGATGAACATGCATTGGCACCCCAGGAAAAAATGGGATAATATTAAAACATTCCAAGTATAATTATGAAGAATAATGCTGGTATCAGCAGTTATGGTTTTACTGTCTATCGATACTAAATATAATCCATCATTAGTCGTTGCATTATTATTAAACTTTTAATTTTTTTTGATTGGAAGAAGTTTGGATATGGAGAAAGGTGAGCACCAAAAAAATGCTATACCAAATAAGAGTGGTCGTGCGCCCCACAGAAAGCACACAAACTCGATCATCCACCCAAAAAAAGGGGAATAAAGAGTCTCTTTTATATGCAACACTGTAGTTATCCGAACACCCATTGCAAAGTATAAGATATACAATACCGTTAATGGTACTGCTATCATTACTACATAATATCAAAATCTACTTTATACTATTAAAACCTTTGCTGCATCAATTTTACATTTTTATCGACACGGTTGCTGCAAGGTGATAAATAACATAATACAATGGAGTAGCACCAAGGGATCATATGTCTAGTGCCTCAATTAGAAATTGAAATTGCGTAGCAAAACAATGGGGATGGGAGTTTTTTGGGTTATCTTTGTGTGACGTTACAATTAATAATCGCTTATGATGCTAGCTTATCTTATATATAAAAAGGTTTTATTTTCTACTTTTCTTTTTTTTTTTTCATTCACACACATACTTTTTTATATCCTTTATTATACAGCGCAGCACCATGACCATTCAATCTACATTAAACACATCAGATTTACCCATATATACCACTATTCCAGATGATGCTTCCATTGTATTATCACACACTGTTGATTTTTTAAAAAATAAATCGAATGATAGTATTCTGATGACAGAGGACATGGAACAGCTCATACATGATTATGATCATATTTATACCCTCTTGTCAAAAGTACTACAACAATCCTATGGTGACAAAACCCTAATCAAGAAAAAGAATACTGTTACTAAATATTTAAGTGACAAAGTATATATCTCAAAAGTATTAGCACAAGATTTCTTGAAGCAAGATAAAAAGCAAGACAAAAGGATTAAATGGGTGACAGTCGATCGACCTTTACTTGCAAAAGAATTTCGCAATTGTATTCAAATGGATTTAGACGCTATTTTCCAACGAGCCAATGATCTCCACTTTAGTTATCAATTTGATAAAGCATTTAAACAACAAGATGTCACACTTTTACAAAAGTTTATGACGGGCTCCAGTTATTTGTTTTGGTCCGTCAGTATTGGTCAGGATAAAATCGATGGTACATGGCAGCAATTTATTGATGTTTATCAACTACTCTATGGAACCCTTGAAGTACCCATGCTACAAGCTATGGAGAGCCTACTCTGTGAGACTGATAAAAAAGTGACAGTCCATCGTTTCATAAAAACCCTCCATAAATGT
Organism: Phascolomyces articulosus; assembly: GCA_025677815.1. Classification (NCBI taxonomy): domain Eukaryota; kingdom Fungi; phylum Mucoromycota; class Mucoromycetes; order Mucorales; family Lichtheimiaceae; genus Phascolomyces; species Phascolomyces articulosus. The sequence goes on along the minus strand of JAIXMP010000003.1, from coordinate 34,739 downwards.
AACAACCAATTCCCATTCCCAGACACCATTAACAGCGTCAACGCCAGCATCACTGAAGTAACGTCCACTCACTTGAACAAAAAGCCTATTTCAGAAGAAAAATACATGAACTTGACCAAAACTGCATTAGACATGGTAGAAAAATTCTCAGAATCAAAAATGCGAGAGCATCTTATTTCTATTTATTCATGGTATGTTGGTTACGACAAGAAGAATAAAGAAGCAATGAGAGAACGAGCCAACGAATGGGGCGCATTGGTGAAGGAAAGACGTGCTCTTATTTCTGACAACAAACAAGAGTTACTTCAAGCAAAACATGAACAAGCTGAACGTATCGACCAAGCTCGACGTGCCATTTACTTTTTCTATGAACAATTTGTTACCATCTGGCGTGTTGGCGATGTTACTCGTGAAATCTTGAAAGCAATTGATTTTCCTGGCAAAGGTCGTATTCGTGATTTCCTCAATTTTGTGGCGCCATTGGATCAAGCAAACTTTTATGTTGTGATGGGTTTGGATAAAAATAGCCCAAAGAAGGATTATCGACCCAAGGTGTATGATTTTATGGAAATGTATTTGAATATGTTAGTCCAGCAATCAAAAGAACGGGACGACTATAAAAACCAACAAAAACAGAGCTGTGTAAAGTAACAAATTCCATTTACTTTACAGGAAGGTGTCGAATTGATAATAGGCAGGAGAATTACCAAATAGTTACATACCCATTATATATACCCTGTTTTGTTATACTTTTTTTCTCCGTATATAATTTATTTATTTCTGTCTTTATAATAGCAATATATTAAATATTAGCTCTAGTTAATAAATTTATCTTCTTTTCTATAATCCTAAATAATTTTCTATAATAAATAGTGTAGAATATTGATTATAATATACAGTTTCTACGATAAAGTAAGATATTATTGTGACGAAACGGATCATTCAATGGACGGTGAAATAATACATTTCTTCGAAGAAGCAATTAAATACAATTACGAGAAGGTAGCAGACAATACACATGTACTTTTCAACTGGTATATTTATGAATATACCTATTGCCATTATGTTATATACAAGGTATACTAGTTCCTGTTAATGTAAACACTATCTCATCATTTGTTGTTCTCATGTACCACGACAAAATTTCTAAGAGAACTTTTCTTAGCAACGATGCTCCGCATTTATTGCAAAAGAAATTTTGTGTTCAAACTATGTCCTCATCAGAGATACAAAATGAGAACATCTCACAAATTATATAAATACTATGCGCGAGATTTAAAGGATTTGAAAAAAATGATTTCATCTATTCCTATTATCTTTACCCACGTTGCTATAATATAGATACTATATTACCACAGCGTCTAGTAATTACCACTATAATACTCACCATGGCACAGACAAGATCTGCAAAATTTATCACAGAAAATCCAGCCGAGTTTTTTAAGTTGTACATTTGATTTTCTACACAATGGGATCGAAGATAGTTTCAAGGTAAAAACCAAAATCCGAGAATTTAAAGATGAAGTCGTGCACTTGAGTAGGGCTATTCCAAAAAATATTGTTGAAGGGACGATTCTCGCTGTTGAAAAACAACAATTATCACAATTTATCGAGGACTCGGTACAGATCAACTTTTTACTCCCAGATCCAGAAGGCAGTTGTGGTTCCACTCAATATCGTCTCCGAAAGAGATTCTCAGATATGTTTAGACATTATCGTAATGTTGATAAGGGGCCCTTACATTTGTCCAATAAAATAGTCACAAAAACGAGCCCATTGGATTCTAAACATGCTATTATTTGGAAGATCATTAAATGAATCAATGAAGCCAATGAACATCGGTGTGGATAGTTTTTTTCCAAAAAGAAGCCCAAGTACGGACAATGATTGAAGGAATTTAGCCTGGTACACTGTTCATCGACCTGCTTATGCAAAAGTATTGCGCGAGTATTGTCAAACTGACACAAATGAACTCTGTCTTCTTTTAAACACGATTTGGTAATCCATTTTTTGGAAATTTGAACGCGCAACAAGAAAATCAAGGATAAGCAGCAACCGCTAATAATAACAACGAGGATAAATCGACGTATAGAATTGACCAATTCAAGGGTCAAATGATCGAAGACGGTTACTAGTTTTGGTGGGTATGATATCTGGGTCAGTTGATAGTTATTCGGAGATGCATATGAACTTTTTATACGGTAGTCTTGAATACCTAGACGTGATATACATCAAATGGGCACTTGTCCCCAAGGGTAAAGATAAGGAAGAAAAACTGATGTTGTATGAGTTTATTAGTTTTACATGACAATATACATTTCCTTTTCCAAAGGATATTTTTACTGGGGAACCCAAAACCAATAAACCCAAGGAGATATGTGAAGAAAAAAAAAAGTGTTTGACCAAGATAACCATGGATTTGGTGCTCAAAATTTCGGCCGAGAAAATGTGTAATTAACTTGTTAAAGTCTATACTAGGTTAGGAAACTGTACCACGGATATGGACAAACAAAAGAGCGAATAATAATAATAATTATAAAGGAAGCAATGGAGGATTGAGCAGGCGAACAGGGAAAGGTCACGGAGGAGAAACGTGAAATGGATACAGGGAACACTTGAAGACAAGCACAATAAGGGAAGATATGGACCTTCCCAGAAGAGCGATATATTTTTCTATGAACAACTCATAACGATGTGGCGCGTTGTATGTGTCGCTCGTGATGCTTAGAAAGACATTGACTTCCATAGAAGGAATGAAATTGAAGATTTTCTTAATTATATCAGACCGTTAGACCTTGCGATCTATTACCTAGTTGTGAAGAAATATGGTACCGTTCCAGAAAAGAGGGACTACACATCTGCTATTAACAAGTTTATGAATGAGCTTTTAAGAACCCTTGAAAATCAGGCTGATGAACGCAACAAGGTATTCAAAGATTCTAGTAATAACACTGCACCACAGGGGATTGGCCATGTTTATATCGACCAGAATAGGGAAAATATAACAAGTAGTAGTGATAACAGCTGAAATGAAATATAACCACCCATAAATTAAAAGTTGTAAAATCAAACCGTGGTACTTTATTGTAGTTTATTATCTTTTATATTGTATTATCATCCATAAAATATTATTCTATTCTTATAAAAAGATTATCATTATTTCTAGGTTACTCTATTGTGCTGCATAATGATTGTTATAAAAATATAAATTACATTTATAAAATAATGCAAAAGTGAGTAGTTTTGGACCTTAATTGCATTTTATTCATGGAGGAAAGATGATGATCCATTAACAATGATAATATGATAATGTATCTGATAATAATTACTAATGACATTTTAGCTTAAAAACATAGTTTATTCCCTTTGGCGTTTTAAAAAATTCTTTACTACTGTCAAAATATGATTCACCTACTGTATTGGAAAACAACATAGAATATACAAAACTTCATAATGTATGTACTAGATGATTGTGCAAATTACCACGGTGTATAATAATGCAAATGTTTGCATATATATAAAAGATGTGTATCCACAATAACAACATATTATGTTTCTTGTGGGACTTGTTTAATTGGAGGATAAATGTACATGAATGTAAAGTGGTATATTACATTTTCCTTTTTGGAATAAAAGGTGAAATGACTGTAGTGCACTAAAAAAGTGTTAAATATTCGAATTTTCTAGTAAATTTCTTTTTTTTTTTTCTTAAGTGTAAATGCGTTATATAATAGGTAAGCGCCACACTGATTATGTAAATCCATACTGATCAGCTTTTTTTTTAAAAAAAAAAATAACCCCATTTAGGGTAATAATAAAACCAAAAAATGGCATTTTACCCATCCATATGATGCATACTGTGTTAACCAAAGATTGGGGTACTTTTATATTTATAATCCATGCAGCTACAGTTCTAAAGCTATTTTTCTATGATTAATGACGTTATTAGTAATATTACCAAATTATAATTTATCAGCATCTATGCTTGACTGCTTGTTTGTTAGTATCTTTTTAGCATTTTAAATATAATAAACAAATACGCTCTCTAAGAAGGTCCCTAGGGAAGGTTCTTTCCAAAAATAACGTCATTTAGTTATGTCACACAACGATTGCTCAGCAGAAAAATATCTTCTTTAATCGATGGTGGCGCTTTTTTTTAGGTTACACAACAACTTGGTTGAAATTACGTCATAGGGTCGCATCCATTTTTAATCTTATGTATTAATTAAAATATATAAAAGAAGACCATTTCTATATTTCTTTTCATCTGCATTATTTTCATTCTGATATCACACATCCAAACAACATATAACGTACATTTATCTATTCATACATACAAAACATGACCATTCAATCTATTATTACTACTTCAATTTTATTAAACTCATCTATTCCAGATGATTCATCTATAGTATATTCACACATCGTTGAATATTTACGAAGCAATGTATCTGATTCCATTCTTACAACTGATGATATGGAACAGTTTATCCAAGATTTCGATCAAATCCAAACCCTCTTGTCAAAAATACAAGTTTCTGGGAATGAAACCTTTATCAAGCAAAACAACACAATTCAAAAATACTTGAATGACAAAGTATCCGTGGCAAAAACATTAGCAGAAGATTTCTTAAAACAAGATAAGAAACAAGACAAGCGTATCAAATGGGTGACAATCGATCGACCTTTACAAGCAAAAGAATTCCGTGATTATGTTCAAATGGATTTAGACACCATTCTCCAACGAATCAATAATCTCCACTTTCAATATCAACTCAACATCGCATCTGAAAAACGAAATATCACACTTTTACGGGAATTCATGGCAAGCTCCAGCTATTCATTTTGGTCAGTCTGTATTGGTCAAAACAAACTCGATGGTACTTGGCAACAATTTATCAATGTTTATCAACTTCTCTATGGAAATCTTGATGTATCCATGTTACAAGCTATGGAAAATTTACTTAGTGATACCGACAAAAAGGTGACAATCCATCGATTCATCTTGACACTTCGTAAATACAACAATCAATTCCCATTCCCAGACACTATCACCAATACCAGCATCATCGAAGCAACCTCCATCAGCTTGAACAACAAAACCAATATGTCTGAAGAACAACGTGTGCAACTGACAAAAGTTGCATTAGATTTAGTTGATAAATTCTCTGAAGCAAAAATGCGAAATCATCTTGTTTCTATTTACTCATGGTATGCTGGTTACGACAAGAAGAACAAAGAAGCAATGAGAGAACGAGCCAATGAATGGGGCACATTGATGAAGGAAAGACGTGCTCTTATTTCTGATAACAAGCAAGAATTACTTCAAGCAAAACATGAACAAGCTGAACAAATTGATCAAGCTCGACGTGCCATTTACTTTTTCTATGAACAATTTGTTACCATCTGGCGTGTTGGCGATGTTACTCGTGAAATCTTGAAATCAATCGATTTTCCTGGCAAAGGTCGTATTCGAGATTTTCTCAACTTTGTTACACCATTGGATCAAGCAAACTTTTACATTGTGATGGGCTTAGACAAAGACAGTCCAAAGAAGGATTATCGACCCAAGGTTTATGACTTTATGGAGTTATACTTGAATATGTTAGTCCAACAATCAAAAGAACGTGATGATTACAAGAATCAACAAAAACAAGATAGTACTAAATAATAATCGTTATTTACACCACAAGAAGATATAGAATAGACAATAGAACAATAGAGAGGAGATATGCCTCAAAAATAATCATATACTCATCATCATCGCCTAATCATCAATATACCCATATTTTGTTACATTTTTCTTTATCATCTATTGTATTTTTCTTTAAAAATTTTTACATATACAATATCTTTTAATAATATATAATATTTCACTTTTAGATGTAATAAATTTCTTTCTTTTTTTTTTTTGATTTAATAATTATGTGCGCGTTTTCGCATTGATGTATGAATAATTTTAATAGACAGCTTCATAGTGGTGTTAGCTATGAGATATTACTAGTTAAGAAGTAAATAGCAAAAGAAAAAAAAAAACGAACAACAGGTGAATCCAGTGAGATGGTAAATTGTAGTCATTGGTTTGTCCACAAACAATGCGTCTCATCACTAATGTATCCAATATTATTGCATATTCCCACATATGACATTACAAAAAAGAAAGGGGACTAATTAAAGTAAATAATAAACGCAGATACATTGGAGAGATAGAAAGATTGAATAGTATAATGCATCATCATTCTTGATCACGTGGTAGTTTTCCTCTTCTCTAACATTATAATATATCCCCTGTTAAATAAAAAAGCTTATATTTTGACACCAAATATTACAAAAAAAAAAACCAATTATCTGCATCGTATTTAATTCTTCTACCCAAATTATTGATTATTCACCCATCACTACAAAAGAATTCTGTATTTCATAGACTGTTTTTTTTTTCAGTAAAATGTAAAAAAGAAAAGGAGATACCTGTAAAATAACAAGAAAAACTTGATGTTTATAATTCAAAAGAAGAGTGGCTATCTAAAAGGTTATATATGACATTGGACACGTTATCATAAGGGTTCTTTAAAAATAAACAAGTAAAAACTATAAACGGCAACAAAAACCACGGAAACGAGATACTCAACATGTTGGTTAATAAAGTGCATATTTTGAAGTTGAAATAAAAAGAGAGAGGGAATAAATACTTATCGTCCTATAATATTATATTTTGCATATTTTCATGACACGGCAAGTTGTTGGAGGATAATCAGGATAACGATTCATTTACACAAACAATATTGAATTCGATAGAACGGCTCGGAATTTAAAGGTCAAATAGTTTTTTTCACAGTACAACATGTTTTGTGAGAAAAGAGAGGAGGGACGTTAGAGAGATTGATTGCACGGGTTATCAAAATCTAACGGCTGCAAACTAAGATACACAAGCACGATAAAAAAAGCAAGCTTTCCATACAGCTCAATGGAAAACAAATGAAGAATAATAATAGTGCTTGATGTTACTAGTGACTAAACCAAAGTCGTCATTAAGAAAGAAAACCTTCAACAATAACAACTTTATTGAAAACTAAAAATTGAAGAAGTACATATTATATGGTCTATAGCATTTTTCTCTATTTTTATGCCTATTTGGTGATATAGTTTTATATATATAACTTCTTCTTGCTACATAAGTATACGGCAATGTAAACACTATGCCTTGATATAATAATAATATATATATGGAAAAGCATTGTTAATATTTTAAACAGAACTATTATTATATTAAACACCAGCAGTATTAAGTCAATTAAGGGTTTGAAAACTATTGTATAATAATAGGGGGAGTACAATTTAATTTATGTTGTCGATAGTCATGTACCTTTTTTTTGTTCTATAACCACGACCTTATTCAAATGGTCATAGCATCATGTTCTTCGCCATGAATCTAGCGATGGGCTGGTATTTTTTTTTGTTTGGCAATAACGTTTTATAATCATTGTTATTGTTGTTATACTTGAACAAAAAACAGAAATATATTTCAACACTGGGTCAATTTTTAGTAGCATTGAAGGTCTATCATTTTTCCTTTAATTACAGCAATATACAACGTTTTGGTTAGCATTGACTAATGTTCACGGTCCATTGAAGCAATGACAAACGTGTATAGTATTCCTTAAAATAATTATATTTTTCGAACAAGAAAGTAAGTCTTTTTTCTTTTGTAGCTATGAATTTCACGCCATTTCTTCAAGTGCTTACGCTATTATTTTTTCCTTTATTTTATTTGATTCCAAGAGTAATTGCCATGGTGGTCTGTGTCAACGGAGTGTCGATTGAGGTAAGTATTATTGAAAGTGAGAGTCAGAAGTCCATTATATTGGCGAATAATGATGAATGTTAGGATTGCAGGCAACGACATCAACTGTTATATGATAGTAGTAGTATGGGCTATCTTGGATTGGAGAAGGATTAAACATTCAGTTGATCCTAAGGGGACATCTCCATCCAAAAATTAAACTTTTAGAGATTTATTTTTAGATGTTTCCCACCTTGGTATAATATACTTCTGTAAACTATATTATATTTCTTTCGGACAATACATCAGCGATATCGGCGCTCCATCCAATCCAGTTTATAAAGTGTTGGCGCAGTAAGTAATTTTTCATGTTTATAAAGTCTTCAACACTTCCTTTCAAAAGGTCCTGGATATATCGTTACATCTGCACACGACAATCGGCTTTACGATGGAAACTGATACTTCTTTTATATCGCCAGTTACTAATTAATCTTTGCTCAAAAAGTAATATGTAGAACAACATTTATCATTATGATCGTCAATCACGTTTAGTAATTTACCTGCTGGTCACATGCCAAAGAATTTTCTAGCAATAATCCTGTTTTTTTACAAATACGTTGTTGGCTATTAATAGTACCTGGATTCGATTTTGTTAAACTATAACGCCACAATATTATATAATGTCAGTGGCGCCCCATCCACTTTTTTCTGAATGCACCATGAAAATGTCTGCATATGCCAAAGATTGGGGAATACTACATATAACCGCAGCCCAAACAAAGAATTTTTACTATTACACTGTTATCATTTCTATTCCTTGGCATTTTAAATAAAGACAATAACAACCCATTCTATCTATTTTAAAATATTCTATGAAGTCATAAACACAAACAATTCCAATCTATAATTGTAATGCGGCACAACATTACATCATAGGATGCCTTAATATGGTAATATATACACGAGTCATCTGAGACCAATGGGAGACGCACAGACCTATTAGACTTTTCCCCAAAAGTAAGGGAAACCGGATTTTTACCTAAAAGGGGGTCTTTCTCCCCAAAATGATAGCTCAACATCAACTAATAGAATTTATATCTTGGGTCAAATACTAATTATGGTATATACTACAGCAGTATTAAAATATTCACATGCTAAAGCAACAACATTATGAATTCTATTTGGAGTTTCTTTTTTTGCTGAGCCATGTTTTTTTTTATTTGTTGACAATTTATGTAATGATGTAACAGTTACACAAACATCACGCGCCGCATGCCAAACCTTGTCAATTTTATATAAATAGGAATCCTTTTTCACATTTTCCGGATTTATTTTCATTCACACATTTATCTATTCATACATACAAAACATGACCATTCAATCTATTATTACTACTTCAATTTTATTAAACTCATCTATTCCAGATGATTCATCTATAGTATATTCACACATCGTTGAATATTTACGAAGCAATGTATCTGATTCCATTCTTACAACTGATGATATGGAACAGTTTATCCAAGATTTCGATCAAATCCAAACCCTCTTGTCAAAAATACAAGTTTCTGGGAATGAAACCTTTATCAAGCAAAACAACACAATTCAAAAATACTTGAATGACAAAGTATCCGTGGCAAAAACATTAGCAGAAGATTTCTTAAAACAAGATAAGAAACAAGACAAGCGTATCAAATGGGTGACAATCGATCGACCTTTACAAGCAAAAGAATTCCGTGATTATGTTCAAATGGATTTAGACACCATTCTCCAACGAATCAATAATCTCCACTTTCAATATCAACTCAACATCGCATCTGAAAAACGAAATATCACACTTTTACGGGAATTCATGGCAAGCTCCAGCTATTCATTTTGGTCAGTCTGTATTGGTCAAAACAAACTCGATGGTACTTGGCAACAATTTATCAATGTTTATCAACTTCTCTATGGAAATCTTGATGTATCCATGTTACAAGCTATGGAAAATTTACTTAGTGATACCGACAAAAAGGTGACAATCCATCGATTCATCTTGACACTTCGTAAATACAACAATCAATTCCCATTCCCAGACACTATCACCAATACCAGCATCATCGAAGCAACCTCCATCAGCTTGAACAACAAAACCAATATGTCTGAAGAACAACGTGTGCAACTGACAAAAGTTGCATTAGATTTAGTTGATAAATTCTCTGAAGCAAAAATGCGAAATCATCTTGTTTCTATTTACTCATGGTATGCTGGTTACGACAAGAAGAACAAAGAAGCAATGAGAGAACGAGCCAATGAATGGGGCACATTGATGAAGGAAAGACGTGCTCTTATTTCTGATAACAAGCAAGAATTACTTCAAGCAAAACATGAACAAGCTGAACAAATTGATCAAGCTCGACGTGCCATTTACTTTTTCTATGAACAATTTGTTACCATCTGGCGTGTTGGCGATGTTACTCGTGAAATCTTGAAATCAATCGATTTTCCTGGCAAAGGTCGTATTCGAGATTTTCTCAACTTTGTTACACCATTGGATCAAGCAAACTTTTACATTGTGATGGGCTTAGACAAAGACAGTCCAAAGAAGGATTATCGACCCAAGGTTTATGACTTTATGGAGTTATACTTGAATATGTTAGTCCAACAATCAAAAGAACGTGATGATTACAAGAATCAACAAAAACAAGATAGTACTAAATAATAATCGTTATTTACACCACAAGAAGATATAGAATAGACAATAGAACAATAGAGAGGAGATATGCCTCAAAAATAATCATATACTCATCATCATCGCCTAATCATCAATATACCCATATTTTGTTACATTTTTCTTTATCATCTATTGTATTTTTCTTTAAAAATTTTTACATATACAATATCTTTTAATAATATATAATATTTCACTTTTAGATGTAATAAATTTCTTTCTTTTTTTTTTTTGATTTAATAATTATGTGCGCGTTTTCGCATTGATGTATGAATAATATTAATAACAATGTACTCTGGTAAAATAAATCCATTTTTCACTAGTCATATATGGTCAAAAGTAGTAATAAGTGAATTTCTATTTATCAATGGGCGCGTCACGTTTTACTTTTACAATTCAATTTCCTTCATGAGTCTCTCAAGAAATTTGAAGTAACAAATCAACCAACCAGGCGAAAAAAGCGACAACTATCGCAATATGCTAACATAGGCAAAAGATGGAACGAATAACATCCCTCTATTAAACAACCTTTGTCACTGATGATTATGACGCGACATTACTTGATGACTGTTGGCAAGCAATTGAACAACTTGACAACCATATGGTATCTATTCTAGACTCATTCAGCAGTGTACGCTATGAAAGGTTTGTTCCAAAAATCCATAGAAATAAGGAAACGAATGACTCATTTCGTCCCGATAAATGACTTATATATGTGCTAGCAACGTTCTTGCCATGTAAGGAAAACACAATGAAGCAATCACAATACACAATAAAGATCTGTAAAAAAAAATATTTGATGACGATCCACTATATGGGTTATTTCGACAAAATATGTAGAAGAACGCCAGAAACACAACTGGGGAAAAATTAACTTCATGACATGGCTCTCAATTGATCTTCTCCCTGCAGTATTTAATTTGATTCGCAAAGATAAACTGCCATTTAATCCCAAATTTATCTAGAACTGCATGGAAGTATCGACACAACAGCGTCAGGTTTTGGTAAAAATCCCTATTATATGGAAGGATTGGTGTGTTCCTCAAGAATTTATTGACCCTCGTGTATCTAAATACCTCCCACTGGTAGCTGACCATATTATCCATCTGCAAATATCCGAAATCGATCACGACCGACAAGTCTTACAAAAATTGTTTCGAGATATTACATGTAATAGCTTTTGGAATGTGTGTCATGTTGAATTTTACAATAATGTAATTATAGGACATGGAAGAGAGAGAGAGAGAGAGAGGAAGGGACGGGGAGAGAACAGAGTTATGAGTATGATTTTTTTTATTAATATTATCATGCTTTTATGGCTCTTTTCTAGGGTGCAAAGCAAATCTTGGAGAAAGTCTTTTGATTTTGTTACCTCAACTTGGGACAAACTTTATTAGACTCAAACTTGTCTATGGGAATGAAAAAAAAATTGATTATCACTGAACAATATCTTTCTTGCTTGCCCAACACTAGAATTATTACTTAGTTATCATTGTAGCTCGAATATATTAGAGTTTCCTAATTGGTTTAGCGATACCAAATCCATCACCCAAGGACCATCCAATATCAAATATCTGGACTTAACAACACAAAGGATTATTTCAGATCACTTTCTCAAAACAATGCTATCACAATGCCTCCAAATGGAACACTTGGCCATTTCGTACTGCTTTGGTGATGCATCAAAGTATTTGAATCCCACAGTTCTAATATTCAGATTCTTGGATTTAATGGCTGTATTTCTAACCATATCACCGAACCAAAAATGATGAACGACAACAACACGGAACAACACTCTGGTTTGCAAAAGATTGGCATATATTTTTCTCAATATCTAAAGGTAAGTGACGCAATTCCATTACTAGACAAGAATAAAATAACTATAAAAGAGCTACTTCTTGCAACGAAAACCCTTGTTGAAGCTGTACTGGAGGATTGAAATAGGGTTTCAGAAATCAAAGCAAGCAATCTTACCCATTTGAGATACATTAGTCGTTTCACAAACAATGTAGATCCACATACCACAGCTTTCATACTCAAATGTACTAAACTCGAGTCAATCAATTTTGAAACGACAAAGATTACGATCAATAGTGTACTTGAAGCGGCTTTGCTGAAATCCTCGAAAATAAGGCTCTTGACTATATCTGGGATTCTAACATTGATGCGGACGGCTTAAATCAGCAACCCTCAGTAAATCGTCTCCATTAAAGGAAATATCCCCTGATCCGGTCACGTTTTGTCTAATGTTATGCATGAATGACTCACCACTATGCAATCGTTGGAGAAAATATGCTACGTACAAAATGACAACTGAAAAAATGAAAATATTTGTTAAGGACCTTCCTAGTAATTCCAGCATCATGATTATACATTTTATTTTAGTGGATTCAGTGAATGACGATATATTAAAGTTGATTTTGCGCACTAGCAATCTGAAAACCCTAAAACTAGATAGTATTCCAAAAACCACTGGTGATAAAATGATAAAACTTGCTGAGACTTACAGGGATACACTTGAACATATTAAGTTCAAAGGATGTCCCTATATCGCACTTGATGCTTACCACCAAATATCAAAATTGTTATGTAATAAATAGTATCGTTTATATAATGAATCAAATCAAATAAAAACAACATAGTATATAACTTGTATTATAGTGAAGCAGTCACTAACATGTATTTATCCCTAGCGCGGTATACTTGATAATATACCCTTTTTTTCAATTGTTTTGTAGTTATGACACTAGCATGAGCTCAACAGGAAACCAATAATCTATATGAATTTCCATCCGTTAAAATGACGTCGGATACTATGTAATAAGGATTCTCATGGAATGATCTTCCAGGAGAATCGAGAATCTGCAAATAGATCATTACAATCTCGCACTTTTTGATAAATATACCCTCTATGTATGCCGGAGACCGAGTATATGTATGTTACCACAACAAACAAACCATGCTTATAACTTTAATATATTATATATCATAGCTTAGCAATCCATCAGTGGTTATCGTGCTACAAAAGAGGAATAATGGAAGCAATAAATACCTTCTTTCTGTGCAACATTTTCTAAAATTAATACCGAAAGTCAATTCATCAAAGTATTGTTATAGAAACCGATGGCTGGGGCCCACTCGTATATTGATGATACAGTGCCACACATGCATGATGTAGTTATATTCCAAAAACATGGTTCGTGAGAAGCGGCGCGTTAGACTAAAACTTGATAAAATGATTCTTGGCAGAGAAGTTCTTAGATATAATTCAAGTTTGTTAAATTTATAAAAAAAATATGAAATTTCACGTATTTATTGATTCATGAGTTAAAAAAAACCTACCTAGCATCATCTTTTACTGAGCATGTACGTAAATGAAAAAAAATCTCCCAATCATTGCTACTACTATGACGATAAAGTGATGTGTTTCTTGTACTACTGCTCAGCATTTTATTGTTCCGGGTACTGTATAATTATTAAAAAAATTGGCAATGCAAACAAAGCAAGTTCGGGCGTACAAAAAAAAAGAACTTTCAAGCATGATTATAACAACTACAGCAAACGTCTTTCTTTTTTTTTTCATCTCTTCTTGGCAGAACCGTATTGTCATCAAATCTATATATTTTGTGAAGTATGGCGCATGTCACACAATGCTAAGCACTGTATCTTGCTTTTTTGAAAAAAAGTATAAAAATAAAGCCACTTTTTCACAAATCGCCACATTATAATTTACATAAACTGCCATATTCAACCTTCTTTTCTATTCCAGCCTCTCTATTTTTCTACAACTGTAACAATGTTCAATGACATCTTTACTTGGGGAGCCAAGCTTGGTATTGGCCATGGTATACTTACCAAGGAAGCGGCCGAATTTATTTTGAAAGAAGCGGTAGAGTTTTTTGAAGCAAGAAGACAAGATTTCATCAATGTGGGTCCTGAAACGGAAGAATTTCGTGATGAATGCAAGCATATATTGGATATACTACCAGATCACACGGTGCCAGAAAAAACAGCCGAGCAAATAAAGAAGAATCGACACCATCGGTTCATGTTGATGAATGGAGTGGATGGATCTGGTAAGGTGGTTCGAAAAGGGTCCTTTTATCAACATGTTCGATCCTCTGTGACCTCTTTCAAGCTTGGTTTATCATCTAAACCTTCTTCAAGAAAAAACAGCGTGGCAATGTCAGTTTCTTCTCACCTTCCCAACAACAACAACAAAAAGAATGATAATAAGGGTGAAAAGCAACAATCGACTGCTTCATCGTCCTCATCGTCATCGTCAAGAACAGTACGCAATAGTGACGACGACAACGGCAGTAAAATTATAGATGGCAAGGAGGAGAAAAATAAAGAGGAAGAACGCCTACAGAAACTTCAACAACCAAGAGGGGAATACATTTTGAAAACCATTGTCAATCGGGTTCAAAAAGCTCAAAAAGTTGCTGAAGAATTTATTGACGATGATGCTCGAGAAAAATCATTCGAACAGAGTGTCAAATGGAATACTTATGAACGACCTTTACGAGCCAAGAAACTTCGCGAGTACTTGAAAACTGAAGCCGATGCTATTCGTAAACATATCGATGACCTTTATTTATATTACAAGATCAATAATATGGCAGCCAAGATTACAGTTGAACGTTTTCGAGAAGACATGACTGAGGATTGCTATTGGTTTTGGGTAAATCGAATTGGTGCAGAAAAAATGTCAGGTACCTGGGATGACTTTATCGGAGCCTACCAACTCCTTTATGGACCTCTCGATTCCCCCAAAATGGAGAGATATCTGAAACAATTGCTTTGTAATAAAAAGGATGAAGTGTCTGTTTTCCGTTTGATCCGTGCTATTCGCATTCACAATGGTTTCCCCTTTTCCAAAGATATTGCTTCCATTAGTAGCGGCTGTGGTGGTGATTTACTCCACAACTCAGAATCCGAAGAAATATCCGAAGAAAAGCGAATGAAGTTGACTGAGATGACCATGCAACTTGTTCGAGAATTTTCAAGTACAGAAATGCGCACTCATCTTCACAATATCTACGGTTGGTTTGGCGGGATCAACAAGAAAGATAAACAAAAAGTACGCGAACGTGGTGATGCATGGGGTGAAAAGATGAAACTTGTCCAGGAACGAAAACGTCGAGCCAATAATCCTGACAAAAAGGGTAAAAAAGGCGTAGACCCATCCAACAATACTACAACAACGACAGCAGCAGAACAAGAAGATGTTTCGGTAAAAATGACTGATGAAGAAGCAAAATACATTGAAGATATTGACATGGCACGTAGAGCAGTCTACTTTTTCTATCAACAATTTATGGTTATGTGGAGAATTGGTCAGTTGCCACGTAATATTTTGAAAGGGGTGGATTTTCCAGGTCGGGCACGCATTCGAGATTTTATCAGTTTGGTGGGTGCACTCGATCATGCAAACTATTATATTGTAATGAACAAGCAAAAGGATGATCCACTACGTGAGTATACACCTCAGATTTATAAATTTATGGCCGAATACCTCATGATTCTTGATCGACAAGATAAAGACAAAAAGAAGAAGGAACAACAAAAAAAGGAGCAGCAGGAAAAACAGCAACCATCACCACAACAGCAGCATATCGTCACTGATCCAAGCAGTAGTGGTAGTAGGACACCTGAGATGGAAGAGCAAGTCCAAGAAACTGAGATATCCACCAATAACCAACAAGAATGAGATACCCAAAAGAAATAATTATGACATCCTCGTTATTCTTTTTTATTTAATATTTATATACCAACATAGACTTTAGTATATGTATACCAATCCATTTTATCAATAAATATATATATATATTACAATGTAAAATTATCAGCCTTTTTTGTTGTTTAATTTATTCAGTGATGTTTCAAACAATGGAGATTGATGGTCTGTGCGCCTAGCATGAAGGGTGCTTGAACGTTTTTGCGTGATAAAATTATGTAACCTGAGTATGAACCTGTAATATGACTAATATAGGCACCTGGGAAAATTTTACAAAAAAGAAAAAAAATATGCCATTAAAATGTTATAGATCAAACAATGTGGGTACTTTTTTATGATTATCAAATCCAAACATTTCAACGTCAAAAAAAAAGACAACCCACTTTTCAAAATATTACATATCTATTTATATGAAGGATAAAATAAACATCAAACTTTTTCTTTTTTTTTTTAGTTTCTTTACAAAATAGGAGTGAAAGATATTGTGCGGAGAGGGGATGTATTTATAATATGTATAATAATCGTGAATTGTTATGTTTAGGGATTTATATGTACTTTAAAAAAAACTAGAAACAAAAGGATACGATTCTTTTTTTTGGGGGGGATTGAATGAAAAAAGGTAAATGCGTACGGATTTTTTTTGTGTGTGCGGTAGATTTATATAATTAATGGTGTATTTTTTTTACATCATACCACCCATACCACCCATACCACCCATAGGAGGCATAGCTGGAGCAGCACCCTTAGGTTCAGGAGCATCAGTAATGATACATTCAGTGGTAGTCAAGAGAGACGAGACACCGCTGGCATCAACAAGAGCAGTACGAACAACCTTAGTAGGATCAACGATACCACGTTCAATCATATCAACGTATTCATTGGAAGAAGCATCATAACCCCAGTTCATGTTGTCGGTGTTTTCTTCAAGAAGCTTACCAGCAACGACGGAACCTTCACCACCAGCGTTGTCAACGATAGTACGGCAAGGACGTTGGATGGCTTGACGGACAATGCTGACACCCAATTGTTGATCAAAGTTGGCAACCTTGACGTTATCCAAAGCCTTGACAGCCTTCAAGAGAGCAACACCACCACCGGGAACAATACCTTCTTCAACGGCAGCACGGGTAGCACACAAGGCATCATCGAAACGATCCTTCTTTTCACCGACTTCCACTTCAGAGGCACCACCGACCTTAATGACGGCAACACCACCGGACAACTTGGCCAAACGTTCTTGCAACTTTTCCTTTTCATATTCAGAGGTGGAAGCATCGCTCATGGCACCACGGATTTGTTCACAACGTTGGTTGATCATATCCTTGGAACCAGCACCGTTCAAGATGATGGTATCTTCCTTGGTGATGGTAACGGAACCAGTGGTACCGAACAATTCAGGAGTGGCACGTTCCAACTTGATATCCAATTCATCAGAGAAGACGGTGGATTGGGTCAAGATACCAATATCACCAAGAATGGACTTGCGGTTGTCACCAAAGCCAGGAGCCTTGACAGCAGCGACTTGGATTTGACCACGGAGCTTGTTAAGGATACAAGCAGCCAAAGCTTCACCATCCACATCTTCAGCAACAATCAAAAGAGGACGACGTTGGGTAGCAGAAGCTTCAAGAGCAGGCAAAATGTCTTGCAAGAGAGAGATCTTCTTTTCGGACAACAAGATCAAGGGCTTTTCGAATTCAACTTTTTGGGTCTTGGTGTCGGTGATAAAGTAAGGGGAAATGAAACCACGGTCGAAACGCATACCTTCTGTCACTTCCAATTCATCATCAATGGTCTTGCCAGCCTTGACGGTAATCACACCTTCCTTGCCAACACGTTCCATGGCTTGAGCAATCATACCACCAACGTGCTTGTCACCGTTAGCGGAGATGGTAGCAACCTATCATCGTTTATAAATAATAAAGTTTAGTATAATTAATTCTCCACTCTTTTTTTCCTGGCCCATCAAATAAGAAAACTTTAAAATTCCTCTCAATTAACCCAACGTTTTTGAACAAACCCCCCTTTTCCCACGCATTGTCTTCATTACCTGAGCAACTTCTTCAGAAGTAGTGATGACACGGCTGTTGGCCTTCAAGAAATCAACAACAGCATCAACGGCAGTTTGAGCACCACGACGCAAGTCCATGGGGTTACAACCAGCAGCAACGTTCTTGACACCTTCAGTGAAGATGGCACGAGCCAAGACAGTGGCAGTGGTAGTACCATCACCAGCAACTTCGTTGGTCTTGCTAGCAACGTCTTGAACGAGTCTATAGATTTATCATTGATATATATATATATATATATATATATATATATTAGCACTTCATATAAAAATAAAACATAATTCATATTGGAATATCCTTTTTCCTTCGCGTTTTCCCTCCCCTCCAAAACAAAAATAGAAATGAAAAGAAAAAAATGGAAATATATATATGTCATCAATTAATAATCAAAATACTTTACCTAGCACCCAAGTTTTCAAACTTATCTTCCAAAGTAATAGACTTGGCAACAGTGACACCATCCTTGGTGATCTTGGGGGAACCGTAAGGTTGTTCAATGAGAACATTACGGCCCTTGGGACCCAAAGTGACAGCAACAGACTTGGCAAGAATATCAACACCCTTCAAAAGAGAAGCGCGACCATCAACACCAAACTTGATTTCCTTATGAGTAGAATATAAACGGTTCAAAACGCCAGTAGTAGAGCGTTGACGAGTAGTAGCAGCACCTTGGAAGGCTTTGGAGACCAAACGATTCATTGTGTGTGTGTGTTGTGGATTTTGTTTAAAAGAAACGCGTGGAAAAAAAAGAAGAGCCGGGGGCGAGAATCTTGTCTAGATATATTGGAGCGGAGTGTGTGGCTTGGAGCTGCCAAAAAGTAAATAGATTGGTTGCTGGGTGTTTAGTTCAAGTTCACCAACCAAATCATTGCGTTCTATTTTTCCCCACACCCTCCAAAGTATAAAACTTCATCTTTTTTTGTATCACAGCATTCATATTTGCATCAATTTTACGTTATAGTAAGCTTTTTATAGTTATATCATCCTTAATTAAGGTACACTGTTTCTTTCTTATTATTGATATATATTTTCTCTCTCTCTCTCTTTCTCTCCAGATCAGGTCAATTCTTTTTTTTTTCTAGTTATAGCTGGAAATATATAAAGAAGTAATGGATATCTACTGTGTACAATGAAGAAGAGTAGACATGGATGATGTTTTGGAGGAGATGGATTTTTTTTCTGGAACTTGCCAGAGAAATTGTGTGTCTGCCATTAAAATCAAAAAATAGGCGGTGTTTGTTTATAAAGGCATATATTTCGGTGGGAAATATTTCGAGGGATAAGTAGTAATTCGTTTTTTTTTTTTGACAGCAGAATATAACTTTTTTTTTTAACTTCTTGCATCAGTGACTAAAGAGGTATTTTGAAATAGATCATTCTTTTTTTTTTTTTTTTTTGATCGGGATGAAATCGAAGATTCTAGATAGGATGATCATGAATCCAATCATTGCAAGTAGTGTTAAAGAATACCAATAACATTGATGAAACTTTTTCCAAAACCAGAAGAACATCAACAAAGAAAAAACTAGAATCATCGAGGTTTGCATTTGAACATCTTACTAAATGCATGGAATCATATCGATCAATTTTTATATAGGACGAGTGACTTATATATTCCTTGTGGTGACAATGATTGGGCATTCTTGATACCTTTTTTTTTTTTTAAAAAAAAAAAGATTGTAGTAGTAGTTGTATATATTTACCTTTCTTGATAGAGCTTACTGCACAACCCAATCCAAAAAAAAACAAATATTGAGTGCTTCGAAGGATTGAGTTCAATTGTTTAAATTAATTACTGCAAGAGGTGCAGCACGCGTCATTTTTTTTTCATTTTTTCGTAAACCTCAACAGAAATATGATATACACAATTAAAAAAAAAAGAATAATGTTTGGCATTATAAATCTCATGATGCTTCAATCCAAATGTACTGAGGACATTCGAAGCAAAAAAATAAAATAAAATAAAATAAAAATAAAGCAAATAGCGTGTGGGTATTATAGCTGCGATATGCATATGATTGATACAATCAGTATCATCAGCTTCAATTTTGACCCAGATCGATCGATTTTCAGAATGACAATCATCACTTATAATTTGACACTTTATTTTGATTATCAAAAAGATCACAAAGAATTATCTTCAAAGCCATTGATTTTTCTTTTTTTCTAGTCGAAAATATTCTTTACACAAATGGTTTGTTTGTTCTATGTAAAACTCGAATATTATAATAAAGCAAACAATGTTTCAATCCCAACAGCATTATATCGAAGTTGTATGAAGAAGAAGATTTCAACACCCCACCGGATAATTACCTGTAGTGATGATATTAAAATATCCCATGACCAGTATCAATCAATGGTTTTGTAGTAAGAATAATATCCACATTACTAGCTATAAAGAGTCGATCCGGAGGAATGAAAATGAGGAAGTAGCAAGATAACCCTGGATTATACTCGAATAATAGTTTACAATCATACTAATGGTTTTAAATCTTTTCTCATCATTCAGATCAAATGTTCGGATGAATCCGCGTTTTTTTCTTCTTCTTCTATGATTTGAAACAGAGAAACACAATTGTTGAACTCAAAATGTATGAATGCATGATTTTTTTTGGGTAGATTAAGATGATAGCTATCCTATGTATTATATAAGAAAGCTCAATCTTAGATCAAAAGATAATCTTGACTACAAATTGGATAGAGATACTATCTATCTGATGATCCTCGAATAGAGAAATTAATACTTCTTTACAATTCTTATATAGTTGTTGAGTATGCTTACAACTCCTGAACAATTTCGATTCTCTTTCTCGATCAATCATGCTACATTGTCACATTGCCTTAAAAAGGAAAATTATTTTTCTAAACGGATGATTCCGTCGTATTACTTAATATATGTTATCCAAAGAACGGCTCTCACTTCCTCTCTCTCTCCCTCTCTCTCTCTCTTTGGGGGGTTTTTTTTTGATCGGATGATTCCTTATGACCAACCTTCTTAGTAAGTTTATTACCTCCCCTACCATTGACATTGAAGTAATCATTGAGTAGAAGAAAAAAAATGAAGCAAAAGTGAAAATTCCCACAAAAATTACCCAGCTTTTTTTTCTCCCAATCTAATGGTCAAAAAGGTTTCAGAACTTTTTGATTTCATACAAACAAATCAAAGACCTATACCTCAATATTTTTTTTCCCAAAATGATGAACACGATGTTATGGATGGATGAATAGAATTGGGGGCCCATGTTGAAACAAAAAAAAAAGACAGTGTACAATCATGAATATGAAAAGAAAGCACATGGGAGAGAAGGGTTGAATAATGTGTTGGGGGGTGTGAGTGGAAGGAGAGGGGGTTTGAACTAAGATCCACACGAATTTGTTGCTTTAACCCATACAAAGCAAACTAGATGAAATTGAACGGTTTTCTATTTGATGAAAGGGTATTTTTACTTGTTTGCGGCGGGTCGGCATTTAACTTATTTATTTCATACACCTGACACAACAATAACACCACACTTACACTTCTTCCTCTTCTTCCTTTCTCTTTTTTTTTTTCCCCGTCTTCCCTCTTACTTCTTTTTTTTAGTATTATTATTATCATTATTTATTACTATTACTTTTGTTTTAGTTCGTTTGGATTAGAGACAAAATAAATATATAAAAAAAGGGTTCCTTTTAATTCACATACCATTCTAAAATTCTATGATGCTCATCGACAGGTATGTTAATTTTTCTTCTATATCACTATTTTAATGAAATAAGACAATTCATATAAATTATATATATTAATTATTGTTATTATCATTTAGTTCATTTACCACAGCAACACCTGATTCTTATTATGCGTCATCTTGTTTTTTTCTAAAAGAGCCCGAACAAGAAGAAGATCCTAATGCACGACAACGTGAATTAGAATCCGCGTTTTGTCGTGATTTTTTATGCTGTGGGCAAAGATTATTAGATCTTCATGCTTTGTTACATCATTTTGAAGAAAATCATGTATTTTCAGATGATGATGATGATGATGATGATGAAGAAGAAGAAGAAAGTACACTTCCTTTTATGTTAATGGGATGGACCACTTCTGCCATGATGTTTCCCAATCATTCTTCTTCCAATGATACAACTACTACCACTGCTAGCAATAGAATGATGACGATGATGGATGATTCAATACAACCTACTCCATCATCCTTATTACCATCACCATCACAACAACCTATTGTTTCTTTACCTCCATTAAAAAAATTATCCACTTCCCATCATCATGAACAACAACAACAACAATCATTGCCGATCATGACGACGATCGATCCTATAAATGCAACATTTCAACAAGAGGAGGATGGGGAAATAATTTCAAGTCAGATACCAACAACAACATCTTCTTTTGACAGCCGCGGGTCAAGTCCTATCGATACAACAAGTGTTTCGAGTAGTAGTAGCAGTAGTGGAGAGGATCTGTTTACCCCGCCTCCATCTCCACCACTAAAGAAACGAAAATTTCCTATGGAATGGTATTATCCAAACAATACAACCGATATTGAACTCTTATTACAACAAGTCAATTCCGCCGATCTTTTCTATAATTACGAAGAAGGTAATATTTCCTTTAGAGCAAAAAAAAAAAGTCCTTTGACTCAAACCATTCACCCCTTCCCGTTCTTTCTTATTATATAATAGATGCCAGTGAAAGACCTTATAAATGTCAAGTAGAAGGTTGTGACAAGTCATATAAAAATGCTAATGGTTTAAAATATCATAAATCCCATGGTCATTGTCATGAAAAACAAGAAGATGAAGATGAATTGAATGCTAAAAAACCTTATCGTTGTTCTATTGGTATTTGTAACAAACGTTATAAAAATTTAAATGGTTTAAAATATCATATTGAACATACACATTTGGCCAAACTTCGACAAAGACAACAATCTATTCATCATGCTGCTGTTGCTGCTGCTGCAGCTACTGTAATGATGTAAAAAAAAAAAAAAAAAGAAAAAAAAGTAGTATTTTTTTTTTATTTGTTTTATTTGAGTACGTAACGTCTTTTCTTGTTTGTTTTTTTTTCTCTTTTCTTTTGGTTCTTCTTTCAACTTTTTCCTTGTACATATTGTTTCATCATTTCTTTTTTTTTCTTATGTAAATAATAACAACCCAACCCAAGTTTTTTTTTTTTGTTTATACATTATTTATTTTTGGCGGTTTTTGATCTTGTTTATGATTCGGAGGAAACTCTTCAATTTTGGACAGATATTTACATCTTTAATGTTGCTGCGCCAGAAGCATAAATCTGTTGGTTTTTTTATGTTGTACTCTACACACGGTAATCCATGTACAACCATAAACATAGGCCATTTTACAATCGTCACTAAATAAATAAATAAATATGGGGGGTTTCATTTTTTGTAAGATGCGTTCACCTCAAGTTATTAACAGAAAATCGAACGAAATCATTATGATTTCAAAAGTGGCGTATTGTCATGCGAACAAAAAACAATCAGTGTTTTCCCTCATTTTGATATAATTCCCTTTCTATTAAGAAAACAAGATCTCATGCACTCATTTGATTGGATGGAACCTGAACTATTATAACCAACATAATTGAATTATTAGAAAGAAAAAAAAAGCTCAGCCAACAAGGTTTTTTTTGTTTTTTGTTTTTTCTTGTTCGTCTCTCTCACTCTCCCACACATACACACACATATACACATACATACACCTTTTTTTTAAAAACACATTTATATTTACACCATGGGTAAAACGATCGTTTTATTATTTTTAGAAATTTTAATGTCGTGTATTTAACAATAACAATAACAACTCATCCTTTTTTTTTAAAAAAAAATAATGGTTTAATTTATATAGAGTACCAAAAAGCAATGTTAGAAAATCTAATGTCCCAATATGTGGATGTAGATAATAAAGATTTCTGGGACGATAGTGTAAGTTGAATAATATATAAATATATACTTTTCATTGATGAAATACTAATTTTCTCTTTTTTTTTTTTAATTAGGTTTGTAAACATTATCTCGTTGATTATTGTCCTTCTCAATTATTTACAAATACAAAATCAGATTTGGGTAAATGGAGAACTTTATTTTTGTCATCAAGATAAAAATATAATAATAATAATAATAATAATAATAATAATAATAATAATATGGCATAGGTCCATGTGATAAGATTCATAATGATCGATTGAAGGAACGTTATCAAAATGCACCTGATAAACATAAATATCAATATGAAGCCGAGTTCTATGATTATCTCAACAAGCTTGTCAACGATTTAGGTCGTCGTATTCGCAATGGCAAAGGTCGATTGAATATTCAAGGTGATGACAAGGTAAAAAAAAATAACTTTTTTTTTTATGTCTATTTGTTTTGGAAGAAATAGGGAAATTTACTTTATATCTATATATAGTTGGCAGAAGTACGTAAAGAAGAACGTGAAGAAAAAATTGTCTTGATTGATGTCAAGATTAAAGAAATGTTACAAAAGGTAAGTGCTCTTATATATTATTTTGGTGTCAAAAAAGAAAAAAATCTTTTTTTATTTCAACTTTTCTCCCTTTGCTGGTATGTAAAAGTGGAGTTGAGTATGAGTTTAAGAATAAAGGATGTGTGGATAAGTGGGGGAAGATGGAAGAGGCATGTGTGTGTGTGTTTAAGAAAGAATGGGTTCCGTTATATGAGATATTAAAAGAAACACATTAATTGAACTTGACACATAAAAAATAAACACCTCCTCCTTCTCCTCACAAAAAATAAATAAATGATCATTCATCATTAAAAAAAACCATACACATTCAAACAACAACAATTAAAAATATAAAGATTGAAGAAGCTGGTGAAGAAGGACGCGTACAAGAAGCAACTGAATTAACGACTGAAGTAGAAAAACTTCAAGCTGAATTGGGTCAATTGAAAGAGGTAAGTTTGATATTTATGTTTTTATTCATTTTTTTTTTCATTATTGAATAGAATTATTGACAAATGTATTCACCTATAAAAAAAAACCAAAAAGAATTTGGATGGAAGCAAGTCAGAAAAGCGTATGGAGGTAAGAAAAAAATATATATGAACATATAAAATAGAATAGTATATGTACTTAATACGAATGGATTCGAAATAGGTTTGCCAAGTATGTGGCGCATTTCTTGTTACTAATGATTCCTCGGATCGTTTGGAGGCGCATTACCAGGGTAAGCAACATCAAGGTTACCTTAAAATCCGTGAAACATTGGATCAAATGAAGGTAAGATGTTTTTTTTATCAAAAATGAACACTTATTATGAGGAAGAAGAAGAGAGGGGAAAAAAAGCTAATATAAAAATATAATATATAGGCCAAATCATATGGTCGAGACAGAGATTATACACGAGCACGTTACGACTACCGCGATCGCCGAGACGTAGGTAGGGATAGAGATTATCGTCGATATTCTGATCGTGATCGTGGATATAGAGAACGCGATGATTATCGTCGTCGTCGTGACAGTCGTGATAGTCGCGATCGTCGAAGTGGGAATGGTACTTTAGCAACTTCACCCACCACAGAAAGTGGAAGAGGAGGTAACAACAACATTGTCAACAATAACAATGCTGAAGACGATTGGGACCGAGAAATGGAACGTTATAGCAGACGATCTCGTCATTATGATGAAGAGTATCCTCGCCGTTCCCGATCACGTTCTCCAAGAAGAAACCGTTATGATTAATCACTTATATATTTTATTATTAAAAAGTCTACCCATCCTCTTTTTATTTTCTTCTATCCAATTCTACCACCAAAAAAATATTATGATATATATATATATAACCCACCACAACTACTTACACCCACTCACTCATTAAAAAAAATGATAAAGAAATAAAACAAAAAGGTATATTTCCATTTTTTTTTTCTATTTATATATTTTATGGATAAATGGAGGATTCCTATTAACCCAAGAGAGAGAGAGTTTTTGTATTCGACGATAATGGGATTAGAAAGTCATTTGAATAATCTTTTTTTTTTGTTGGGGTGGAAAGAAAAAAAAGTATGAGAGCAGAATAACCTTATGGTATTAGATGTGTATGTGAGAAAGATGTAAGAATTTTAAGGGCAAAAAAAAGTTGTTAGGATGATAATAATAATGAATTGAAGAGTGGCATATATAGAAAGAAGATGTACATGCTCCCCCAGAAAAGAAGGAGGAAGGAGGAAGGTGGGGGTGAACAGAGAAGACTGAAGAAGAAAGGATTAGCAGAACGTGGCTTTTATATGTTGTGAATGGGGATGAGTTATCACTAAGTGGTTGACTAATGCTTGTTATAAACACATTTACATGATGATGATGCATCTCCCTTTAACCATAAACAACAACATGTCCCAGGACTTGTATATATAAATATGACCAAGCCCTTTCTTTTTTTTTCCTTACTTGATCAACAAGTAGTAATAAGATAGTTCTATCTTTTACAAGTAATCGTTTTATTTTAATTCCCCTCATTTCATCCGTAAAAAAAAAACTCCTCTTTTTATATAGTCTCTGCTGTGTAAAGGAATATAATAATTATAGAAAAACTTGGATCGGCAAAATGAATAATGGGGGAGTAAAAGAAAAAGAAAAGAAACGATGGGGCTCCTTGAATTGATTTGTCACTAGGTAGCAATGGCAATTACAACCATACGTTACATACATTACATTCATATTTATATATATTGATTTTTAAACCCGTTTTTCTTTATGTGTATAGATTACATAACAAAAAGGATGATTTTTTTTTGTTTGTTGCTGTTTTTTTTCTCTCTCTCTCTCTCTCCCCATTTTATTAACAAACGAACTTGTTAAAATATCTCAAAGGGGTGAATAATAATGTATAATAATAATAATAATAATAATGCAATGTGATATGTATATGCAAAAAGTAGTTTATCAATATTAGGGATGGATGGTATTTAAAAAAGTTTTCAATTGGGGGGGGTTGAGTTGGGGGGAGAGTGGGGTTTTTTTTTTTTAAAAAAAAAAGGTGGAAATGATAAAAGTCCCATTGTTTATTCTACTTGTTTTGGATATGTAAATATTTTTTTTGCCACCATAAAATAAATAATGAACTTCTTTAAATCATCATAAAGTGAATGATCGAATTAAAAAAGATCTAGTGACTTACTTGAGTAAGTAAAAGTGTATGAATCCACAAAAAGATAATAGGATTCCCCTTTTATCATCCTTATTTGAGCGACTTTTTTACTTTTTGTACATACTTCTTTATTATATAATAAGATCATAGATTTTATGTAGTAGGGCGTAATAAGTAATAAATAAACAACGAAAAGCATTCCTATTAAATAATAAAGTGATTTTAGAATAATGAATGAAATGGTCATATTTGTAAATTTCTATTTAACCACTTTTGCGCATATTCCTGCGTGTGATTTTTTTACAAGTGATACAAAACGATGGATTATTATAATTATTATTTGTAGCCCGATCATCATCAATGATTGTGAATGATTTGCCATGTGCGGCGGGCGCCATTTATTTATTTTATCATTATTATCATTATAATATTTCCCCATTAATTATTATCATAAGTTTCAATTGTTCCTCTTTCTTTTTTTTTTCTTTCCGCCTCTTCCTTCTCTTTTTTTTTCTTCTTCAATAAAAGAGAATTAACATCATATTCACCGTAAATATATATATATAAAAAACACGGCATATTCTCCTTGTATTAAAAAAAAAGTTCTTTGTCCGGGAGAAGCAAAAAAAAAAAAAAAGATTCTAAACCCCCTTTTATCTTGTTCCCCCTGCCCTTATTTTTTTTATATATCCTTTAAACTTGATTGTCAATCCGATTTCCCTTGTTCTTCTTCTTTTCCTTTTTTTTTTTTTCTTTTTGATTTATTTTGAACCAAGATGAATTCGTGTCGACAACATCCATCAACTACTACAACTACTCATTGTATGTATCATAAACCTCAACAACAACCATTACGACGGCAACACGCGTTTCCACAACAACAACAACAACAACCTTCTAATACTACTCATCATCAACATAATCCACATCATCATCACCATCATTATCATCATCATCACCCTCATTCTCATCATCATCGACATCAACAACTACCAATTCTTATCAATATGGACCGACGCTTGGCGTACGTTGAGGCACTTTTAGGTAAATGAACCAATCCAATGATAAATAAAAAAAATATTGCTAAGCAAAAAAAAAAAAAAGCCAATAATACTAAATTCTCTTTCTTTTTGTGTATTGTGTGGTTTAAAATTAGACATCATGACCAATATGGTGGAAATCATGTGGCGAGGAATATACCAAGATGTGGGTGAGCAGGTCTTACCCATTTCTATCCGATCTTTTATTCGTGAAGTATTAAAACGATCTCATACAACTTATACAACCGCTCAAATTGCTATTTGTTATTTATTTCAAACACAACAATCGATACGGCAATCTTTGATTCAGTTGAAAAATAATAACCAACATACTGCAAGTTATCAACAAAAAAAAAGTTATGTTGGTTGCCCAAAACGAATGTTTTTAGCGAGTTTAATTGTTGCTTCTAAATATGTTCAAGATAAAACCTATCGAAATTCAGCTTGGGCTTCTATAGCACGTATGCATGTGCATCAAGTCAATCTTGCGGAACGTACTTTTCTTGAATTGTGCGACTATCAACTTTATATGAAGCAGAACGTGTTTGATGATCTGCATCGTTTGTTACGTGACTATGTTGCCGATGCCTTGGCCGAACCACCTGTAAACTCCTTACATCACATCTCTTTTGCATGGACTCCCGATATGTCTGCTTCATCAATAACAACGAATAATAATAACAATTCAATGTGTCGATGTTCCTCTTCTACAACCACTTCTTCAACGAATACTACTTCTTCTTCTACTACGTCCTCATCCTCTACATCCTCTTCCTCTTCTATACCTACAACAACAACAACAACGACTAATACTATTTTACCGCCACAACAACAAATGTTAATGATGTTACCATTTAATAATAATAATAATAGTAACGCCTCCATGATATCATCATCAACAAGTGCTACTACTACCACTACTAGTACTACTAGTGCTGCGGCAACATTAACGACTCCTCAACCACCATTCCCACTTCATCATCTTCATCATCTTTATCCTCCTCAGATGACTTATGCACGTTCAGGTGTAAAACGCCCACGAGCAGCAGATAATACGCCCGATTTTAATCAACAACAACAATATCAACAGCCGAATAAACGTTGCAAATCTCAGACTCCTCCATGCTTGCTCCGACCTACTCGAACACAATTTGTCCTTGGACATGCGCCATGTATTTAAAACATAACGTCAACAACAATAATCTTGTGTTTCCATGACAACTCACACTATTTACACAAAAAAAAACATGTCATTCATCCCATTTTGCATGCTTATTATTATTATTATTATAAAACAATCAAACTTTAACACTCCTTCATTTCTCTTCTCTCTCTCTCTCCCTCTTCTTCCTCTTCCTCCTCCTCTCCCCCACCCCCCAAATATATATTGGTCAAAACATATAACAAATTACATATATATATAACATAAACCCTTTTTTTTTTGTAGAATTAATAATCATTTCATATTCAAATAATAATCTCATCATCATCTTTTTTTATCATTTCTTCATTCATCATTAAACAACAACAGCAATAATAATAAAAGATTCTTTTTTTTACTATAATATACGTACTTGACACACTAAAGTAGTATGTGTAAATGTTTATATAGATCGGCGACCTACAGTTACTTTGAACGACCATGTGTTTTTTTTTGTTGGTTGTTTTTTTTCGCCTCCGTTTGATTTTTTGATATCTGAGTTGTATACGTACTTCTTTTCCCTGGCATCAAGTTGAAACTCAATTTTTTTTTTTTTACTCTTTCTTTTTCCCTTACTGTCTCACACACGCACACACCCATCATACACTAATATGTTGAGAAGCACAGTTCTTTTACGCCAACCTCTTACACGTCGTATTACAGCAACATGTCATACCGCCATGCGTCCATCCCAATCATCTTGGCGCGCATATTCTACATCGTCACACAATAAACCTTCAGGAACACCTAGTGTTGCTGCCATGTT
Source organism: Phascolomyces articulosus (assembly GCA_025677815.1). Taxonomy (NCBI): domain Eukaryota; kingdom Fungi; phylum Mucoromycota; class Mucoromycetes; order Mucorales; family Lichtheimiaceae; genus Phascolomyces; species Phascolomyces articulosus. The sequence goes on along the minus strand of JAIXMP010000003.1, from coordinate 4,309 downwards.
GGCTGTGGCGTCCATGGGTTTTGCTGCTTATAGCATGTTGGTTAAATCTCGAGAAGGCCAAGGTATATATATATTCATGTTATTGTTATAGGCATTCAATGTATTTTATTTTATAAAATGGCGATTTTAAAAACGCGTTCTTTTTTTTTTGGTTCCCTTTATTCAGCCATGCCAAGACGTCAAGGAGAAAAAGAACAAAAGGTACAAGAAAAACCCAAGGAGGAAGAACCCAAAGTGGAACAATCTACTACTCAGCCTATTCCAGCCTTTTCTTCTGATGAAGTCACTGTTGTATTTGTTCTTGGTATGTATATATATATATATATATATATATATAATCTAGTTTGTGTATGATCCATCGAGGAGGGAGGTTATAAAAATAACTTTTAATTTCTCTCACACATATATAAATACTTGTATTATCTTATGCTAGGTGGTCCTGGTGCTGGTAAAGGTAAGAAAAATCAATATGAGTTTATTGGATAATCAGATAGATCATATATATATATATATATATATTCATATTTCATTATTATTTATTATTTTTTTTAATTAGGTACTCAATGTGAAAATTTAAAGAAAGATTATGGATTTGTTCATTTATCAGGTAATGAAATTGACAACATTTTTTTTAAAAAAAAGATATATCCATATTAATATATTAATATATAGCTGGTGATTTATTGCGTGCTGAACAAAAACGACCTGGATCAAAATATGGTGAATTAATCAACCATTATATTCGTGAGGGTTTAATTGTTCCTATGGAAGTTACCATTGCTTTATTGGAAAATGCCATGAAAGAAGCCATGGAAACTTCTAAATCCACTCGTTTCCTTATTGATGGTTTCCCTCGCAAGATGGATCAAGCCATTAAATTTGAAGAAGTGGTAAGGATCATGTTCATTAGATATGTGTTTGTGCGTCAAGAAAGGGGGCGAAAGGAAGAAAGAAAGACATTCTATATTATTAGTATTATTATTTTTTTCATGGATGAAAAAAAGGGAGAGAGGGGGGGGGGAAAGGAAGGCGAAAGAAGAAGTAGAAGAAAAAGATCTTTTTGAACGGAAAAAAGAGATAGAGAAGGGGGGATATAAATTCCATGCAAAGGAGGAGGAGAAGGGGGAGAAAGGGGAACTATGTTAACCCTTTATTATTATTTTTTATATATATTAAGGTGGTTCCTTCCAAGGTGGTTCTCTACTTTGAATGTCCTGAAGAAGTCATGTTGAAACGTTTATTGAGACGTGGTGAAAGTTCAGGTCGTATTGATGATAACATTGAATCCATCAAGAAACGATTCAATGTTTTCAAGGAAACCAGTTTCCCTGTCATTGAAGCTTTTGAAAAGCAAAATAAGGTCCACAAGGTAAAGAATAAAATTCATGCAAGAAAGGGGTTTGGGAGAAATCATCGAGGGGGGGGGAAGAGGAAGGAGGTTTCAACGTATTATTATATTTATACTTTATATATTTATACACAATCTAACTTATTCCAATTTTAGGTTCATTGTGATCGACCTGTAAAAGAAGTATATAGTGAAGTCAAGACAGTCTTTGATACTTTGTTTGCTGAAGAAAAGAAATAGATCATTCCATTCATCCATCAATGAAAATATAGATACATACACAGAAAAAATATATATATCAAGTCTTGTTTTATTATTATTTAATGTACATACTTTTTTTTATCATTATTATTCTAAAAATGTAAAATGGATGATGATGATGAATTAGGTTGATGTTTCGGATGAGGAAGAGGATGCTAATTTTTGTTTCTTGGCTTTTTTCTTCTTTTCTTGTTGTTTTTGCTTATTTTTTCGTTTTTTAGATGCTTCAATAATTGCTCTAAATTGAAAAAAATAAAGTTCATTATTCATGATGAGTTTTTCTGGATCGATTGCATATTTACACATTTCAACAACTTACTTTTTCTTATCAGCTGCTAACTTATCACGTTTAGGTGTACTATCAATAGTTTCTCTTTCAACACCTCGTCGAATTTCTCTTCGTTGTTGATGACTATATAGAAAAGTAAGGTTTCAAATAAGTCATGTCTTATTTTTTTTCTAATAATAAAACTTCTACTAAATATATATTATATATAAAACTTACTTTGGCTTTTTCAAATTAAGCATCCACTCAGGTACATCACAACCAGATTCTCGCATCACATTCACAACACTAGCCATGATAATAGAATGTAATCATTGATGAGTCTAGATATTCTCTCTATAATTCATTCACCACAGGTATCTTTTTTCTTTTACCTTTTGAGATATTGTAAATCATCCTTTGTATAATAAGTGACAGCTTCACCTTGACGACCTGCACGACCGGTACGACCAATACGATGAATATAACTTGCTACAGATTGTGGGAAATCATAATTGATAACCAAATTAACACCCTTAAAATCAAGACCACGCGCCATTAATTCGGTAGCGATCAATACCCAAATCTTGCCAAGTCGGAATTGATTGATAATATTATCACGCTAAAATTACCCATTCCACCGATTTTTTTTTTTTGTTTTTTAGAGTTAGTTTCAATCATGGGTTCCTCTCTCTCTCTCTATTTATTTCTCTTCCCCTCTTACTTTTAAATATCAATATATCATACCTGTGCTTTGGTTCTTTCGGAATGAATCACTTCTACATTAATACCGTCATATACTAATTCATGGAAAAGTTCCTTGGCACGATCAATGGATTGAACAAAGATAAGTACAGGGGGACGAATCCCCTTTTGTATATATTGTCGTAAAGCAACCATTTTTCCGGATTCATTGCCAGTGAAAATTAATTCTTGTTTAATTGTATCAGTAGCAGCATTTCTAAATAAATAAATAAAAAAGTAAACACATCGTTAGCAAAAAAAAAACGTCCTGAAAATAGGATCGAATATAGATTGACTATCGTCAACATACCGTGCACCCACAACAACTCGAATAGGATTCTTCATGACAGACTGTGCAAGATCTTCAACCGTCGATGAAAATGTTGCACTGAACAAGGATTTACGAATCGTTGTACTTGAACACGCAGCGAAAATTTCATCCGTTTGTTCTAAAAAGCCAAGATCAAGTAATTTATCGGCTTCATCCAATACAAGATGACGTATACTAAATGTGGAAAACAAAACAGATCAATATACTTGATAATAAAAGCATATATTAAATAATCCGAGATAGAGAGAGAGAAAACTTACTGGCTTAAATCAATTTCATTTTCTCGAATAGCGTGTACTAATCTTAATGGTGTACTAATCAAAATGTCTACGTACATCAAAATCAATAAGTATATTTAATATAATAGATTATAACCCCTTTCCATCCTCCTCCTAATAAATAAATAAAAAGGTCCATACCAAACTTTTGTCGTTGTTGAGGATTCTGTGCTTTATGTGCTGCAGTTGCCTTTGTGAGAACATTAATCTTTAAATTGGTACCCTCTGAAATTCTCGATAATTCACGATCGATCTAATAATTTATTTTTTTATAAATATAAATATCCAAAATGGTAAGCGATTCCCCCCCCTTTTTTTTTTCTTTGATCCTTTATATACCTGTTGTGCTAATTCACGTGTAGGTGCAATGATCAATGCTCGATACCCGATTTTGGATGGTTTATCCAAATCTTGTAAGATAGGTAATAAATAAGCCAACGTTTTACCGGAACCGGTAGGTGCACATGCCATCAAATCGCGGCCATGAAGAATAATGGGTATCGATTGCGTTTGAATAGGTGTAGGTGATGCATATTTGCTTTTTCGAATATTTTTATATAATAATGGTTTTAAATTGTGATAGGTCGATAAATCTTCAAAAGTGCTGAATGGATTGGGGATATCGGTACCATAGACTCGAATACGTTTGGATTTACGAAATGCAGTTGCTTGTTCAGGTGTTTCAACCGTGATCGATCCACCTATTAAAAAGCAGAATCAAGTTTAATATTTTATCCATACAACCTACTTATATATATATTACCTTGAGCGGTGGAATCGAATTTATCTTGTTCTTGTTGATCATGTTTAACATTGTGTGTTGTAGGTTTTGCTGGTGAATCGTTCAATATATCAATTTCATTTAATAGCTGCGATCGTTTTTCAACATTGGTAGCAACACTATTTTTCGAGGCATTGCTCTTGGCAGGACCCTGGAAAAAAACCAAATGAATTTATTAATAACATGTCGGATATCAAACAAAATCTTTTTGTTTCGGTTTTCTACATAGTATCTAGAAAAATATATATATAATACCTCGAATAATTCGGTATCATGTTTAAATCGTTTCTTATTAAATGTG